>CM057007.1:45704505-46904505 GCA_029891345.1 Dryococelus australis
GATGCACGACATATTTCAGAAACAACCAAACACGTTATGTTTATTAGTGGGCCCCCCCCCCCCCCAAAGGTTTGATTCAAAAAATTTGAAGATACGGCGAATGAACTATATATACTCTGTGGTTGTACCGTAAGAGGTTATGGTGTTTGCGAAAACTAAAAACTTCGTTGCCAAATATTGTGGCCAACCTTAGCGTGGATGTTGCATCCGTCTTGAATTTTAATAAGACTGTGTTCAGTTTTGGTTCGACGTTTCCGCACAAAATGCAAGCAATCAGGCTACTTTCGGAAGACGGAGCTGTTTGTCTTTGCAGTTTCTCAATAGCATTTGGAACAAGAGAACCGCCATGTATGATTGTCTGATGAAGAAGAATTTTTCCAGTTTTGTGCGTCGGTGTAACAGGAATGCAGTTCGAGCTAATCTAAGAGTTGCTGTCGTAAACCCACGCGTCCGCAGACAGTTCCATTATCTCGAGCCTTTTCGAGCTGCAGAGTTGATATTATAGTATGCACAATTTCCATATCTGAAGGGGAAATAAATGATTTGTTTCTGTCCTTTTGGAATATTTCATACAAACAATTTTACGATCGCTTCAACAGTGATACCAATATATATATATATATATATATATTTATATATATATATATTTATATATATATATATCTGCTTAAGCTTTTTTTTCTTATAATTTTAGAAATAAATAATTAAACAATAAAAATATAAAAAATATCCCATTCTAATAAATTTATCAGATTTAAGAAACCAAACTTTTTTTACAATAAAGTACGTATATTAAAATAATAAGATAAAACTTTATAAGAATTACTTTAAAATATAGGCAAAATGCCTTCTGTTATAAACAGTAAATACATGAAATTAATAATACAGAACGTTAACTGGGAGGGAAAAGGTTAATCCGACCACCATTGAAATATTATTTGTGTATATAATTTTACATTTGTTTGTCCAAGGGGGAATTGGGTGACTTAATCAAGTTCGGAGTGTACTCGTGTGTGCGTGTGTGCGCGCGCGCGTGTATATCAAATTGGCAAGTGTTTCTGTAGTAGGTAGAGTCTGAAAACGTTAACTTACAAGCACGTAGCGACAGTTTTTTTTTTTTTATAAAACGTTGGTGAAATATTTGTAGTCGAACTAAATAAGTCAGTTAGTAAATTTGTAGAATTTTTACTTTTATAATAACTTTACACTCTCACTTGGCTGATGCAAGAATAACGTGATCAGGCCTATGGCAGTGTTACCTGTACATCTGACGGAATAATACACAATGTGCCTACAAGTAGATCTTAAGCAGGGCTTTCAAAAGTGCTCAGTTTACAGTGAACAGTCTAGAGTACACATTCGGTTTGTGAAGAGGGTGCTGCACATGAACTAAAGTGCTTTAATTTTATATGAAAAAGAAAATTCTAACATTGCCTTGTATTTCAACTACTTGTCTGAACATATATTTGTGAAGATATGAACCTCACTGTACAGATTTTTCACGCCGCTATAAACTTGGGAGATTTACAGGCGTCGTAAATAGTAATAAAGGCGCCGCCCGCTTGGGCCATAAAATGACGTCCAAGGTCACTCCATCACGACAGCAACAGAGTATCAGCCGGTGCTTTATGGCGAGTTTATACTTGAAAAGAACAAATATGGCGCCTGAGCTCAGATCTCTCTTAGTTTGCAAGTAAAATGAAAAGGCAAAATACTTCTTTCGCAGTTTTCTCGATATTCGCCATTGTTGTGTCATTATCGTGTGAAATGGCTGAAGAATTTGGGAGCAAGTGGTTTGGCGCACTCCTATTGGAAGTTACCTACCTCTTTGAACTCTCTCTGCAAAGCCGTGCCATGAAATCTGGTTCAAACAGTACGAAAAATTCAGTATTTTATTTAGCTAAAGTACTCTCAAAATGTGGACCATACCAGTAATGACATCACTAGAAACTAAAACTTTTTCAGTCCCATAGGTGATAATTCTTTGTCAGAGTTATGTTTTTACTGTTTTCCGGCTGCAAAGTAAGGCTAACAATTTGCTGAAACTAAACAAGGGAGGTTGAAAGGCATTGGTATAATTTAAGACCTTCGGAGAAAAAGTTGTTTCACAAATATTCAACACAGACATCTTAGGTAGCTGATGGCGTTTTTTTAATTTTTTTTTTTATGTAGGACTTATTTGGTTTCTGCTAGGAAGTAATTTTTTTTTTTTTTAACATTTTTAGATCACAAATTATGATTTTGAAAATAAATGGTTTTCTCATCCAACGCCTTAACGTACTTCGTACAATGTCTGGAAGGACTCAGACTTGTAGGTTAAGAACCTAGCTGCTTACTGCATAAGACGAAAGTATCCATGTTTTTTCTCGTATTTGAACCTAAAAACCCATAGACTAAAGATGAGGTAGACCGATCTCGCTGGCTGCGCACAACCAATATCTGTGTCCCAACATTTGACTGCTTCAATGCCAACACGTCTAGCGAAAATGGCGTGGTTTGGATTTTAGGTTAGAAAACTGATAGGTAAACAAATGCTTTGAGATGAATGTATACGCCCTCTAATCAGTTTGCAATGCAATTCGATTAAATTAAAACTGGTATTAAAGTATTTTATTAAATATAATAGTGCTTGTCATTTAAAAATTAAGATACTAACAATCACTGTTGACCATGTGACTTTGACAGTTGGGTACATGCGCAGGAGACGAATAAGCGGTCTACCTCATCTTTAGTCTATGTGAGAACCTTTGCCTCAAAGGCTGACGTGTTGGCGGCGACTTCGTCACAAATTAGTCTCGCGCCATTATTTACCTTTGTTTGCACTGTATAAGTCAAGACTTCAGTTTTCTCCCCATCGTTTCGGCACTTTATTGTATAATGTGTTTCCTCCACTTCCAATCTGATGGAATAGCTTAAGTCCTGCCTTATGATCAACCTGGTTAAAATCCGTCGTATGTAAAATATGTTATTGTGACATAGAGGTAGAATGTACAATGCACTGCCTCTAGGGCTGACGGAATATTTTAGTTCGTCAATTATTTCGTGTAGAAGTTTTGCAACGCCTGGGTGCAAGTCGTCTGTGACCCGGGTTAGCCTAGTTTAAAGTTACGATACAACAGTCTTCTAACCGATCTGTGGATGGCCTTTCAAGAAGCTGTTCCGCTACAGTCTTGGGAGCATCATGTCATTTCCTGCTACCGCGTGCTCTGCGCGTGTTTACATTCCTCACGTGTCTGGCCATGTTTGACGTGCAGCTGAAAGCCGCGTATGTGCAGGGAAAGCCACCCCGAGCTCGCCCTGACATTCATACGAGAAAATAGAAACTTTCTGTCTGTTGTATTTCTTTCTTTTCCGTGGAAATGTTCAAGGTTTGTCCTGGAGACTTCACAATTCCTTCCTTTATTGGAAAATTACTGGATAACGCTCATGCATATGGTTTTCCCTGGAAATGTTCAAGGTTTGTCCTGGAGACGTCGCAAAGGTGTCACAAAGTGTCTTAAAGCATATGTTTATCTCTGTCGTTATGGCGATACTGAGTTTTGTGATTCACAGGCAGACACCTGCAGTGCATGACAGTTAATATCATCCGATCGCGAAAGTGGATCGGAGCTCTAGTGTTTTGTAGTACAAGAAGTCGTGGAATCTTTACACGATACCTTGGGCGTAGAAGAGGTTACGAGTCATAGGTTAACGTCTGCAAGTATGTTTCTGAGTGTCCTTTTGCTTGATTGCTTTAGGATGCAACATACTTCCTGATTTGCAAAACCCTTAGTAGAGCACATTTTTTTCTTAGTTAAGGTTAGGTAAAACCAAGTTCGTATGCACAGGCGATGGGGCTCCTTGCTGTGGGCGTAACATAGCATTCACAATAACTATGATATTATTGAATTTAATCATTCCAATTAAGGAAATATAATTGTATAAATAATAGCTGCTAACTAATTATTTTAATGGTTAAACTCCATTAATATTTCTATTTATATAGTTTAAATAAAACCTTACACTTTCATTGTAAAATTAAAATTATATTTTTATAAATATTTACAAGATAAACATCTTCCCTAATATGTGTTAATATATAATATCTTCCCTAATAATAAACTAGGTGTTCATGACAGAACACCTAGTTTCTGTCATGAACTAGGTGTTCATGACAGAAACTAGGTGTTCTGTCATGAACACCTAGTTTCTGTCATGAAACTAGGTGTTCATGACAGAAACTAGGTGTCATGAACACCTAGTTTCTGTCATGAACTAGGTGTTCATGACAGAAAAAAACCATGCCATTAGTGAAGTTGAATTAAATTACATAGCAACAGGCCAATTCAGCAGTGCCAATATTTTATTCAGCTCATTGACATTTCTTGCAATACACATTATTGTCTTCACTGGAATGCCCTTTACAAACATGCAAATACTTTATTTTGTACGTATAGGCCCTGTGACACTTTTTTAAATTTGTTTGGCACAAGATAGAAAATTAAAATAATTAATAATTAGTTCTAGTTTTAAGATTTATTTCCGAACAGATATTTGGTAGTATGTTTAAAAAATGTCAACTATACTGTACATGTAGTAAAAATCATTTTGGATTTTTGGACAACCGCTAGTATAAACAACTGAACTATTCGTGCAATGAAATATCTCCATCATGTAGTAAGCGTTCAAAGAAAAACCTCGAAAATGTCCCATATTTGTTTACTGTGATCAGTGTAGTGTGTTTGCATAATATTGAGTTTTTTTTATTAAGATAGGACATTGACAGCGGGTTTATCGTGGAGAAAGGAAGGCAGACGAGGCAACCGACCAGAATGTTCATTGCCCCACATCAGCATGCGAACCTAATTCTTTAACATTCTACCCACTGCACTACCGCAACATATTTCCCCCAGGCTATAAACGTCATGTTTTTTTATGAACGCGTCATTACTGATTCCCTTAAACATCGGGAACGTTTTACAGCCGTGTAAAGCCTTGAAAACAAACGAAATACTACACGAAACTGTTTTTGTTAAATGAACACGACATTTTCAAGTGATCCAACATAGGGAGCAGGGCTACATCCAGACGTGGGGTGGCAGGGGTCATGCCCTCCCTACACCCCCTCCCTTCATATACATTTACACTGAGATGAGACTGTCCTGTAATTGTCTTAAAACTGAAATTATATAATATCCGTATTGTTTAAAATACTGATTTAAATTGACTAATCTAATGTTTTTTTTTTTCGCCAACATTATGACGAGACGATACCTTGGTCCCATATATCGCCATGTCACGAATCGAAAGTCCAGATCTGCACCTGTACAATGGAGAGATTGCCCATCCTCCTCCTCCCCTCCTCCTACTCTGTTTCACCTGACCTAAACAGAAAGTTTAAATCCGCTCCTTATTGAGTATTGGTGCAGCAGAGTGTGCAGTGTGTATAGTTTCAGGACAAGCAACAGCTTCGTGGTCGTAAAAAACTCAATTTCGTGCTTTTAAAAGTAAACCCTATGGCCTCTCGTTTATTTGAAATTGTGTAAGTGTTAAAATCGCACACTGTAAAAAAAAAAATTCCTTCATTTTCCGGAAAAGTGCTGGTAAAAATTTATCCAGAAGTGTCCGTAAACTCTCCGTAAAATTATGGACACATTGATTTTCAGAAACGGTCTTTCCGTAAATTTCACGGAACCTCTCCGTTAATTTCAAAGTTAATTTTCTGTACTTTCCATTTAAAATGAAAAGAGATAATGAAAATATCTTTAATTTTCGTTATGTGGGTGGGGTGTTCTGCCGTGTATAAAAAATATTTCAAAAGTTAAAAATATTTTATACTTAAACGAGGTTTGAACTCGAGTCAAAAAATTACCAGTTCACGGCTCTGGCCATTTTTTTTATTTATAAAAATAGATTTATTGTCACACACGATATACAGAGGCGTTTACCCTTAACCTATTATATACAGTACACATTCAACCCACAATATAAACAATAACAAAACACTCAATAAAATATCTACACAATTCTTACATAGGGGCACAAAACGATATGAACATTTGGTGAATTGGTTTTACTGACAAAATCGATGAACACGCCAAAAATTATTTAACGTGAGGGGCAGCGCACGGCGTACACCCCGACACGTGACACTGACTTATAACACTACCATCTATCGACGATTACTACTGGAACATTACGTTGTACACTTGTAAGGACCGAGGGGTGGGCAGCGCACGGCGTACACACCGACACGTTACACTGACTTACAGCACTACCACCTATCGACGATTACTACTGGAACATTAAATTGTACACTTGTAAGGACCTAGGGGTGGGCAGCGCACGGCGTACACCCAACCTCGGTAATATACACGCACTTCCTGTAGGCGTAAACGTCAGAATTAAAATAAAAAATTGCCGTACCACTGACGCAATGTGCCACGCCGCGCCATGTTCCACCTATCTTGACGAAGAAGCTGGACAAAGTCTTGAACTGTCACCGGTGTCGAACGGTCCACCAAAAAACCGATCGCATGAAGTATATACCAGGCCGTAGCTCCTCGTCGAACTGAGGGGAAGGTGAAGAAATCGCAATGAAGCATGTGCGTGTCGCTGACATCTCCACGTTCATCGCGAATTATTTTTCGTACTCGTACGCGACACCACTGCCAGATGGGAGCTGTATAAACACAGGAAATTACCCTATGAAGGGCCGTGTTGGTGTTGCCACACAGCGGGCATGTAGGGTCAGCTGTCAGGTGAATGCTGTATTTACGCTCACCTACAGCTCTCACTTGAAAATTGAGATATAACTTTTGTATTTGTATTGATAAGACAAAAACAAAAATTCAGTTTCTATTCAATTTAGTGTATTTTTAGTGTTGCCAAATGTTACAGACGCCTAATGCTATTTTTTAATGTTTGAAAGAATAGGCCAGAGTCGCGTGGATAACCTTAACTGCCGCAGAAACGACAATTTTCTTGTTATAGCGGCGAAGAAAGCTTCGTGTAGAATCGGCATTGTTCGTCCCCGTAACTCGAAGCCAAAAGGAATGCGGAGACTTTCCGTATTTTGTATCTAGGGACTTAACTCCGTTTTTCGTCATTACGGATTGCCTTTTCGTATATACACTGTACATTTTCGTAAAACATTCCGTAAATATACGGAAATTTTTAACAGTGTACTTTGTTTCCTGTAGCTCACAACCCCGGAACATTATGTAAATAGTAATAAATTCGCGTTATTTGTCGTTTTATTTGTTGGTTCCATTGTGGACACTAAAAGAATATCGGCATTGCATATGCATCTATGTTGACGTTGGCTACACTGCGTGTTGAAGTGAGGTGAGGCTGCTGGGGTGCGTGGCATGGGATCACTCGTGCAGTGGCATAGGAAGACATTTATTCTGGGAGCGGTTTTTTTTCGTTGGTAAAGCAGCGCCTATCTTTTTTTTTTTTTGCAGCTGAAGAACGACATTAGATGTAGACACCTGTACTTTTTATTTTATTTATTTCTATTGTTTAATTTGCATAACTAATTTCTCATTTTACAGATAACGAACTGTATTTTTGTAACGTAACGCGTAAATCATACTTGCGGGTTTGGAGCAGTTTGAACTGTCTCGATTTTGGACTGTGTAGATCTGGGAAAAATCAGTGTTCTTGTAACGACTGTACGCCAATACCTTCGAGGTACGGGGTGTAGAGTGTACGTGCTAGATGCGCAGTAATAATAACAATTTAATATAAATCGTCTCTATTTGGCGCAGTTAAGGCGTATCTGTCTTCTCTTACATTGAACCATTTTTTTCAATTTACACTTGCTTATTACAGTTTAGAAGAAGAAAAAAATAGTTATTGGAAATTAACAAACACTGCAGTTTTTTTTCTCCAGAAAGAAATTTCCAGTAAGGGACGCGAAATCATAAGTACTGCGATGACGACGTAAAACAATGGGTTGTATCATTACCAGAAAATCAAGCTACTCGTCGCGCGTCTTTTTACACTTGTGTTGGTGTAACCACCATAAAACAGATCCGAAAAGGAAATAAAGTTATAATTAAAACTGACCAACCGAGTATTTTCTACACCTGGAAAAATCTACTCCACTGTAAAAAGACACATTTGAAAGTGGATGATTTCGATAATTGTGTTATTAGAAGCACTATCCACGATTTCTATGTGCGCTAGAAGAATGTTCCAACTATTCCAAAACTGTTGCCAATCATGAAAAATTAAATATATTTTCTATGGGGAGCAAGAACACTTCACTGCTTAATAAGAAGTATGGGATTTAAGTGGTGAAAGTGTAGGTCAAAGAGGAAAATACTTGCTGAAAAAGCCGACATCGTGACGTGGCGTAATGTCTACATAAATAAGATAAGACACTGCCATAAAGTTGGTAGCGTTAGTTTACCTTGATGAAAGTTGGATTGATAGTAATTTGACGTTCTCCAAGTGCAGGCAGATGACTAATATAGTTGCATGCAGGTAGTCGGGTTAGATTACTTCTTAATGCACTACTTTTGTATAGCAGCGCCGGAACTGTCACTAGAAACTACCATGGCCAGATGGACCATGCCAACTTCCACAAATGGATTGATGAGAAATTACTACCTAACCTCTCACAATATTCCATCGCTGTAGTGGATAATGCACCTTGCCATACTGTGAGGCTCAATAAACCCCCCTCAAAATATTCCTAAAAAAAAACGACCTATTGTGGCTGAATTTAGGGATGAAATTAATTTTTACTTGCGCATATGAAACTGCAAATTACTTTGACTCGATAATCCTTATTGAGCTTAAAAATTACTAAGTCTATTCCCAAGTGCGTCTTTTTGTAATCATTATTTTAAAAAACACTTTTACTTACGATACATTTTGAGTGATTCTTTGGAAATATGAGTAAATGTTGTTTATTTTCACGATAGTGTCCTCGACCGTATACCTTCCAGGACCGCTAGTTTCTGTCACGCACAGTTCTTCCTCAGACCGAGTTTTAATACAATCATGTGTATGCTGCTCCTTGCCATTGTTTCAACAATTGACATTTTTTTTTTTTCACGACAGTCTTGCAGGTTTACGAGCCATTGTCAGGTCTGGCGCGGGAGAAGGTACCTAATCAGCGTACCCCATCGTTAAGCAGGATTTACAACAGCCCGTCACGTGACCAACAGCCAATCAGAGATGGCCATTAATTCTACCCGTCCGTTCAACTCCACATGCGGATAGTGACCATAGCGGCCCGCAAAACCTCCCTTCAGCATCATGCACTTAGACTTTTCGGCGGAGAAGTCGAGCTTCACCGCCCTCGCCCATGTAGCCACCTTCTCCAGGATCGTTTTGGCCCTCCTCTCCAGGTCGCATCGTGAGCATCCTGGGATGAGGACCAGTGCATCGTCTGCATATCCGAATATCCGACAACCGTCGGGCATCGGCAGACACAAAAAGCTGTCAAATAAGATGTTCCAGAAGAGAGGTCCGAGGACCGACCCCTTTCCGATCTGCGAAGTAGCTCGTCACCAGAAGGAAAAGATTTCTGGGACACTGCATGCGTCGCAGAGCGCACAGTATCTCCGGCCACCAAGCGTTGTCAAATGCTCCGCTGATGTCCAGAAACACACCCATCACATACTTGTCAGTGGCCTCTCCAATAGTCTTTAGTACATCATGGAGGGCATTATCTGTTCCAGTACCTTGTCGGAAACCGTACTGGTTTTCCGTCAGCCAGTGATCGCTGTCCATAAAGGAAGTCAGCCGCCAATGTATCACCTTTTCAAACACCTTTGCCAGTACTGATAGTAAGGAGAGGGGCCGGTAGGATTTAACTGAGCCGGGATCCCTTCCATCGCCCTTGTATAGCGCACGTACCAGGCCTATTTTCCAGCTACGAGGGAACTTGCCTTGGGCAAGACACTCGTTACAGAGGGCTAGCAGGTGTGCCTTGATCCTGGGATATGCTCTTTTCAGGATCTCGGCGGTGATTCCGTCAATTCCTGGGGCTTTTCTGTTTCCCATCTGGTAGACGGCAGCAGTCAGTTCTTGTTCTGTGAATGGGGCAGTATCCTCCTTGTCAGGAGGGAGGCACCCCATCTCCCTTATGCGCCCATGCTCAGGCCTCTCCCCGGTTGGATCGTCGCCAGGGAGAAGCGCATCGAGCAGCCGTACCGCACTAGCTACACTGCCCATCTCCGTCGTCCCCCCCACAGTGGATGGTATACTGCGGGCCTTCCGTTCTTAGCTTACCGGCCGCCACCCGGTAGACTATTCCCCATGGATCCTTGTTGCCCTCCACTTCCACAAAGCGTCGCCAGGACTCCAGTCTGGTTTCGCGAACTTCGTCGAAGTACTCCCGTCCGTCAAAACCTTGACTATCTGTAACTTTCGGCGGACGAACGGATGAAATTGCAGCCTTCTAAACCTGAACAGTTTGTTACTCGTTCATCCCGAGTTCTTTACAAGGCTGTGTAGTGTGTACAGTGTTTTGTTTTGGCTGTTTTTTGTTTTCACATGCTTGTTTATGTAACTGTAAAATAAAATTAATTTATATTTTTCCTGAAGAATAATTGATAATTACGTTCGGAAACACAAGCTCCTTTTTTTTTAATAGTAAAAATAATAAAATTATGCTGCTATGAAACATTTCTTTACAGCGATTAATTTCCGTTACGTACGTGTATGGTTGTTTTTGGTACTTAGAAACACAATACTGCAAAAGATTTTCACTTTTTGTGGAGAATATTTCCCTATTTGTAAACAGTTTTGTTTTTATTAGTTTGCAGCAATGAACGGACGTACGAAGTTCGGTTGTAAATCGCTCGTCTGGGAGACGGACGGACGGATAGCGGACGGACGCGACGGGCTGTTGTAAATCCTGCTTTAGTGTGTGCGATGCACGTGAAAGTTCTTCGTGTACAATTGTGACGTCTGAACTGTCTTCCAGAGCGTTGTGAATAGAGCAGAGCGAGCTGAACGTATTCTCGTGGTTTGTTCCCTTTGTAATGCCGAAATCACATAGACCCGACCAACACAATACGACACGACCAAAAACGCAACCACGGCACATTTCATTTCAATGTGACTACTTGAATTTACAGCACGACCGACACCACGCTCTGGGCATTATCCTAACTATTTAGAAGGCGCTGGTAGGCTACGTTAGTCTCAAAGGCGGCGAACAAGAGGGAAATTGTAATACATATGGTTACAAATTGGTATAGCTAATGCATACAAAGGTAAAATTATTATTTTTAAGAGTTAGATACAGTAATTTTCAATTTGGTTTTCTTTTAATCTGCGTATTTATCATAGTAAGGAAAGCTTGCAATACAATTTCATTTTGCAAGGTTGTACATTCTGTGCGTCGTGCCGCACGACACGACGAAGAATAGAAATAATGTCTAATCCAAAACTGCTGGTCGGACGACAGAATCGGTCGGGCTTACGACGATCTATCTTGTATTTCATTGGTTGTTGGCCGTCGTGTCGTGCGCGTCGGGGCTATGTGATTCCGGCATAACAGTGGAGAGTTTTGGGTGACCTTGACACCGGCGTCTTGTGATGCGAGGAGGGTAAAGCGTCGGAATACAAGGATGGAGTAAACGGGAGATCCCCGAGAAAACTTTTCGATCAGCGGCATCGTCCGGCGCGATTCACACGAGCGAAAACCCGTCTACACGAATGCGGCTCCTAGCGTAGACAGGAAAAGTATAAGGGAGGTCGGTGGGTCTGATTATACTCCCTCTGCCTTAAGTATGAAGGGCCCGTTAATTAAAAGAGAGAATATGTGTAGTTGTCAGTAAAATGAGACATTAGGTAACTAACCCACTCAGACCCAATGTACACAGTTGTGTATATTACGCAATGTATAAGCGGTTTACGATAAAATGAGCACTTCTGATAGCCCTGTTTTAGATCTACTTGTATGCACTTTGTGTATTCATCCGCCTTATGTAAAATGAACATTGCCATGGGCCTTGCCACGTTATTCATACGTCTGTCAAATGAAACTGTGAAATTATTAAGAACGTAAATACTTTAAAAATCTGTTCATTTTTCCACTTCCATGAATTAAATAACAATTATTTCTTTCACTTTCTGCTTTATCACAAATGGTTACCTAACACTTTTTTATTCGACGTTAAGATATGGAACTACTCTCTATCCATCGTTACCAAGTGTAACTGTGGGTAAATGACTCGGCAAACAATTTTACTAATCTAGGTCATAACTGGTTCATATTACAGTAGATGAACATATAGCCTACAACGTACAGTCTGTGACAACAAAGCAAGTGTTGTGTCGCCTGGAATAGCAAATCATAAAAATGTTTTGTTTTCAACACCTGAAACCATAAATTGATGTGGGTAGGTATGTAGCTATTGTCCATTCCCCATTGGAAGCTACTTTCTCGGAGCCCTGCTAAATATCTACTTGCAGGCCCGTTTTGTATCCTTCCGCCAAATGTTAACAAACATTGCCATGTGACTGCCATGTAGCATCTGTCAAAATCAATGTTTACATGCCATTGTGTGTGCACATGTGTTCGTATACTTTCGCTACAGTTAAAAATAAACATTGGAACGTGACTTGTACTTTTATACCTGTTAAATGTGTTGTTTACTGTTTACAGCTTTTCAAAGAATTCTGTCTTAGGTCTATTTCAAAAACCATCTCGTACAAATATTCACAGTTTAGGCCTATACTGTTGTTTAGGTCAGCATTGTGACGTTTTCAAAATGCCTGAATTAACGACAGTTCTTACGGTTACGTTACAGTAACATATATATTTTCCACGACAGCACGCCACACGTAATGCACGTTAATATTTTGCCGCGACTGTGTTAAACACTGTTACAACTTTAGTATTTAACTTTTTGTTATTGATATGTGTTGGGTTATTCCTTTAAAAGGACGGCCTCAGTTCGAATAACGAAGGAATAGACAGTCCAATGCAAAAGCGACATTAAAATCAAGCACGTAACTCGTGTCGCTCATTTTTTGTTATAGAAACTTGAAATATAACGGCGAACATACACACAAATAAACCTACCGTAACTTTTATTCCACTCATATTTATATGTATTGCTACTTACTGTGTATTAGGTTTATTGAAATATATTGGGGCTGGGCTTGGTTATTCTGTTGGGATTGGTGGCAAATCACGTTACACGACTATGTTTCAAATACCCACCAGGGCAAAGGTACAACGTTGTGATAAATAAACAGACGTGGGTGTAAATAAATAACTTCGCCATAAAAACTGTTCACATTTACAACGTATAAATAGTTAATATCAAATATTTGAAATCACGCACACACACAGATCCAGCGAAACGATTGCCACACAGCCACGCCACGCTATTTCACACGCAGCTGTTAACAAAACGCACCTTACCAGTATATTTATTACTGCCGCAGAAAAACAGATTTATCACAACATCGTAACTTGTCTGGATAGGTTTGAAAAACACAACGTCTACAAACGTGATGTGGTAATTTGAAGTTTTTTCCCCAGTAAGTATAATTTACACTTCGTTTGGTAAAACAGCAATACGCCATGTCACATGTCATGGCTCGCCACGTCTGCCAACTTCACTTTGTTTCTGCCTCGCCATCGTATCTAAATATATTAAAATAAGTATTCAAACATCAAAATCTCTTTTAAGTTGGAAATTACAAATTCAAAAATCATTATTTTGCTGTAATAAGTATGAAATATGCTACAATTGAAAACATGTACAATTTATCATGTACTAACGAGGTGAAACTTCCCGAGTCTGAAAGAGACGAGAGAGAGAGAGAGAGGCAGAGAGAGAGAGAGAGAGAGGCCTCGCTCAGCAGACCGTTGCTTCAAAGTTTGCTTTCTCGCTCGATAAAACAACACCGTACCATTACGGCCTACTCACAATATTTTCCGCTGTTATTTTAAACTGTAAAAATGAGATATGTTGCCCTCGGGGTTATTTAAATATTTCAATAAGCACCGTTTAATTTACAAATAGTATACTAAAAAAACAAGGTTAAAGTCATATTTTAACTGTGAACTATTTTTTACCGGCCGTTGCCAACACGTCGCTGCTCTCGCTGTTGTTAATTCATATTTAAAAAGAAAGAAATATTACACGTTATAGAAGATACTAAGGTAAAGTTTCATTTATTCAATAATACAGTACTCTAAAGTTAACCACAGAATACAGGTTATTGAAAAAGCAGGTTGACATGTTTTGCCTAGAGTGTTTTATCAGAGGTTGATTTTCATATGTGGCTTCCAGTCGGGAATGGACTATAGTTCGGCTTAACGTCTCGTCGACAGCGAGGTCATTAGAGACGGTGCAAGTAGCACAGAAAGGAGGGTTTGGGGAAGGAATCGGCCATGGCCATTGTTAGGGACCCATCCCAGTATTCACCTGGAGTGATTTCGGTAAACCATGGAAAACCGAAATCAGGATGGCCGGACCGGGAATCGAACCCGGGTCCTCCAGAAAGCGAGTCCAGTGAGTTACCATTGCGCTCGGCGAAGTGTATGAAAGGAATAAAACGATGTTATAAAACAGCAAGAATGAGTAAAATAAAAATCAAAGGTGCCTACATGTGCTGTCGTCCTTCAGCTGTAAAACCCCTCCGCAAATATCTTGTAAGCCTACTGCTCGATGAGGGGGGGGGGTGGAGGGACGGCACAGAGGAGCTGCTGCGAGGAGGCGAGGCTGGTGTCTGTCTGTGGAGAAAGTGGGCCAGTGTTGCCAGATAGGGGGAATTAAATTCTGGTACATTGCGCTATAAAATTGTGGTATTTTTCATTAAAAAAATCTGATACTCTGATAAAAAAAAGGAGCCCATCCACCCCCTCCCCCTCTTCTTTCTCACCATAGTAAAACAGGAATTACATTACAGTAATTTAATGTCCCAAATATAATTTGCGTAATTTTAGAACAACAGTTATTTTATGATGCTGGATTGTTATTGGTTAGATTTTACATATATTAATTTTTTCAGGGTGCTCAGAGATTACTTACTATTGGAATTTTTAAATTTTCTTTAAATATATTTATTAAAAAAAAAAAAATACGAAAATACGAAAATAATTTTAAAATTATTTTTGACCATATAATTTAATTTAACACTATGTGTTGTACGAATAAAAAAAAACGTAAAATAATCTTAAAGCTGTTGTAATTTACAATTATGTTTATTTTAATTAACAAAATAATTTAAATTATGTTGTATCAGTAGATTTTTGGCAAATTTTTATTACCAACGAAAATCCTGTATATGTGCGTACCAGAATGAGAAAAACCTGGTACCTGGTACCAAGATGGAAAATATCGTACAGGTACCAGAATTCTGGCACGTCTGGCAAGACTGAAGCAGGCGGACGTTTATCGCCGTCACTCTCTGACGGCTGAGCACTTCGCCGGCATTGTCACCCTCGGGCGAGCAGCGCTCCGCGCCACTCGCACTGTTCCTGTCTGTTGCTTCCAGGTAACGCCGTTACTGGGCCGTGCTGGTGGAAGATCCTCACCCACGGATACATTCCCTTATGTCCGGTAGCAACCATCATCTTTCCCGATCCTAGTTCCGAACGAACATCCAGTTTGATCTTGGTTCCAATGTAAAAGTGTTGCACCAACGAATTTTCATAATTTTGATCTCCGATTCGTCGATCTTGGCTCCAAAGTGAGAGTCGAGCCTCGACTATTGGTTCGTAATATATGACGTCATGGAAGCAGGCGTATTTTTAACTATAGATAGAACTAGATGTGCTATGTTTTACCTGTTTTAATTGAATTATTGTTGTACGAATTTTACTGAATAAATATTCAAGTGCGTATGATGTTTAATTTCCCAAGAAAACAATCTAACGTACTTCTATCTGTTGGCGTATTTTCAAACTACATTTGTTGACGATGGCTGCTGATCTCGGATCGAGATTTCGAACCGCCAATTTCGGCGGTTCAAAATGAACTTCATCTCGATCTCCAGTCCAGCTCTGAACTCGAATGGTGCAACAGTTTTCTGTGTCGATCTTAGATCCGATCTCGGATCAAGTTTAGAACCACGATGGTGCAACCGGGCATTAGAGTAGTTGTTTCTTCCAACTTTTCTGAAGCCTCGCTAAACTTACTTCCATGATATTCCTCCGCCTCGTGAAAACAAAGCTTAATCGAGTCTATAAAATTACATCAAAGGGACATCGCACCGCATTCGTGCGCACTCTGTTTAATAATACTTCAGCATGAGAACTATTTGATATAGTACATTCACGGTTTCTTCGGCCTTTTTAAATCAAACCTTTGAATAATCTCCCCACGTATGACGTGTTTAGTTATTTCCTAACTACGCCCTATAGCACAAGCGTTTTATACTTGAATTCATAAAAAAGTTACATTTTTTGTGTTAAATTGAAGCGTTAATCATATTTTATCTATAAATTATAATGCTTCATTTATAAATAATCTGAATAAAAATCAGGGAGAAAATAGGTATGTTAGAAGCGCCTAGTGAGAAATAGTCCTTATACAAAATATCATTACAACAGAGTACGCATGAATGTGGTGCTTTGTCCTGGTGTAATTCTCCAGGGTTAGTCAAGCTTAGTTTGCACGAGGCGGAGGAATATCCTGGAAGTAGAACTTTAGCAGGGCTTCAGGAAAGGCTGAAGTAACCATGAATGGGCTATAGTAGACGTCACCAGCAGACCCATTTTCTTCCGGAATATGCAGATAAAATATAAGTAAAAGTTTACTTTTACCGAAAATATGATACTTTTATGGTAGCGGAAGTATAAAACGCTTGTGATGATTGACATATTTAGGGAAACAAACAAACACGTCATACATGGGGTGATTTCCCAGAGGTTTGATTTTAAAAAGATGTGAAGACACTGCGAATAAGCTGTACAGTGGTTTCGGAAGTAGGAGGGAGTAGGGCAAAGGGTGCATTTAACTCTGTCCTCCAGTCTCACAAGAGGGCGCCTAAGACTTCACGAATGGGAGCCACAAGAAAAATTCATACTTTACATATAGTTACTGAAAATGTGGATTAGTAACAATACTAGACAGTAACGTTTATAATGTTTTGTGTATTTAGTTTCAAAATATGCGGATCAGAGTAAATATGTATTATGTAAATACAGCGATAATTGATCTGGAAAAATAATGTCTGGGAAGCATACATGTTGCAACACCAAAGGTGCCGAGTTCACCCGCACCCGCCATACAACATGTACTGGCAACAAGCCCCCCCCCCCCCTACTCCTCCTCACTATTTTACGTGTTGAAGTGACATTTCTGCGACGTCACTTTTATCATTAGCATTTTGTTTAACTTTTTGTTAACCCTTTCAGACCGACTTTAAGGTACGGTTACAGGTGTTGCAAACAAGCAATGTTATGATGCGTACTGTACTTAAGTCGACACAACACTTGTTTCGTTGTCACAGCCAATGAAATGTGAGCTATTTGTCCGGCTAAAGTTATATGAACCAATAACAACGTATACCAGTAAGACGGTTTGCGAATCGTACACCCGTAAATAAGATCATTGGTGATTGTGCAGTACAGGCCGAAAATTACGTACACAATTGTGTACACTGGGTCAGAATGGGTTAAACGAGGTAAACGGTGTGTGTTGTTCATATGGCACTGTCGTGCACTAGTTCGGATAGCAGACCGCGTACGAGCCGGGAAATGCAGGAGTTCACAGATCATTACTACCACTGCGTGGTGCTCACGAAAAGTATCGCCACTAGCCTTGTATGGTGGAACTACACGATACAAGGCACTATAGTGTGTTCACAGTAAAGTGAGCACTTTTGAGGCCCTAGTTACTTTTTTTCCTTTCAGCAATTTTTAATCCTGTAACAACCTTTCAAAATAAATATTGTCATGTAAGTAATAAATATGGTGTATATATTTCACTGCACTCGGAAGTTAAAATCCAAAACTAAAATATAACATATTTATTGACTAGTATTCCAAACGTGTGGGCTCACTTTACCGTGAATGGCCTATATGCACAATAACAGGCTCATCCTATCGCACGCACCATTTAGACCTACTTCAGCAGACTGAAATGAACACACCCATCCAAACCATAAAATCGTCGGTACACAACTTCAAAATCAAACCACCACACTGTCAAAAATTTGGTATTATTACCACACATCAAGCCTGCAGATATAGGAATGTTTAGCAGCGCTACTATACAAAGTTGGGAACTTCCCTGTGCATTTGACTATTTCCTGAGCAAATGTAGGAACGCTAGGGGAAAACATTGCCATTCCTGCTTTCTCACTAAGCATGTACACTGGAATGATAAATTTCCGAACAATTTCTTAGAGTGCAGGAAGTGAAAACCCCATCATCAGAGAACTTGACGCCATCATCCAAATCCTCCAACCTCCTGCTTTCTCCACAGCCCACCTCAAAGAAGAAAATCAAGAAAGAATGTACGCTGCACGACCACAACACGAAGACTAGCTCCATCAAGACCCAGAAGAACTGAAGAAGGAGAAGAAGCGAACATACGGTAACAAAGGCAGAGAAGATAAGACTCCAAGGAAGATATCTTGCAACCGCTTCGTCGTCAAGAGAAACACATTGGCATCAATAAAGAAACGAGGCAACTTTATTTTTCCCTGGGGTTACCCCCCCCCCCCCAAAGCAAAGAGAGTAGGCCTACGTTACAATAAATAAAAAAAGATCCCAAAATTCCCAACCACATTAACTTTGAAAATACAGACTACAAAAACACTTCAATTGCATCCAATTGCGATGATAAACAAGATACTCACACATAACAGAAATGGCCAGCGTTAAGTTAGGAATGGCCGAAAAAAAAGTCAAATGGTCGGATCATCGTATTTTCAACGACTACGTGTATGTTTTAGTAACCAAATTTTTAAATCGAAAAACAAAATATTAACTTTCATTTCTGCTCCTGAAAAACATTTACATTAAAATATTTTACAGTTTTTTTTTAATAAATTAGGATAGACACAATTGCTTATAATAATGATACTCTTTGACAGCTAGGTGCTTAATGCATGGTAGTGGTACAAAGTGGGAGGCAGTGGCCTGTGGTGAAGTATTGCAAGGTAAAGGCTGTTCACGGTAAAGTGAGCACTTTTGAAATCAACCTTAGAAAAATGTCACTGTTCCTGCCTTCATATATTCTAACGGGCGCACTAAGTGACACGTGCACAGTAAAGTTGGCAACGATGTATGGACAGTAGTTCCATATATTAACGTCGAATAAAAAGAGTTAGGTAATCATTTGTGATAACTTAAACTATTTATTTCGCTTTGTTTTGTTTTTTGTGTGTATCTAAATGTAAAATGAGCATGTTTGTAAAATATTTACTTTTCTTATAATGTCACAGTTTCACTGGACCGATGCATGGATAAAGTGTTAATTTTACATAAGCCGGAAGAATACGCAACGTGCATAGAAGTAGATCCTAAGCAGGGCTTTCAAAAGTGTTCCTTTTATCGTGAACAGCCTATACGCTGATGTTTGCTAAGTGCTGTACACACTCGGCTCACGCAGCAGGAACCAGTAACCAAAGTGAAGCCGGGAGAAACTTAATATACTGCGGCCGCTCATGAGAGAGCGGCGAGGCACCCATTACACGTGCTGTGACTTCAGATGCACTACTCCGTTAAGGGGAATGATGCACGAAAAAAGTATATTTATAAAAAAAAATTATATTTTTTTTACAGAGGATTTTTCGAAATTTTTGGTTCGACAAGACATAAATAACAATTTTGAACACCTTGATACATGGTTAACAATTCCCTGTGTTCGTTATTCTCGGAGCTCTGATTGAAGAGAAGAACAAAAATCTTTTCCTTTCTTCCATCAGTGCTCCGAGAATAATGAAGGCAGTGAAAATCTAACAACTTAGACGTTGAAATCTATTATTTACGTCTTGTCGAACCAAAAATTTCGATAAACCATTTGGAAAACGACTTATATCGAAAATCGGGTAAATGACCATGCCCCTTAATTGTAACCTAGCAACTGTTCAGATACAGCACAGAGAGAAACACAGCTTACCTTGCATCATTCGCCACACGCCCCCCGCCGGTGGGAGTGTACTGCATCGTAGCCGGGTCAACTGGCCAGTGGCGTTTAGTCCATACACGCAAGGTAAGCAATGCTTACCCTATACATATTGGAAATGTTTGACCTTTATAGTTTTTGCCTTAACTTTAAACACATTTAATTCCTAGTTTCCCCATTTCCAATTCGAGAAACAGAGTTTTCATTTTTCATAACTCCTGTACTGTACTCGCATAGTGCTGCTATCTAGTATTTGTTTCAACAAACGGGAGCGACTAGCGATGAATCGAACTCGCAAGCAACAACACGCCACACGCTCGAGGGTAAGCAGTCGTTCTGTTTGCGTCCTCCAGTCCTACATTGTCCCTTGGAAAGTGGATGAAAGTGTTCGGGAAAACGGGAGTTTTCCTATAATTTGTAATATCTCTTAAAATAATATTCAGTGTAGTTATTATTACATTCATTTCGTTTCCGTTTTTATAACTAATGTTAGGTATTATAGAATGGCAAATACATGTGGAGGGTAAGCAAAGGTGGAAGTTGCGTTTGTTAGTAGAAATTGAGAATGGAACCACAGCCTGGCACTAGCAACACCGAGTGTAAAATATGTAAATATTGATTACCCTGTTTAAAAAAAACTCACTACAGGGGCGTGTTCGGTGCAGGTGCACTGCGCTGACAGAGCGTATCGCGTATCTGTTCGGTGACGTGTGGGACACGAGGCGCTGTTCTCATTCGCTAGCCAGTTTACGTAACAATCACTACCCGCGCATAGCGGAGTTCGAGATATTCTCGTATAGGCTTTTCGCGGTCAAGTGAGCACTTCTGAAAGCCCTGCTTGAAATCTACTTGTATGCCTTATGTCCGCCTTGTATAAAATTAACATTGCCATGGGCCTCATCACTTTATTAATGCGTCGGTCAGTGAAAATGCGAAACTATCAGGAAAGTAAGTATTTTGCAAATCTGGTAATTTTTGCACTTCGATGCATTGAAAAAATAAACAGAATGCCAAAGAAATAATTTCAAGTTATCACGAATGGTTACCTAACACTTTTTATTCCACGTTAAGATATGGAACTACTTTCCATCCATCGTTACCCACTTGACTGGGCGAATATAACTCGGCGCGTCCATTAAAATATATGCATGTACGAATAGTGTGTCTTTTCTAAGGTTGATTTCAAAAGTGCTCACTTTACCATGAACAGTGTATAGGAAGGTGAACACTACACCTCGTGTCACGGCAACTTCCTCCCTGATTTTTTTGGGAGCACGGTGATTGAGCGGTTAGCCTGCTCGCCTCCCACCAAGGCGAACCGGGTTCAATCCCCGGCCGGGTCACTCGGGATTTTCGCACGTGGGAATCATGCCGGACGATGGCGTTGGTCGGCGAGTTTTTTCGGGGATCTCCCGTTTCCCCTGCCCTTTCATTTCGGCGTTGCTCCATACTCACCTCAATCACCCTCACCGGCTCTGAAGACCTCGCTGCACCACGATCCTTCATTTCTACAACTTTTGCGAAAATTAATTTTTTGAACCCAAATGGGAGCCGATATTGTAAAAATCCTCTTACAATTTTGTTTATGTAGTCTGATTTTTTCAACACAAAACAATGTACACTTTTATTCAATTAATTAATGAACAAGAATTTTGTTTATTTAATAATTAGTAAAAATTGTACCGGTTTGTGTGTTGAAAAAATTAGAGTACATAATAAAATCAATTTGTAACTAAATTGTTAGAGGATTTTACAATATCGACGCCCGTTTGGGCACAGAAAATTAATTCTCGCGCAAGCTGTAGAAATGAAGGATTTTGGCCCTTAAGAGCTGCTCAAATCTCTCAACTGATATCTGTAATTTGTAACAGGTGAGTATTTTTTATTTCGTAAGTTGCAGAACTGTGTCTTTCGTTGTATTGTGAAACAGCTAAGATTCGTCATGATTGGCCCGCTAGTTCCGTAAGCGGAGAAGCTAATTACAACCACGGTGTGTCGTGGCGGGCAGGGATTGTGGCAACAGATGTAGCGGCTGTTGTGAGGTGACGAGACTGTGAGTGAGCCAGCCTTCCGGCTGTCATCCGTCTGTCTTTTGAAAGGTATTCACAACAATCCGTCGTCCGTCAATCCTTTATGCGCGGCCAAAATGTCACTGTGACAATTTCACATCTCGATCTCTCTTTAGTTTGGAACATATTTTGATTGGAAATACATTTTCAAGAGAGAACTTTTTCGTGGAATTAATGTCTTTTTTTTAATTGTACTGAATTTTTTTTTTCTTCTGAATTTACTACTACAGATAAATAAACACAGATCCACCGCCTTGCATTTTATTTCGAACTGCGTTCTAATGTCCAAGGAATTTCAGAAGGCGGTGACCTGTCCGTCCGTCCGTCGAAAGTTGAAGTTTTATAAATGTTTGACGGATGGACGGATAGAAAAGATGATCGCCCTGCGATTGGTTGAAGATGACGGACGAGACGACGGACGGACGCGACGGACTAACTGCTGTGAGTCGAGCGTAACTGCCCCCGTCGTACTCGCGAGCAGGTGCGTGGTCGACCGGGAAGCCATGCAGACGACAGCGTGGCACAGTGGCTTCCTCGCCTCGCCCAGCAAGCCTTTACTTAAGCGTTTGACTTTATACGCTATTCACGGTAAAGTGAGCACTTTTTAAGGCCCTCTCAACAAGTATTAACCACTATAGGCTGTTCACGGTAAAATGAGCACTTTCGAAAGCCCTGCTTAAGGTCTGTTTGTAAACACGTTGTGTGTTCTTTCGCCTAATGTAAAACTATCATTGTCATGGGACTCGTCGCTTTATTCACGCGTCAGTCAGGTGACACTGTGAAATTATTAGAAAAGCAAATATTGTACACATCTGCTCATTTTTACTTTTCGATGCATTAAAAAATACAGAAAGCGAGATAAATATTTTAAGTTATCGCAAATTGTTACCTAGCACTTTTTGTTCGACGTTAATATATGGAACTGCTTTCCCCTCCATCGTTACCAAATTTACTGGGCATATGTTACTCATTGCGCCTGTCAAAATTATAGGCAGGTAGGAGCAGTGACGTTTTTCTAAGGCTGATTTCAAAATTGCTCACTTAATCGCGAACAGCCTTCACTATTTCTTTAATTTTAACGATCTGAGTTTAATATAACTAGACAAAAATCGTCGTTGAGTAAACATAAATTCATTAGTAGAACCTGTGGTAGATTTTCGGAAAAATGGCTGCTTGACTTTGACTTTAAATTTCAACTGACATATGTTTATGAGACTACAGAGTACAGTCTCAACGGCGAGTAATATGTAAGGTTTAAAATTACTAACCGCCACATAGAAGTACGGTAACGTACATTGCCAACTAAACAAAAGTATTCTACTTAAGAACTGCACGCAAGGCTTGAAGAATCATCTCTTGATAGCTTGCAAGGGTACTTGTCGCTTATAATGACGCGGCGGGTTAAACAAAACTGGGGAGTGTCTTGTTAAATCTCGAATTGTTTCAGACGTCTACCGCCATTAAAAACGGCAGCAGCAGCAGTTACCATCACTTCACAGGTAGTAAAATAGTTGGTTGTAGAGGACGAAGAAATTGGCAAGTTCATTTCGTGACGGGCAGTAAACGTTTTGGATTGAGCATCAGTTTCTCCAACTCTCTCCTGCGACTGAGCCGATAAAAAATGTCGGCCGGGACTACTGTTCTTCTGTGTTCGAAGGGGAAAAAAGAAAAGAAAGCTTTTTTCCAGTATTTAAATAGTGATTGCAGTACGAGAGTTGCATTCTCGTGTTACGTACATTTTTTTGTAACAAAACGAATTGGAAGGTAGGTAAAGGCTGTTCACAATAAAATGAGTACTTTTGAAATCAACCTTAGAAAAAAGTCACTGCCCCTGCCTGCATGTATTTTAACGGGCGGCCTGAGTGACATGCGCCCAGTAAAGTTGGTAACGATGGCTGGGATGTAGTTCCGTATCTTAACGTCGAATAAAAAGTGTTAGGTAACCATTTCGGATAATTTAAATTATTTCTTTCTCTTTTTGTTTCTTTCTAATAATTTCAGTTTCACTTGACCAATGCATTAATAAAGTGATGAGGCCCATGTCAATGTTAATCTTACATAAGGCAGAAGAATACACAACGTGCATACAAGTAGATCTTAAGCAGGGCTTTCAAAAGTGCTCATTTTACCGTGAATAGCTTATCGCAGACGTACGTGCAATTTTTATTACGAGTTAGTACCATCTGTCCATTGGCTTTTCCAACAGGGAGGACCAATTTTTCGTTTTGATTATTTGGACGTGGTTGGGCCATACTGTCCTTGTAGTCCATTCATGCGGTTACTTCCAACTTTTCTGCGACCCTGCTAAAGTTCTACTTCGGTGATATATCTCGGCCTCGTGCAAACAAAGCTTAACCAATTCTGGAAAATTACACTAAGGGGACAACGCACCGCATTCGTGCGCACTCAGTGTATTTACTTTTTGCATAAGAACTATTTCTTACTAGTCATTACCAACACATCTATTTTCTCACTCTTTTCATTCATATTAATTATAAATGAAATATTATAATTTATAGACGGGATATAAGTAAAAGTTCAATATAACCAAAAATAAGACACTTATATGTAAACAGAAGTATGAAACTCTTGTGATGTGTGGTTAATTTAATAAATAACCAAACACGTAATGCACGAGGTGATTCTTCAAGGGTTTGATTTAAAAAAGTGTGAAGATACCACGTAAAGACTGTAGTAATTTTTTATTAATTCGAAGCGGTCCAGGGTGTGGTATAGTCCATTTCATATAAGTGGTCTCAAATTTGTCAAACAATGTGACCAACCTACACAGTATGTAAACAGTAAATGCTCTCGCTCCTACAGTATTGTATCAGCTGATGAAGTGCTGTGGGACCCATGTTGTTAGGTTGGCTGTTATGATGAACGTTTTGGAAGAAAATAGTACTCGGAACTAAAAGTTGTAATGTAAATTCTTAATTATACTTACAGCATTTATGGTTTAAACTATGTTTCTAAAGCAATATTGAATTTCCTTGGCTATTAGTAACGTGGCTTAAAAAACACGTTCAGCATTTGTGACACAGTATGTCGACACATACGAACAGTAAACGTTTCCAGCCAATGGCTAGCCATGTTTATGTTTCCAGCCCGGTGAAGGCAGTTGTGCGTGCGTTTTTTTTTTTTCTCATCGTGCGTCTTATACGAATATCATATTGGTGTTGTCGGAATATTTAATCGGTAGTTAGATATTTTTTATTTGCTTTTTCCAAACACAGTTGGTTGTAGGTACCGTTGTAGAGCGTTTTGTTGAGTAAAATGTAATATTAATCGGCACGTCGTTAAAACTGCTCGTTCCGCCATTTTCCTAGCCGCCCTCCACAATGAAATGACACGAATATAATTCCCGTATATAAGTTTTTAAGTTTGTTTATATCAGGAAACATGCGTAGTGTTGATTTTACTGAATAATTTTTTAAATATATTATTTAATGCTATTGACGAGCAAACATGATTTTAGTGAAGTAAACTGGCAAGGATTGCCATACAAAAACACGTGTTCAAGAGGTTACAACAGTAAACTTGCGTGTTTTGTAAATGTATTTGTAAACCGTTAATATAATTATTGAAATGCACGTGGCCTGAAAAATGGCGCACTTTCCACACTTTTTTAGTGAGTGAATAATATTTGTTTGTCTACATCGTAAATTTGAGTGTAAGGTTAACTTGGGTCAAAGTGTGTTCTCGCGCGCGCGCGCGCGCGTGTATATATATATATATATATATATATATATATATATATATATATATAATAGCTGCATCTGTACGAATACGAACAGCGGCGTATGTATCGCGTTTTGTATTTTTATTTAAGTTATAATTTTCGAAGTTAAATAATTTAGATGTTATTTCCATACGGGCAAAATTTTCCACTGCTCCATCAATACAATATGCAACTCAAAATGCCACACACTCATGCCGGAATCACATAGCCCCGACCAACACAGCACGACCGACACGACGCTCTCGACATTTAACCTAACTATTTAGAAAGCGCTGATAGGCTACGTTAGTCTCAAAGGCGGTAAACAAGAGGGAAATTGTAATACATAATGATGGCAAATTGGTATCGCTAATGCATACAAAAGTAAAATGATTATTTTTTAAGAGTTAGATACAGTAGTTTTCAATTGATTTTTCTTTTAAGCTGCGTATTTACCATTGTAGGAAAGGCTTGCAATACTATTTCATTTTGCAATGTTGTATATTCTGTTGTTATGTTGTTATTAATTGAAACACTAACACACTGGTTCTGGAACGTTTCAAAATGGAAAGCTTAGTGGCCATACAAACCTGTAAGTTGTATCAGTTCATTTTTTAGAACATATATAAAATTTGTCAAGCTTATTACACAGGGATACTTGTTAGCAAATTAATTTAAAGGATTTATTTGAAAGTAACATAATGGCATGTGGGTTTCAACGTTGGGAGTCTTTCATAAACGTTTTGAGCATTTTTGTTTTGCAAATTAAAAACGCTCGTGTGTTTTTAACATACTTTGTTAAGAATATTGGAAAAGTGGGAAGAATAATTCACATAAACAGGATTTGCAGTGGAAAGACAACTTTTCTATATCAAGTATATTAACAACATGCTTAATCAAACGAAATTCTTTCAATTTAAGCACCCAACGAAGGTGCTCCAACATCATAAAGAAGTGTCTCGTGCATCAGCAGGAACTGTGACATTCCATAATTTATCACTAAGGAAAATGAACTTATGATGTCTTCAATCTTGGGTAGCTGGAGCATATTTTTAGTGTATAAGTAACATGTTAGTGTGATATATTGTTGCTGTAGGTCACATCTGCTTCTTTAAAGCGCTTTGTAACATATCCGAACTGAAATACAGTTTTTCATTAGGTACCCGAGAACAAGCGTAGGACTGTATTCACAATTTTGAGGAGGGAGGTTGTGCGACTGAACTTCAGTGTAAATATCACCACTGAGTTAGTCAGAAATAAGCTTTTATTCACAGCATGACAATATGAACACGTAGGTATTTGAGAAAAATTATTAAAGTATTTTGTATGTAGACCTGCAATACTTAACATTTGAGTTACTAAATGAGAGTTATTAAAATACTGAAATTAAGTAACATTTGCTTAAGTATTTTGGCTACCTACATACTTTAACATCCTAAGAATTATAACCACCATAAAAGTATCAGGTTGTACAGAGTTTATAATTTCATACGACAAAGCTGAATTATGTACTTTTAATGCAACAGTAGGCATTGCCTGTATGTAAGCATGTATACTGTCTTTGAAAAAAAGATGAGAGAAAAAAAAAGGGGGGTGGTATTTGGGTATTTGTACATTCATGTGGGGGGAGGGATCTTGGTATTTGGTGTTCATGGAAACCATTCTAAATTTTTATGTTTACAAGAACTTTCCTCAGGTAAGTGTGACAAGATTAGTTGTCATTAATATATTTCGAGTACCGTATATTAAAAAAACAGTAAAATTTCTTATTCATTTGACAGTCAAAATACAATTTTATTTTCGTGCATCCTGGTTACAAATTTCTTGCAAGGTAAAAAATTCTCAATTTATAGGCTTATTACATGGGCTGTTAGTCGTTTACATAAAATATTTATAAACTTAAAAAAAATGCGATTGTTACCAACCTGCAACTGTTTGAACAGCCCTTCACATATTCTAAAAGTCATTTGGGAGGAGGCACATGCAGTTTGTTTACAAAATCAGGCAGTCATATATTCGTTTGTTTACAAATACTGGCAGTCACATGGTGTTTGTCTGCAAACAGCCACCTTCAATGACAGTTCAGTTGTGGCGGAAGGATACATAGCCACCCAGAAGCCAGTGCACTACTTTCCTAGAACTGTCAAACTTGCGACCACTTATATGAAATGAACTATAGGCCTGCTACAGTCCAGTAACAAAAGCAGTACAAACCTTCACGTGTTTGAAGTCCATTCTGTCGTCGCAAAATAATAATTATAATAATTTTGTATGTGTGTAGCGAATAGGTATTCGATGCATATGTCCATCCATGCCATCTCGAACGCTCTTCGGCCTCTATATATATCGGATAAGCAACGTAGCTTCAGCCAGAAGACATTCTTAATCCTCTTTATAGAGCTGTACAATCGACTGATAACGTCAGAGTTGATAGGGACCATCAGCAAAGCAAGTTAAGTCTTGGGCAAAGTCCTGTATTATTTGATAAGCTTTATGGCGTTATAAACTCCCCCAACTCCGTATTCCTTGTGCCACCTTGCTGTTTATTTTCAGTATATCTAAAGAATTTCTACAGCCAAATACCACTTCCTCCTCCCATAATGGTATTGCCATAGTTCCTTCTGAAGCTTTGCTAATAAATAACTTTTAGATTACTCAGCTACTTAATGGGTTCATTTCTGCATACGTTTACCCCACTGTAACCCACACAGAAAGAAATGCCTTAACTAATTGCGGCTCGTTGTTTCTAGTAGGTACCTCCTCGGAGAGTCAACAATTCGCAAACAAATGTAAGTACACATTTAAAAATTTCGGACGCATAATCGGTTCAACACTGAACAGTTACACTTTTAAAACTGGGAAATTGTTATTATTATTGCTCTTATTATTATTTGACGTACCAAGTGTAATATAGTCGTTACGTTTTATTAAAGAATTTTGGCAGAAACATTGCAAAAGCGCTCTCTAGAAGTGCAATGATGAACACGAAGTCATGTGTAGATTCATTTTGTTACTAACTGAGATTGTGTCATTGAGCAGGCCAACTACGGCCTTTTCGAGTTTTGCGTTATTATTAAAACAAATTCTTCTTTGAAAAAATGGTTGGCGTATGGTGTAATGTGGTACAGAATTTTTAACAAATTCTTAGACGATACCCAAACCAGATAAGATTGTCTCATAGCGTGTTTAATGGCAGATATGTGACATCTTGTATTACTTTATGTCGTAGAGTATGGATATTTGTCCTTATTAAGCTGTAGCCTCTTGTGTTTTGCGCCATTATTTTTGAAACATTCGTTGTGATATGTCGCTGAGGACTTGCCAAAAATTACGTTAACTCGCATCACACTTGCGAAACAGGTTATTTGATTCCGGGTCAAGAGGCGCCATAATCCTCTCATCGTTGTGACTACAAGTCTTGCTTTACTATTCCCGCTCACAAAACCCAAGTTTATGAAAATTCTTTCACCACCTTTGTCGCACGAGCGTGGAGTAATTTTCCCCGTAGATTTAAGGAACTCGACGACACTTGACAACTTTTAAGAGCAATGCTATAGCAAGTACTAACTACATACAGTGGTAGTAATTCAGGGCTAGGAAACAGGTTATGATTGACAGTTCCCCTCGTATTCCATTTTTGGGTAGTCAAATTTTTCTTAGCGATAATTTCAAAAATCTTACGCGAAACAAATACGATTATTGCTAATAATCAACCCAAAATAAGAACCATGATGCCATCAACTGAGATGCGACCGAGAATGGAGAACGGGTTATATGCGCAGCCTCCCCCCCCCCCCTTCCCCCCGAAATCCCCTATTTTCCCTCTATTTTAGGAAATGAAGTTAAATGAAATGTATAAATTTGTCCGTAGTTGTGCGTTGAAGTCGGGCGAATTAATTTTTCAATTTCAGTCGTCCGGTGTAAGTCACGTATTTATATCCGCCATTGGAATCTAAACGGGGACGTTCCACATTCTGCACCTGCAGACACGAGTAAAAATTAATTAATGAGAGCTTAAGTGCATTTCTTCTGAATGATGCAGTTACCATAATTAATGTTTTGCTGTGTTGATTTGACGCACTCTATCTACAGAGGTCGAACCATACGCAAGTTTTGTTTATTAGTTGTGTGGGAAAAGGGCCGAAATGTGTTTGGTCATGCGTTAATGTATTTGACTTGCATTAAGGAAATAATTAATTACTGTAAACGAATGGGATATTTTGTTCTTATGCTGGTCTTAGTTTAAGTCCAAATCTCAGAACAAGTTGTAGGTTGCAATGAGGGGGGCAGTAATAACATTTTTAATTTTATTTATTACTTAGCTCCGGGGTATTGGTATTAATGTGGATCGTATAGCTTAAGATATTTTCTGGCTTGTTCGATTGATTAAATTGTCTGCAATATTGCTTCAATGCGATTTTTTTTAAATATATTAAATTATAAAATAATAAATGTAACCAATATGACTGTCTTGTGACGCGTACACCAAAATGTCGTGAATTTCTCTAATTCTAAAATCATTAAATTTGCAAAATTATGTGGTTGTATGGACGGTACAAGATAAACTACTCTGCACGATATAAAATATTATTTAACTCTTTATTTGACAACGTCGCATATAAAGCTCACGACCTCCATTTTTAAATCTGGTGGTCTGTGTAATTGGTGCGAACCTGAGCTCAGCAACTGTGTATCGCAGATTTGTAACTGTCGAAAATTGCAGGTTTTATAAAAATAAAAATAAATAAAAAAAATAAAAAAACTTTGACACATCTGGGTCCAGGTATGGTATTACGATTTCTGGTTTAGTGAAACCGGTTTTAGTTGGTGACAGATTCCTGTACCGGGATCAAAACAGTGAGATTACCGAAATGAAAAAGCTGTATACATGGGCCTGCCTTATCTTTACTTTAGTAGTTTTGCGAGGGAGGGGGGGGGGGGCTTCAGTATTTCTTTGTCCTTGTGTTATTGGGAAAAAAAGAATTGATATTACAATCATTAACGTTTCGATGATATACTATGTAATATGAGTGATACAAGTAACACGAAAAAAAAATATTGTAAAAAATATATTAATATATTATTTTAAATCATGAAAAAAATGTAGCCTAGCTTGGGATAAATCCAGCATTGTTTGGAAGTACTTTAATCGTCACCAAAATGTTTTCTCATGAGCGCCGTCACATCTTTCATTTAATCAGCTTTGACGCTATAATTTTGTTGGGTAGTACATCGGATTTGACCTGACTTAAGTGTTTGCCCTTCTATAAGAGAGGTTTAAATAATGGCACATCTGTCCTAGAGTTTGCCTCTCTCAGATTAGTATTTATTGTGTGTTATCAGGGCTCTTCATCAAAACAAATCGTTTTGATGTAAAAAAAAAAACACTTCATATGTGACTTGGTTGGTGGTTTCCAAAATACGTCACTTATCGTAACAGAATTATAAAACTGTTTCGATATAAGTATTTTATTTTCGTTGAAATTGGACTTTTAAGTATATTTTATCTATAAATTATATTTTATTTATAATTAATATGAATTAAAAACCTAGTAATACCTAGTAAGAATTAGTTCTCATGCAGAATATTATTAAAATGAGTGCGCACGAATGCAGTGCATTGTCCCTTTGGTGTAATTATCTATACTTAGATAAGCTTCATTTACGTGAGGCGGAGGAATATCTTGCAGGTAGGACTTTAGCAGTACTTCAAAAAAGGTTGGAAGCAAGTACGAATAGGCTATAACTTATTTATTTCCGTCGTTACCAACTTAACTGGACGCAAACCACACAGTTTGTCAGTTGAAATATATTCAAGTAGTAGTGACATTTTTCAAAGTATGATTTCAAAAGTACTCGGTTGTCATAAACAACCTGTAGCACGTGAATATAGACTGTTCACGGTAAAGTGAGCACTTTTGAGGCCCTAGTTACTTTTTTTAAACTTTTGAGTCATTTTTACCCTTCAACCATATTTTTTAATAAATATTACTGTGTTAGTATTAAACACAGTGTGTATATTCCACCACACGCGGAAGTTAACGCCTAGGGCTAAAATAAAATACAATTACTGACTGTTATTCCAAATGAGAAGGCTTTCAGAAGTGCTCACTTTACTGTGAACAGCCTATGGTGCCTTTGCTGATTGTTGATGTCATCCACGAGCCGAGACCTTCGTTACTGGCCAATATCAGGATTTCCGAGCACAGTAGGGAATTTTCTTTTGCTCTGAGAATGAATAGGGGAATGAGTCTAAATATCGAGAGGTAGAAAAAAAGTTTCTGCTTTCTTTTGCCAGTTACATGTTTGTTTCGTCAATTCCTCTTCAAGTCCTTACAAACGAAAATCGAGGATTATTTCAAACATCTATTTTTTAATCCCGAAAGTACCGTCTCATTTTTTTCAGCATTTCATTAATTTTTTTTAAAGTGCGCTTCTGCTCTGCTTCTGGTTCCATTAATTAGGAAATTATAAGTTAAGATTTTAATTTTCTTCTTTTTAAATTTTATTATAGTTGTGGCATCATCCTCACCGTGTTTCATATCATCCTGTAACCCAAACGATTAAGAACCGTTATTCATTTGAACAAGCTTCAGCACAGGGTTGCCAGATTGGGCGATTTGTCACCGTTTGGGCTACTTCAAGGCAGAATTTGCGATCAAAAAGTACGAAAATGCGACTATCGCAATTTGAGACATGTTTGTAATGAATTTGCGATATTTGGGCTACTTGGAATTGTTTGCTTAGTATTGGTATTTTTTTATTGTGAACAAGACAATTAATTCTAAGATGATCCAGTTTTTTAAACGACAAATGTGGATACAACTGAAGAGGGTATATTGTTCAGACTCTTGTTACTCGCTGCGGACAGTCAATAGGCGAATTGAATATCACGCGATTGTTTTTTTGCGTTTGACATTTTTTAAATTTTTTAATATTTTTGTGTAGGCCTATATAACTTTTCAATTTTGAAACAGTTCGTGTTTCATACATATTGTTGCAATTTCTCTCTATAGAAATTATGTGGACTGCCAAGTTTGTTAAGGGATGGAATCAAATAAAAGAATTAATTTTTATTTCCTTATTTTATTTACAATAACTAGAGCAAAATTATCTGAACTCAAACTCTCAGAATAAATTGATATCACTTACTGATCACAACTAATTACTCCAATTAATATAATTTATAATTACCACAAATAAATCAATTTTAATTAAATAGTTAAAGATCAGTCCCAATAGACAGTGTATCAACCTATTCAATTATTTTATCATTTATGCGTTCATACTTGACAGTTCGAATATTTACAATAAAATCTGTATTGCACTTCCATTCAGTCCCACCTGTTCAGTCCATGTCCCGCCAGTCGCATTGTTCTAGAATCCTCCAAGCGCCCTCACACACAGTAGGCTTCACTCGTCGGGTTCACACCCTCTCGTCCATTCAAGCCACGAACACCTCACCCGCAATCGCCAGTCGTCGTCCACACTTCACTTCACTTCGCTTCGCTCGTGCACACTTGCCAGGCAGCCTCCATCAAAGACTGCCGGCCGCTGGGTATATATAGTATCATAGGCAATCACCTAGAATCTTCCCCAACTCGCGTGATGCGTCGCGGAGGGCCGGGGCGCCAGCCAGGCTCACCAGAACATTCTTGCGTCGTTGCAAAACGTATTGGAAAATAGCAGTCGAGAGGTCTGTGACGCCAGCAAGTCCCGCTGCTCTCGGCATTCACGGGATTTCCAGAAGGGACAACAGGCCACGAGCGCGTCGTTCCAGGAAGAGGGGAAGGCGCCTACCTCGGCGCGGGGCAGCCGAGCCGCGCCAAGTGCAGCACGTAACAATATTAAATATTACATGGACAATTTACAATATATTTTTTTAATGCATTTAATGTGAAATGTAATCAAATTGGCCGACACTTGGGCGACAAAAGACTGGCCGTTTAGGCGACTTCGACAAAAACAAATCTGGCAACCCTGCTCCAGTAAGGACACTGTTACGCGACTTAGTGAACGCATTACTTTGTTTATGTAATACCGCCACTACGTGTCCGCTGACTCTTATCGGAGGCATTTGCTCGCTTCCTCAATCAATTCGGGTCAGTCCGGCCGACGTGACGTGACGGCTAAGAAATAACCGGCAGTTCGTGGCAAGAGACGGCCTGCCTCTATCATGAGTTTATCACTAAGTATGCAAAGCACAGAGCTTTCAAGAGAACAGGTTTGTACGAGTCTGCTGCCATTCGCGCCAACGTTATACACCACTGGAATTCGGAAAGATAATGAAAATAAAATCTGGTTTTTAGTCTACAAACCCCCGCTCCACGAAATTTTGCTCTGGTACAATTTAGCAACCGGACAGAGTATATATGATTACTTAACCTATCCAGACCCGATGTACAAAATTGTGTACATTACGCACGTGTGGGTAGTTTTCAATGTTTGCTGTACACTTCGAAGCTCACTGACCAATGAGCTTACCTGTGGGCAAAAAAATCGCAAACCGTCTTGCTGGCCTAGGTCATGATTGGTTCATATTATTGTAGCTGAACATATAGCCTACAGCTCATTGGCTGTAACAACGAAGCAAGTGTTGTGTCGACTTAAGTACAGTACACATCATAAAAAAATTTGTTCGCAATACCTGAAACCTTAAAATTAATGTGGCTCTAAAAGGGTTAATTTCCTATTCGGTGTCTAACGGGGTTCACAGCTCAGGCTGAAATGGACGAATTAAGGAACCCGAAAGACAGTCTCCAAAGAGTAGATAAAATACATCAAGGAAATATTAACACCAATACAAAATAGTCGAACCAGACTTGAACCCGAAATGCAGCTACGAACGAACGGCAGATAAAGCAATTCAAGAAAATTGGTTTCTTAAATACTCGCGTGTCCTGTAAACGGCTATATCATTTCTGTATCTCAAATAATTCTTTGATATGTTCGCTTCGACTCAGCGACTCCACCGAGAAACATTTGCTTCATCCAGGTTACATTGTCCCTCAATTATTTCCTCGTGTCTTTCTACTTGTGATTGGGTGGAGTGCCACTGCTTTTCACTGTTGATTGGCTCCAATTGACTCCGTAGAGCCGAGTACATCGCTTCGCTTTGTGCAGTCGCATCCTTCAGCTGCTTGGCCGTTACACGAGCATTCTCGCATGTGCTCCATAGTTTCTTAAGGCTCCACTACAATCAACTTGACGCAAAACGTTAAACGCTAAACGTCACCTTAAGCTGGATCCACAGTAGGGCGATGCGTTGGGCTGCGACGAGCTATACTTGCTGTTTCACAACTAGCCGATGATCTGTCGGCTGAGATGTTGCATATCTAGTTTGAGTGGAAATTTCATACCTCACGAATGTAACATAAGATACGCGTAAAAAGTTGAAACTGTATGTTTTAAGTGGTAGAAGATAAAAACAGGGTAGTATGAACGCGATGTGTGAGGAAAACTAGCGGGAACGAGACCTAATAAGACGAAGGATTATTATTTTTATGTTTTCAAATTGTAAAAAAAAAATATATGTTTCTATTCTCCTTGTTAACAAACACTTCTCCGTCGCAGGGCGACGCCGACAATCGCAACTGAAGAATTTTGCGCAACACACTTGACGCCGACGCGCTACGACGGAATCTGCTTCATCCTGATTGGCTACCGCTCATCGCAACGCATCACACTATTGTGGAACCAGCTGTAATAAAACTGGCATGTTTACAATCGACGTTAACAAAAATAAAAATAATATATAGTCCATTCCCTATTGGAAGCGACTTAAGAAAATCAACCTCTGAAAAAACACTCTAGGCATAACATGTCAACCTGTTTTTTCAATAACACGTATTCCACAAATATATAACACTGTGGTTAACTTTGAGTACTGTATTATTGATTAAATGAAACTTTACCTTAGTATCTTCTATAACGTGTAATATTTCTTTCTTTTTAAATATTAATTAACAACAGCGAGAGCAGCGACGTGTTGGCAACGGCCGGTAAGAAATAGTTCAGTTAAAATATTATTTTAACCTGGTTTTTTAGTATACTATTTGTAAATTAAACGGTGCCAATTGAAATATTTAAGTAACCCCGATGGCAACATATCTCATTTTTACAGTTTAAAATAACAGCGGAAAATATTGTGAGTAGGCCGTAATGGTACGGTGAGGTTTTATCGAGCAAGAAAGCAACTTTGAAGCAACGGTCTGCTGAGCGAGGCCTCTCGCTCTCTCTCTCGCTCTCTCTCTCGCGCTCTCTCTCTCTCGCGCTCTCTCTCTCGCGCGCTCTCTCTCTCTCGCTCTCTCTCTCTCTCGCTCTCTCTCTCTCGCGCTCTCGCTCTCTCGCTCTCCTCTCTTCGCTCTCTCGCTCTCTCGCTCTCTCTCTCTCTCTCTCGTCTCTCTCGTCTCTCTCTCGCTCTCGTCTCTCTCGCTCTCTCTCTCTCGTCTCGCTCTCTCCTCCTCTCTCACTCGCTCTCTCTCTCTCTCGCTCTCTCGCTCTCGAAGTTTCACCTCGTTAGTACATGTTTTCAATTGTAGCATATTTCATACTTATTACAGCAAAATAATGATTTTTGAATTTGTAATTTCCAACTTAAAAGAGATTTTGATGTTTGAATACTTATTTTAATATATTTAGATACGATGGCGAGGCAGAAACAAAGTGAAGTTGGCAGACGTGGCGAGCCATGACATGTGACATGGCGTATTGCTGTTTTACCAAACGAAGTGTAAATTATACTTACTGGGGAAAAAACTTCAAATTACCACATCACGTTTGTAGACGTTGTGTTTTTCAAACCTATCCAGACAAGTTACGATGTTGTGATAAATCTGTTTTTCTGCGGCAGTAATAAATATACTGGTAAGGTGCGTTTTGTTAACAGCTGCGTGTGAAATAGCGTGGCGTGGCTGTGTGGCAATCGTTTCGCTGGATCTGTGTGTGTGCGTGATTTCAAATATTTGATATTAACTATTTATACGTTGTAAATCTGAACTATTTTTATGGCGAAGTAATGTATTTACATCCACGTCTGTTTATTTATCACAACGTTGTACCTTTGCCCTGGTGGGTGTTTGAAACACAGTCGTGTAACGTGATTTGCCACCAATCCCAACAGAATAACCAAGCCCAGCCCCAATAAATTTCAATAAACCTAATACACAGTAAGTAGCAATACATATAAATGAGTGGGATAAAAGTTACGGTAGGCTTATTTGTGTGTATGTTCGCCGTTATATTTCAAGTTTCTATAACAAAAAATGAGCGACACGAGTTACGTGCTTGATTTTAATGTCGCTTTTTCATTGGACTGTTTATTCCTTCGTTATTCGAACTGAGGCCGTCCTTTTAAAGGAATAACCCAACACATATCAATAACAAAAAGTTAAATACTATAGTTGTAACAGTGTTTAACACAGTCGCGGCAAAATATTAACGTGCATTACGTGTGGCGTGCTGTCGTGGAAAATATATATGTTACTGTAACGTAACCGTAAGAACTATCGTTAATTCAGGCATTTTTAAAACGTCACAATGCTGACCTAAACAACATTATAGGCCTAAACTGTGAATATTTGTACGAGATGGTTTTTGAAATAGACCTAAGACAGAATTCTTTGAAAAGCTGTAAACAGTAAACAACACATTTGACAGGTATAAAAGTACAAGTCACGTTCCAATGCTTATGTTTAGGTGTAGCGAAAGTATACGAACACATGTGCACACACGATGGCATGTAAACATTGATTTTGACAGGTGCCAAATGGCAGTCACATGGCAATGTTTGTTAACATTTGGCGGAAGGATACAAAACGGGCCTGCAAGTAGATATTTAGCAGGGCTCCAAGAAAGTTGCTTCCAATGGGGAATGGACTATGTGTGTGTATATATTAAAATATTTTTGTTTGTGTTTGTAATTTAAGAAAACCCTTTTGTAAAAAAAAATGAATCTGTAGACTTAATTTTTAAACTCAATTATTTTTAATGCGTTTTGGGTTATTTGTTATTGATTTCGTATAACATTAACAGAACAACAACGTGCATCGATAGTGGTGCCATATGTTGCCGATCGTCTGTCCAATTTGTTTTCACTTGTTTATGACGTCTTGGATTCTGATTGGCTGACGTTAAACGCAAAGACTTGAATGTTGGCTAACTTTTAACGCGTTGCGTTTGACGTTTAGCGTCGCGGCGAAGTTTCAGTGCCATTGCCATTACTCTCCGTGGATTCGAGTTATTGCAACGCGTTATTGAAGCGTTAATGCGATTGTAGCAAAGCCTCGTGTCAAGTTCGTAGCCGCGTGTAACTTGTCATATTCCGCCTTCGACGTCTGATGAACTTTTCGTCGTCCAAAGATCAACCAGAACTTCTGCCTTAAAACTTTTGCATTTGACTGTTTCCTTTCCTCTGACGAAACCACCAATACACAATACAATTCTAAAGTCAGAGTTCAGACAATTGAACATCGGTTCTGCCAACTTCGTAAATATCTGTATCTTGTAATGTAAATAATTGTGATATCATCCAGGAATGTATTTTACGTGCCTTTATTTTTAAAATAGTTTTAAAATTTATTTTAAAAGTTATTTCAAAACAAAAACTCATTTATTTACTTTATTAAAACATGTCAATTCATGTGTTTCCTTTTCACATTGTATTAGTTTGCCATTTATTTAATTTAACACGAGCTTTGTTTAATATACCGAGATTAAAATCGCACTACAGTAAAATAACGCACTTTCCACACAACCTCTGTTGGATTCTCGGCAAAATGACTTCTTGACATTGACTTAACGATTTCGACAAGTTGAAATTTTTAAGTCAAAAGTGCTGGCCTTTACCTTTGACAGTTTTATTGTGTCAAGCTCCATAAAAAACATGTTGAAAAGCAATTGTGTAAGGGCCTTTACTGCTGGCTCTCTCTCTTGAAATCCAACACGGCCTCACTGATTGCTCGAGAGTATGGAGATGGTAGAACGCCGTTAGCCAATCAGCGCCAGCCGGCGGCCCAACCAATGGGGAACCTTTCGCAGTATGCAGTAGCCATTCAGGTGCAGTTCTGGTTGCCACAGCCTTGCACAGCCAATCAGAAAAGAGCAGGTCCACATGAAAGCAGTCGCCGCCACTATGTATCACTTGTCTGTTCTTCTCTGGCCTGGTGGAGGCGCTCTCTCCGAACTGTTCACTGCACAGTGATGAGCTCCATGTATTTGTATCTTCCTTGCAACGTTCCATATTTATTATTTTCGTGGTTTGAAAGTCAGCCGGCACAGCCTTCAGCTGGTCACGTCGGTGTCCTACAAGACCAGGGGGGGAGACGTCGTGCTATTTGAAGTAAGTGCCTGTGGAAACACAAACATAGACATTTTACCACTAGAATTAATGATTTTATGCAACAGATCTATTTTGAGTCAAAACTATGAGTATTTTGCATCTCAAACATACTGATTTAATCTACGCATATTTCAGGTGCTGATTTAGTTACTTACTAAAATGATTAAAAATATTGAATCCGTTTTTTGCACTGCTTCTGCAAGATTTATTCTATCCTGTTGGTCCACAATTGGAGGTATCGTAAATATTTCAAAGACAGAGCTAACACAAACAGCACGGTATATATTTAACTATTGCCGAAAACAGCATTCGGCAACTAAATGGAATTAGTCAAGTAGGTTCTAATTAAGCAATTTTAAAACTTCGTTCTAGAAACTCTCGAGAATAATGCAAGCTGTAAACATACTGTAAATGCTACCTGGCAAGCCAAAAATTTGTTTTGTGAATAAGCTATTTTATTAAACATTGAATACAACGTGATTATTAACTACTTCATTTTGTAATAAACACGGTTCATTAATCATTAAAAACTATTATTTTTGTTTTGTTATACTAGGTGATTATTTTTCGTAATGCGTGTCTGCTGTTGGTATTAATCCAGGCACCCACCAACCCACCACCCTTGTAAAAAGACTTCAAAATAAGAAGATTGTTACAACATGGAAGTGTCCGCTCTTGTCTCCTTACTTGCTTTGTGTACAATACAATGAAATATGGTATGTAAAGGCTGTTTGAAATCAACCTTAGAAAAATTCACTGTCCCTACCTGCATATATTTTAATGGGCGCCCTGAGTGACATGCGCCCCAGTAAAGTTGGTAACAGTGGACGGGAAATAATTCCATACGTTAACGTCAAATAAACAGTATTAGGTAATCATTTGTACAAACTGAAATTATTTATTTTCCTCTCTATTGTTTTTATTATTATTATTTTTATACGTCTTCAGTATAAGAACGAGCAGATTTATAACATATGTACTTTTCTAATAATTCCTCAGCTTCACTTGACCGACACATGAATAAAGTTATGAGGCTCATGGCAATGTTAATTTTACACAAGGCGGAGGAATACACAGCGTGCGTACGAGTAGATCTGAACCGGGTTCAATCCCCGGCCGTGTCACTCCCGGATTTTCTTATCTGGGCATCGTGTCGGACGGTGTCGGCGGTCGGCGGGGTTTTCTCAGGTCTCTCCCGGTTCTCCCGCTCATGCATTCCGGCGCTGCTCCATGCTCGCCTCAATCACCCCCATCGGCTCTCAATACCTTGTTACGAGCCGCCCAAATTTCTTCACTCACTGACTTAAGCCGTCAACAAGCTACATCGGTACCCTATAAGGCAGTTAAATATGCTACCAGTTTAGTACACGATCGTCGAGGTGGTGAGTTTAGTTGATTAAGGATAGCGGCCGTCGAACAGTCTTTGTGTTTCATTTTTGTGCTCAGCATTTGTTTTCCATCAACGCCCCTAGTTTTGTGAGTCAAGGTTTATATATATATATATATATATATATATATATATATATATATATATATATATATATATAACCGACGATATCGTCCTATGAGACGAATTAGTAATTTTTCCATCATTAAGACTTTTCGCGCACCATCTCCTGAGGTCATAGCGATGTTATTTCGAACCACTGAGTAGCCGGCATAATTGTATGACCTTTAAGTGAATTTTATGAACTTCAGCAGATTGAATCGTAACCAATCACCTTTAACTATGAAGGGAAATTTTCGCTTTCCTTGTCGAAATATTTTTCCTTATAATAATACAAATAAATTTACACCAACGTATGCAATTTCTGCAACAGACTGTCAGGATGTCATCATTTCTCGTTTCACTATTTATATTGCATGGACCTAATGACTAGCGTGATGTAATTATTAGGAACACGAGTTTCTGTTATCGGATTTTCTAGATTGTCTCCCGCTATGTATGCAAATTTAATGACGTATTCACGTCAATAATGATTCTAGGAGAAATGTGTGGAACAGCGTTCTTAAAGGTTGTTTTTTTAAATTTAATTATTAAAAAAATATTTCAGTTGACAACTATTTAATACGAATCTTAAGTGTGCGGTATTCCGCAACATTATACGCTATTCACTGTAAAGTGAGCACTATTTGAAGCTCTCTTATTTCGGAATAATAGTTACTAATTATATATATATATTTTTTGTTGCCTTAATCCCCTGTCACACTGTCAAATGTTCGCGTTCGACCGTATTTGACAATAAAATTTTAAAAGGCCATCCAAATTTACCTTCCAACAACTAATATCGAATAATCTTGAATGTGTTCGAAAATGTGTCACACTTTCAAATTTTTTTTACTAGGAGAATCTAATTTGAATTATTTATAAGTTATCTTCGTAGCCAGATATTGCTTTTGTTTTGCAATGCAGTCCATTGCAGAAAGAAACGTAAGGAATGGTATAATTTATTTTCAGTTCTTTACTAAATTCCGATTTTATTTAGCAGATGTTTCCTGCACAGTGAAATTGAATGACTCTTAGTTCGTAATATTATGTGCAATATTCACTTAAAATAGCATTCATGCCCAGGCTGCTTCTACATAAATTAATTATCTTCATAACCTACTTCGTTTCCAGCAGTTATTCGTTATTTTAAAAGTTTATTGGCGTCGATTTTTGTCGTGCACGATTCTGACTGGCTGAGACCGTCGAACATCAAAGAAATTTTAGAATCAGTTCAACAGATCCATCCTACTTCCTTAGACAAATGTGGCGACGTTTATGACGTTTCGATGACGTCATAACTGTGCAAATTTATTTGGCCAAACTTATTGGAAGCAGTTTGACGTAAAAATTTGACCGTGTAGCAGGGGCTTCAAACGTTAGTTTTCAAGTCCGGTGTTCTTTACTTGCATGACAATATTTATTTTAAATAGTGGCGGAAGGATTAAAAAAAAGTAACTAGGGCCTCAAAAGTGCTAATTTTACCGTGAACAGCCTGTAGCTGGAATTCGCTCGTTGACTGTTGCGAGGGTGTAACGACCTCACGTCCTTGACACGACAGCGCCGGTAACAGGAGGGGTTGGGGGGGAGGGGAGGAAGGATACCGGAAAACGTAATTACCCTCCGATCGTTCATACATGGAGGACAAGCTGATCAGATCACGTGCAGGCACTGTAGCGTCAGTTCTGTTTACAAAAATTTTAGCTATAGCTAGGGGTAGTGACATTTCACTAGTTATATTTCAAAACACTGTAGGGTCGTTTACCTTTCTTGATTGGCTGAATTACTTTCTGACACGTGTTAACTGTCTGCACACGACTCACGCAGGAGCAGCGCCGATGTTGCCGAATTCTGAGTAACCCCGGTAAAATATGAAAACTCCTTCTCAAGCAGACAGCAACCAATGACAATAGACAAACTGCTGTTGGGTGCGTATGGTATTGAAATCTACTGCGTACTAATATTTTTTCTCAAAAAATCATTAGCTCTATCTATAGGCTGTTGGTTACTTCAGTTTTCATGAAGCACTGCTTGAGTTCTACTTGCAGGATATTCCTCCGCCAAACGGACAACGCACCGAATGCGTACGCACTCAGTCTAATATTGTTTTCCATAAGAACTATTTCCTACTAAGCATCACCAACTTACTTTTTCCTTCCTGTATGTAATCATTAATGAAATATTATAATTTATAGACAGAAAGTAAGTAAAAATTAAATTTAACTAAAAAATAAGGTACTATAAATTAACACAATTATAAAAAGCCTGCAATACGTGGCGTATTTTTTAGACAACCAAAACGTCATACATAGGGCGATTTTTCCAAAGACTTCGTTCAAAAAATGCAAAGAAACCGCGAATAGACAATATTCTGTGGCTGACATGAAATAACCGGTATGCAGTCAGTAGAGCGTATGCAGTTGCGCCCGTGTCCCCCCCCCCCCCAATTCCCCCCACATGCAATGGTTTACTTATAAAGTGGTTCGTTAACCATGACCTTGAGTAAGTGACAGTCGTTCCAGAAGTGCACGGTTTGTTAACCTCAAATCTGTGGTCCACGCATGACGAAGCTGCCTTGTTCTTTCTCGTACGGGCTGTTGCCAGTAAGATGAACACTTTGAGGAGTCTGCACGCGTATGGACGGGGCTACGTTTGTTTATATGGACATTTCTCTGCTCCTCGAGGCAAGACGCATACTTTTCAATGTTTACTGTTTCGCTGGACTCAACCGGGACCTAAGTAATAAATTACAAGTAGTCGACATTTCAGTTCGTCAGATAAATACTGTTATTTTTAAGAATTTCTCAAATGAACACGATGGATTGTAAAACGTGTCACATCTGCCGCGACACTTGTGAGTACACAGACAAGGTGCGACTTCGCTGGTCGACGGCCAGCCAGTAATACGCGCTGCAGAGTACGGTATGGCCAGGAACTATAGGAGGCTGGTAAGTGGGAATCGATATTGATGTAATGGTGAATATGGGCAGCTCACGTCGACCTTGTCTGCAGTGCCAGTAAAGTAGAACACAATTGATGTATTCTCACGCCATATGTAACGTTTACATTGCCGTGGATTTTATCACTGTATTCATGTGGCATCTTAGTGGAACCGTGAAAATATTAGTAATCCACGTGCATTACTAACCCATACTGCGGTGCGTATAAAGCAGAAAAAACACCTACTGGATTCGGGGCCACGGTGGCTGAGCGGTTAGCACGCTCGCATCCCACCAAGGCGGTTCGATCTCCGGATTTTCGAAAGTGGGAATCGTGCCGGACGATGCCGTTGGTCGGCGGGTTTTCTCGGGGGGTCTCCCGTTTCCCCCGTCTTTTCATTCCGGCGCTACTCTATACCCGCTTCAATCACCCTCATCGGCTGTCAAGACCTCGCTGTTAAGAGCCGTCCAAATCTGTGTGCTTCACTTCACCAACCTGATTCGTTGTTAATTTTAACATGCGCACTCAGTGTAGTAATATTTTGCATAACAATTATTTCTTACTAGGATTGCCAACACACGTATTTTTTTCTATGTCTTCATTCGTTTTAATTGTGAATGAAATGTTACAAATTACAGATAAAATATAAGTTAAATTTAACCAAAAATACGATACGTTTCTGTTGACACAAGTATAAAACATTTGTTAGGCATCATATTTTTAGCAAGCAACAAAACGCGTCATAAATGGGTAAGAGGACCTGTTTTCGCGCAAATATTTCAGAACAGGTTGTTACAAAACACTTTAGTTCCGAACAACGTTCGTGATTGGATCATTCGAATTGTTACGCGTCTTATATGTCTGCCCGCGAATCACGGATGGTCGCTATTGGAGAAATTGAACTCTCCCCTCACCCAAAGACAAGCGGCCAATAGCCAAAGGAAGGCTGCAAGTGTGCACATAGGACATTAAAGTCTAGCCTCTCCGAAAAGATTTTCGCGAAAAATTGGAAGATCTATACATGGAGGTGTTTTTTTTTTTTCCTTCAAAGGTTTGATTCAGAAAGTGTGAAGAAACAGCGGATATACTAACTACGCCAAGTCGGTGTTATCAGCGCAGGATCATGCCGGACAGTTGTGCAAGTTCGCGAGCGAGTAAAAGAAACACGAATAGTGGTTTAACCGCATAATAAGTTTCCAAGAAAATTTCGTTATGACAGCCTTACAGATTTCTGAGAAAATACTTCACAAGACTGTTTGATGACTCGCCCGTCCTGGCATTTCCTGACTGCTGTGCCTCGAGAACCGGCGCTGCGTTTGTGTGCGCGTGCGTGCGTGCACACCACCGAGTCAGCTGGTCTCTTGTCGCAAGGTACAGCGAGAAATAAGTACGTTATGAACATGCGCCAATGATTCCACACGCGCGCATCATTATTCCATAGTATTTTTAATATTTTTTTTCTTAACTATTTGTATACTTTACCTACACCTTTTGAATCATACATTCACTTTGATCAATGAGTAAATTGTTGCTGTCCATTCGTCAATTTATTTTCATAGTTGCTGCATTCAATTTTCATTATATGTAAGTTTTTATTTTAGATATGTTTATTTTATTTAATGAGCTAAGATTCAATATGTTGTCTTCCTCTCAGGTACTTTATAGGATATGCACATTTATATTTATGATTGGTAATGCAGATTATGAAAACAAACAGAATATGAAATTGTGTTATTGTAGATCAATATTATTGTGCTATTTTAATTTTAATTTATTTAAACATTGCCTTGTCTCTAGTCCTGCTCAAAATATGTGCATAATTTGAAACCACTGATCTTTTCACATTTACTATTTTTCGTGCTATCATATTTCTGTTTCGCCTCTTGTTAATGTGAGTAATTTTTCTTGTTCTTTATGTTTACGTATGTGTTCACTGAGTTACACCTGGTTACGTGTAAGAGAAGGCATTGAAGCCTTAACTTGGCCAGTATAAATAAAGTCGAAATAAATAAATAAATAAATAAAACCTAGCACAAAGCACCTTATCTCTGGGCCACCGGTTTTTCGCGAAAATATTTCAGGACCACTGAGCTTAGATCGATCCAGTTTCGCGATTGGATGATTTCAAGTGTCACGCATTGCAGGTGTCTGCCCACGAATCACAGACACTCAGTGTCGGAGTTGCCCAATTCTGATTGGCCCAGTCAGTTAAGGAACTGTCTCCCGACAAATACACGTGGCCAATAACCGAAGGAAAACTGCGCGTGTACCACAGGACATTGGAGACTAGCGAAAAAACAGGTGATCCTATTTATCAATAAAATGTTAGACTGGACTCACAACCACCCGTCGTATTCGTAGTCGCCCGACCGTCCGGCTGTCACGTGACCTTCGACCAATCGCAGGGCAACTTTTTTTCTATCCGTCCATCCGTCATATATTTTCCAAATTTCAAGTTTCGACGGACGGACGGGCCACCGCCTTCTGACGAAATTCCTTCAACGTGAATACACACTTTGAAGTAAAATGCAAGGCGGTTGTAAACTCAGAAATTATAAATGTAAACAAATCCAGTTCAAATTCTTATCACGTGAAAAATTATTTCCCCAGAATATTTCTCTCGTGAAAATGTATTCCCAACCAAAATATTCCTCCAGCTAAAGAAAGATCACGGTGTTAGGTTGTCACATTGAAATTCTGCCGTGCAGGGGAATTGACGGACGATGGATTGTTGCGGGTCACTGTCAGCTGACAGGTAAAAACACAGACTGATTACTGACGGATGGTGGATTGTTGCGGGTCGCTGTCAGCTGACGGGTAAAAACACAGACTGATGACTGACGGATGATGGATTGTTGCGGGTCGCTGTCAGCTGACAGGTAAAAACACAGACTGATGGCTGACGGATGGAACGGATGGCTTTGAGTCCGGATTCAAGGCCCTTGCACAATAGAAAACTCAAGATTCATTAACCGACGCTGTAACAAATATAATCCTCTTTCCTGAAACTGAAATAAAGAAGTAGGCTCATAATCGGAATTGTGTGTTGTAAAAAGTGACTTTTGATTATAAATAAAATTTAATTAAAATAAATTTTAGCATTATCTAAGTTTATTTCTGCTTTATCGAGATAGCATATTTCTCTACGTATATTTTTCGTATTGGTTATAGGCTGTTCACGGTAAAGTGAGCCCTTTTTAAGGCCCTTCTAAATTTGTCATTTCATCTCATTTTCATCTTCCTGCTGCTTTTTAATATAAACATTGCAGTGTAACCAATAAACAGAGTGAATACATTCCACCACCCTCAAGATTTAAAGTCTGAGGGTGCAATAAGATATATTTATTAGTGGTTAATGCCCGTCGGAAGGGCCTTAAAAAGTGCTCACTTGACCGTGAACAGCGTATAAGGCTAAGTGTGTCGTAGTTTTGTATGGTTCCGTGCTATGACGTTTCCTATAGGCGAGAATAGTTTTATGTAGGAAAGCTCGTAATTTTAACTATGCACACTATGAATGCGTGATTATGAAATTCCCTAAACGTAACACTTATTAGTAAGTTTTTTTTTAAATTGTGAATTTGTTTTCGATGTAAAATAATTTTTAATTGGGTTTGTTTAATCGCACGTCACGCTAATAGTTTAGTTTGATGATAAAACGTTTACGTACTCGTAACTACAAGTTAATATTACGAACCATTTTCCAATGCTAGGCTTTTCCCGTACTTCGTAAGGCGTAGCGGCATAAAAGGCAATTACGTATACGGCCGTACAGTAGTGAGCAAGCTGACTTGAGGTATTAAAATGCCGTAAGAGAGTGTTTGTAGCCCCTTCGGTTGTTAATTATCACAGCCGTAACGAACTTCCCCGGGATAATCTCTCGCTAGCTTACTGAGCCTCTTGTTTTATGAATGGGGCGACACTTGTTGTAGGGGAAAAGAAAGCAGTTTTGTGGACGTAATTCTCATTAAATGTTTAATAGTGGTAATAAAATTATTTAGTTGGCGTGTAGAGTCCACCTACACATTTTTCTTATTAATTGTTTTTGTGTGCAAAAATTCCTTGTTTACAACAGCCAACACAACTTCCGCCCAGTGTTAACATATATTCGGCCATACAAAAAAAAAACCGTATTGCGGTGATTAAAAAAAATTGTTGCTAGCCACAATATTCTATTGTAGATATGGACTTCACAAAAGATTTTGACACTGATAAATTTTTTTGTTTGCTATTTCAGTTGTTTAGTGGAAACCACAAAATGCCTTTTGTAGTCACTTTTTTGTCATTTTATTTAGTAAAAAAAAACTACTTTTAAAGCTCAACTTTCGGGGGTGTTTTCAACCCTTAGATGTCATTTCCGGACATACATCAATCGACATTTTTGTAACGTCTTTCCATAAGGAATCGCCTCCCAAAGTCTGTAACATAAGTTACGAAACATTCTGTATATTCAGTATGTTGGTAGGTTATACCCCGCCCTAACATTCCAGTTGCTCCATTTCTCTCTGAACCATGTGATAGCTAGCATGGCTCAAACGGGAGTTTTCACGGTCATTTTTAGCTATGAACATACAGGTACAAAACATAAAAAGGGAGTATGGACGTGCATCAAACCTTTATTTGTATTATCACGTGTCACAGAATCGTAGGGTCTCCGCTGAAAGTCTCATAGAGGCGCGTTATCGACGGCAAGACTGCACTCCAGTTGAGTGATTTGCGCGTAGAGGCGATGAGAGAGTTGGTGCGCATGTCTCGGTCGCCCCTAGCGCTCCCACGCTTTTAGGCCTCGGACGTGCAAAATTCCTTCGACCAAGCGGCCATGTCAAATTTTGACGCTATTGAAACGTCATAAACACCACCATTTTTGTCTGAAAAAGTTGGATAGCTTCAGTTTCCATCAAACATTGTAAGATTGGACCGGTTCTAATTTTTTTTTTATATATATTTGACGGACTCAGCCAATCAGAATCGTGCACGAAAAAAAATCAAGAAACTCTAAAATAACGAACAATTGCTGGAAACTAAGTATGTTATGAAGATAATTAATTTATATAAAAGCTGTCTTGGCATGAATGCTATTTAAAATTAATATTGCACCTAAATTATGATCTCGGAGGCATTAAATTCTTTGTGCAGGAAACTTATTTGATAACTAAAATTTGAATTTAGTAAATAAGCTAAAATAAATTACAACATTCCTTACATTTCTTCTTGCATGGACTGCACTGCAAAACAAAAGCAATATCTCACCATGAAAATCATTCTTTAATCATAATTCAAATCTGATTTTCCCAGTTAAAAATATTTGACTGTGTGTCACGTCTTCAATCACTTGCTGGAAGGAAAAAAAATTGATGGCTGATTATGGTCTTCAAATTTTACTGTCAAATATAGTTGAAGGCGAAAATTTGGCAGTGTGGCATGAGCTTAACCCTTTCAGACCGACTGAAAGCTACGGTGCGTGCTGTACTTAGTCGACACAATACTTGTTTCGTTGTCACAGCCAATGAGATGTAGGCTGTATGTTCGGCTACAGTTGTACGAACCAATAAAAACCTAGACCCGTAAGACGGTTTGCAGTCATACACCCGCAAGTAAGATCATTGGTCATTGTGCAGTACAGACAAAAAATGACTTACAATTGTGTACACTGGGTCAGAATGGGTGAAGTACTGCGTGTGGATGGCGAGGTGTCGGAGCGGAGTTACAGGAGCCGCGTGTTTATGTAGACGGGACAATTAGCGGTATCTTATCAGGCGGCCGATAACTGCCTGTTAGCACCGCGTCGTAGCGACAACTGCCACGCAACTGAGCGTGACTACGACGACGTGAAAGCTTGACAGCGAACCTCTGCAACACCAGCGACGTGCACTCACTCTAACAACCTCTCTATCACAATAGCGCGACGCGACGCGGAAAATTCGCGTTATTGTGAAAACTAGTTTTATCGCCTCGCGACAAAAAAAAACAAAAATATTATACCTAAATCGTTTCTTGCCACTAGCTGCTAGTTTCTTGTACGACAGCCATTATTGTTTGCATTTGTTTAAAAGGTGTTGAACAACACTTTATTTTCATGCTTACTGATTTTGCATAAAAAATAAAAAATATGGTCGTATTAACGTGAACTACACATCATAAATACTCATGCCCGAAAATGAATCGTTTTGATGAAATAAATAAAAACAGTGGTGTTACCAATTCACCAGTACCACCATCATTCGAGCACCAAATTCTTACATGGTTTTTCCAGTATGTCGCGTCTGCCAATTTTGTTACGTTGACGTCACATGTCTCGATGCTGATTGGCTTTTATCCGTGTCGCGTCTGTCGCGCTATTGCGGTTCCAGCAAAAGGCGGATTCCCACCCGAAATTCTGGATTTATCGATTTTTCGCCAAAGCTTCTATTTCAGAAGGTGTATTGAGATTTCCCGTACGACATATCCTAAATAACAGCTTCCTAAACGTTATTGAACTGCAACAGCTTCGCTACATTTATTGATTTTTAGCTGGTAACTGTCGAAGCGAAACGCGAGATTATTTCTTGCGGACGAATACAAAGGCGACGATATCAACAGTAATCGCTGAGTTTCTGGCAGATTAACACTAGGATATTATTACACGCGATGTAAGCCAATGGGCTAAACTATAGCTGCCAGAAAGCCGTACAAGTGTTGTTTTTAACCATTATTTTCACATTTTTTTCCTCTTTCGATAGGATAAAAGCATAACATTGACTACTATAGATAAGTTTTTCTTTTTTTTTTTTTTTTTTTTCCATTCATGGAGAAAAATCGTATTCTCGGAACATTCATTTACCAAGTTACGCGTATACGAGAAACACCGATTTTACAGACAATGTTTTATTATGTAATCCCCTAATCCGGAGTGACCCGGCCGGGGATTGAACCCGGTTCGTTTTGGTGGGATGCGAGCAGTCTAACCGCTCAGTCACCGTGTTCCCCCCCCCCCCCCCAATGTACTGAGCGTCCGAGTTGTTTCACTGCTCAGAGATATGCAAGACATATAGCTGTAAGTAAATAATTTTGTGAAAGTAATTGGCGTTGTCTTCCTTACTATGCGTTGAATTTCATGACACGGGCGCTTAATTTGTTCCTCTGCGATCAGTGACTAAAAGATCAAGCGAGAAATAATGAAAAGGCTGACAGGTTGTGTGTTTAGTGAATATCAAGTTAAACCTACACCCGAATACTACGTAATTATAGTATAATGCTGTGCTTTGCTGTAGCACCTCAAGTTCATTAGCGAATAGCCAGACGTTACAAGGTATGAATGATGCTACTTGATCAAATTGCACACACTTTGTGCACGCAATAGGAACTCGTAACCACCAGTATTCGAAAATATATGGGGTTTTTGGGGTTGGGGGGGGGGGGGGCAGAGAAAGATAATTTGTTCTTTTTTTTTATATATAAATATTGATAATGTATTTGGTTTTGGCGTTTATTGTTATTAATCTACGCACCTTAACGTTCAAAATAATTACTACGAGTAAGACATACTGTAAAATGTTTTCCAAACTACAGGATTATAACTTTAAATAAAAGTTGACATACAAAGAAAAAATATTAGATAACACATAGTTTTGGTAACATTATTCACTGATGAAAGCGGTGGATGCCGGATCATATATCTGGAGCTCCTCTTGTTAACAGCTCGGTACAATTCCAGCACACTGCTAAATAATAAAAGTAAATTTTTGGAATTGCAGTTGTGGGACATTACACCATAGCGGTGATTTTCTTTTCTAGGATAGGAGTGTGCGTAGGCCTAAATAGAAATGCAGAATTTGGAAATAAAAAATGTATGACGGAAACTCCCTTCTCCTCCCTGTTCAGTTCGAGTATTGCTAACCAACATGGGGCACGTGGAGCTAGCTGCGAGGTGCCTAACACACACGCCGTGTGACGTCAGCTGTATAACCACGTTTTAGTGGCTGAACCAGGTACAGCAAACGGTTAGCACCAATATAATCTGCCGTAGTCCGCCATCTGGCAGTGATGCCTGCGGGTATCAAACACGGACCTGTTGTTTCCTCGGAAATATGGCAGGGCGATCGCGGAAGTTTTAGCCCACAGGTCGGCTGCAGATGAGAATCTGACCTCCCAAGTGTCGGTGCAGCAGACTCTATTGCGGGATCGCCGTCACGTTTTACCTCCGGTAACGAGGCAGACGTCAGAACAAGCCGCACCCGGAGGCGACGCGATGGCCACGCGCGCGAACAGCTGTTCCTGCACCAACGACCGTCCTGAGGCTATCTGCGATCCACCGGCTCTGGACCATACACCACAGATGAGGTAGACTGCTTATTCGTCTTGTGCGCATGCGGCCGACGTTCATCTACCCCGAACCAACACAACTGTCAACGTCACATGGTAACACTGATGAAAGGGTTTGTTTACATCTTAATTTTTAAGTGACTAGCTCTTTGAGCACTATACTCGAGTGTAGTTCGGGCGAAACTTGTTTGAATACTGTATTTAATTCCACATAAAAAAACAAAACTGGTCCGGGTATACTTGCATCAATTCCCTATTTCATAAGGATTTTAAATAGGAACTTATACACTATCAACAACGATCTTCGTAAATGAGCGACAAATTTTTGTAGTTCTGGAAATTAACACAATAGGATGTACAACCTGTTACATACCAAATAACATTTGGTTGTAAAACGGTAAACTCGGCACTTCGTTGGTTGGCAGCCGGCCAATACGGAAATACTGGTGTCGTTTTGACCAGTAGAATGGCGTTAAATGACTAAGGTCCCAATAGAGCACGGTACCTTTGCAGTGGTGGATATAGGTAAATAACGTCTAACTTGTCTTTAAAGCTGGCAAAAGTGCGTCGACCCCAAAGTGTTAATAATACTTTCACAAATTTGAATTTAACCAATATGCATTACAAATTGGTTAGAAGTACTATACATTCATCTCAAAGCGTTCGTTTACAAGTCAGTTTTCTAACCTAACATCCAAACCATGCCGTTTTCGCTAGACGTGTTGGCAGAAAAGCGGTTGGATGTTGTAATATGGGGAGAATGACTGTGCACAGCCAGCGAGATCGGTCTACCTCATCTTTAGTCTATGCGCTGAACAGGTAGATCTGTATTATGGGAAGAGCTGAGTTAGACTAGACCTACCTGCAACAGTCCCGACGTCGCCGTTTGGTCCAGTGGACAGGACGCGAAAATCGAGGGATGAAAGATGTCGGGTTCGATTCCGTTAGACCGAGCACAGGGTACCAGGACGGGGAACAGCGTGTTACATGCCTCGCATTTCACGACTGTCATTAATACGTTGGGCGCCGTTTGTAATAATTCTAATAATTATCCATGTCGTCAGCTCTTACCTTGAAGTAGGAATCATAATATTGCAATTAAAATCTTCTAAAAAATTATATTGTACTCGTACTTCAACAAAATTATAAATTTATCATTATTTTCAAACACAATAAAAGTAATACTCATTCTTCTTCAATTAATAATTATTCATCTTTCAAAACGTATTGCAACAATCTTATTATATTTTACATTATTAAAACTTTCATATTATACGATTCACGTCCATCGTTGGAGGAGGTGAAAATTATTCCGAAGAAAAAATTGTAAGTACGACAGAAGTAAAATAGAGTATGGTGTCGCCTGTCTCCGATTGGCTGTCGTCTGACCATGACTCATCTCTCTGCCAATCAGCAATGACAAGACTAGAGACAACAAGGATAATTTTATTTTGTACTATTGTTTAATAAACATTTAATGCTGACTACCTTCTAGAGAAGCAATGAAAAATAGCAAATAAAATATTAATACTGAATACTGTCTAGAAACAAATAAAAAATTCTTAACACATGGTCTCAATGTCAGTAAATAGAGCTAGTCATGTTTCGCGAAAAAATTTGAGTACAGGGTAGACTTCAATACCATAAGCACCCAACAGCAGTTTGTCTTCTACTGCCATTTATTGCTGCCTGCTTGAGAAGGCGTTTTCATATTTGACCGGGCCACTCAGTATTCGGAAACATCGGCACGGCTCCTACGTGATTCGTGTGAAGATAGTTAACACGTATCAGAAAGTAATTCAACCAATCAAGATAGGTAAACGACCCTACAGTGTTTTGAAATATAACTTGTCTTGAAATCTTTTCGCGAAATTTCATTACCCCTATTAATAAACTATTAAAATAACCAAATATTATACTCTTAACTCATATAACAAAGCGTAGTTTGGACATGATATTAAATGAAGTGATAACATAAGCAAGTACTCTGTAATGTGTTTAACATTGATTCTACATATTTAAATTACAACACCTAAAAACTGCAATGTTACGAGCGAGGTGCCGTTCGTAGCGTTATCCATCCCGATATAGTCTGTTCATGGTAAAATTAGCACTTTTGAAAGCCCTGCTTAAGATATACTTGTACGCACGTTGTGTATTCTTCCGCCTTATGTAAAATTAACATTGACATGGACCTCACCACTTTAGTCACGCGTCGTGAAATTATTAGAAAAGTAAATATTCAAAAAAATCTGGTAATTTTTTACACTTCGATTCATTAAAAAAACAAAAAAGTGCAGGTAATAATTTAAGTTATCAAAAATGGTTACCTAACACTTTTTATTCGACTTTAAGATATGGAACTACTTTCCATCCATCGTTACCAACTTTACTGGGAGAATGTCACTCAGTGCGCGCATTGAAATATATGCAGTGACTTTTCTAAGGTTCGTTTCTAAAGTGCTCACTTTATCGTAAACAGCCTTTACCATGAAGTCGTGACAGAACACGCGGGAAGGAACTGCAGTCTCCGTCGACGTGAGCAGCGGGCGGGTGGGGGCCCGCAGCGACTGGTGGCGGCGCGCTAGCTCATGAAAGTTATCTTCTGGATCTGTCTGGTTTAAGGAGAATGGTGCATGAAAGCAGTTCACGTATCCGATTTTCGATACAAGTAGTTTTCCAACGGGTTTGTCGACAATTTAATTCGACAAGACGTAAATGATTATTTTCAACGCCTTTTTACGTTGTTAGATATACTGTCGTCATTATTCTCGGAGCACTGATGGAAGAAAAGAAAGAATTTTTGATTTGTTATCTTCCGTCAGTGCTCCAAGAGTAACGAATACGATGAATTTGTAACAATGTGAGAAGGTGCTCAAAATTTATATTTATGTCTTGTCGAACCAAATTTTTTTAAAAAATTTTCTGTAAAACCAGTAATGACAAAAATGATATAAATATACGGTTTGCGTGCACCATTCCCCTTAAGCCACAGACGCCAAGTACCCATCTCGTTACTGCCTGCCAAGGAAAGCATTACCCGCCGACAGACAGGCAGACGTGTATCCACGCAAAACCAGGGGCCTTGTCCCAGATAAAACAACGCCCTGATATTTCCCCGTCCACCTGGCGCTGGAACTGCCAGGGTTTTCAGATTGTTTTTGATGGAGTCGCCCAAATGTCGCCCAAGTTGATTACACTTTATATTAATTGCATTTTTGAAATAGATTGTAAATATTTTGTGTGTATGAAACAAGAATTGTTTTAAAATTTAAAAATAAACTAGGCCTACACAAAATTTAAAAAAAGAAAAATATTTCAAACGCGTAAAGCAATCTCGTGATATTTAATTCGCGAGTTCAATTACCTCACTTTATTAAAGGAAATAAAATCAGTTAAGAAATAACTCCCTCCCCCCCCCCCCCTCTTCATCATCTCCCGGACGTGCTTGCTGTGAATAACACGTGAAAGAGCACATCACAAGGGCCGACACAAGAACTTGCCTCTCCTAGGGTATAGGCTGTCCACTGTAAATTGAGCACTTTTGAGGCCCTAGTAACTTTTTCCTTTCAGCAATATTTAATCCTTTAACCACCTTTTTAAATAAATGTTGCCAAGTAAGTAATAAACACAGTTTGTATATTCCACGTCACTCGGAAGTTACCATCAAAAGCTAAAATAAAATATATTTATTGACTGATTTTATTTTTGTTATTTTATGTACAGTTTCCGATTTTTTGGATAAGCTTACTATGTACTATGAATGTTTAATACATTTTACGTTGTGTGAAAACGATTTTTTTTTACAAATTCTTTTATCTTTAATTTGAACATATTGTTATCCGGATTTTCGATTATCCAAAATACCTTTTATGCGTTTTTCCACGAAACTATTGAACATGCGTCCAGTGTGTTGTCCCTCGGAGAAAAAAAAAAAAAAAAAAAAAAATCAAACGAGGGCTGTTGAGTACTTTCAAAGTGCCATATGTTAGAAACGCCATTTCAATGTACTCCAAAACGGCTAAACATGGCTTTCTGAAAACGCCGTATCTCAATATATGCACATCAGCTACATGCAGAACTACTTAAGGACACTGCATTGAACCATCCTACAGACTTTACACCAACACAATAATAAATGAAGTCACTGCTGAAAGTTCCATGGGTACACGCAGTTTGCGCGCCATTTCAGAGGCTTGTTCTTAGCGGCGATGACGCACATGATGCGCGTGGCAGTGTCGTCCTTATTGCTCCCGCACGGCAGAAGACAGCTCCAGGTAGATGGGGGCCTTAAGATGTAAGCTATAAGCTATATTCCATTCACGGTTACTTCTAACCTTCCTGAACCCTGCTAAAGTTATACTTCCACCATTTTCCTCCGCCTCATGCAAACAAAGCTTAGGAAATTGCACCTGAAGGTTGACGCACCACATTCGTGCGCGCTCAGTGTAATAATGTTTTGCATAAGAACTATTTCCTACTAGGCATGACTAACACGCCTATTTTCTCTCTGTCTATTTCTAATGTTATCTAATTAAATATTATCATTTATAGATAAGATATAAATAAAAGTTAAAGCTAACACAAATATAAAAAGCCTGAGATACATGACATATTTTGGAAACTACCAATCACGTCGTACGTTCCCCCCCCCCCCCCCCTCCCCAAAAAAAAGAGTGAGGAAACCACGTTCGGCTGGCGAGCGAGCGCTACTGAGTGATGGAATGAATGCAGAGGGCGGTCTGAGGAAGCCATACTAGCGAGAAGATAGGCGACATATAGCCTATTCACGCTAAAGTGAGCACTTTTCAAAGCTCTCTCATTTGGAATAATAGCCAATAAATATGTTTTATTTTAGCCCTACACCTTAAATTCCTAGTGCGGTGAAACCTATACAATATGTTTATTACTTGCAAAGGCAATATTTATTTTAAAATGTCGTTAAAGTATTAAATATTGCTGAAAGGAAAAAGTAACTAGGGCATCAAAAATGCTCACTTTACCGTGAACAGCCTGTACGTAGGTATAGCTGACACGGCCGTCTGCTCAGCAAGTAACACGACATAATCGCTGCAGCAGCGCTCGTCTTTTGTCGCACGTCAAGGACCGCACACTGTGCTCCCGATCAAGTACGTGGTATGTACAGGCTGTTCATGGTAAAATTAGCACTTTTGAAAGTCCTACTAAATATCTACTTGTATGCATGTTGTGTATTATTCCGCCTTATGAAAAATTAACATTTCCATGGGACTCGTCACTTTATTCATGCGTTGGTCAAGTTAAACTGTGAAATTATTTTAAAAAATAAATATTTTACGAATGTTCTCCTTTTTACGCTTCGATGCATAAAAAGAAAGTCAAAGAAATAATTTACGTTATTACAAATATTGTCCATTTCATGTAAGTGGTGTAAATTTTGATATTTCTATAAAAGTAGCACCGGTCACAATGTATCCTTCCACCTCAGCTGTTTTGTCACTGAAGGAAAAGACGTTTGTAAACAAATGTTTTGAGTCCAATGTACACACTTGTATTTTCCTCTTTTATGGTGTTCCATGTAATGGCAGGCGCTGAAAATATGACTATAGCTAACTTCCGTCCAGTAATTAATATATGATATTATAGCTAGGTTGGCAATTCAACTTGTTTACTTTTTGTAAATACCGAGTTAGATTTGTTGGTGTTCTGTTCATTTATTTCGAGGGGAAAAGGAAACGGTTTTTAGCTCGGGAAAAGTGTGCGTGTGCTTCCCCCCCCCCTTTTTTTTTTGGACGACATTGTTTTAATATTACGAGTATGTAGCATTTTTTGAGTTGCATGTTGTTTTAGTGGAGCAATGGAAAATTTTGTTCGTATGGAAATAACATTTAAATGATTTAATTTCGAGAATTTTAAGTTTAATGAAAAATCAAAACGCGATACATACGTCGCTGTTCGTATTCGTGCAGATGCAGCAATATATACACGTACACGCTTCGGCCGAAGTTAACCTTGCATTCGTTTAATTTACGAATAGATCAATGAAACACATATTATTCAATCACTACAAAAGCGTGGAAAGTACGGCTTTGTCAACCCACGCGCATTTAAATAATTGTGTTAACAATTTACAAATACATTTTAAAAACACGCAAAACTTGATGTTTGTAAAATTTGTAGCCTCTTGAACACGTGTTTTTTTTTTATGGCAATACTTGCCAAGTTTACTTCACTAAAATCGCGTTTGTTCGTCACTAGCATTAAATAATTTATTTGCAAAATCATTCAGTAAAATCAACACTGCGCACGTTTCCTAATACAAACAATCTTAAACTTATATACGGAAATTATATTCGTGTTACTTCATTGTGGAAGGCGGTTAGGAAAATGGCGGATCGAGCAGTTTTAACATGTCGATTAATATTACATTTCACTCAACAAAACGCACTACAACGGTACCTACAACCAGCTATGTTTGGAAAATACAAATAAAAATAATTAACTACCGATTAAATATTCCGACAAAACCTACAAGATATTTGTATAATAAACATGATGAGAAAATAGAACACGCACAACGGCCGTTCACTGGGCTGGGAACTGTAAACACAAACATGGCGAGCCATTGACTGGAAACGTTTACTGTTCGTGTGTGTCTACTCTGTCTTAAATCCTTAACATGTTTTTAAAGTCCAGTCGCTAATAACCAAGAAAATGTAATATTGCCTTAAAAACATAATTTAAACCAAAAATGTTGCAAGTATAATTAAAATTTTAAATTACAGCGTTTAGTTCTAAGTAATATTTTCTTCCAACGCGATCATAAAAATAGCCAACTTAACAACACGGATCCCGCAGAAGTCCATCAGCTGATACAATACTGTAGGAGGAGAGCATTTACTGTTTACATAGTGTGTAGTGTGGTCATATTGTCTGTCAGATTTTACCCCACTTATATGAAATGGACAATAGTTACCTAACACTTTTCATTCGACGTTAAGATATGGAACTACTTTCCATCCATCATTACCAACTTTACTGAGTGAATGTCACTCAGTGCACCCATTAAAATATATGCGGGTAGTAGCGGTGCCTTTTTATAAGGTTTATTTAAAAAATGCTCACTTTATCGTGAACACCCTTTACCAGCAATGCACTACTCGTGCTACTGAGAAATGGCTGTGTACTACTTGATGTAGGCTATCCATGATCAAGTGAGCACTTTTTAAGGACTTCCTATCAGGCATGATAACCGTAAAAGTATATTTTATTGTGGCCTCAGACGTTACAACCTTTGAGAGTTATATAAAATGTATAAGCCTACATTGTGTTTCTGGCAATTTTTATATTGGCAGTTGGCAAAATGATACAAATAAATTGAAAGTAACTTTTAAGCACGGCCTTTAAAAAGTGCTCACTTTACCATGAACAGCCTATATTTGCTCTTTTTTTCACTTCGATTTCTGTCAATAAATACTACACTGTGCATTATTTTGCATTCGGTTCGGCTGTATTGTTAGTATAGTAATAACTTAATTTTTTTGTAAAATAAATGTTTTCTTATAACATCTGTTTCAGATTTGATAATAATAGGAATGGAGGTTTGAACGCACAGCGGAGAACTCGATCCTGGAATTAAATAAACTCTATTTATTTTAATAATTATCAGCTTAAATCCTGCAGAAAGAAGACTGCGCATTATTAACATAATATTTTTCAGATACTTAATTATAGGCCTTAATAGCATTCATATAAGATCAACATTGTTGTGTGTACTCTGTTTATTTTATATTTGTTTTTATTGTGAGTTAGATTTTTTATTATACTTTAATACATTTATTACTTTTTTTATATTACTGACACTACTCACTGGCTGTATGAATTGTTAGGAAGGAACAGTATTTAAAAAAAAAAAAAAGATAGTGTTTGAGCTTAAGGGTTTTTCTAGTTATAAAGTGTTAACCATATTTACCGCATCCTTTAAGAAATATCTTATTGTTTTACATTTTATTTTTAGGGGCGGTGAAATTTCACGAAAAGATTTTGAGACAAATTACATTTCAAAACACCGTGTGGTTGTTCATCTTTCTCGATTGGCTACATTAACATGTTAATCTCAGTAGGCGAATCACTTTGGTTCACTTCCACAGTTGCTAAATTCTAATTGGCCCGGTTTAAAAATGGAAACTGATTATCATGCATAGGGCGGACGTACCTATGGCAAAATAAGATTTTCTGCTTGTGCTTAGAGTATTGAAGTCTACCATGTGCTCAGATTTTTTTGGGAAAAATCTCTATTATAAAGTAGATACAGACAAACAGTGTTCTAGGCTAAAGGAGGCCTATACACACGACAGCAAAAAAAAAAAACAGGGTAAATAAACAAAGTTTAAAAAAAAAAGGAAATTGCACAATTTACCTAGAAATCCAGGGGTGTTCTTGAAATGCGTTCTTTCCGCGTAGGAAATCAACCAAAGTCATTCCACATCTCGCATGAAATTCAGGTCGGTCTATATCATTTCCATTGTTTCTCCTCCCAACCCCACTTTACCTCGTAATTCTGCCATAGCTTCCTCTATAAAAAGAGCCACTCAATTTTCGCAAAAGTAATTCCTGTCAATTTGTATTTCACAACACTTAAAACTCGGGTCGACTCTTGTGATTGGATGTTTTCCACTGCTGCCAGCGAATCGCAGGCGTTCACTACCGGAGTAACGTATTTCTCATTGGCCCAGTCAAATGCCACACTGTCTTCGACAAGGCATGCGGCCGATAACTGAGGGAGAACTGCACGCTGCGAACAGGATATTGAAATATATTCTAGTCACGGTAAAGTGAGCTGCACTTGTGGAAGCCCTGTCATTTGGAATAATAATCAATAAAAGTATTTCATTGTAGCTTTCGACGGTAACTTTCTATTGCGGGGAAATATCTACACTGTGTCTGTTACTTACATGGCAATATTTATTTTAAAAAAGGGATGGAAGGATTAAAAAAAAAAAAGGCAGATTAAAAAAAAATAAGTAGGGCCTCAAAATGGCTAACATTTTCCCGTGAATAGCCTATAGCTTCCGTGTAGGTTTTTTTCTTCTTTTCGCATTGTCTGACGGATGTTCACGTTCGATGTTGATAATATAAAAGGTATGGAGATTTAATATGATACAATTTCTGATCATTAACTCAGTAACAAGCGGTTCACAGTCGTATAGTCCATTTTATATAAGTGGTCTTAAACTTGACAGACAATGTGACCCAACCTACCAAGTATGTAAATAGTAAATGCTCTTACTGGCCATACAAACTTGTAAGACAACTTTTCGATATCAAGTAAATCAAACAAAATTCTTTCAATTTAAGCACCCAACGAAAGTGCTCCAACATCATAAAGAAGTGTCTCATGCATCAGCAGGAATTGCGACATTCCAAAATTTATCGCTAAGGAAAATGAACTTTATGATGTCTTCAATCTTGGGTAGGTGGACATGCAAACCCGTCCCTCAATTCACCAAACCCTCGTGAAGGGGATGGTGGCACGTTTCAATATATATAACTGTTATTAAAAAAATTCTGTTTCGGTTTATTACGGGATTTCTGTGTTAGGTAAATTTTGCACACCGCACACTCTAGTGGTGAAATTTGTACTATGTAACCATAGTTGTGTTAACACAAACTAGATGCTGTGGTGGTGTAGTGGTTAGACTATTCGCCTCCCACCAAGGTGAGCCGGGTACGATTCCCGGCGGGGTCACTCCCGGATTTTCGCATGTGGGACAATGCTGCTGGGCGGCGGGTTTTCTCGGGGATCCCCAGTTTGCCTCGCCCCTTTCATTCCGGCACTGCTCCATACTCACTGACCTCACCCTCATCGGTTCTCAAGACCTCATTGTTAAGGGCCTAATTTTTGTCACATGTTGTATTCTAAGAGGAGAACTGATAGAAGATAAGAAAGAATATCTTGTTTCGTATCTTCCATCAGTGTTCTGAGAATGATAAAATCAATGAATATCTAGCAGTGTAGCAAGGTGTTTAAAATTATTATGCCGTGCCAAAAATTTTGATAAACACTCTGGAAATCAAATATGATGAAAATTGAGTAAATATTCTGCTTTCGAACATCATTCCAGTTTAAAAAAAAAGTAAGGGAAAGTCAGATATGTGTTGTGTCCAACATGTACCAAGATTTCTTATAAGCTTGTTGTATTATGTAAACAAACTAATGCGAGTGACATGTTGTGCTGCAGGACAGAAGAAGGAAGTGGAGATAACAAAGACAGCAGACGCGCTAGGGCTGACCATCACCGACAATGGAGCTGGCTACGCCTTCATCAAGAGGATCAAGGAAGGCAGCGTCATCGACAACATCAAGTACATACAGGTCAGACAGATTCAGTGTGGTTACTGACTGAACCTAATGGTGGTTATCAAACTCTACTAGATTCTTTGCCCTTAGTGACCACAGTTTACTTTGCGACATCTTCCTTGCTACCGGATGTAGCGACACCTTTATATATATCATTGCAGACTGTTCATCCCATTTCTTTTAAGACAGTTGGGCATGCAATTACCCTGCTGAAATGATCACAACACTCTGTTATACATTGAATGGTTAAGAAGTATGATGAGAAAATGTTCAAAACGTGTGTTGACATGCGGTAGAGTACTCAACGCTGAACCCTAATTCAGGTATTAAGTTTCCACTGCTGGATACGTCGACACAGTGAACCTTTAGTGGTAATTACAATTGAAAAAATAAATCAATGCAATATTGGTACAAAGATTTGATTTGTACGTAAAAATTTTTATTTTTGGCAACATTTTATTCTACAATTTCTTAATCATTAAAAATATTAGAAAATGTGTGCGTACTACATAAAAAAATAGACATCTGGTTGTTATAAACAGGCCTTAGAGAATATGTTCAAATGTACAAACATCATTGGGTAACCTTCTAATGACCATATTACTTAAATATAATATTAATTTAAGTTTTTGCAAGAAGTTAAAATTTTAGTTGGACTATATATGTGTAGTGGTGTAATATATTTGCAAAGAATCATTAAACAGTGGTGTGGTATCACCAACGTAAACTGGCTTTGTCTAGATTATTATACTGTAGGCTTATACTTACTTCGTACACAGATTGATTCAGTTTCATGCAGGTCTAGAAAAATCATAAAATCTTTGTCCTGTCTGTTTGAATGTTACTGGTTATATTATTTTAATGGTAATGGTAAACAATATCTCACTAATTATAGTGTTTATATTTATCAACTAGATACAGACTTGAAATATCAGTGTAACACCACAGCATGTTGGAGGAGGATTGGTCAAATTATGAGGAAAAGATGTGGTACGTGTAGTCTGACATGTGTGTGTGTGTGTGTTTACTATGTCCAGTATAAACTTCGTATACTGTAATTTGACTTGTCCAATATCTTAGTACAGCTATGTATTGAAAAAAGATCTTAACGAATGCAATAAAACAAAACAAAAAACAACTAAGGGGGCAGTGCATGCCTACCAAGTATACATGCAACCATGGAGTTGGGGAGTCAATGTTACAGAAATTTCTTCTTAGTGCATCATGTTAAAGATAACTGTTTCAAACCAAAATTATTCTGTGTAGTTTTCTCAGGCAATACTGCCACATAAAAAATTTTGGAAAAAAATTTATTGAGTCATAATTTATTTCATAAAATGTAACTTTTAACATGAAATTATAAGGTTTTTTTATTCTTTTTCTTCCTTTATTTTCTTCAAAAATGTCTCAATTTTTTTCGTTTCAAGTGGTTATCTTTGAAATTGATGCACTGAGGAGTTTCTTTAACATTGATTCCTCATTGAAACTGCAGCATCGCTGCTGCAGGCAGCACCTTAATGCATCATTTTAATACATCCTTAATTTTCAAAAGTTACTACCTACTCACTGAGTACATCAGTGAATTCTCAACAGTATAGTGTATGTTGTTTGATAACACGGTACTTGCTTCGACCACTTGAAAACATTTCATGTGGAAATTTCTTTAAATTGTATTATTAATATAACAACTTAAGTTGTGGCCACTATTTTTGTTACGTTGCAAATAGATTTGCTTTCTTTAAAGACATGTCGAAGGTGATAAGATATAGTACAGGCTTTTCACGATAAAGTGAGCACTTTTGAAAACAACCTTAGAAAAAAGTCACTGCCCCTACATGCATATATTTTAACGGGCGCCCTAAGAGATGTGCGCCCAGTAAAGTTGGTAACAATGGATGGGAAGTAGTTGTTCCATATGATAAGGTTGAATAAAAGTGTTAGGAAACCATTTCTGATCATTTAAATTATTTATTTCAGTATTGGTTTTCATTCTTTTCTATCCATGAAAGTGTAAAAATGAGCAGATTTGTAAAATAATTACTTTTCCAATAATTTCAGAGTTTTACTTGATCAACGCATGAATATAGTGGTGAGGCCCATTACAATGTTAATCTTGCACAAGGCGGAAGAGTACACAATGTATGTACAAGTAGATCTTAAGCAAGGCTATAATTACGTTGTGTTGAAAGAAGGGTTTTTTTTTTTTTTACATGGGCTACATTGATGGATTGTCCAGCATTGATGTCGTGTGTTGTGGTAGGAAGCAGTATTGTTCTTGCAATATCTCTATGTATTGTGAAGATGTGGATGGGTGTTATAGGTTGGAGACCACATAGAGAAGATAAACGATGAGAGCCTGGTGGGGAGGCGACACTTCGAGGTGGCCAAGATGCTCAAGGAAATCCCAAGAGACACCACCTTCACCATGAGGCTCATTGAGCCGCTCAAAGACGGGTTCAGTAAGTTCACTCAGTCAGGTTTCTTTTCAAACCAAGTTCAAGGATCGCAGTTCACAGCTGTGTTCATAACACTTTGTAATTGCAATCAGGCCCCCTTTACAATACTTGGATGCATGTAAATGGAATAAACAGATGACTCAGGATGAATTTAAATTATTCTACAACACACAGAGTGTAACCCTATGCAACTTACGAAATTTTAAAATCTCTTGCTTATATAAGCTGTATAACATGTATACATAATGTCTTATATTTTTAGAATGTTTAATACTCCATAATTATTACTGCCCAGCCATGTGTACATGTTATTTAAACAAAAATGATAATAGCCTCTACGGTCTACCACAATCTATTGGCTACACAAATTCATGTATGTGGAAGAGTTAGGAGCTGACGAGCATTGTTATATTTTCCCATGTGTATCCATGCTATCCATGTATGCATGCATCCCATTGGAAATTGAACACAGAATGTGCAATGTGTCCTACTACTTGGTATGTATGTATCTGCATCACTGTCCTTGTATAATGGGCCTTATAGATTTAATTTTTAACTGTGTAATGAGATATTCTTTGTTTTCCTGTATTTGAGTAATGGATAGTGGTTCTGTACTGGTAGTTAACATCAAGTCCTTTGTCTTTCAAGAACAGTAAAACATTTGTTTACTACTGGCATTGTGTGCGAGATGTGGTCACATGGTCGATCACCCTCAACTAGGCAACTGTGGGTGCATGTGGTTGAAAGTTTTAATGCTGGCAGATTTTTTTAAGCCTCATAAGTGCAGTCTGTTTGGTATTGGTTCCAAATTTTGGGACAACCTCTAAATAAAGTTAGATGATATTCCATGTTTGTATACAAAATAGGGAGTTAGTTCCTATCTATAATCCCAAACATCTAGTAAAACATATCTAACCTACACACCAGCAGCTATAATCTTCTACCCACAGTTTAAATAATTTGATTCCATCGTGACTTGTAACATGCCTATTGTGGGCAGTGATTATTCTTCTTATATTATTGATGGCTGTTTGGGTTCATTGTATATTCTCAGCCAAAATGTGTTAGCTTCATGGGGCCTTTTTTGCCCCTGCAATGCTGAGGAACATAAGGAAGGAAGCTGTGCGAAATGCATTGTGTCTGTTTCACAGTCTTTTAGCATGTAATTGGGGCTTTGACGTGGCTGCCCAGTGTGGGACCATCTGCGTAAAACAATAAGGTTTTACATGTCAAATAGTATTAGGCATGTCTCTGCCACCTTTTGCGATATTGCTTCCAAACAAAACCGTATTGTCTATTTTTGCCCAGGCTACATCGCTACAAAATATGTTTTGTAAAAATTTTAATACTTCAAAAATTGCAGGTTTATAAAAATGTACACACTCGACGAAACAACAAAACACAAACTCTTAATAACTTACTCATCCTTGCAGCATGGATCCTCTCTTCAAAGGGCCAAAGTGTTTTTTTTTGTTTGAAAGTGATATTGTGAATGTTTACCGAGACATGCCTAAAATCATGCAACATGTAGGACTCTATCTTTGTGTTCGGCCACTCTCACGCTAGGTGGCACCCTTAAGCAGTATTCTTAACATTGTAAGATATAACAGCACAAAGACTGGAAAACATGTGCTGTATGTCGGCGGGCGTTATCCTAACGGAAAATTTTCCTGTTAGAAAGGGTTTTGGATTCAGTATACCAAACTTTCAACTCCGACTCGTCAGTTTTTCCACAGTTTGACTCCTGCTTTCTGGCTGCAATGAAATTTTTTTAAATACAAATACAAAAATTGAACTAAAATAACACACCAATATGTAATTATCAAAATCAAAGACCCCGAATTGTATGATGTTGTGGTATACATTCTACATTTTTAATCAATTTTGTATGAATTTCCCTGCAAAAAAATATTGCTTTTGTCACATCTTCTTCCAATTGTGACCTCAAATCTGATATTATTTTGGATGTAGATTGTCAGCCGACGCAGTCAGAGTTGCTATATTTTAACTGACTCCGACTCCACGATTCCTACTCCACAGCATTGCCATTGGAGTCACACATTGAAAGGAATCGCATGATGCCTCAGAGTCCCTTAAACATACCACTGTGTGGTCGGTTAGTCCCTGATCACTGCCAGGGAAGACAATAGTATGATATTGCTCCTCACACCATGACACCAAATGGTGGGCAGTGACACTGAGAACAGTGCAGTGAGAATGATGAATCACCCACCCACCCCTACTCTGGAACTGCAGCAGTGGTAATGGAGCTCAAGTACATAAACATACAGCAAAATACTTTTGCATAACAGTATCTCTCAGTATTACGTACCGGCTGTGCCACACGAACAAACAATGATAAACACCAGAGTGGAGTAGATGAGCACAAATGAAGCATATTTCATCAAGGAACCAATAGTCGAACATCCATAGTTAACCTGCTAATGGCAGTCTCAAATTTAGGGGCGGGTAATCAATCACAATAACTAAGCTACAGGCAGTGCAGTTAAATGACACTTTATTTACACATTTGAGCTGAAGGCATGGGACAGAGTGTCTTTTCGATGTGTCTGTTCAAACTGTCTGTTCAAACTGTCAGCCACCATTGGCCACACAGCTGAAGCATGTTGCGATGCACATGTGCAAAGGTTTCCAGCGTAATGAGCTCATCCCTTGTGTCAAGTGGTGTGGCATACACCATCGCTTTGACGTGGCCCCACAGCCAGAAGTCAGGTGGTGTGATGTCGGGCGTGGTGGCCATGCTATGGAGCCTCCCCTATCTATCCACCAGTTCGGGAAGTACATGTCGAGGTGCCGGTGAACTGCGATGGCGAAATGAGGCGAGGTCCAGTCTTGTCTAACAAGCATCTAAAGGAACTTACTCTGAAGTATTCAGGTAACACATCCTGCAGGAACTGTAGATACATAGCACCTCAGAGACTGCGACAGTGCCGTACTGAGCGGTGTTGTCAGGCACGCAGACCTGCGCACAGTCTGGTTACAATGTCTCGTACACAAAGTTTCATACCTGCTCCTGCACATTGCCACTGCCACTAGCAGGTTAACTCTGGACGTTAGACTATTGGTTCCTTGATGAAATATGCTCCACACTTATCTATCCCACTCTGTTGTTTATCATCATTTGATCAGTTAGTAAAGCCCATGATAAATGATGCTGTAAGTCTGTATGACATAACTTTGCCGCCTATGTTTTGTCATTGAACCCTGAATAAAATTGACATAGAACCCTGAAATAAATTACGGCACACATGGTTTCACACGAATAAACTCAAAGTGCAAGGATGGTGCGGACATGGACTTGGTGGCAATTAGCCACGTGGTTGTACATGATGTTGCAGTAAAATATTCAAACATGAAAAATACCCTCAAATACATAAATAGAATTAAAACCCTTAAAATTTCATGAAGCAATAGTACAGAAATTACAATGAAACGCTTTTAGCAGAAGCGGATGGTGCCTGATTCAAGTTTCGCGGGTCGTATGACCTCTCGGGCATCTTTCTCCTTTTTCTCTCGATTATGTTGAAAGTGCCACAAAGGCGAAATAAATTAGTTAAGTGGAAGCATAATGCTGGGGAAATGTCTGGCAAAACTTACGTAAGCAAAGGTTAACCGGTATACTAAAAGTGCTATTGAAATCTAGATAAGTGAACAAAAAGTTGTAGTGCGTACGTGACAGTGTCTTACCTCACCTGCTCTCCTCGACAGACTGTCCAGAGGCAAGTGTCGCAAGGACCTACCATGGCTGCCTACGGAGTTCACAAAAGCAGAAGCGCCATCATGGGCTCTAGCGCCGCTGCTAGTATACATTATTTGTCAACAGGTTTTAACCAAAATTAAAACTCACCGCAGTTGAGTGAAACTTGTCACAGTTGTATAACATTATCCTAATAATTTTACAAGAGCTGAGCTGAAGATGATGGAGTGTGCATTTTCTCTTGGAAATAAGCATAATAGTCACTGTATTTGGAGCTAACATAAAGCCCAACAATTTTAAGTTTTCATATCCCTCATCTGAAGTTTAACAATAATTCATGGTCTTTCATAAGAAGGCCAATTTTGACTTTAAACTTATTAATCAATACAAATTTAATTTTAGTAAGTTGCAAAAACATAAATAGACAAAAATAAACTAGTAGTTAAAAAAAGTAATAATAACATGCTGCATGTTTTTTAACATGTATAGAGTTACAAGTAGTGTGCTGTGATCTGTGTGTTGGCAGTCAACGTTGGACCTAAAGTCGACAGCAGGAAGAAGCAGAATATTGGATCTGGAATGCAGACTCTGAGGTTCAGATCGAACGGGCAAGCAGAGATCCAAGACACGGTGAGGAGTGCACGCAAGCATTTAATTTTCTTCTTGTACTTACATTTGTTACTAGAATCACTTGTAGGATTTTGACACCAGTCCTTGCAGCAGCCTATTTATTAAACGATCTGAATTGATAAATGTGATATTTCATTCACCAATACATGTGTAACATGTTATAAAAAAAACTCAGTGCAAGCAAACATTAAAATGGTGAGTATTTAAACACAATACGCAGTGAGTATTGAGTATAATTTTTCCCAAATTATTTTAACTGCTATGATAGCCTCTAGCATAATAAACAAATTTTGTTCAACTATTCATTGGCATCCCAAATAAAAACACAAGGAACTTATTTGATATTGATTAACTGGTGTATTGTATCACTGTACAAAATAGTATGATAAGTCACATAACAGTCTTCGTATATCTCCTCAAAGTCATTCTATTCAAATGACACAGTTGCAAAAAGAAATACTTAATTATTCTGAGAAGTTCTCACATTTTTCTTAGCAAAAAGAGCACAACAAGAGGCAGTAGCCAAAATACCAAAATTATCAGTAACATGTCCCGTAACTTTAAATGTTTTATCAACAGGTAAGGACTCGACGTGTTGATATAAGATTTGATTTTGGTGCATCTCCTGATTAATGTATGGTTGGAAATGTATTCTCAGAAATCATCAGATACTATAAAAATGCATAAATTTAACCATAATGATGTACTAATAGCTTATAATGTTTCATTAATCATGTAAGAAGCCCTTAAAATATGTATTGATATTTTGTTTCGTATGGGCTATCACACATCTCACTATGCTTAATCATGTAGTATAATTTTCACATCTTTGTCCAAAATTAAATTGACTTATATGATAAGGCCATGTAAAGTATGTTGTAAAGATCCCATAGCATTTTATTTATGCCATGTTGTATTGGTATCTGCGACTGTGTATGTTTGGTGATAATCATGTGGTGCCATTATCACTACTTCTTACCCTTCAATGGTGTTCTGATGATTTTGTTGTGCATCAGTTATATCCAGTGCCGACTCCACGTTTCTGGATGCTATGGTTCCTCCGTTGTAGGTAGTCAGTACTGTCCTACATGATTGATGATCACAGCTGACACAAGGCGCTTGTGAGTAGGCTGCAAGGAAAATTAACAATCAGAAATAAAATAAAACTTGCAAGACATAAAATTTTGGGGGAAAAGAAATTTGCTGCTGTACTGATTATTAATTTCATAACAGAGTTGGTCACCCTTATAGCACATCCCTAGGCTCTCTTACTTCAGTTGAGTCTATTGTTATTGTAATTTAAAACTTTTTCAAAATAATTTGTGTTTTTAAAATGCATGCCTTGTGTAGTATTTTAATGTGTGAACTCGCACCTCTTAGGTGTGGCCACGTAGGTAAAATATTGAAGTTGACATTGTATGAATAAAAGCTGATATCCATGGGTGTAGCTAGAATTTTTAAGGAAAATTTTTAACATTTTCATATTTATCATTTTACTTACTGAATTTGATTTCACATAAGAAGCACTTATTCAACTATATTTGTGTAATGTAGAGTTTTATATATGTATCGGACCTACCCCAAATAAAATTTCTGGATATGTTCCTGAAAATACTCACTGTTAATTAGTAAAAATGGGTGTAACTTCGGTTATGATCCGCCATGGTATTAACATAGGCCATTGCAGTTTGTAAGCATCATCTCGTGAGCTCCTCCAATTACAATTCTGTTTGCCTGCTGTGATGCTACTCATGTTCGCCAATTTTGATGTCTACAAATTGTTCTGCATGTATCCTTGCAAACAGATGAAACTAACTCAACCACTGCCCAACACTACCTACATGTTGGTCTAGCACCGACATTAGGCAAATAAACACGTGTCTTCTGCAATACTTGCATTAAATCATCTTCCCGTCAGAGATGGGAGGTCGGCATGGCAGTGTGTCTGTTTTGGCGATTACAGCAGAGTAAATCTGACAGTGACTAGCAACTCCAAAAAGCAGAAATTGTTCACATTCATATCTCTAACGTATAATGCTTAACAAATTAAAAAAAACAGCACTTGGTTACACATACAACAAACTGAAACCACCAGTCTTAAGTACGAGGGGGAATCAATGGTGCTTTACTTGTCAACGTATTGTACAAAAAATATTTCCCCCTTCATTTGGGGAGAGAATTGAGTTTTTTCTTAATGAAACAGTAACTACCATTTAAAGCACAATTATTTCCATTAAAAATAACTGTCCTTTGGTGCAAAGTAGTTTACCCCTCACAATGCATTTGGCCATCAGTACTAATTTTCATTACAAATGTATTGGTATAATGCATGGGCCAGTCAGGTGAAGGGTTTAAAATCAATATTCTTTACTGATTACAATATTTAGTTAATGTCTTGGCCAACCCAAAAAAAACTATTCTAAAACGTACCCTCAAGACTGGCACATAAACACCACGTCGAAACTTGACCTGTCAGCTTAGTGTTGTACAAAAAGGCCTTGCAGAATGACATCGAGTTTGCACATCCGCTATTGCGATGTAGTTAAACTCATTCAAAAGGGATGGGCTGCTGTGTTCCGCTAGCCTCCAATTTGACGAAATGTCTCGGTCCCTCAGCTGAGGTAGAATGATGTCCGCTTCCACTCGAACGTGGTATGCACCTGCATGGAAAAGAAAATGTAGTTAGCCGTAATTTCAATTTGCAGGCAACGTAACATGAGTGTCTGTCCGCAAATAATTTATGTTCAGACCAAAATTAACAGTGCCTCCAAAAGCACGACCCACATAAGGGCTTTAGGCACAAAACACTAAAACTTAACCACCCATCGGGCTTACTACGGCTGCCATTGTTATATGTGGTGTTGTGAAAAGGCCGGCCTTAGTGCTGCATGGCACGATCAGCTGTTCATTCCTTAGGCACTAGAAACAAACGCTCAGGCCCGGCACGCAACGCCATCAAACCTGGGCAAAGACGCGATAAGCCTCCCGTCTAGCAGCTAACAAATTACACCAAACTATTCTAAAACTATGGTTATAAAACAAATTATATATATATATATAAATAATGTAAATGTACAGCAGAACAGAATGAAGCAAGTGCAAGGTGCAATGGCTGAGCATGTAACACATTAATGAAAGGGATACTGTCTGGTTTGGGCGGTGTGCATTAAATATGTTCAAACCACGTGCTCACAGTAAGCATAATGTTTCAATGCTATAAATGTTATTACAGTTGAACCTCACTGTTGCAACCTCTTTTATTAAGACCATCTCTCTTTAAACACCCATTTTTGAGGAACAGTGAAAACTTTTGTTTAAAAAAAAAAATTAGAAATTTAAGGGAAATCAATTGAAAAATAGTTGCTACACATTGTGTTTAACACTACTCCAAACAATGCATATCTGAAAATAGAAGAAACTCCTTTTTTGATGTATAGACGTTGGGATAGGTAAAAATTAGGGTTGGGCTAGTACTGAATGCCGATCATCCAATAGTAACAGTTTAAATTCATCACTATAGACCTTTCACGATAAAGTGAGCACTTTTGAAAGCCCACACATTTGGAATAATAGGCAATAAATATGTTTTATTTTAGCCTTAGGCGTTAACTTCTGAGTGGAGTGAAATATACACATTGTGTTTATTACTTAACATGGCAATATTTAAAAAGGTGGTTAAAGAATAAAAAAAAAATGGTTGAAAGGAAAAAGTAACTAGGGGCTAAAAAGTGCTCACTTTACCATGAACAGCCTATAGTCAGAATAATTCACTGTTACAGATTTTTTTTTAAAAAGTCATAGATTTTTTTTAAAGTGTGGCACAATTCATCATACGTGACCTAGAAAATATGTGTATCCAATTTTCCAACAATTTTAGGGATGGGTCGGTTTGATTCCTTGGTTCTGAAATACTGCGTTTCTTATGCAAGTACCAACAACCACTTTGGTTAGTCAGAAAAACTTTTGGTTCAGAGTATTTTTTTTTTTATTTTGCTCATTATTTGTCATGTATAGCACATTACTATCTACAAATTCAGTTTGAAACATATTTTTCTATCGCTCTCAAGACCTTGATGTTAAGAGCCGCCCAAATCTCATCACTCACATTTTCACAGCACTGCCACTTAAAAATTAGTTATTCATGTACATGAAAAGTATTCAAATGAATTTTGGTAACTTTTCTATTAAATTTGCTGGTTCCCAAAATCAAAATAATGAGATATATTTACATACCGATTGATGCCATGACCACAGAATGTCATGCAAACTAGGAGTACCAAATGTAAATGTATAAAAGAAAAGATTCTACCTTCCACAATCAATATATTGCTGCTAGACACTGCGCAAAGCATTGTTCAAAAGAAATGAATGCCTAACGTAATTTTTAGCTCATCTAAGTAAAGCTTCTATTATACTGTTAGATATGCCTCTCATGTGTCCCATGTGAGTTCATGAGGGATGGAGGTCTTATAAAAATAAAAAAACTAAATTAGATTTCTAATTTATACATACAGCTATTATTTACCGCATTAAATATTCTGTCTCCGCTATTACTTTTTTCTCTTTTTTTTATTTAACTGTGAGCATGATATTTAATGTCTATTTCAACTCTTATTAACACATGTTCAGCCTATCTGTTGCAATCATTTATAATGTCTTTCACTCGCTCATCTAGTCCAATAGTCCAACCTACCATCCGCACCCTTCACTGCTTGACCCTTGCATCGCAGACTTCCATTCTGTGTGTCTCTTCTCTCGCCGCTCGTTCTTCTATAGCTCAGAGGCCTGCCACACTTATATAGCATTCACCCTGACCATCTGGATGGTTCAACACACCCCGAGTCACCCTGAGAGAACGAGGTTAGTAATAGAGCTTTCTTCATATAAAAGCAGAAATCAATACAACTAGGGTCAGCAGCATTGCACCACAATAGGGATTATCATGTCGGGTCACTTTTTCTAACCGATACGCAGTTCGCCCACCTGCCATTCACAACATTACACTGACGTGCTGCCGCCAGTCATACAACTGCTTCGCTCACGTGGGATGCGACGCACCGAGCGTGTAACACTTCCCCCTCCTCAAAGTCTGCTTGTCCTGAAAAGACAATGCAACATCTGGACCATCGTAGAGTGCCAGCTAGACGGTCGATGTGGACAACCTTCGGCTTCGCCCAAGAGCCTTGATGACAGATCCAAAAGACCACATCATTGATCTTATTCAGAATCCTGTAGGAGACTTCCCAACATTTCTGTAGCTTCACGCAGTACCCTTTTCTCCTTTGTAGGTTGTACAACCACACCAGTTGTTCTTGAAATACCCCATCTGACATTCTCATATCACACCGCATCTTCATCCTGTCCCTATTTGTTCTGAGGTGCTGTCGAGCAAAATCATGAATGCCAACAAGTCTGTCATGTAATTCGCTGGCACAATCAGGGGCGGCAGCTTCCTCTTCTGTCAGTTGGCCGAACAGCTGGTTACTGGGGAGGCGTAACTCTCTTCCAAACAGCATCCTTGATGGTGTTACCCTTGTGGACTTGTGAACTGATGAGTAGTTAGCAAAAAGAAACAATGGCACCTTTGAATCTCATTCCTTTTTCTTGTCTGCCGCAAAGATTGACAGGTACTGCTCAAGAGTGCAATCAAGCCTCTCGATCATTCCATCAGATTGACAGTGAAAGGTTGTAGTCATAGTCTTTTTCATGCCCAGAATTTTTGTTACCTCCTGGGAGGACCGCAGCTTCAAAGTTTCTTCGCTGATCAGAATGGAGTTCTAGTTGCACCCCAAACCTTAAGAAAACATGCTCTATAAGTGCATCAGCCACAGTTCGTGCTTCTTGGTTTGGGAGAGGAATGACCTCATGCCCCCTTAGTTAAATAATCTTGAGCAAACTGTAGATATAGATTACCTCTGTGACATGCAGGAGGGAGGGGGGTATAATATCTACTGCCATCTCTCAAATGAAGCTCAATCATTGTATTTCTGGAGGTGACCTTGTCCTCTGGTCGTTGGGCCCTTTCTCGTAATGCAGGTTTCACACAATCGGCACCACTTTTCAACAGCTTCCCGATAGTGAAGCCAGTAAAATCTCAGTCTAATTTTGTCGAGTGTCTAAGGCCGGTATTCAAGAACATTTTTATAAGAGATTTTATACATCTCAAGTCATGCCCAGGCCGTATCAGTATTCCATAACATTATAATGGCAGCTAAGGTCTTACTAAAGCCACTGCAATTTTGCTGATGTATCCTTGGCGCAAACGAAACCTACGCATGCGCAGAACGCATATCATTTTGCCGTAGTCTGGAAGCACGACGAACATTCATAAACAATATGATGTGTCCAGACCATTATATGCTTTGATGTAATTATTTATCCAAAAATAAGGCAGCCTACACACTTAAGTTATTTTGCAAATAAAAGTTATAGTCGGCAAGAATACATACTGTGTAGTATGTACAAAACGTGTTAAAAACCTCCGCCAAAATAAACAATGCAAAACATGTAATCAGCAAACAAATACTGTGTGTGTGCGCGTTTTTTTTGAGGGGGGAGAGAGAGAGAGAGAGAGAGAGAGAGAGAGAGAGAGAGAGAGAGAGAGAGTGAGTGAGGTTTTGTGTGGGTGTGTTTGAGCTCCACAAAGTGTATGTCATGTTAGCGCAACTGATATCGTGTCCGATCCCCAAGTGCAAATTTCGGGTTCGATTCCCGGTTGATGCAAACTTTTTTAAGTTTTTAAAATTAACTAGATTTCATTTAAACCTAATACCTATGAAAACAAGAGATTTATATTTATTTTAATAACTGTGGTGAGTATTACAATACTTTACGATGGATTATTAACAGTACAATATAATTGCGATTATTTGACAATAGGACTTTCCTATTGGTAGTAATTACATCTATCAGAACTTATTCACCAAAACCCACTAGTCACGTTCGAAAGGCATTTTGCTTTTCTCTCTTTTTATTTGAAGACCTTACAATGCAAAAGAAAATAGTATAACGTGTTTGCAAATTTTTGGTGAGCTACGCCTCAGTAGTGGGACGAATTAGGACATTACGTTGTCACAACTGATGACGTGGCTTATTGACAGTTGACGCTGGCTGTTAGGAGTAACTTGGAACAACGTTTAAATTTGTGAACAGCTGTTTTGACTAGTAATTTTTTAAAGATCACGTATGATTGTGTATATCACAACTTTGTAATGTTTCCCAGCAGGTTTAAAACTCATGAAATAATACTACAATAAAACTGATGTATGCAGTACAAAGTGTTTGAAATGTGTATTTCTCAGAATATTTGGAATATTTAATGCTGCACTGACGCCTGCCAACATGCTGCACTGTGCAAATGCGCACTCTACAGGCGACTTCGCCCCATCTGCGAACAACCCGAGCTTAGGGGGAAGTCATAACAGTGGCAAAATAAAATAAACATATCGAGCAAGGAGATTCCACAAGTCTGGACTGCCGAATACAAAATTGTAATTCACCCACATAATTACAATATGCATTACCCGCTCGGAAACCCACATGCAAAAGTAACCCCCCCCCCCCCCCCCCCCCTGAATAAAATAATAAATATTTGTGATAATCCACTACCCTTCGCTTAGCCTCGGAAGAACTTCTTACCAACCCTAGAGACGGCAGCACTCATTTGGCCTTGTGGCGTTGCAACCCGCCAGCCTCAGAAGGAGGTGTTTTAATTTGTCGTTACCTCCAAGCAGGGCGATAAGAAATGAGCGGTGCTTCAGCATCCCAGATAACGTACCCCTGCGCTGGAAGGCTACGCAACCCCCCCACACCCAGACGAGCTGCTGAACAGAAAATTTTCATTATAAATAGAGGTGCAATACCCTGGACCGGCAGATACACCGGGCTCGCCGGCCGAATAGGATCGTGAGCCCTTCCCAGTCTGCAAAGACTCTCCTCAGTCTGCAATGGCTCTCTCTCCTCTCCGTGACCTGCAATTCGGTGCATCACCTGGAAGCCTGCAAGACGGCCTTACTTTACTCCGCAGACTGTGAAGACTGCAGCCTCCTAGCAGCTTGCAAACGGCTCGTCCTCAACTGCACCCTCTGACCGTGAGGGCAGCAATTCCACGTCTAAGGTAATCTTACTCCACGCACCCTGTAACCCTTTACCCAAGTCAACTTCCGTGACTCCGCGGTAACAGGCCGGCATGTCCTAGATTACCTTTTGAATCAATTTCTGGTAGTTTGTTTACGCTGTGGGTAGCATGTATTTTACCGTAAATCCACGACTAGTCAGATTTTGGCTTTATTTAATAATTATTGCCAGGCTCGCATTCACCTGTTTCATTACATAAATTGTAATTGTCTTACCCGCTTAGTCAGCTAGTAAATTTTACTGTATTTGAATTTAGCCAGGACTTTCCCTTTTCTCCATTTCAGTAAATAAAACTTACGTGAAAATTGTCCGTTTACCTCATTTGTATCTAGTTCCCATTCATTAGACTTCTAGTTGTCTGTGTAATTGTGCCATGTTATTTTGTTAGAGAATTGTGTGTATTGTACCGAGCTTTACAAGAGACCCAACGTAAAGCAAGAGGGGAGGATCGCAGAGTAGACAACGGCGTAAGGAACACCGCACCCTAGCAAGGGCAGAAAGAGCAGACACCCTTGGAGGGGACACACAGGAGGTCGAACTCTAGTCACAGGGTATCGAAGCCGTCCCTCGGCCAATCTCTCCATTCATTCCCCTCGAACACCAATCCCTTTTAGATAAGCATTTAGGCGCCTGTTGGCTGGGGTACGACCCTGAGGGAGAACGCCTTGCCCAAGCAGAGCGGTCATTGCCTATAGCCAGTGCTACTCCTGTTGACGCCGTATAGAGCCAGGCACCTACTACTTCCAGCATCATTAAACTCGCATCCGGAAAGCTCATTCGGGTTTAAAACCCGGCAGAGGTGGAGCTACCAATTTTCTGTCTCATTAAGCTGGCATCAGGAAAAACGTTACGGGTTAGACTCCCGCCCAAGGCAGTACCCAGACCATGTACAGTACCACCCCCTTCGGATTATATCCCAGTAAGTCAGCCCACTCTCCCCATTTGCATTACTCCAGCCGGGGCATTCCACCTCCACCCCCACAATCGCTTAACTGCATCACCACTGCATATTCCCCGGGGCAGCTGGCATCCCGATTATGGGCAACTTATAGTGAGGAAGGTAGAACTCCCTGGTCTGGAAACTACATCCTTTCACCTCACTTTGGGGTTCGACTCCTACCATTAAACAGTCGCCCATGACATCTAAACCATCCAAGACCCATTGGGCCTAGAATGTTAGCCACTTACACCATGGTAGGCCTACTTAAAATTATGCGAGGGCAGTCAGCGGCCTAACCACTTACCTTACGAAATAGGGCCTAAAATAAGGTTATGTATTCAGATACCATGCTACATACAGCACAAATGAAAGACAGCATTATTGTTCAGAATTTTCACATAGGAGTTTATGAGCTTCATTGACGTGTTATTTTATCCCTTGACTCCTGCTTGACCAATACAATTGAATGCAATACAGCTCTGATTTACAGGACCACAAAATATCATAGATTTATTTGTTAGCATAAACATATTGATATAATAAAGTTGCAATTATGCTGTTAAAATGCATGTGCACTATTTAAAATTTACGTATATAATTTCCACATTACAAACACAAAACATACCATTTTATGTTCTATAAGTTGTCACGTATAAAGAACGAAATAAATATATCACGTCAGACGATGATGATAATTATTAGTTTTAATACTCTATGCAATGTTATTTCAAGCATGTAATAACTGCCAGTGCTTCAGATAACGTAATAAATAAACAGTGTAGGTATTTATTTTTGCAAAAGTTATTCTAAATAAACACTTCTGTGTCACTTTCATTAGTTTGTAGCCTCGCACGAGGCGGCGAATACTAAACCGTGGCACATCCGTTACCATCTCAGGACATAGATAAATCCCGTTCAGAAATACGTTCCGCAAGTTAAGGATTAGTCATGGCGTTTCTATCGCCCAAGATGGTAGCACATAATTAATGCCAAACTGAATGTTCTGCGATACAAGCCTTACTAACACCAAAGTGTCCACTAGCTGCCACATTATGCAGTTCTTTTAAAACTTCAGGAGTCCTGCATTCTGGAAGGAACAACTGTAAATGTGTTTTTTTTCCATCATTACTTTCCCAGTTTCTAAGTACACCATTCTTCAGTATGAGGGAATTCCATTGTGCCCAGTATGCTCTGACTGCTGTGCTCAAACTAGATATCTCTTCCCATTTTTGCTGACATCCAGCTTCTTTCCACTTTAATAACGGCTGCAAAGTGGGATCATTCAGCTGGTTTTTCCTAATACCCTCATCACTCCAGGTCGGTGTCCCATCACAAAATAGAGAATCTTGAATTCTTGTCATCCGTACCTTCAGCGATTCGCCACTCTACTTCCTGATGTTCGCAGTGATGACAAAATGGATCACATGGCCTCTTAGAAAGTGCTTCTGCATTGATGTGAAGGCATCCAGATGTGTGCTGTCATATTCTTGACGGTGTATCCACCACCATTTGACCTTCAGGGTTCTTAAAATTTAGTAGCCAGCATAATGAAGCATGGTCAGTTCTTAGTATAAAATGTCTGCCATAAAGATAGGGGAGGAAGTGTGAAATTGCCTTCACCATAGCCAGAAGCTCCCTGCATGTAACACAGTATTTTCTCCCAGGTTTATGCAATACCTTACTGAAGTATTCTAGTGATCTTTCCCTCCCATCTTGAACCTGAGATAGCACAGCTCCAATGCCTACATCACTAGCATCAGTGTCTTAAGTGAATACAACCTCACTTTTCAGGAAACCCAGGACTGGAGGAGAAATCAAAATTTTCTTTAGTTTACTAAAAACATCTTCACACTTAGTGAGCCAATGAAATCTCCTTTTCGCCTTAGTCACTCCATTTAGTGTTTGTTCTGTTAAGTCAACGAGTAACATCCTGCGTCCATAGTATCTTCCTTCCTATAACAGCTTATTTTTGCTTGCCGACGTCAAAACCACAGGAAATCTCAAGAAAGATTTGTAACGTCTACCGGAGTGCCTTTCATTATAGCAAAAATATTCGTAATAGTTTTGGTATTAACTGTCACATTTACTACAAACCCAAAATATTTTCCACAAATTAAAAAAATGTGGCATTTCATATTTTTTTTTGTGTTGTCCATGCAACAATTTGGTTGTCATCCTAATCTGAGTGTTCAGTAACTGGTGTGTTATATAACAAATATTTTTTTTAAGTCAATCAGAAATAAAGGTGCAACATTAGGTAAAAAATATGTGCTCTGAATGGCACTGATCATGATCTGCATCAAAATGATTGGCAAATTTGGTGATCGACCGAGCCCTAGTAAAAATGTCATTTTTTTCAAACCCTCTATTAAGACCATCCCTTAATAACAAAACGAATTCCTGGGAACCACAAGGGGTCTTAACAGTGAGGTTCTACTGTGTATCTGACGTTCTACCATACTCAGTGGATAGGCTTTATACATACTTTTTAAAATGTTGTGTTGCCGTAATGTGCGAGTATTAACACTGCATTATTAACAGTGTTCTTTATTTCATGAATAATTTCATTTTATCCAGTGTAAAATCAAGCATTAAGGGAGTGGACCAAGCCTCCTTAAGCCCCCGTCACACTGTAAAATTTTCCTATCAACCTACTTCAGATAAAATTGGATTGTTCTGCTATCACAGAACCGTCATTATCGCCACCACGTTTGTCTGGAAAAGTTGCATGGGTCCAGTTTCCATCAAAACATTTTGAAAATTGAACAGGTTAAAAAAAATTTCTTTAATTTTTGATGGGCTCAGCCAATCAGAATCACGCATGATGAAAATGGCTATTTCTGACATCACTAAACTTTAAAGTGGTGAACAATTTCTGAGAACAAAATAAGGTTTTGAAGATTATTTATTTATTTAAAAGCTCTTCGAGCATTAATATTATTTGAAATAACTAATTCACAATATTATTGTTACGTGCTTGCTGGTCTGCATTGTTCCCTGTCTCTGTCCTGCTTGCAAGAGTGAAAGAATGTTTGAAGGCCACACGAGTAACCTGATTGTAGGTGGTGATTCTCAAAGGTCCTCCACCGTGAGTACAGCTGTGTGCCGCCGCGATAAGCATATCGCAACTCGTGCGCCCGTGACCACCTGCAGATTGAAGTTCTGCAGTTACCTTGGAAGAATGTTCTGGTTCATTGTCCGTGCCTCTCCCAGAGAAACTCATGATGTAGGGAGAAACGCCCAGATTGGGCCATCAAGACTATTTAAGCTGCGACAGGTCTCTGAGTTGGTAGTTTGGATGATTGAGCCACCTCAAGCGCTAGTTGTGTGAACATGATGAGACAGCAGAGCACTGAGTGGTGGCAGCGGGAGAAATGTCTGCACTCTGAGCATTAATGAGGCTGACAGGCAGAACTATTGAACTGGGTGCGTGAGTGACAGACATTTGGAATGATGATTGAATATGTGTAAATAAAGAGCATGAATTAAGTGACAAACCAATTTAGAGACATTGATTAGGACTTTATTTAATGTGTCTCAATTTTAATTAATGCGCTCAATGAGAATAGCAAGCGTAATAGTGGAGAGAGAGGTTTTTTTTTTATGTTGTAAATAATAACTGTGTGAATAAGTTAATAAAAATACAAGAACTAAATCTGATTTTTAAGTCCTTCAGCTCTCATGAACTTGGCTACACCTATCTAACATTTTGTATCAGTATTAAGTACTCAAGAGGCATTTAATTTCATTGTGCAGGACATATATCTGATAAATAAAATTTAAATTTAGTAGTAAAGTGAAAATAAATCACAATATTCGTTACATTTCCTTCTGTAGTGGGCTGTTATGTGACTGAATTTGTTGAATGGAAAAATTTGATGGTCATATTTAATCTTCAAATTTTATTGCAAAATATCTTTCAAGGCAGAAATTTCACAGTGTGACAGAGCTTTAGCCTCCTCTCCCAATCACACTCCCAAACCCCCTCACCTGATCAACCACTGGGAAGATATGCTGTCAGGATTTTCAAGGCCATAGAAAAAGTGGTTTAGTGACTTGCAAATGTAATTTATAAAATATACTGTCATTACAGAGGACAACAAGTGTGTGTGTTTTAATTTTTTTTTTTTTTCTTATGTTATTATCAATTTTCGCAAGATTTTTGAAAACCGACACCCACTAAATACTAGAAGTAGTCCAACATTACTATACTAGCTCACAGAAGAATACTACAGATGCCTACAATAAACACATCAATGTATATCTTTAATGGTACCCAAGTAAACCATTAGCTACAGTTAAAATAATTTTTAAGGTCACTAGAATGCCTTAAAGAAATTATGTGGTTTGACAGTGAATTTAAGTTTAATTTAAACTTCAAATAAAATAAACCTACAAGTTAAATAAAAGGCTGTACTTCAAAGGAATTGCTTTGTATTGTTCTTATTATTCTAAGAAACATTTTGTCTGGCCCAAAGCTTTGTGTTTCACTGACTTTTAGAAATTTGCTTTTGGCAAGCTCAATTGTCAAAATCTTTGTAATCACTTTCAAATGTGGCGTCAGTTATTTCATTATTATTATGGTACATTATGGCATCTTCTAATTGACTGCACTGGATGCACTCAATGCACCCTGAAAACTATAAAAGTGCAATTATAATCCAATTTCCCATAGCGGGCGCTTGTTTGTAAGCCAAGCCATATTTGCAATCAAACTTTTGCACTGACTTTGGAGACAGTGTGACAAAAATTGCACTTAGTGCACACTTTTTCATTGCAGTGGACACCTTGAGCATGGCAAAAAAACTGCACTGGGTGCAAGTTCCGGCAACTGGAAGACATAGCACTCATCCATTCACACTAAGTGCAGTCCAGTGCAGTAATTGGAAGACATTGTTAATTGGAATACTGTTTGTGTTATTTTTTAATAATATAATAAAATTTATTCATAACCTAAGGAAAATTTTTTGGCATCTAAACACTTATGAGGACAGGCCTTTGAAGATTTAAGTGGGTAATTCAAGTTTACCCAAACCAATCTGTAATCTAATTCCACGCCATATATATCGGTTTTGCTTTTAAGAGTGCGATTATTTGGCACAACCGTGTTTTTATGTTTTAATGTTTTTCAGGATGATGGTCAGACTGTTGGAATTGAGAACATCAACAATCTACTGGAGAACTTCATGGGTATCAATGATGCGGAGCTTGGTAATGATGTGATCATGCATGCAGCAAAATATAGTAGTATGATTATACATTGTCTGTGAAATAAGAAAATTGTTTCACCTTTCAACTTGCTATCATGTGTCCTTTTTAAGACTGCACAAATGTTGACATTCCATAAATGTAAGGTAGTTGATCAGGAGCATATTCTCCATGAATGCGATGCATGCAGTGTATGCTTTAATAAAACTCAAACACGAATATATTTCTTAATCATATACTTCCCATTTTTCTTTTCATTAAAAATAAATTTTTGTTTCCTCGCTCTACATGGGACTGAGTTGCATGCCTCAAGCTAGTAGTTACTCAAAAATTTGCAGCAAGGCGCTGAGGGGGGAGGCGCGTGCAGTGCGTGTTTCGATAATCACTAATAGTTTCATGAAACGCCGAGGTATAGCGCTGTGGTATTCTCAACCCTCGTTCAGCTGGTGTGACGTCACAGCAGCTTGCGTGAAATGTAGCAAATGCATGCACAAGATGACGTTGCAATCAGCATGCTAGCCAGCAAGTTTATATTTTCATATTCAATTTGTAGTGATTGATTGTTTGCATGTTGTACTGTTACATTTGAATTAGTATTTTTAATTTAAACAGTCATTTCGCAAGAAGAATGGTGACTGTTAAAGTGACACTGTAATAAGTATATTTAATAAATTATTTCTGTTAATGGTAGGGTAAATGATACAATGGAAATAATTCTTGAAAACTTAAAACTTAAAAGTAAATTATGTTTTGTGAACATTAAAAAGTAATTTTTAATTGCTTATTAATTATGTTTTTAGACAGACAAATATCATTTTTAACAGATTTTAAATTATTCTTGTTAATAAGAATAAATGTAACTTATCCTTAGCCCTGATTTAAGTGATTTACTACTAGCGAATTGAATTGTTTTGTGAATTTTGCGTGTTTAAAAGAATTTTAAACTTTTCAATTTTAAAATTTCTCTCATTTGGAACATTAAAATGGTTTTCTTTAAAAATTGCCTGCAATACTTTTTTTAAATTAATGTCCACACTAATACTACATGATACCCTAGGAATTGCGTTTTTTTTTTAAATTTTCTTCATCTTACACCCTGAAGTATTTTGTCAATGATTTTCTTAATTTAAAGTGTCACTTATGATTTTATTTAGGGTTTAATTATGTTCAGTGATACGTGTCGAGGTATTTGAGTGTGGTGATTTTTATATTACTTCAATACTTCAATTTTCTTCAGGATTGACAGTGTACAGATCTTACACTTTACTTACACCTATGTGAGGGTATTATCTAAATCTGGAGAAGCTTTTGAGATCAAAGCGAGTGAGAGGAAAAGGGTACTACAGAACTAAGACATTTCGAGCAAGTAAGTTTCATGTTGCTTGCCTTGCCAAAATTCTCAGGTTACGCCCCTGTAGTTGATGCTGTATTAAAGTATGTATTTCTACTCATAGAGTGGTACAAGTTAAGATTCACTGGTAAGCCTTACATTACAGTGCTGTAATTTTATCCTGTCTTCCAGAAACAGAAGTGAATTTGGTGTCATTAGGAAGCACTAGAAATAATTAATAAATAATCTTAAAGACAAATTATTACAAAGTCACAAGTCTGTTCTGAATTTCACATAAACTTGTTATTCATAAACCTAGTTTTGTATAGTTGATTAGTTTTCAAAATTATGTCACAGAATGCAAATACCGATATCTTTGTTTCGTAAGGAGGACCAAAATGTTGTAGGCTGTCGCACTTTGATGCAAACATTTATACATTTGTGTAATTAGATTATAAAATATATTTCTGTCCCCTAACCTCCAATTGGAGTATGTAGCACTAGACAATAATTGCAATATGGATTGTGCTTGCCTTTTCTGGTTTTATGCTGTTTCTCTGAACAGTCCACCACCTACTTACTAGTTAACCATATTGTCCTTCATAAACTACTATCCTTCCTGCAAGTTCGTAATGATGGAAGGAAAGTAGTTCCATGTCTTTATGTTGAATTAGAATGGGTAAACATTTGTATATACTGAAATGATTCATTTTGCTTTATATATATAACTAAATATTTTACAAATTTGTTGATTCTTAAACTTAATTTTCTGATAATTTTTGTTTTACTCGACCAACACATGACTTACAATGGGGTACTCATCACTTTATTCATGTGTCAGTCAAGTGAAACTGTGAAATTATTAGAAAAGTAACCATTTTATACATCTGCTAATTGTTCCTCACTGATGCATTAAAAAAACAAAATGCTAAATAAATAATTGAAATTTTCACAAATGACTATCTAACACTTTTTATTCGGCATTAAGATGTGGAACTACTTTCCATTTATCGTTACGAATTTTACTGGCCGCATACCACTCAGTGCGCCCTTTGAAGTATATGCAGGCATGGGCAGTGACTTTTTTCTAAGGTTGATTTACCATGTATGTATGCATGCATGCAGTGCAAAGTGTGTGCAGCCAGTAGTCTCCCTTCTCTGTTTCTTTTGCTTCACCTAACCCTAACCAGGATTCCTATTCAGACTTGCATGTAGCATTTTAATTTTCTGGGAACATTGCGGGGAGTGAGGGAACAATCGGCCTAGACTAGCTTTTCTTTGCATACAGGAATATTAAGTAATGCATTTCAGTGCAAGAAACACATGTGGCTTTTGTTTGTGACGTTCGGTTTTTGATTTCCTGGAATAGTAATGTCATAAAAAGGCTTTTCATTAACAATGTGTACAGTATCAACAACCTGATATTTCATCACAAGAGTACTTTATGTGCTGTTATGGCTGCACTTTCATATAAATGGTTTCACATTTGTCACTGGACATTTCCAAGTCAAAATAGTGAGCTGTGCCACTGTTATTTGTGTGGGTGGCTCACTGAAGTTGTTGTTGGAGAAGTGTCACTTGGCTAACATGGGAAAAACTAATGCATGAGATTCTCCTGTTTACTTATATCCTTTAATTACCTAACTACACCAGATCTCATTAGTTCCATACACTCTCGAGGTTTCCATGTAAGAGAATTAGGTATGTAATTAGCTGGATTAGTTTACTTTTGGGTGAAAGTTTTATTTTTCATATTTTAATTTTTATTGTTTTTAACCCAGTAGTGAAAGTTTTGTACAAAAGGAAATGTATTAATTTCCTCCGAGCAAACAAAGTTTAAGCTAAACTACTTGCTGTTTTGTATTTACATGTGTATGTACTTTTTTGTTTTCTACAGCAATGATGATATGGGAGTTGTCTGAAGGTAAGAAGAACAGCATGGACTTTGCTGAGGCAATTGACAACTCTGAATTAGAAGAGTTTGGTTTCACAGACGACTTCATCATTGAACTGTGGGGCGTAATCACAGATGCTCGGGCAGGGCGCCTGTGAAGCTATGACTGACTGATGACTGTGTTAGCTGTACCGAGCTGTGTCACCACAAGCCTTAAACTTTACATTGACAAAGTGTTGCATGTTCTCGGTATTTGGAAACTCACCAGTGGATCCATTAGTGGTGTTCACTAATGTGATTTGTCAAGCCACAGATATATTGTTTGGCGACACCCGAAACTAAAACTTAACACACTTTTGCATATCACAATCAATGTGCACAGTGCTTTCTAATTTTCCACCAGATCAAAGAAAACTTTGTGTAGTATTGATTTCCTTGCAATAAGACAGTGGAAACTTAGCTTGAATTTTCTCACTGGTAAAATGAACATAAACAGTGTTGCAAATAACACAGCTTTGGTTACAAATTTCACGTTATGAAATGAACGTGAGAAAAAAATGTAAGAAAATTTAATAATTAAAAAATATAAACTAATTTTAATTAGCGACAAGCTTCTCTCATTGTCAGTGATTACATGCATGTCTTGGGCTTTCATGTGTGCTTTAATCTACATTAAGGTGCAAATTGATTGTGTTACAAAATCTACAGTTTTAATCTTCTCGTGCTGTGCCGTTGATCTCAAATACACATTTTGTTAATTTGGTTTGAGTGCAGTGGCATAGTTATAGGAGCGGATGTAGTTGAAATGTCATCTCCTAGATTTTGAAGATGTGTTATTGAATGTAAATACGTAATGAGTAGGAGTTTTTACGTGCCACATTAATTTTTTTTTTCAAAATACATTCCCATGTTATTTTGAGGTGATGAAACATTATAAAACATGCTAAGTTTATTCGAAGTGTAAACCTTCGTTTGTGCAATTGCCACTTCAGTTTTTTGAAGGAATGTATTTTAAACTAATTTCTGAGCCTCAAACACAAAGGTTAGTACTGTAATTTCCAGAATAAGTAAACTCTTTGTTTAAGGTCTTAGAACGCTCTCTGTGTTCGAATGTGATAATTGATTCCACAACTCGTATCCCCCTCAACTAGGGAATTGTATCTACGTCGCTATTTGAGCGAGTGTTCTCAAATTTCTCTCGTGATTTAATGATACACATCCACCAGTTCCAACATTTTGGTTCAGTGTAACCAATGAATATATCAGATCAGAACCAGAAGGACTCAAAAAAAAAATCACTTGGTTTCCAAACATTTAATTTACATCTGTGGCTCGGTGAGGAGTTTCCGAATGCATGTTGTATTTGTTATTACTGTATCATATCATGACTTAAAAAACTTAATTAAATTATAAAATGAGGCAACTACATAAATGTTATTGTTTATATTCAGTATCGCTTGGTTTTCCTGTCATAAGAAGTTTGCCCTAAGCATTTTTGTAATATAATGTGCAGTATTTCACAGTATTTTTATATCAATGTTTAAAATTTTCCATAAAATTTAAATTTTACAAAATCATTACAGGATGTATGACCATTATTGAAAACTTGTATGTTGTGTTGATTCTACGTATTTCTGTATATTTTACTAGTTCCAGTTCGAAGCCAGGTTCTAGCATTGTTCTTCGTTTTGACTCTCAGTTCATTTTTAGGTATTTTAAGTGTGTGGAGAGTAGATACATGAACATAATGTAAATTACATATATTTTATTTGTGCAGAAATTACACATTATTTGTGTAAAGTATGTGGTCATTTATGTTTTATGATTGCAGAGTTTAAAATAGCAGTTCAACTTGTTTGTCTCTATTAAAACAACATTACATGTTATTAGTCAACCAGCTAATACTACTAAATAGATACGATAGCTGGAATTCATAGAATTAACACTGATTCCTCAATTTTGAATCTTAATAATTATTATCAAATTGGAAACTGAATTAATGATTGAAAGTGTTTTCTGTAATGAGTGGTCGAGTTCAAACTTTATTAAGACCAGCTATAACATTATCTGCTTCAAGGTTGTGTCTTGTTAATACATATTTTTTCGTAGTGTTCAAACAATTAATGTCTTGCATATTTTAGTGCAACATATTGTTTTGGACCAAATCTAACTATGTAAGATCTGTACTACGATTTTGGCAAAAGTTCTCGCTCTCTCTCTCTCTCTCTCTCTCTCTCATAATGAAACCTGTAAACAATATTATGAAAATTGTGGATACTTGCTTGCGTAGGCACATTGTTCATGAAACGCACCAAACATGGTTTTTTGGAGTGTCGGGGGACCTTACCACATTATTGCCTTTGCTCTTTTGAGAATATGTAAATTGTACAAAGATGTTGCTTATGAAGTTGCTGTTTCATGGAATGTAACCAGTCTTATAGCAGGAACCTGCTGTATTCTCCATTTACTTTCAGTGGTAACAGATAAAAAGAAAACGTTCCTGTAAGAACTATGCGGATGTAGTTGTGAAAAATGTGTGTTCCGCAAAACTATCAAATACTGTAAATGACAGTACACAACAGCTCTATACCGATAGCATTAAAGTGTATGAGGCAGGTTACAGTGATGATCCTAGCAGTGCAGTGTGGCAATACAACACACAGTATTTGGAACTGCTATATTAAGTTTAGCCAACATTTTAAATAAAATTTCTTATATTCATTACACACACCAGTGTGCATAGTTGTAATCACATTACACCACATGTGGGCAGCGCTGTCAATTTGTCTTGCAAAAAATATATTAAGTTGTCCTTTATTGTCTTTCAATGTATTTTGCTGTATTATGTCAGCAAACTGTATTGTGTACATGCTAAAAAATGGTGTGCGCGTGTGCATGCATGTGTGAATATTCTTACCAGTTATTATAAAGTATGTAAGGTCACCACATTTCTCTTCCCAATGCAGCTGTACGAAGAATATTTTGTTTGTGAAATATGTATGAGTGGTTTGTTGGTTATTTATTATGAAGTAGGTAAATATTTATACAAAACAAGTCTACGCAAAACTGGTTGGTATTTAAGTCAGAGCATTCTTTAAATTTGATATAAATACCAAATTTAATTTTAAAGTGGCACAATACATTTAAAGTTCAAATATTGCAGCTACCCGCAAGAAATTCTAATTTTTTAATTTATACGCAAATGCCTACCGCCTTCTCGTTTTGTTTTTGATCTGGGCTCTTTTCAGTCAATTCTTTCATTTCTCCACAGATTTGTGTCATAGTGTAAATAGTTAAGCATATATTTTTCATTGTGGTTAATTTTAAATAAATATTTTCAGAGAAATGAAACTGTTTTATTTCTTTAGTGAATTAAAAATATGGTTCTACTGCAATATTGTTAACTTATGACACAGTGGTGGCTGGGAACCTACTCTAAGTCAAAGAGTGATTGTGGGTTTATGTAATACATGTACTTGGATTGGCAAATGAAAATAACAAGATTGCACTGCAGTTTTTGTGTGCAAGCTTCACTGTGACTGGTAGTAATGGACTGCCTAAACGGAGAGATAAAATAATTATTAGAAAAGTTAAGCTAACTTATGTGTAGAAAACTCATAGTTATGTTTACTCGTGTACCTAGTGTACTATGTGAAGATATAGTGAATCTTTGTTGTGATCCCTTAGGATTGTATATGTGCCCACAAAGATTTCTTTAAAAAAATTTCATTCCCTATATAGTTCATATAGTAATTGAAGTTTTCATATATTCGATTTTTTATATTTGTGCCTTTTTGTTTTGAGAAAGATTTAAGCCAAAGAACAAGCCCAAGTGCTTTCCAGATCTCTCGTAAAGGAACCAAAGGTACTTCTTTAATAATCCAGCATTTTTGTGTGTTTAAATTCTGAACAAGATCACTAAAAGTGACCTCCGTACGCATATCATTTTTCATATTAGTTTTTTTTTTTTTTTTTATTATTATTAAAGTGTTCTAGTTTAGAATCGGTAGCTAGTCAGCCCCAGGTGATGGAAGGTCTGGCGTTGGCAACCTTCCATTATATCACACGTAACTTTTGGGCTTGCAGTGAGACCCACAGGTTGCCTAAAATAAAATTGCGTGTTTTCCTCCAAACTAATACACCATCGCAAGTAAAGTGATATATATTTCAGGGAGGAAAACAATCTATTTCATTCCCAATCTCTAAACGTTTCATTTTGTGTAAATATTTTTCCTAAGGTAGTTTTGTACTTAATTTTAATATTTAGTAACCACAGAGTATATGCTTAACTTGTAAATGTCGCATGTAATAACGGAGGTCAAGGGACACCTGTTACACAGCGTCACCCTTGACAGTAATCCCAAACCACAGGGGGAGCAAATGCATTAGCAGAGTCCAACTGGGCCTTCTTGGGGTGCTGTGGGTGGATGACAACAGGCCAGCACAACAGCCAAACAGACGTCCACCTCTTTTGGAAACTCCAAACCAGCCACCCACACTGGATGGAGGTCTACGCGTCATAATAAATGACATACGGGAGTTTACAAACATACTTCGCAGAACTAGTAGCACAATTACGACCATATTTCGGCCCCATCAGGGCAGCAAAAACTACTGCAGACAAGCAATTACTTTTGCTAATGGCACTAGCATCTCTTTCACAGTAATGGTATATACAACTACTTCACTACGAGCATGATGTGTGTAGTCTTGGGTTACAATAAATTACATATAAACAAAAAACCGACAGCCTAACACGAGAGTTGGTTTTGTTAGCATGGCAATTCTTAACAGCCAGCCAGCCATACATAGAAAAATAAAAGTGTATACAGATGCATAGAGAGCAATGTGTACTTAGTCGTGGGTTTCATTAAAATACATATGTATTAATATAAACAATCACCATCAGCCTGTACATGAAGAATCTGTCGCCGAACAAATAATAAAGGACCAACATATCCTCAAGTGCGCCGCGAGCACAATGTCGTATTGAGCTGCAATTATTTTTAAAAAATACCTGTTGGTTCCAAAGACCATAATGGTGTTATAATGTTGCTACTGTGCCGAGAACATCAGTAAAAAGCTGGGAAGCTTGTCGACATGAAAAGAGCGAACATTCTGTGACTGTTTACGTTTTGGTCAAGGTTGTACATAAACTGCCATCAGTTCTTGGTACCCAAATACCCAAAGTAAACACACACACACCACAACAAATTCATGATACCAAGTAGTTTCTGACCATGCACAAATCCTAACAACTGAACAGCCAATAATTCCCTAACGTGGCGAATGCACAAGGATGCGATATAAAGAAACACTTAGGCTGGGTGGTCGCACATAACACAAAATACAATAAACATGCTGTTATACTCTTCAAAAGTAATCATAAGTATGTAGTAATTAAAGACCAGAGGGAATATGTTTGTATTCAAAATTTAAAAAAATCTTGATTTGAGGTGTGCTTAATATATTTTGCTTCTGTTTATTGATTCAATCCTTTTAAATATAATTTGAATATAATTTTAACAAACATCGCAAACAATAAATTCTCCAAACATACCGTAATACAGTTATCTGCACTTGGCACTCAAATCAATATTATTCCACATTACAGGATAATGCTTTAAACATCCAAGGAAAAGAGCAGCTAAATCATTATCTTTAAGCAGAGATTATTAAGTTAACTCAAATTGTAACCCTAGGGTGTATCCGATACAGAATAACTAAATAATTAACTAAATGAATTATTAATACAAATACAATTTCATCAAAAAGGTCAAATATTACATGTGCATGAAAATATTATTCTGAATAATTAACTTAATATTTTATCTTTAACACTTGGATTTCCATTAAAACCACACATGAAACAGGACTGCCTTTAGAAAACTTGGCCGTGGAATGAGACGCAACACAGGAGTCCCAACGGCCAACAGACAAGCTAAAATACTTTAAGAGGTTATGCCAGGGCATCGCCGCAACATGGGAGAAGCAAAATTTTTGCAGGTAATGCCATCAATTTACTTGTAGGTAAGGCGGAGAATAACAATTTGGTCCAACCATGGACAACGCACATTCCGTGCATCACATCCATGATGCACATAAACGTACACATACACACTTCCAAGGAGGAAGAACGAAGAATATCGTGACATGTCGCAGACGAGATTTCAAAACGTAAATAAATAGATATGCACACCATACAGAACTACATGATGATATACAGTGTTAAAACACTGAAAAGGAAACTAAAGTCCCAAAAGTAGCCACCGTGCCCGACACCACGGAGGAAACAGACATGATGCCTACAAGACAAAAAGTGACTAGGTCATATATATATGTATATACACACACACAAACCCCCACCATGGTAAAAATGTAAGAGAAATAATATATATGAAACAGATAAGAATTAAGTTAATTATTAGAGACCTAAGTAATTACGGAATTCGCCACCTCAGTAACTGATCAGAATATTAGAAATTAAGTTTCCATAAATAGCATAAAAATAACTCATCAGTGACAACATAACAGAATTTAATCAAATTCTCGGTGGAGCATAAAAAAGCTGTATTGATACATTTAAAAATAGATGTGACGCATAGAAAATTAAAGAGTCATGCCTATACGGCACAGTTCACAAGGGCCAACCAACCTCAAAAAAGTCTACAATGTTACAAGTGCCGTACACATTACATGACATGTAAAGACTATATTCTTCTGCATGCCAGTAAACATCATTGAACCGTTAGTCGCACAAGAGTATTGACACTGCTATGCGCCAATGCAAACAGCAGATATAAAAATTAAATGTAACGGAAAATAGTTATAAGCATAAGTCACGCCAAACGACACGTATTGCGTGAGCATCAAACGCAGTACATCCTGTTTGGGTAAACAAAATTACCATAGCCGAGAATCATGAGAGCAACAAGGACAACACTGCTGCAAACAGATACAAAAATAAAATTTACAGGAAAATAGTTATAAGCACTTACCAACAATCGCATATTGCACAAGCGTGGGGTGCTATAAGCTGCATTAGACGATACTAACTGGACAGTATCAGGTAGTCCTGGTTAGTAAATCAGAATAGCAAACGATTTCCTTACGAGCCAATTGAAACAAAACCATTGAATTTAGAGTACAGCCAACACTCACAACACTAGCAGTGAAACGTGTCCACCCCGTCTGACGTTACGTGATCAACTAACATCTAGAGAATTTGTAAGGCATCCCAGGTGGTCGGTTGATAGCATGGGTACTGTTCAGGTCTTGGCAAGTCGAAGGGATGGCACATGCCTTAGCCGAAAAATACGAGTCCGGTTCCAGAGTGGCAGGCCAGCAAAGTCACACATGCATTTTTCCATTACGAGAGGAATTCAGTTATAGAGTATAAGGTAGCAATTTATTTTGTTTTAAATATTATGTACATGTATTGGGATTCCGGAAGGGGTAAAGCATCTGTACGATGTTAACATATGCAGGTTACGCAAGGAAGGATATGTCTTGACGGCGAGGACGTTGTTCGGAAATGCAGATGAGCCGAATACAATATGCGGAGTACTATAAATGACTGATCCTTGTGCTTCCTGCGGTGTGTTCAATGCGGAACAGTGTGTGCTTACCTTTATAGTGCTTTAACTGTAAGCACATTATGAAACTAATCATCCATGAATCACTCACCACAAAATTTTATTAATATAGAAATACTTTTTAATGTTGATTAAGGAATCATTACAGTGAACATACATTTCAACCACCGTATCTTAGATACTTTGTTTTGGGCCAACTAAAAGCAAAGAGGTTTATCTTAATAGAAAAAACTATGGTGTAGCCGATTCTCTCTTGCACATGCGCATGTGAGTACATGCACATGCATGCGCACACACTCATGTGCACAAAGGCCTAGGGCTTATGTGGGAGTTTTCAATCGTATGCAAGTAGCTAGTCGAGTGGTGTTTTGCCAAATGGGACACTGTTTCGGTATGCTGGAACCATTCGGGTCTGCTCCAGTGCGACTCGACCGCTCAGAATGGAAGCCGAGTGGTTGGAACCGAGTGACTTGGTTATCACGCATGCGACTGCATGCTGGAAATCTTATTGCAGGGTGGTTTGGCAGTCCATACAGCTTCGAATATAAACAATTTGTCAGACTGCAACGAACAAACATTGAACATATTTTTATTAATACAAGAGCATCTTTATTTATCAAGCACGTGATGAATTTCTTTGTCGTTCATTTAATTGCATACTGTAAGTGGAAGTAGTAAAAGAATTAGGATAATTTAAACATTTATTAATTGATGAGTTGATACTATCCTAAAAATAAGTAGCTTACGGTATTTAGTCGAAACTATTTAAAATTTTACCCCATCCTCTCTGCATAATAATAATGTTTTGGTTATATCAGTTACCTTATGCACCATTTTATTCAATCTAAATGTGCTGTACTTTATTTTCTTTAGTGTTTGTCAATTAAATTTAACTGTTCGCACATTTTTTCTTGCTTAGAAACATTTATTGTCACTTGTACTTAAGTTCTTAAGTCCAAATCTCCATGTTTGTTAATGCATGATATGTCGCGCTACTGCAGTCTAATATCTTTCCCTTGAAACTTTTCCCAGGGTTCTTGACATACATATTGATTACGCACATATAAATTAATTTTGTTCAATCAATTTTTCTGGTTTTACATATTTTTTCAGTTTGATAATTGAAGAAACTGTGTTTATTGTTCAAACCAGTGTACTGATGTATTCAATTTGATTCTGTGTATGTGAAAACATTACATTTAAACCAAACAATATTTAAATATTACCACAATTGGATAAACACTGGGTTTCAACCTTTAGTCACTAATCATTCAAATGTGTTTACACAATAATTATTTATATGCATACGGTATACATAAATTTTTCTGCTAAAATTACTTGAACTTTGTTATATAAGTGCAGCCACGGTAACGTATCTTAGTGATTATCATGGTACTGAATGTCACTGATTTATAAGTTCGCTGTATGTCTTACTTCAGAACATCTTAGCGAACAATGACTGGTATTTATAAACAGGGATAATTTGACAAAAATATTCTTACATGTCGATAACAGCAAGTGTATTGTAATAATTTTGAAATTTAATAACACGTTGAACTGTAACTTGCTCTTCAAATCAGTCAGCATGAGGCAGAATGAATTCGCTGTGCTTTTTTTACTGTACGAATTATGAAACAATATCCTCACATTTTACACTAATTTGTTATTTTAATAAATTTCTGTTTAAGATACTGTGTGTTAGGTCCATTGTTAAAACAATGATTTTGTTTATTTTAAATTTGACGACAATAATAGTTTTCTACGTGAAAACCAACTTTATGATTTAAATATTGCCTTAAGTCTCATGTTCTCTTATTTCTGCTTGAACAGCATTATGATTTTCCATAGTAAGTGCACTTTCTACACATTACATGTGGAAGTATTTGTTGCATTGCAAGCTCTAATATTAAAATATTTTAGAAGTAATCAGTTTCTCGCATAAACGAAACATTCACATCATACCCTTTCATCTGGCATTTGCAAGTGATAAAAATGGAATTTTCATCCTCCGAAGACTGTACACAAGTGTAACATTGTAATTAACAAACTACAACTAGCTAAGAATAACTTTAAATGCAATAAATAACCACAAGAACAAAGATATTACACGACACTTATAGCGAATAATTTTCAGCAGTCACTAAAAGGAGAGTTTTGTTTCCTATTTTATCTCGTATTTAGGATTACACGTTAACTAAAAACTTTTCTTGGTGATATTTATGCTTATTATATTGACTATATAACTGAACTAATAAACATGTATAAATTTTAAAAAAAACCTCATTACCTAGAGCAGATTCGAACCATCAAACCTTTAGTTTGTAAGCCACAGTGCTAAGCACTCATCCACCGCTACTGTGGAAGGTAAAAGACCTCATACTTGTGAAGTACTTTTAGTGCATATTAACATATTTTGTTCCATTTCTCGCCTTATAACCGTTAGAATTAAACATTAAAACAGCAAGCCTACAATACGGACGCTTGCCATGTTGGAACTCGCATACAACGTCCCGAAACGAGTGATTAACACGTATGCGAGATATTTTATTTTCGCTCCAGCACAGTAAATCTAGCACACACAAAAGCCATATGTGGGTTCACCACTCCGACTCGACTCTGAAGAGTCTAGCAAGCCAAAGAACATTATGTCCCCGGAGCATGAATGCCCCATCGACAACTCAGTAACTCGAATGAAAGTCAACATACATTAAATCTACCACTTGAGTATTTTCTTCTCGTCGCATGCAGTACACTAGTCACACACATAGCAAGCATACTCGTTCACGAATTAACATACAGAATGCAATATCAGACTAGTAGCATTCCATATAAACTTCAAGACTATTTCCTTACCTCTCCCTGCATGGGAAACATCAACCAATTTTCTGGAAACTATCCCGCCATAGGAACTACGCAAGCTCGTCGTTCATCTTCAGTTTTCACTTCGTTACAGTGCTACTCCTTCGCTCTTCAGTGTAACATCTCTCGTCAGTATCGATAAACGTACTGTTACTTTTCATAACTTGTAAATATGTCGTGGGACCTACCTCTTGGAAGCGTTCCCCATGTTTCATGTCTCGTGCGTCCGTTCATGTCTGTGTAACATCTCGTCAGTGTTTCGTACGTGTTACACGTAGCAGTGCTACTACTGTCGTTCGCGTTACAAATGTTACGCATCACCGAATTTCAGATACATCTGTGATCTGTATGGTTAGTCTGTTCGTCATATAAGCGTCGTCGCCAAGCTTCTCTCCTGTCCGCCGTCCTCTTGCTGTGGACACGTTCCACCGCGTATGTTCTGTGCGCCCGTCGGGTCTCCGTCGTCGCCCGCTCGTCGTCGTCGCTCCGTCGTCGTCGTCCGTCGTCTGTCGTCGTCGTCGTCGTCGTCGTCGTCGTCGTCGTCGTTCGTCGTCGTCGTCCGTCTCGTCGTCGTCGTCGTCGGTCGTCGTCGTCGTCGTCGTCGTCGTCGCGGTCGTCGTCGTCGTCGTCGTGTCGTCCGTCGTCGTCGTCCGTCGTCGTCGTCGTCGTCGTCGTCGTCGTCGTCGTCGTCGCGTCCGTCGTCGTCGTCGCGTCGTTCGTCGTCGTCGTCGTCGTCGTCGTCGTCGTCGTTCGCGTCGTCGTTCGTCGTCGTCGTCGTCTCGTCGTGTCCGTCGTCGTCGTCGTCGTCCGTCGTCGGGCGTCGTCGTGTGGTCGGTCGCGTCCCGTCGTTGCGTCGTCGTCGTCGGTCGTCGGTCGTCGTCGTCGGTCGTCGTCGTCGCGTTCCGCGTCGTCGTTCGTCGTTCGTCGCGTCCGTGTCTCGTCGTGTCGTCGCGTCGTCGTCGCGCGTCGTGCGTCGTCGTGGTCGTCGTCGTCGTCTCGTCGTCGCGTCGTCCGTCGTCGTCGTCGTCGTCGTCGTCGTGTCGTCGTCGTCGTCGTCGTCGGTCGTGTCGTCGCGTCGTCGTCGTCGTCGTCGTCCGTCGTGTCGTCGTCGTCTCGTCGTCGTCGTCGTCGTCGTCGCGTCGTTCGCGTCGTCGTCGTCGTCGTCGCGTCGTCGTCGTCGTCGTCGTCGTCGTCGTCGTCGTCGTCGTCGTCGTCGTCGTCGTCGTCGTCGTCGTCGTCGTCGTCGTCGTCGGTCGTCGTCGTCGTCGCGTCGTCGTCGTCGTCGTCGTCGTCGCGTCGTCGTCGTCGTCGTCGTCGTCGTCGTCGTCGTCGTCGTCGTCGTCGTCGGTCGTCGTCGTCGTCGTCGTCGTCGTCGTCGTCGTCGTCGTCGTCGTCGTCGTCGTCGTCGTCGTCGTCGTCGTCGCGTCGTCGTGTCGTCCGTCGTCGTCGTCGTCGTCGTCGTCGTCGTCGTCGTCGTCGTCGTCGTCGTCGTCGTCGTCGTCGTCGTCGTCGTCGTCGTCGTCGTCGTCGTCGTCGTCGCGTCGTCGTCGTCGTCGTCGTTCGTCGTCGTCGTCCGTCGTCGTGTCGTCGTCGTCGTCGTCGTCGTCGTCGTCGTCGTCGTCGTCGTCCGTCGTCGCGTGTCGTCGTCGTCGTCGTCGTCGTCGTCGTCGTCGTCGTCGTCGTCGTCGCGTCGTCGTCGTCGTCGTCGCGTCGTCGTCGTCGTCGTCGTCGTCGTTCGTCGTCGTCGTCGTCCGTCGTCGTCGTCGTCGTCTCGTCGTCGTCGTCGTCGTCGTCGTCGTCCCGTCGCGTCGTCGTCGCGTCGCTCGGTCGTCGTCGTCGTCGTCGTCGTTCGTCGTCGTCGTCGTCGTCGTCGCGTCGTCGTCGTCGTCGTCGTCCGTCGCGTCGTCGTCGTCGTCGTCGTCGTCGTCGTCGTCGTCGTCGTCGTCGTCGTCGTCGTCGTCGTCGTCGTCGTCGTCGTCGTCGTCGTCGTCGTCGTCGTCGTCGGTCGTCGTCGTCGTCGTGGGTCGTCGTCGTCGTCGTCGTCGTCGTCGTCGTCGTCGTCGTCGTTCGTCGTCCGGTCGTCCGTCGTCGTCGTCGTCGTCGTCGTCGTCGTCGTCGTCGTCGTCGTCGTCGTCGTCGTCGTCGTCGTCGTCGTCGTCGTCGTCGTCGTCGTCGTCGTCGTCGTCGTCGTCGTCGTCGTCGTCGTCGTGCGTCGTCCGTCGTCGTCGTCGTCGTCGTCGTCGTCGTCCGTCGTCGTCGTCGTCGTCGTCGTCGTCGGTCGTCGTCGTCGTCGTCTCGTCGTCCGTCGTCGTCGTCGTCGTCGTCGTCGTCGTCGTCGTCGTCCGTCGGTCGTCGGTCGTCGTCGTCGTCGTCGTCGTCGTCGTCGTCGTCGTCGTCGTCGTCGTCGTCGGTCGTCGTCGTCGTCGTCGTCGTCGTCGTCGTCGCGTCGTCGTCGTCGTCGTCGTCGTCGTCGTCGTCGTCGTCGTCGTCGTCGTCGTCGTCGTCGTCGTCGGTCGTCGCGTCGTCTTTCGTCGTCGTCGTCGCGTCGTCGTCGTCGCGTCGGTCGTCGTCGTCTCGTCGTCGTCGTCGTCGCTCGTCGTCGGTCGTCGTCGTCGTCGTCGTCGTCGTCGTCGTCGTCGTCGTCGCGTCGTCGTCGTCGTCGTCGTCGTCGTCGTCGGTCGTCGTCGTGTCGTCGTCGTCGTCGTCGTCGTCGTCGTCGTCGTCGTCGTCGTCGTCGTCGGTCGTGTCCGTCGTCGTCGTCGTCCGTCGTCGTCGTCGTCGTCGTCGTCGTCGTCGTCGTCGTCGTCGTCGTCGTCGTCGTCGTCGTCGTCGTCGTCGCGTCGTCGTCGTCGTCGTCGTCGTCGTCGTCGTCGTCGTCGTCCGTCGGTCGTCGTCGTCTCGTCGTCGTGTCGTCGTCGTCGTCGTCGTCGTCGTCGTCGTCGTCGTCGTCGCGTCGTCGTCGTCGTCGTCGTCGTCGTCCGTTCGTCGTCGTCGCGTCGTCGTGTCGTCTTTCGTTCGTCGTCGTCTCGTCGTCGTCGGTCGTCGTCGTCGTCGTTCGTGTCGTCGTCGTCGTCGTCGTCGTCGTCGTCGTCGTCGTCGTCGTCGTCGTCGTCGTCGTCGTCGTCTTTCCGTCGTCGTCGTCGTCGTCGTCGTCGTCGTCGTCGGTCGTCCGAGTAACGTTTCGCTCACTGTTTTGAAATAACATTAATTTTTAATTAAGTTTTGCACTTAGACAAATACCGTAAAACTGCGTGTTAGCTTTCAGCGTACTTGTGAAGGTTTATTGTTCTGTATAGCTATTGCCAGGAGATATATCAAATATATTATCATTTAAATGTTAAGTTTGGCTTTCAGCTTAGGAGGGGGAAGGTGACAAATGGGAGGGGGGGAGAGTGTGTGTGTGTGTGTGTGTGTGTGTTTCTCCCCCCCCCCCCACTTTAAGTTATTAGAAAGGGTTCCCTAATACTTTTTATTTTACGTTAAGATACGGAACTACTTTCCTATCTATCATGACCAACTTTTCCAGGCTCACGGCACTTACTGCGCCCGTCAAAATGTATGCAGGTAGGGGCAGTGACTTTTCCGAAGGTTGATTTCAAAAGTGCTCACTTTATCGTGAACAGCCTTTAGAAAGTAGTACAGTCAACCTTCAAAATAACTTGTACTAGTTTCCAAATTAATGTACATTAGGAATTAAAATTAAAAACCAGGGTCGTTACGAGACAATCCATCTTCAAGGTAAACGTAGTCTAGGTAAGTACAGCCAATATCTGAATTCATAACGGTGGCTAGGACTCTTGCTTTTCACCACGGCGAACCGGGTTCGATCCCCGGCAGAGTTAACTCCCTTATTATCGCAAGTGGGAGTACAGTGCTCAACGACGACGCTGCTGCTGGGCAGAGAGTTTTATCGGGGTGCTCCTGCATTCCAGCGCCCAGGCTCTCACTTCGTGTCATGTCCGGGGATGATGAGCACCTACGGCTCGTAAGGCCGTCATTATGACGGATTCCTACCCGCCATCTTGGATTTATCGCCAAAGCTTCTGTTTCCCGCACGACATATCCTAAATAACAGCTTCCCGAACTTTCTCGAACTGCCACAGATTCACTAAATTTATTAATTTTTAGCTGATAACCATCGAGACGAAACGCAAGTTTATTTCTTGCGGACGATTACAAAAGCGACGATATCAACAGTAATCAAGAAATACAGACCTTAGACAATGCTCTGTACTCTGTCGTTTCAAAAAACACGACACTGCATCTCCAGAGTATGGCAAAAACTACGTAAATCCAAGATGGCGGGTGGGAATCTGCCTTGGTCCACTCCCCACACCACATCTATGATCACTACATCGTGCTGATGTGCTTTGGCGAATGTTGCGTCAGCGATGTAACTGACTTGTTCGCGTGGTTTGGTATTCTGCTAGTTTATTGTTATTTATGCACTTGCTCGCCGAGGTACAGCAGAAATATCAAAACGAGCAAGGTGGGGAAAAAAATGGCCGCCAGATTATAAATTACGAACGTGGAAGTGTTTTGAGAGTGACGATTGCACATAGTAATTTGCTTTTACGCAGATTAATGAAGAGAATATATTTGGTTATCCTGTAAGAAGTGCAGAGAGAAATAAAAATAACTAAATCATTATTACTTTCGAGGATAAATTTGTCTATCAACTTTTTTTTTGGTAAAATTTCGGTTATATATTTTTAATTGAATTTAACTGCTGTTAGTCGTTCGTGTCGTCCTACCGAAAGTAACTGCTACGTTTGGGCTCGTGGAAAATAACACTAGCTCTCAGATAGTAGAAAAAGCATACCACGCGAACAAATCTAATAATTTGACGCGATGCATGGCAGTGTGTTTACTCTTCCCTTGTCCTGAGCTTGGAGGCGCCACGCGCGGGCCCGATATCCGGCAGACACGCACTTCCTGGAGTCAGGAGGGAAAGGTCAGGGGTCAGAGGTGCTTACTGGAGATGGGTGAAAGTCGCAATGCTGGGGGGAGGGGGCAGGGAAGAAAGTAAGAGCCTCACACACACTGGGCTGGACCATCGCCACGTGAACTATCGGCTACACCCCCCCCCCCCCCGGTGACGTAACATCCACCCGCGGCAGATGACCACGAACTGGCTCCCAACTGTTGCTGTTCTTCCATCCACTACTTCCTGGGGAAACCTGGACTAGCGATGTTGGAAAAAAAATCGATATCTTGCCAACAATATATTGAAATGAATCGTCGATATATTTCAACGATATTTTATGGGAATAAGTATATTTTTTCAGGGATCGGAAATATTTTTAAAATGCTCTTTTAATCGGCCTTGTTTTGAGTAATAAAAGTGAATAAAAATTAACTATGTTTACTGTGGCAACATGCGCCAAAAACAGGCGACACATCTTTCTGCACTGCCTCGTATCCTCAATATGTAATATGAGCAATTTTATATTTGTCAAGTCCTTTATTTCATAAAATATTGGATTCTGATGAACCGAAAATTGATATTTTTTTCGATATGTCGTTTTGTGAAACGATACGTTTATGAATAACCAATATTAATATAAATATTATGTTCCGATATCAGTTTCCTCGACCAGGGCGTTTATATCGAGGTTCTTTTCGGTCTGTCTTCATATCGTAGCCGACATAGTGTTCTTGGTGATCGGAAACAACGTAAGAGAATACAATAACGACATTCCACAAGTTTAACACAACTGTCCGTGAAATAACGTAACCTCTCCGAAAATTTGCTAGTTAATTTTTCTGTACTTTCTGTATAATACGAGAGATTACGAAAAATATAATAAATTTTCGTGTTGCGGAATGTTTTACTGCGTATAAAAATAAAAAATATTATAATAGTTAATTCTGGAGCTAGATTTTAACCCTGTTGCCTCAGGAGGTTTGGCCGCGTTATAATTTTCTGAGATAATTTAGTGTAGCACGCCTACCACCTATGCAACTTATCCTACACGCAAGATCGCGCAGTCTTATTCTGCAGGTGTTTACGCAGCAACTCTCAACACAATATTTGATATAGCATACGTTTCCACATACAAATGTGCAAATGGCTTTTGCATTACTATTGGTCCAAAATAGAGTTCGGTCACCGAGCATCCGAGCGAGACGTACGCATGGTCCTACGTCCGCGTAACATGTTTTCATCTTCTGTACCTGAGGAACATTTCCTCGAGGTCTTGGTATGATTTATGCTACGTCACCCAGAAAAAAATAAGGCGAGGACTAATTGCGTGCGGAGCAGCACAATGTGGGGGGGGGGGGGGGGGTGCGGAAACGGACTAGTTGACTATATAGAGGTGGAGCAGCCGCTCACTCGGCGAACTCCAGCAAGATGGCATTACTAGCTAGCGACATGTATCAGGAGGCGCCGTTCGCCAGTCAGCGCCTGGTAACTCGCTCGCCAGCCAATTGGCTACTGCGCCCTGCGGAAGCTTTCCTGTCAGACTGGGAAAACATTCTCGCGCGCAGCCAATCAGAGGATGGGTACGTCCACATCGAAGGAACCGCGGCGCTATTTTGTCTCTCTCAACGAGCATACGAGTACCAGAGACTACACTCAAGGCAAAGCAGCGGAACGTTTATTTTCTTGCCCAGTGCCAATGTAAAAACACAAAAAAAAAAGTGTTCACGCGTTGGCACTACTACACAACAACAGTTTCTGTGTAACATTCCAACCGTCTAATTCCACCCATTTTAATAAGTGTGTTCAATATTCACATTTAAAATATGTAGAATTTCATCCAAAAATAAACTGGCACTGTGAGCTGTCAAGAGTCGGTACACAGCGCCAAATCGTTTCTAAAACATTTAACTAGCTCACATCATCGGAAATGCACGGCCATACGACATGCAATGCTCACATTACCACCAACATCGTAAAAATAAATGTGGATTTATATAAATAATTGTACTTTAGTGTCTACAATTGAATCAATATAACTATATTTTTATTTTCAATTACGTTGAAAAATATTCATAAAACAATAAGCAATTTATTTACATAATATTAATAAATTCCAATAATTTTCCGCTTTTATATTGCTGATATTGCACTGGGCAAATGGACAAAATCTAGTCGGAAATAAAATAAGCGTTCTGTTCACTCTTATCCAGTGTCTAGGGGTTGGTCTCTCTGTAGTGTGATCGGCAGGTGTCTGGGCGCGTGAGCTGTGTAGTGGGGGGGGGGGGGGGGGGTTTACCCTTTCTCCGGCGACCCTGCTTCACCGCTTCCCCTCGCTGCAGTGTTGCCAACCCTACGGATTTATCCCTAGTTCTAGGGATTTGGAGTGTAATCTAGGGATGTAGAGATTTTTGCTCATAATTTACGGATTAGTTGTTTTTTGAAAATATTTCACACAAAAAATTAGTAACCTTATACTACCTGCAATATTGTGTAGAAAGCTATACATTAAACATTTTTTAATCTCTTAGACAATCGATCATCTCATATTATCTTGTTACTCAAACAACACATCCATTATCCCGTCAATTGTCTCGTTGTCTATGTATTTGTCTATGTGTGTAATCGTACAGTTGCAAGTACACATATTACAGAGAAATGCAAAGCGAAGATCCGAAACTTTATCTGTTATACAGTAAGATAACAGCTGTGTACAAAACCCTTCTGGAATGTTACTTAAAACCAGAATATGTACAGAATTCACCAGTGGAGGAATTGCAGTACAGAAATCCTGCTCATTGTGTAACTCTTAAAAATGCGTATCTCGTTGGAAAGGTAATGACTGCAATAGCAGGTGACCCAACTATCAGATGGGGTTGATTTGAAACAATTTAAACTCGGATGTCTTGCGTTCCTTATTGAAGGAGCACATCAGAAATACCAACGATTTCCTTTCAAACCCTTGCAGAAACTTCAGGGTTTAGAAAATCCAACAACTTAAGTAGTGAGAGGGAGATCTACTCAATGAATTGCAGCTGTATTCCCTTTCTATGCTCATTTAATAAAAGAAAGTGAATATACTGACAGGCCGATAATGGCGTCTCTCGAGAAATGTAGAAATGAGCAGCGATGACTGTCCTCGCCAATTTTGGGCAGCTGTAAGTCAAAATAAAACCGGTGATAACACACTTTTGTTTCCGAAATTATGACTGCTTGTCTCCAAACACTACTTCCTCTGCCATATTCCACTGCTGCTGTGGAGAGAGTATTTTCGGCTATCACAGCCATTCATTGTTAGTGATGAGAGAAACAAGATTTCAGGTGATACCATGAACGGACTCCTGCATGCTACAAATTCAATGTTGAAAAGAAACGCATGCATCTATTTAACAAGAGTGTGTACGTGTTCAAACAACAAACTAGTGAAGACGATTGAGAGTAATAATGCTGCAAAAACATGAAGTTGAAAGAAATGCATTCTGTGTGTGCTAGCTGCGCGTACCTACTTGTATTTTTTGGGTATAAAATAGACAAGTACAACGATTACATGTATTTGTATAAAACTATTTTATTGATTTAGTACATTATTTAATATTTGGGGATATTTTGCTACAGCCTAGGGATGATCTTATATTAGAGGTTGGCAACACTGCCTAGCTGAGACGCGCCCAGTGCCCAGATACTGCCGGTAGCAATACACGAGTGTAATGACGGTGAGGGGGGGGGGGGGTGTCCGGCGGGGCGGTGTTCCGCAGGAAGTAGGTGCTCGGTCCCTTTCTGGTAGAGTGCGCATGCCCTGCGCTGTACGAGGTTACACCTGCCATCCCGTCCCTTCCTTTGTTCACCTCCGTGCCATCTTACTGCAGCTAGCACTCCCGCCCGTGCTTACTGGTGTTTAATGTAAGTTTGTTCGGGCGATCTGAGCTTTTTACTCTCGAGATCAAGTTGACAATTTCCGAGAGCAGGAAAGAGCAAAAAGCGCACTGCTCTGTTCTGCTACCAACCGAACGCCAAAAGCCACGGAACTGTTGACTACTTATCAGCTGATCACAACATCGTCAATCTGTAATTTTAAACTTGATTGAATATGGCATTGTAGGGCGACGGACCGTTTCGAGGCGGCAAAAAAGGGTGTGTCCGGTTAAAAGAGGATGCCTGGTAACCGTACTAGCATCAAATACTGTATAATGGGCTATGTAATGAGTCGTAATTTCGACACAACCCTAACCTTGCGACACCTGAAACAAATATTAATTTATTATTAATGTTATGGGTTATTAGGGGCAATTCAGCGTCAGTTTTATTGCTTGGCGCATTAAAGTGGCCTGTGATTATTTAATAATTGTCATAACCAATCACTGCGACTGTCATTTTAACACTTGCCTTCAAGGATGAACGTAATATTTTCATCATTACCTACAATTACATTTACATGCCCTATAGCAGTTCTCAGAGGATGATCATTCATATTCGCAAATAAATAAACGTGCCAGAGAAGATTTTGAAGAAAAACTAGCACTATCTCGTAGTCCAGACTACAATCAAATTTGACGCCTTTTTTCTTGCTCTTGATCTCACTGCTCCTCTACAGCAAGAGCAGGAAGTTCATGCTCTATGTGAGAAAAGGTGCTCCTGGCGCCCGGGGAAGAAAAAAAAAAAAAAAAAAAAAAAAAAACACACTTCCGGTCAAACGAACTCTCAAAATGAAAAGGAGCAAGACAAGAGCAGAAATAGTAAAAAGCTCAGGTCACCCGAAAAAAAACCTTGTAAGTGATTTCATGGTTCACTCGTGATTACTCCCAACTTTCCTGAAACCCTGCTCGAGTTCTACTTCCAGGATATTCCTCCGCCTCACACAGACAACGCACCGCATTGGTGCGCTTTCGCATCGACTGTTCACGGCAAAATGAACACTTGTGAAAGCTTTGCTTAAGATATACTTGTATGAACCTTGTGTATTCTTTCGCCTTATGTGAAATTAACATTGCCGTGGGCCTCATCACTTTATTCATACGCTGGTCAAGTGGAAAAGTGAAATTATTATAATATGTAGTAAATATTTTACACTTCTCTGTATTAAATAAACAGAAAGCGAAATAAATAATTTATATTACTACTAGTCGTTACCTAATACTTTTTATTCGACGTTAAGATGTGGAACTATTTCGCAACCATCGTTGCCAACTTTACTGTGCCTATGTCACTCAGTACGCCCGTTTAGATATACGCAGGTAGGGGCAGTGACTTTTTTCTAAGGTTGATTCTGAAAGTGCTTACTTTATCGTGAACAGCTTTACCAGGCATTAGCAACACACCTATTTCCTCTGTTTTTATTCGCATTATTTATAAATGAAATATAATATACAGGTAAAACATAAGTAAATGTTCCGTGTAAGGTACTTGTGTGTTAACACAAAACCACAGTGATATACGGGAGATATATTTAGGCGACGACCAAGCACGTCATACAATGGAGCGATTTTTCTAAGGTACGATTCGAAAAGTGTAAAGTAACGGCGAATACTCTACAAGCATTTTTTTGTCATGGTATAATAGCAAGCAAAACCTCACTTCAAGAGTTGGGCGAGTAAGTATTTTCTTATTTTAGTTTACCTACGATATCTTTAAAGTCAGTACATTTTGCTATATTTCCTTCATAACCCTTCGTAGCCCCTTCCGTAATCACTACACATAGGCTATCGATGCGGAATAAACCCGTGACTATTCGAGAATTATTCAGGATCAACTGTAAGCCTGAAGAATGCCATTTTCATACTGAAAAAGTCAGGGTTCTGAATCATTTTCTAGCTGTATTTTTATCGTCTAATGTGGCAATTTTCAAGTGTTCGAGAGAGGGGTGTTTTTAAATCCTGGTATAATCCACTATTTCGCGTAATTCAATTATAGAGTGAAACATTCCTGTTTGTCTAGAAATGTACAAAAAGAGCATAAAATTCACATCCCACTGAGTGGTCGGCGGGTTTTCTCGGGAGTCTTCTGTTTCCTATGCCTTTTCATTCCGACGCTACTCCGTTCGCACCTGGCTTCACCCTTGTCGGTTCTCAAGACCTCGCCCTATGTTAAGGACTTCACGACTACACGCCGCATCTCACTGGAAAACACTATTTAATTTAAGAGGCCGCGGTGGTTGAACGGTTACACTGCTCGCCTCCCGCCACGGCGAGCCGTGTTCAATTCCCATGCCGGTTCACTCCGGATTTTCGCAAGTGGGAATCGGGCCGGACGATGCCGCTTCTCGGCTGGTTTCCTCGGTGATCTCCCGTTTCCCCGCCCCTTCATTCCGGAGCTGCTCCATACTCACCTCACTTCACCCTCATCGGCTCTCAAGATCTGGCTGTTGAGAGCAGCCCAAATCTCTCCACTCACTCACTATTTGTCACTTCGTTATACCCGATAAGATCACAATAGTCTTGGCTATAGTGCTGCGTTTTGGAGGCATCGAAAACGTGTATAGGAATGAAGCACTTACATATGTTCTCAATCTCACTTACCTAATCAGGTTATAAACACAATAAGTACAAAACTTATTCGGTTTTTTGAGCACGAAGGAAAACGAAACATATCTGTCCATCAACACACCGGGTCACAAATTTTGCCACCTTCCATGACATATCTGTTCCAGAATTCCATAATACGGTATACGTTTGTGTCGTGTATTTATCACAATTTGTTGTTTGTGGCTGCGTCTGTTCACATATGAAAATATTTCAGAAGCGTACAGACAATATGTGGCGCGCTGTAGGGCTCATACATTTTGAAGTCTGCACATATAGTACAGTAAACTCTAAACATCTCTCAAAAACTACTGATTTTAATTTGCGCTACTGCTTATGCTGATGGTCGAAAATAAGCGAAACTAAGCCACAGTTGCTTGTGAGTTAAGAGATTTGGGCGGCTCTTAACAGAGGGTCTTGAGAACCGATGAGGGTGATTTAACTGAATAAGGGGTGGGGGAAACGGGAGATCCCAGAGAAAACCCGCCGACCAACGGCATCGTCCGGCACGATTTCCACTTGCGAGAATCCGTTGACCCGGCCGGGATTGAATCCAGTTCGCCTTGGCGGGAGGCGAGCGTGCTAATCGCTCAGCCACCGTGCCCCCCCCCCCCCCCATTTGCTTGTAGATATCTAAGTTTCATATGTGCGGACAAATAAAAACACCTAAAGAAACCATTAGAAATATTAGAAAGCTGAAAGGCGCGCGCGGGACACAAATCATCCTCTCCTTGCACGCGAGTATAGGATTTTCACGGTAAGTGAGCACTTTTAAGGCCCTTCCAACAGGCATTAACCACTAGTAAGTACGTCTTATTGCAGCCTCAGACTTTAAATTTCTGAGGGTGGTGGAATGTATACACTGTATTTCTCAATTTTTCTTTTCAACCAATTTCAATCTTTCCGCTGATTTTTAATATAACCATTGCATGTGACCAATAAACACAGTGTATACATTTCACCACACTCAAAATGTAATGCCTTAGGCTGCAATAATATTATATATATGTGTGTGTGTGTGTGGGGGGGGGGGTGTTATTAACGTCTGTTGGTAGGACCTTAAAAAGTGCTCACTTAACTGTGAACAGCCTATAAATAAAATTACGCATAAAAATGAGTATTTCAAGGTTGAATATTCACATCTCCGAGAAGGACAACTACCATCTGTTGAGTCCGCGTTTCATTACCAAATGTTAAAAAATGAGTTAAAATTAGAAATGCAGGTGGGTCCGAACACACTTCTTGGGGACCTCGTCGGGACTGTTTTACACACTCATTCTTGGCCTGCACGCGATTGTTAACACTACAGTAAATATTAAAATAGTGAAACCTCTTTGTAGAGGACTATGAACCTGCGCGTCCAAGGTCAAGAAGCGAGGGCGCGATACGGGCGACAGTTCCACGCACGCCTTGTGCCTCATCGCTCTTACGCGCAAGGCGTGCAGTGTTTCCGTCCTCTCTGTATAAACCTAGATCTGTAACTGTGGGGTTTTGATACACGCGATGAAAGTACACAGATCAAACTACCTGCGTATCATTATCCTTTACTCTTACCGCTTAAAGATACTTCATAATCAAGCTTTAAAAATGTGATATTTGACCACTTTCAAGATTTTTTCTACATGAATATACTTGATATAATAAAAGTAAAAATATTTAGCGATATAGACAATAGTTTTCTTGTCCTTTCTGACAAAACTTCGTATTTCCAGAACATTCATTTACAGAGACACGCGTTTAGGCCCCAAACAACGATTTCACAGAAAACGTTTCAGTACATAGGTCCCTTAATCGGACAAAGTTTTTGTCTGGAAACATGTCCGTAGTCAACTGACACCTATCTTGGTCGGACTTGATTTGGGTCAGTTTATTGTACCTCTAAACACGACAAGAAATTGAAGATGTTGGTGTAATATTCATTGGATGTTATAGAGTGAAATCCAAATGAGAAAATAATGCGCAGAAGTCGAAAATGCGTCGGGCGAGTCGGGAGAGTCCATTGTCGCTGCACGAAGGGGTGAGGTTGCTCAGTTCAGTAGTGACAGCGGCCGAGAGCGGTTGGGCGAGAGCTGTTCTGCGTGTACATATTACCTGTAGAAAAAAAAAACGTAGGTCGCGCAGCGCAGTATTTAAAAGCTGTTCACGATAAAGTGAGCACTTTTGAAATCAACCTTAGAAAAAAAAAGTCACTGCCCCTACCTGCACGTATTTTAACGGGCGTAATGACTGACTTATGCCCAGTAAAGTTGGTAACGATGGAGGGGAAATATTCCCATATATTAACGTCGAATAAAAAGTGTAACCATTTTTACGTGATAACTAAAAGTTATTTCTTTCACTTTCTGTTTTTTCTTTTCTTTTTTTTAGATGCAACGAAGTATAAAAATAGTGGGTTTGTACAGTATTATTTTCTTAATAATTTCAGTTTCATTTTACCGACGCATGAATAAAGTGATGACACCCATGGCAATGTTAATTTTACACAAGGCGGAAGAATACACAACGTTCATACTAGTATACCTTGAGCAGAGCTTTCAAAAGTGCTCATTTTACCGTGAACAGCCTATATTAGAAAAAACGTAAGTCGCGCAGCGCGGTATTTAGCAGCCCAGTAGTAGAGTGATGTTATCAGTTTGGTGTGTACAGCGCCAGCAGTGTCACGTGATTTCCCTCCAGTGGCAGGTTCTCCGCAGATCCCTCTTCTACCTTCCTACCAGAGAGCTCAGCGAAGATTATTTTCTCATTTGAACTTCACTATACAACCCTTTCGTTGGCGTGTTTCTTTTTCACTTTGCTAGCCAGTGACGTCATTTTGCTGACGTGTGCGGCTGGAAATCACGCTGTTCCACACCTGTATTCTCAATGATTCTGTGATCGAGTTGCGGGAATTGAAGCCAAACCCTGAACATAACTCATTCTCGGTTAATAAGTTCCGTTACATTCACGTCTTAGACCTTGCTCCCAATATCTCCACCAGCCATATCGTCTGGGTTTGTGGAAGAAGGGTGTCCATCATTGAACTGTGTTATACATAAACCCAGACTTTCTTTAAAAGTTACCATAATCGTCACGTTTATCTGATAAAGACCTGTTTTCGAGGAAAGAAAGCCATAATACGCTCACCTGTCTGCTCGCGTGTGTGCACCTAACGCGACATGGCACAAGAGCGAGCGAACGCTAAGGGCGACACTGGCACGCGCATCAAGTGCCGCATCGCCACTATGCGCGAAGCACTAAACTAGCGCGCAAGCTTTACGTCGAACCGTTTTTTCTATGGGACTTTAAGCGGTGACTGTATTATTTTACTGATGGAAAGTGTGATTCAAAGTTCAATGAAGGATTGTATCTGTGTTTCACGTAGATCCGGTCAGCACATTTTGACATATGGCAATCCGAAAAGGCTGTTTTTAGCTATGTTGGAGGGCTTGGAAATAGTGGTTCTAACATGCGTAGTGTCATGAAAGTGACATTCCGTCATCGCCTGAAGTTTGTTTTCTTTCCGTAAATTAGCCCATTGGGCGCTCGTGGAATAGTTTGGCCAAAAAAATGTATTTCCCAACACACCAACATATTTCTAGCGCCTAGTAGGCTCCAATATAGCTGTACCAATTGATATTAAATAGTTAGAATAATTCTAGTACTTCGTTTATGCTCTAAAATTTGTAATTTGTATTTACTCGGAAAATATGGGCGTTGGAAATTAAACCACGCAAATATCACGCTTTTTGGTAAGCCTTACGCCTTTTTTTAAAATGGAAATATAGGCCTATATTTTAATGATATATGCTATTCACGGTAAAGTGAGCACTTTTGAGAGCCTCCTCACTTGGAATAATAGCCAATAAATATACTTTATTTTGCCCTAGACGTTAACATTAGAGCGCGGTGAAAATATATACACTGCGTTTATTACTAACATTGCAAGATTTATTTTAAAAAGTTGCGGAAGGATAAAAAAAAAAAAAAAGGCTGAAAGGAAAAAGTAACTAGGGCCTCAAAAGTTCTCACATACCGTGAACAGCCTGTACCACATTTCTCTAAACATTTTGACCAAACTTTCGTTTGCGTTATTGACTTTCGAGGCTCCTGCCATATAGGCCACCGAAGGATGACCATAGTTTCAGGGGAAAACTAATATTCGATAACTGTTTAACATTCTTTTACTTATACCTGTTTGTGGATAGTACACAAGTAACACGTTATGCCCGAAGACCGGCTTGCATTTTCTATCTCAGTATATGATGGCAGTGTTTACATTTTATAAATGATATAAAAATGCATTTAAAATTAAGAAATAGAGATGGAACGCATCTACATTTTTAAACCGTTCAAATTTTTAACAAAAAATCTTTAGTTAAAAATATCACCCCAAAAAATTACTGAGAGATTTTGTTGGAATTTAGCATTTAATTCCCTATACGCCCATGCATGGAGTCTACAAATGCAGAAACACAATGTTATATTGGTCTATTTTTGTATCTCTTACCCTCGTCCTATTGGTCAACACCACACCAGACTTTCATTATTGACCGGCTTCCAGTCAGTGGAGCTGCTAGTAACCTGTGTTCCAACAAGCTGTTCTTCCGGGTGTGAGACTGTACGGTCTATCATATTTATTTCAATAACTACACAAAGATTCGTTTTTTTTTTTTTTTTTTTTTTTTCTCTCGAAAAATGTCGGTTATATTATAATGTTTTCTATAAAATCATGACAAATGAAAGGAATGTAGCTATATCTGGACCAGTTTTGTTTTGGGTGCGGGCAGATATTTAAAAAAGTGCTGCCAGGGCTACATTCGTGTATAGTTCTCAGTGTTAAAATATATATCGTAATTGAAGTAATTAAGTATGGCGTTTTGCGGATAATTATGGATAACACTGACCACGTTCTCTTCACCATGCAGTTTTTTCCCCGCAACCTTTGACTTTCGGGATGCACAGAGCTCGCCAACACGCGCGTGGGTGCGGCTCCTCGGAAATGTTCGTGAATGTTCGGGCCTCGTCGTGTATTGCGATGCGCAGTTGCTTGTTTACATTTATCGAGTGACCTGAAAAGCCCAATCGGCCTTCGGATTACCACTGTATCTAATCGAACGTGACCAGACCCGAACTAGGATTCTGGGCGATCCTCATCAGGTGTTCGGGGCGGGGCCGCCACGTAGTATAGTTGATTCACGGTGTCTTCGGTCTTTTCTGAAGCCCTGCTAAAGTTCTATTTCCAGGATATTCCTCCGCCTCGTGCAAACTAAGCTTAACTAAGTCTGGAGAATTACACCAGAAGGACAACGCACCGGATTCGTGCGCACTCTGTTGTAACAGTATTTTGTATAAGAACTATTTCTTACTAGGCGCTACCAACACACATGTTTTCTCACTGTTTTTATTCGATTTATTTATAAATAAATATAAGTTAAATTGAAATGTTATTCATATTTTATCTATAACAGAACAAGAAAAAGTAACTTATATGTTAACACAAGTATAAAACGCTTGTGACACATGGCGTTGTTGGAAACAATCAAGCACGTCATACATGGGGATATTTTTCAAAGGTTTGATACAAAAAGGACGAAGAAACCGTGAATAGACTATAAAGAGCGCATGTAGCTGCGCAGTAATAAATATTTTATTCGAAACAAGGAAAATACATTTTTGGCGGATAGAACAGTTAAAACTATAAAGCTTTAACCTATGTCGGCTTACTGTTTACATAAATAAGTGATCAGGATTGTTAGCATGTTTAGTATGGCCGAAATATAACTGGGAATTTACGTATATATTATAGTTATGCGAAAAAAATAAAGGAAGTGCTCTTCTGCTGGGGAACAAGACGCAAGCACAGCTCTGCAAGTCAGCGACATAATAGATAAGTATATATCGACGTAATAGATAAGTATATATCGACGTAATAAGTGTAAGAACGTTTGAACCCAGGGCGAAGCAACACTCGCCCAGTGACGGGCTTTCCAGCTGGGACCCGCAGGTGCCCGTCATCCCCGGACATGACATGAAATGAGACCCTAGGCTGGAGCGGAGCTGGAATATAAGGGCGGGGGTAACGGGAGTACCCCGAGAAAGCCCGCCGGCAAGCAAGCGGCATCGTCCAGCCCGCCGGCAAGCAAGCGGCATCGTCCAGCCCGCCGGGGATCGAGCCCGGGTCGCCGTGGTGGGAGGCGAGCGCCCTAGCCACTGCGCCACCGCTGGCCCCAATCGCGATAAGATAACAGCGTACTATACCCGCAGCTTTGTCGTGAGTAGTGGTAGACCCAGTTTCTCCCTGCTGATTGGAGGGAGCACATCGTGGTCACAGAGTAGATAAGTATACAGAGATGAAATAGCGTGGCGTTTTCTCTGTTGTGGGCGAGCACGTTCCCTGGTTGGTGGCGCGAGGCTCTGGGATCGGGTCTAAGGGCTTAACGAATACGAAAAATTTTATGGATAACTTCGAATAAGTTTCGAAAGCTCTCGAAACGAATAAAATCTTCGAGAAAGGCAATTTCGTATTCCAAATCGTATTTCGTAACAGCCCTCCCAGCCTTCGGCAATGTTCGGGTTTTCGTCACCGCATACCCTACTCGCCTAAACTTTTAACTGAATTACGGGAATTTGTTTACAAAATTATGAAAACTTCAACCTGAAAACATTAATAAACCAAAGCAGTAAATCCGTTTAAAATGTATTTTTATTTGGAGGGTTTTAAATGTAAGTATTAAACAAATAATATATTCTACGGCAAAAGTACATTTTTAGTTCAGGTGTGTCAAATTTTCTCTCCATGTTGGTCTTGGTGGTATTTTATAAATCGAGTGGACGTATATACATAGATATACTGTAATTTCGTATGCACTTATGTTAAGATCGATTGACATGTATTTCGATAAGAGAGCGGGCAGAGCTTTGGTTGTCACATGCGCTCATTTTATTTTGCCATTTGGTTACTGAATGTTTACGGCACACTATTACTTTCGTTATTTTTAATACCAACATTACAAAAATAAGCGATGGACAACAATCTTAGACGCTGTTGTATTTGTACCCATTTTTATTCATTTGAATGTTGTATAGACATTCACTAAATTATTTTCAAGACATAGTAATTTTGTTTGATACTCCCAAGAACGATTTATAGTTTAGCGCTACCTGTTGGTATATTTACCAACTACATTATTTGAAGGAATTATTGAATTAAATCAATATTTAAATTCTTGTATTTCATTATGAACAATTAAATTAAATAATAAAATACCCTTAATGTCAGCTTACACAGCTGTTTTTACGACACAAAAACAGAATGGTTAATTAGTGCCATTGAATTGATTTTGTTTTAGAATATATTTTTTTCATGAAGGCGCATTACTTCACGATTCTTATCTTCCGCAGTTACAAATATCAACAACCTGTACCACGAGCACGCCAAGTTTTCTTTTGGTTAAACTCCGTAGCTCAGCTAAGGCGTGATCACAGCTCGCAACAATATGAACTAGGTAAATACGCGTGGCTCTCCGGGAAGCAGGGTGGCGCAGATTTGCGTCTAATTAGTTTCCTGGACCTAGTTGTATTTGTACATCGCAGGGAGGCGTTATGGTATATTTATGGATGTGGTTTCCTAAAATTCTAATTACGGTCTTTCCTTCAATGACTTTATATATTTTTCGCTACTAAATGCAACATCTGCGTTTCTGGTATTTAAATTGTCGACGTGATAAAAGTTTATCGTATCCTTGAGCATATTGCGACTACCGCTCAAGGATAAGCTTCTAAATATGTTGACTCCCTAGATGTTTCTTTATTTATAAAACATAAAATTCACACAAAGAGGGTTACAGGCTATATGAAACCACATTAAACATTTTGAAGCCACAATTGACATGACAAAATACTTCGTTACGCATGGCAGAAAGTTGACCGTCATTGTAATGAACCCGTGCAAGGCCAACCATACTGACGTTATTTCATGACTGTACATTATGAGTGAGTTCCGACATTGTACTCATTTTCCTCTGCCTTTTTGTCGCAGCGGTTGTTCTTCTAGCCATTTTTATAGAAAACCTTCAAGTGGATATTTATGCACTTTAAACATTCGTAATGAGATTACGGGCGTCAGTAGTCCAGTGTACGTAATTGAAGCGCAAAGAGTGAATCTGCACGAAAATAAAGTGGCACATGTTTTCAGAGACGCCTATTGGGGCAGAAATACTTTTGTTAACACTAACAAATAACTTATCGTCTCCTACAAAATAATTCTGTATCGAACGCAAAAAAATTGCAGGGAAAGTTTTAGACATTTTTCCCCCCTCCCAAGCACTACTGAAGCTCTCACGCGAGTGAGCATTTATTTTGCACGAGTGAGCATCACTGCACAAGTCCGAGAGATAGAGAAAGAGAGGAGAAATTACAGTGTTTCCTGATTCACCGAAGTAGTTTTCTACACCATCCTTTTATCTGCCGTTCACTTAATTTCGCTTAGCAGTTTTGCAGGCTGTACTTATAGTTTGCTCACTCCTTCCCAGACACCAATGCGCTATCTCGAAATCGCCAAGTAAAGGCTGTTCACGATAAAGTGAGCACATTTGAAATCAACCTTAGAAAACTGTCACTGCCCCTACCTGCATATATTTTAACGGGCGCATTGAGTGACATGCACCCAATAAAGTTGGTAACGATGGATGGAAAGTGGTTCCATATGTTAAAGTCAAGTAAAAGTGTTATGTAAGCATTTTTGATCATTTAAATTATCTCTCACGCTTTCTGGACTTTAACACCTCATTGTGTAAAAATGAGCAGATTTATAAAATGTTCACTATTCTAATAATTTCACAGTTTCACTTGTCCGACGTATGAATAAAGTGATGAGGCCCATGGCAATGTTAAATTTTTCATAAGGCGGAAGACTGCACGCCGTCCATACAGGTATGTCTTAAGTATTTGAACGTGTCCTCTTGTGTCAATCACGCCGCTTTGAACGTACGTGTCGTTCGTCTTTGTACAGTACATTCTGTTCTTCGCGCTATTGGCGTACAGTTACAACTGCACCGTGCTTTAGGCGCACGAGTCTAGGTAGTTCACTGGGTCACCTGGCATTTACATATAGCTGCGAACAACTACCTGGTATTTATCTTCATTGTTTTGGAACTTGTAGGTCTTCTGTTGCGACCACTTATCATATACATTCTATTCATTTCCTCGAGGCACATTTTTCTTGAAACGAAGGAACCACACACAGACAAATAACCAACATGGACTGGGTTAGGTAGGCCCACATTTGCTGCGTAAGAACTGAATTAGAGTATTTTTGGTTTTCGGGCGCGCGCGTCATACGTCTCAAGTATATAGCATTGTGTGCATGCTACAAGAGCGCTCTACACCTCAAGTACGGAGCCTGCCTTTGTGAGGTATAATCGGGAAACTTACGTGTTGGACGAAGACGCAATAACGCAGGAATATATGTACACACACTAAATCCTAATCAGTGATATCAATCAGTGAACAATCTTTCACTGGAAGTCAGTTGATAAGTTACTGCTAACTGGCGAATCAAGCAAATAAATTGGGAGCAAGTGATTTTATAGCAGTGACATTGACATTCACAATTAAATCAGTGAAATTCAACCACTACATTAATTTGTTATCTGGCACTGATTGTCAGTTGCTCAGTTCTCATTGTTTTCACTGATTTGGCTCAATTATCACGTATTAAAGTTTAGAGTACATCCAGCAGCCAGCATTGCGTGGACGAAACCTGAGTTCGAGGATATGGTTTCTATAAAGATATACTAAGAGCAGTTGAAGTCTTTATAGTTTTATTTGCGGTTACTTCCATTTTTCGGAAGCCCTGCATTCTATACTTTAAAAAATATATTTGGAAACTTTCTAAAGGCTACAAATAATTTAGAGGAAAAAAATGTTACAAAACCTTGGTGTGTGGAATGAGTAAAACTAATGTTGAGTGAGAAGAGATTAAGGTGCCTCTTGACAGCGAGGTCTTAAGAGCCGATAATTGATGTTTAATTTTAAGAAGTAAGTGTTTTATACTTAAAGTTTGTTGTTAACACTGAGGTACATAAACAACTATATATGTTTTCTACTAATATAACGTGTTGTAAAGATACAATATTTCATTTGTAGAGTTAAAATAAAATCTTCAGTCACTAGTTTCCAAACATTTGTTTGTAACAAGAACGGTAATTTTTTACTGTGCAGAACGGAAAAAAGGTAAAGAAATATGGACGAAAACGTAACATCAGCTAAAAATTTTTTACAATGAAATTCCTGGTTGTGTAGTAATGACTAATTAAGACATGTCCTACACCGAAAATCATTGCTTCCGGATGATAGTTGCCGTCCGTTTTAAGTAATCTAATTGAACTTCCTTCATGACTGACGTGCCTTAATCACCTTACCGGGTGGGATGTTGCAGTTATGCATACTAACACTTATACTCAAGTTGTTGCGGAGCGCTGACAGTGGTAAGTTACCACTTGCTTCAGTTTGACATATAATTACCATTACTTAATTAGTCTATATCAATAGTTATTCCTGTTACTAATACCAGAGATTTCAGTGAGTAATACCAAAGTCATGAATGTCATATTATATCGTAATATTAGTATGGTACTTCTTTTAGTAAAAGGACAAAGTGTGTACATAAAAATGTCTAGGATTTAATTCATTTTGAAATAAATAGCTTTCTGTAAAAATTCATTTATCAATATGGCTCAGCTGAGAGTTTTAGCCAAGGACTTAGACAGATGTAAGTTTTTCCCTTAAGAAAAAATCTGTAGGTTATACCCTTGGCAGATTTTAAAAGATTGGGCAGTATGAGGCACGTTGTAACGCCATAGTGAAATTTGAAATCAGTTATTCGGTTATATAGTTTATTATCCAATAAACATATTCTCTAAATTCCAATGAGCAATATTTTATTCAATAACTAAAAAGCAACAGATAATTACTGATCTGAGTGCAGACTGAAGTGTGAGCTAAGAATGCTGTATTGGGGCTCTAGTATTGCAATTCCCATTCATTAATGGACTTAAAAGTTAGGAATAATAATAGTTGAGTTAAACTCAGTAAAATATGCATCTTACAAGCCAATAAAAGCTTACAGTAAAAATTCCGTGGTAAATACTTGCCGACGAGTCATAAATATTCAAATGATTTAAAAGTTCGTTCGGGAGAACAATAATGTGTTGGTAGTGTGGAAAATAAAATGTTAATTAAGTAAATGTCTGAGATAAATAATCTGCTAACATTAACAGTTGTTTGGGACAAGTAGTATAATAGTAATTACGCTGAAGATAACTTCTAGGGAAGATTCATTTTTTCGTCCGAAAATACCTATGCATAGTTACTAGGGCAATGATGCGAGACTACAGGATTTGGAAACGCGGTCTAAACAGTGTTATTAATTTCCCAGCCACAAAATTGCCGCTCTTAACGCTCCTGTAACGTTTACGGGACAACCAACCGGAACGAGTTCTGAGAAACAAACACCTTCAGCCAAGCTAGAAAAAGAACCTGCTGCGAATAACTATTAGCAGCAGGTTCGTAGCAGGGAGATTTCTTGTTGGCCTAGGTTACGAAGGTTGGCGTTAAACTTGCTCAGGCATCTCCACAACAGGCGTGGCGTTAACACAATACGTCGCCCAAGGCAGTTAATACCAGAGTTATAAATACCAGCGTCTACAAGTGTCTTATGTAGTCTGTTCGCATTTATTCGCAGAATATTCACACTTTTTAAATCATTCCTTTAAGAAAAATCACCCCACGTTTGGCCTGCTTTGTTGTACATGCGTGTGTATGTAATATATATATATATATATATATATATATATATATATATATATATATATATATATATATATATATATATATATATATATATATATATATATAACATGCGTGTGTATGTAATATATATATATATATATTACATGCGTGTGTATGTAATTATATATATATATATATATATATATAAAGTATTTTCTGCTAAATTGAAGTTTCACCTAAAATTATTTATAATTTACACTATTTCATCGATAATTAATATGAATATACAGAGGAGTAAAATAGGCGTTCTGGCAATGTCTAGAAAAAAAATAGTTCTCATGCAAAATATAATTAAACTGAGTAGGCCTACTCACGAATGCGGTGCGTTGTCCCCTCAGTTCAATATTCTAGACTCGGTTAAGCTTTGTTTGCACAAGATGGAGTAATATCCTGAACGTATTACTTCATCAGGGCTTCTGAGAAGATTTAAGTAACCGTGGCGTTTCTTGGCGTAAAGACTGCCACCTTATAGAAATATTATAACGCCCGCCGCAATGTACGTATTAAGAACTACTATATTCAAATTATGTCCAAATACATTAAACAATATTGTGAACATATCGCAATTATAGTTCCAATTTCTTTTCACGTCGTCAGTAGAATTTACTGTCCAGTTTGTCGCTCATAGTTAAATCCGACATTCAATACGTGGAGATACGAGAGCACATCCGACAATTCCATACCATCGGTTGTTATAGGCTGTTCACGGTAAAATGAGCAATTTTGAAAACCCTGCTTAAGCTCTACTTGTATGCTCATTGTGTATTCCTCCGCCTTATGTAAAATTAACATTGCTATGGGCCTCATCACTATTCATACGTCGGTCAAGTAAAACTGTGACATTATTAGAAAAGTGAATATTGTACGAATCTGCTCATTTTTGCCCAACAGAAAGCGAAAGAAATAATATAAGTTATCACAAATGGTTACCTAGAACGTTTTATTCGACGTTAAGATATGGAACTACTTTTATCCTTCGTTGCCAACTTTACTGGGTGCATGTCACTCAGTGCGCCCGTTAAAATATATGTCTGCGGGACCAGTGACATTTTTCTAAGGTTGATTTCAAAAGTGCTCACATTATCGTGAACAGGCTTTACGTTGTGTGTTTTTCCGCCGTATATAACATTAACATGGGTCCGATCACTTTATGATTTCGTTTGCCAAGTGAAACTTTAGAATTATTAGAAAAGTAAAAATTTACAAATTTTGTGTAACCATACTTTTATATGCATTAAAAACAGAAAGCATCAAGAAATCGTTTCAGTATCTACAACGCTTTTAATTGAACGTTATAGGACTACTTTTTCTCGGTCGTTACCAACTTTACAGAGCGCCCAGTGCCGATAAGAGTGCCCGTTAAAATATAAGCAGTTAGGGCAGTGATATTTTTCAAATGTTTATTTCAAAAGTGCTCACCTTACCGTGGACAACCTATGTCTAGGGTCACCCGAATTTCGCGAAAAGAATTCCGCACATGCTAGATTTCAATATCCTACAAGCGTGTCAACAGTTTACTTCTGCTTATAGGCGGCGTGTGTCTGTGAGAAGACATTTCCTTAGTTTACTGGCCAATCAGAATTAAGTTACTCCGATACTGCACGTCTCTCATTCGTGGGCAGGCACTTAAGACGCGTAACACCTGGATCACCCAATCACACAAGCTGATTTCAGCTAAAGTGTTGTGAAATACAGCTGGTCGTGAAATATTTTCGCGAAATTCGGGTGTCCTTACGCTATGTCAAACAATTATCTTGCGATTCATATTAGCATGTCTAAATAAAAAAACAAAAAACAGTGACAGTCAGTACAGCAACCCAAGAAAGTCAACATTTCTTTACTTGAAAAAATAATTTATATTTGTATACTTTACTACTCCCGTTTACGTTGACGCCATTGTGGACTGCTGACATAATTTTTATGCTGCTTATGTTACATTGTGCCAGGCAACATTTTTTTTTTTGGTGGACGGAGTGGCATATGAAAAATATCCGCTTTCAATAAAGTTCGTTGGTTGAAATGTCTATTTGTACCTTATATGTTCGGAACTTTTTTTAACAAGAGTCCTGTGTGTCAAGCAAAACTATCTCAGCGATGTACTGTTCAGATTACGTTAATTTGATCATTAAACACATACATTATGTCAAAATCATTACTAGTTAGCAAAGTACTCTGTGTAACGAAGGCTGGTCTGATCTACACTGGTTTCGTATTAACATAACTAGGCTGTAGATGCTTGTAGCGGTTTCCAATTCCAGATGTTTTATTAAAACTGTAATGTTTCAATAAACTGATAGCAGCTTAAAACACATTTTTCCAGTTTCATGTTTGCCTTCGTATATTTCATATTACACAAACGAAAAGAACGTTATGATGCCAGTAGACAATATACCCACTAATAAAAAAAATGCTGTTAAACACATTCTCAGCAATATTACAACAAAATATAATATTTCTTAAACTAAATGGTATTTAACGAAAACCTTAGGCATCTTCAATATATTCGCTTCGGGTGATGATTTCTGTCATCTGTAAACTCTGCCACACAATAAACAACACAATTGTGAATATACTGTAATTTACTTTATTCTTCATGCAGTACACAGCAATTGAAAAACACACTATGAAATTAAAAATTTTTTAATTGTGATACTGTAAAAAAATATTAACATCGCATATTTTACTAGACACCGAGCAAGGTGGTGTAGTGGAAAATATTTGGACTCTCATTGTGAAGTATCTGGGTTTAAATCCGGATCCGGCCATCCTGACCTCTGACACTCAATCCAAGACAGTTCAGTTTGCCCGTGTGGTTAAGGACGAATACGCGGACACTGAGAACAAAACAAACCCTACTTCGACAACTGTCCAGTTACCCTCCATCAACCTTACGTTACCTGTCCAGCTGCATGGAGCAGCAACGCTTAAAATAGCTATTAATGAGAAGCTACGTCGCACGACTCTACAGGCACTTGGAACACAACAAATGATCTGTCGTCATCAGGTACATCCAGCTGACCTTTCGATCAGCGCAACATCTTCCTCTCGCGAGAATCCCGACAAACTGGTCGCGGAGATAGAGAAGTGTGAAGTTGACGCAATGCAAGAACTTAGGTTTGATGTTACGGGCTCGTATAGGCTGTTCACGGTTAAATGAGCAATTTTGAAAACCCTGCTTAAGATCTACTTGTGTGCTCATTGTGTATTCTTCCGCCTTATGTAAAATTAACATTGCTATGGGCCTCATCACTTTATTCATGCGTCGGTCAAGTAAAACTGTGAAATTATTAGAAAAGTAAATATTGTACAAATCTGCTCATTTTTGCCCTTCGGTACAGTAACCAACAGAAAGCGAAAGAAATAATTTAAGTTATCACACATGGTTACCTAACACGTTTTATTCAACGTCAAGATATGTAACTATTTTCTATCTACAGTTACCAACTTTACTAGGCTAATGTCACTCACTGCGCCCATTAAAATATATGCATTCAGGAGCAGTGACATTTTTCTAAGGTTCATTTCAAAAGTGCTCACTTTATAGTGAACAACCTTTAGGTGTTTATACTGCTACGCACTGCAGTATTCGAAGTAGTGGCGGGATGAAATAACGTAAAGAAACGTTAGGAAGGTATCAAAATTAAGGAACTATTATATCACTATTGTACAAAACTCACGCTATTAATATTGATAGCAGATCACTACAAACTCGGATGATTTAGATACAGAAACCTCGCTTTCTGCTGTTTTTTTTATGGTAAACTTTTAATTGTGCTACGAGGCTGAAACTATGCTAGTAATGGAGACACTTAAAAGTTGCAGTGTTTCCTCACAGACAAGTACTGTGGGATAAAATGGTAATTATAAATTACGGACTGATTTTAGAACTCAGCTCCTTAACATACGTAATATCTCAACTGCCCAAATATTGACACTTGATTTTCTCATTCCAGGAAAACTAACTCACAATTACCATTTTGCAAAGGCGGCCTTGGTAGTTGAAGGTTTGTCAACGCAGTGCATTGCCGCTTGCATTTGAACTTGGCACTGGGCGCTTTAATGTCGTACTTTACATATTAACGTGCAAATGGGATAGTTCAGTATTTATTTGCACATTTAGCTTCAATTTTGTTTTGTTTACGGCTATTTGTGTGTTTAATGACGTAGTTTACGGAGATGATTGTGAAGTAATGACGAATCTCAAGAAGATAATTGGTGAAATTTCAGCTGCAACTGGATTGGCATAGGAATATTTCTAATGTCCAAATGAGGTTGAATCTATACAGCTCAATTTAACTAGAGGGCAGTGAAAAAAGTTAAATCCGCTGTGGCCAAAATATTGTCTTCAAAAACAATGTTGCAGAACTTCTTGCCCCGAGTTCCCGTCCGTGCTGACCTGCGAAGTGCCATACAAGTGAGTGAGTGAAGAGATTTGGGCGGCTCTTAACAGCGAGGTCTTGAGAGCCAATGAGGGTGATTGAAGTGCGTATGGAGCAGCGCCGGAATGATGGGGCGGGGGAAACGGGAGATCCCCGAGAAAACCCGCTGATTAACGGCCTCGTCCAGCACAATTCCCATTTGCGATGTCGTACAAGAGACATCGAACCCAGCGCAGTTTGGAAACAATATTGGCTCGAGAATTAAGTTAACATCACACATCACGCTCCATCGAAGTTCTGACCTAGACGTCTTCAGAAGCAATGGATTTGTACGAGATCATTTTCAGACGTGACCGCCTGTCTAATAGCCAGAGGAACACTGGCAACCCCGTCTTTAGTCCGAGACATGCCTCTATCCCGCAGGGGCCGCGGTGGCCTAGCAGCTAGACTGCTCTCCACCCACGAAGGCGAACCTGGTTCGATTCCACGTGAAGCCACCCCCGAATTTTCGCATGTGCACTCCAAATCTGAATCAGTGAGAATTGCACTGTTTCAATCAGTAAAACGTATCTGACTGATTCAGCAGTCACTCCAGTGAATTTAACTGACGAATCAGTGAAAAAAATGCCAGATTTCCTTCACTTATTGATTCAGTAGCTTTTCCCACTGATTCATCAGCCATTTTTTTTCACTGTTTAATCAGTGGTTTATTTTGTACTGATGGATCAGTTAAACAACATGAAAAATGGTCTTCAAACAACGTTTAAAAGTGACAGTTAAACAACGTATCAAGTGAAATAATAATGAATAAATAATAAAACCAATACAAAATACTTGAAGCCCTGCTTCAAGTCTGACACTCTTGTAAATTAGCAAACTCAAGCAGTTTTATGCGAGTACTCCTGTTCTGCCAAAGGCTGCCCTGCCTGAACGATTTATTTTTCGTCCCGCCAGCTGGTGAAATGTGTGATGCCTACAATTTTCTGGAGTACGATTAAACGCTGCTATTACGGGGTTGGTGTGTTTACAGAACTACATGACGTTAATGAACTTGGCTAGCAAGTCTGCTTGGTTATTTGCCACGTCTGTATTTGGTAGCCCAGATTAATAAACTGTTATTTTCTTTGAAGAGGGGTTACTATTTGAAGAGGCAATATGTTTGTTGCAGGAAAAGGTACTTTGTTTTTCTTCGCCCCCCCCCCCCCGGGGGGGGGGGGGTAGCGCACGTCTGAACGCTTCCAAGCGCGGCGCTCCTGGCGCGGCCGAGCGCTGTCTGGTGGCTACTACTGGCAACGAGTTCAGCCTCGCACACTCTGGCACCTTCTATACGCCTCTCCGCTATTCTCGCCGCCTCCTTAACCTTCCCGAGCCGCGTTTTCGCGTATAAATGTTCGTCCTCAGCCCGAGCAAGTGTGCAGTGTTCTTCGAGTTGAGCCGGCTGGCAGACGATGGATCACGTCTACACCACTTCGTACTTCGGGGCTTCACCATGGTAGACGTGTGTTCACGTAATATGAGTACTACTCAAGTTAAGTATTGCAATGAACGTAGTTGTTATGTCGGGGGTAGCGTTTCCTTTTAGTCGCGATTTTTGTGTATATGGATTTTTGTAGGAAGTGCTTCTTCACTGTTTTAATTGTGTGAATTTTCATTATGGTATTTTATGGGAATGTTTGTGAGGTGTATTCTTCCTTTTTTTTTTTTTTTTTTTTTTTTGCGTGCTGTAGGAATGGTCTCTTGGACTACAATTTGCCGGAATAATTTTAATGCCAAGGAGTTTAGTGGATATTTTATGGCGTGCCTTTGTGCTCATGGTTAAATATAATGAGGGTTTTTGCTTCTTCCCAATGGTATTTTTGAAATTAGTATCCCATGTTGTACTTTTTAATGAATCAGGCGTACTTTACTTTTAAAGTTGTAATGGTGCTTGCTTTATTCAGGGAGTCATTATACCTTTTTTTTAAAAATGGGATTTCACAAGTGTTTATTCAGGTTGGGTGATTTCTCAGGATATATTAATATTGTTGTTTTTCTGTTTGTTCCAGTGCATGTGTGTTCTCTCCTTCCCCTAGTTCACCGATTGGTAGCAAGCAACAGAAATTTACAGATGCAATTTATATTTCTCAAATCAATTTGCAAAGTGGTGTTCTGGTGTGCGTTCTTCTTTCCTTCCTGTAGCACTGCTACACCCTAAAGGGGCGTAACATACTTTCTACAATGTGTTACGTCTTTCAAAACGCCATTTCATGTGGAAATACGAACACTCAACCTTTCATTTCGTTTTTACGTCTTTCATTTCGTTTTCATGTAATCGCCACGGGGCTCAGTTGGAAGGTTTAAACTACATACGTGGCAAAGAGAGTGCACTCATATATACTATTTGTTTTAACAATCCCAGCGGTGCTAATTAAACAAAAACGAGAAGTAAGAGCATATAATTAAAATCATCACTATTTCTCGGTTAACTTATAAATCACATATTTTCCTCTGATTTGGTAACTTGGCTTCTTAGAGCAAATGGCAAGGTAACGGCTTAACACCAAAGTAAATAATGTGAGTGAATTCAATCTCGGCCCCCTGCAAAACTTTTTTACTTTTTTTTAATGAAAGTAAATTGCCCAATACGAATAGTAAACTAGTGTTATGTTTATTTCAAGTAATTATTTGGTTATATTTAGTAAAATCTATATTTAATTTACCGGTGTAGTCGACCGTCACTTATTCAATCAGTGAAATTGTTTCACGGCACTAATTCACTCAGTGAAATTGTCACTGAAACAATCATTGGTCCCCACCGATTCAAATTTAGTGTGTGGCAATCGTACCGGACGATACCTCGGGTTTCCTCGGGGATCTCCCGTTTTCCCCGCCCCGTCATTCCAGTGTTGTTCTATACTCACCGCGCTTCACCCTCATCGGCTCTCAAGACCTCAATGTTAATAGCCGCATGAATCTCTTCACCTTCTTCAGGATCAGGGATGCAACAACACTATCCGTGTCCGACAAAATATACTTTCGGTGCTTGATACGATGACGTCGGGTATATGTTGTTCACGGTAAAATGAGCACTTTCGAAAGCCCTGCTTAAGATCTACTTGTGTGCACGTTGTGTGTTCTTCCGCCTTATTTAAATTTAACACTGACATGGGCCTCGTCACTTGATTCGTGCGTCGGTCAATCAAACTGTGGAATAATTATAAAAACAAATATTTTACAAAACTGCTCATTAACAAAACAGAAAGCAACAGAATTATTTTAAGTAATCGCAAATTGTTACCTTAAGACTTTTTATTCGACGTTAAAATGTGGAACTACTTTCCATCCATCGTTACCAACTTCACTGTGCGCACGCCACTCAGTTCGTCTGTTAAGATATATGCGGGCAGGAGCAGTGACTTTTTTCTAAGGTTGATTTCAAAAGTGCTCACTTTATCGTGAACAGCTTTAGTATAAAGACGCCGCAACTTCGCGTTGACCGCGACTTGCAAACGGGCCGCCGCCGCCGCCGAGAAGAATCTTGGAGCACGCAACATTTTGGCAGTCGTGACGAACTTTGGCCCGACGGTGGAACATTTTCCCGGGGCGGGCCCGCTTTAAATACCTATTTCGGCCACTTGTGTTGCGACAGCCGCCTTTCGTTGATACGCGGGCGGCGGGGGAGAGATCCCCCCCCCCCCCCATTATTTCGTGCCGACAAAGGGCAATGCAGCGCGTCCCGGCCTCACACAGTGCTCCTACCACTTCCCGTCTCAACTTCTGTCTCTAGCACCGATAGCCGCTGACCTTTCCTTCCGCACGACTCACGACCTCAGCATCTGCCACGAGATTCTTGAGCACTCCTACCCCCCCCCCCCCCCCCGCACACCTTCATTACCCTACAACTGGTGCGTACAGCTACAAACCCCGCCCACACCACCACCAGCCACCGCCTATAAAAGATGTTGCAGAATTGCATGACAATACTGTCGGGGAAACATTCCTTCACATCTATGGAGTATGAAAAAATGCTATATGAACATAGGTCCGCAAATGCTTCGTTTCTTGACTACAGCCCGTAATACATAACGGGCCATGCGCTGTAAGTTATGTATTACGGGCTGTAGTGGAAAAACGAAGCGTTTGCGGACCTATGTTCATATAACATTTTTTTTCATCGTCCAGATGTGAGGAATGTTTACCCGGAGTATTGACATGCAATTCTACAACATGCAACAATCTGTATAGCACAGCAAAGCCACACATTATATATATATATATATATATATATATATATATATATATATATATATATATATAGGATATTAGCAAATTCTCCACGCTTTTTAAATCACATCTTTGAAAAATCGACCCGTCTAAGACGTGTTTGGCTATTTCCTGAATATATCACGTATTACTGCCGTTTTCTACTCGTGTTAACATAAAAGTACCGAATTTTTTTGATATACTGAATTTTTACTTATATTTTATCTATAAATTATAATATTTAGTTTATTATAAATATGAATAAGAACACAGCGAATATAGCTGTTTGGGTATTGCTTATAGGCTATACGCGGTAAAGTGAGTACTTTTGAAAGACCCCTCATATGGAATGATAGTAATTAAATATGATATTTTTAACCATAAACGTTAACTTCCAAGTGCGGTGGAATATACACACTATGTTTATTACTTACACGGAGATATTTAATTAAAAAGGTGGTTAAAGGATAAGGAATGGCTGAAAGGAAAACGTAATTAGGAACTCTAAAGTGCTCACTTTACAGTAAACAGTCTATGGTAAGGAATATTCGTTATGCAAAATGTCATTACACTGAGTAGGTACACAACGTGGTGCGTTGTTCGTTTGTTGTAATTTTCTATGCTTGATTAGTCTTTGTTTGCACGAGGCGGAGGAATATCCTGGAAGCAGAACTTTAGCACGTAGTGCTTCAGAAAAGTTGGAACTAACTGTGATTGGACTTGCTGGAACATATGAAGAGAACTTCCAATGTTCTGCGGCACTGAGAGCAACCAATAACATCTAGGTGTGCCAGCGCAGCCAACAACATCTAGGTGTGCCAGCGGCAGCCAACAACATCTAGGTGTGCCAGCGGCAGCCAACAACATCTAGGGTGGTGGCCAGCGGCAGCCAACAACATCTAGGTGTGCCAGCGGCAGCCAACAACATCTAGGTGTGCCACCGGCAGCCAACAACATTAACCAGGAAGAAAGAAGCTGCCTGTATTGGTGCTAGTATCTATGACGTTGTACAGCACCGACCATGAGTTTACCTATTCTGCAACACGCCATTAGTGAACGAGTATACGTGGGAAGTGCTCCTTTTTTATTGTTACTGGCTATCCCCCAAATCCCGCTACTCCAACGTGAGCACCTTCACAGTTCTGTGCGCCCTCCGGCATGCTTGTTAATAGCTAAGTCGGTTGGAGAATGGGATGCGTCTCAGGGCAAGCTCTTTACGCCTTAAGTCGGGTTTTATTAAAAAATGGGAGCATGCATCGCGGTTAAGCAGGGTTAAGTGCCATGGCCGCAATTGTAGCCATGTGCACACCCCGAAAGAAGAAGGGTCTAGATGGAAAAAAAAAGCAAACCAGGAAAAGCGGAGAGGGGCGTGGAAAATCTATGCAACAGTCGCGGAGGATACAATAATTCCTTTCAACTGGATTAGAGCTGGATAAAGTAGGGTATTTGTTAGTTCGGGAATGAAGACTTATGCTGGTTTGATACGAGTTGAAATGAAATGAGATCGCAGCTGGTGTGTATTGCGCGGGACAGAACAGCCTCCGTGCCGATGCCAGTCATCGTGTGGGCGCAGGCGACCTTGAAGTTGAGCTACTATCAATACTGCCGTGTAGGTGAACCAGCACTGCAGTACCAACAGCAACTGAGGATGCAGGGCTACCTGCTTCTCGTCGAGTGCGTCGGAAAACTAGACAGCTCAGTCATGACACCGACTCCATCTTCGCCCTTCCGCGCCGATGCCAGGATATCCACTCCCCATGGGTGAAGGTGGGGAGAGTTCTTCGGGGAGCCACCCCCTGCCCTTCCTTCAAAATAGCCCGTCGGTCTGGGAAACGTGAGACACCCAGGGCCTACCAGTGGTGGTGGCGAATCCGGTGGCTCAGGAGTGAAAACTGACATCGGGGTGCTTCCAAGGTCCGATGTATTCCAGAACCCAGCTGTAAGGATCGCTACACTTCACATCTTTCAGCACCTCGAGATCCCCCTCCCCACCTTGATCGTTGGGCCACATCCAGCAGATGCGCTTCGCCATCTCGTACCGAGCTGTCCAGGTTCGCGACGTCCACGCACCGGTCACTTGGTTCGTGGGCTGGTATTGGAGTATTCCTAGCCACCCCAGAGCCCGGGGATGCCCTATCCACCACCTGGGGATCAGACTAGTTGCGGAATGGTCGCCGCACCGAACCTACCATGGCTCGCCGAAGCACCTCGCCTTCGCTGGTCCTCAAGGCGCGGGCAGATCCCGGAGAGAACCTCCCCGAGAACAATGTTCATTCCACAACTCAACTTGTGGAAGTGCTCTGTGGCGGAGCTTGCCCACTGGCCAGCGCCATGTTGGAATTCCGTTCGCCAATCAGCGCCTGGGAACCCACTTGCTAGCTATTAGCCCAGCCAATAGGGAACCGATCGCACGACGCAGTAGCCAGTAGGACGCAAGGTATGTCCCCAGCCTGGTGGAGGTTAGTTCGCCCACATAGAACGAACACCCACGACATCGTGTCTCTTGTGCTGTGTGACCTCGGCGAGCGAGCACGGCTAGGTAGCACCCTGGGAGAACTGACGGGTTTGTCACCGCGATGTCTCCGCGAGTGTAATAACCACGGGGGCTGGGTTATGAAAGGTTCCAGTTGTTCGACGAGAAGAGAGAAGGGTGAAGAGATTTGGGCGGCTCGTAACAGCGAGGTCTTGAAAGCCGATGAGAGTGATTGAAGGGTGTATGAAGCAGCGCCGGAATGAAGGGTGGGGGAAACGGGAGATCCCCGAGAAAACCCGCAGACCAACGGCATCGTCCGGCTAATCGCTCAGCCACAGTGACCCCATTCGATGAGAAGGTCGATGAACATTACAACTCATATTTCCCCCGGGCTTACGTGAGATCTCACGTTGTTTTCAACACCAACACAGCCCCGTGTGATTCTCCGCTGCAAAGAAAAAAAAAGTACAGTTACACAAGAGTGCGTTGCTTTCTCAGCAGCTCGGTTAGCGGGCCCGTGTTCCCAGATCTCGCTAACACGCCAGCTAAACACAAGGGGCAGGGGAAGAAAATATACCTCGTTCGTCGGGACGCGAGTGAAAGCGCAGCGTGTTAGTTCACACGCGTGATTACGACGTCCTTGCTGGCTACCTTCATAACGTCGAGGTCCTCGGATGAGCGAGTGTCTTCCCAGGGGAACTAACGCGTGGTTCGGAGCCCACACTTACGTGGCGGAGGCCCTCCTCCCGGTGTGGCCGTTCACTCTGAAGATTGTTGCAGGAGGAATAAGCCGTGCGGCCCATACACTTGGAACCACTTATTTGTCTTCTGCGCTTTACCCAACGTAGACCTACTGCCAAAGTCACATGGTCAACAGTGATGAACGTGTTTGTTTACATCTTAATTTTTAAATTACAAGCACTATTATATTAATAAAATACCTTTACCATTTTGAATTTGATCCAAAAACATTACTGACTGGTTACAGGAAGTATAAAAACATAGATATGTTGCTTGCAAATCAGTTTTCGCTAGACGTGTTGGCAGAAAACCAGTTCAATGTTGGGACACGGAGATTGGATGTGCGCAGCCAGCGAGATCAGTCTACCTCATCTCTAGTCTATGGTGCGACCCTGCAATGTGGAGCCATCTTACGGCGAGTCAAGTAACTTGAGAGAGTTCCTTGGTAAAATATTGTCTTAAAAATCACTGTCTATACGCGTATCTAAATGAAGAAATATTCTGGGGATACGTTTGTTTTTTCCTCCACATTAAGAAAGGAAAATTAGTGAAAATGGTTTTAAAGAATTAGTATGTCTAGTGCTTTCTGTGCCATTTCTAATAGGGAAAGGAGAACGAGGAGTTCAAGGTGGCATCTCTAGTTAAGCTTAACATCGAATGTAACAATATCCTACTGTCACAAATATAACTGGCAAGAAATTCAGCTCCCTGCACTCTAAACCCGAATCGGTGACATCAATAAGTGAAATAACGTTCACTGAAAGTCAGTTGATAAGATACTGCCGACTGACAAATCAAGGAAATAAACTGGGAAAAAGTGACTTATGACAGTGGAATTCTCGACATTCAGTGAGAATCACAAATAATTCAATGAAATTCATCACCATATTAATTACAGTAGTTACCAGGTACTGATTGACGGTCGCTTATTTTTTACTGGTTTGGCTCAATTCTTGCTGATTCAGATTTAGAGTGTGCGAATACATTATCAGTTTTCAGACGTCCCGTCGTAAATACTTCCTTATGCCCAGACAAGACTTTAGATGTTTAAACTTTCTTCTAGGGATGACCCTTAATGCTATTTATTGTTTTTATCCTCATATTTTGAATCGTCCATTACATTTACCAACTTGCAACTTTTACGTCACGTACTCACCACGTATTACAAAGGTCACGAAACATAGCGGTTCTGAAAGTAACTTATTTGGAAGTGAACATATGTTTGTAAAGGCTGTTCACGGTAAAGTGAGCACTAATGACGCCCTAGTTACTTTCACCTTTCACCATTTTTAAAAAATCATTTTTACCAACTTTTAAAATAAATGTTGTCGTGCAAGTAATAAACATAGCCTGCATATTCCACCGCACTCGGAAGTTGTTTAAAGCTAAAAGCATTTTGAAAATACTCAATGAAAAATGAGGAGAAAAAGTGGCTGTAACTTGTTTTATTGTACAATGCCAGGAACACAGCACAAAGTTATTTACATAAGTTAGTTCCAGTAATTAGCAAGCACAAGTAAAGTAATTATTTGGTAATCTGTGCTTTGATTAAAGTCACCGAGCTGTTCACACACGCGAGTAATTTTCGTAATCTACTTGCCGAGAAGCTCACACACTACATGGAAGTTTGTGTACTCGGCCTGTGTTATGCAAAAGCCACTTTTTCACACCGTGGCGGCGTACTTATTTGTCGCGACACATGTACTGGTGACACGTTCTCTCTCGCCTTCGCAAGACTGTCCGCGGAGCCGCGGTAATTCGGCGGGTAGCTCTCGCCTATCTCGTCACTGCAGTCTGGGTTCGATCCCGGACAGGCACCAGTTTGGTTTACCCACACATAAAGTGTTAAATCCACACTGAAAAAATAACTTTGTGGTGGCCATAAAGTATAGTGTAAATTTTTGTGGTGAACAAAACATTTTTTAGTTTGCACCACTTAACTTCTTTGGCCGCTAAAAATTTGTGTTTGCTACAAAAGAGCTTGGCAGGATGAATGCGAACAAAACACTTTGTGGCTGCCAGAAAAAAAAAAATTTAATCCCTTAACATAAATTCCCGAGTAAAGGCTGTTCACTATAAAGTGAGCACTATCGAAATACACCTCAGAAAAATGTCACTTCTTCTACCTGCATATATTTCTCTGGCGCATTGAGGGACATGCGTCCAGTAAAGTTGGTAACAATGGAGGGAAAGTAGTTCCATATCTTAACGTCAAATAAAAAATATTAGGTAACCATTTGTGATAACTTAAATAATTAGTTTCGGTTCTTGGTATTTTTTTATATATTGAAATGTTAAAATGAGAAATTTTGTAAAATATGTACTTATCTAATAATTTCACAATTTCACTTAACGGACGCATGAACAAAGTGGCGAGGGCCATGGAAATGTAAATTTTACATAAGGAAGAAGAATGCACAACGTACATACAAGTAGATCTTAAGCAGGGCTTTTAAAAATGCTCCGTTGACTGAACAGCCTATATGCGCGTTCACGTCTGGTGCGTTGCAGTATGGATGAAACAATGGTCTGTGTAGTACAAGCCCAGAAGCCAGAGCCGGTGCAGACAGCGGCTGTGTCCGATTTCAGTGCAATGTGTTCTTGATCACTTACACTTGATCCCCTCCATATAGGCTGTTCACTGTAAACTGAGCACTTTTGAAAGTCCTCCTTAGTATATACTTGTACGCACGTTGTGTATTCTTTCGCGTTATGTAAAATCAACATTTACATGGACCTCATCGCTTTATTCATGCGACGGCCAAGTAAAACTGTAAAATTAAAAGTATATATATATATTAAAAATCTTCTAATTTTTATTCTTAGAAGCATTCAATAAAACATAAATCATTAAATTATTTGTTTCGATTTAAGTTATCACAAATAGTTACCTAAAACTTTAATTCGACCTCAAGACATGGAACTACTTTTTCTCCATCGCTACCAACTTGACTAGGCGCATTTCACTCAGTGCGCCCTTTAAAATATATGCAGGTAGGAACAGTAACTTTTTCTAAGGTTGATTTCAAAAGTGCTCACTTTATCGTGAATTGTCTTTAGATATATTCGTTAGTGAATTCGGACGCTTGTGTTCGTTTCCACCTCGAGTTTTATTCTGTAGAATTACGTTGTACGCAAGTTTCATTTGTTTTTGTGACGTTTGCAAGTGTTTTCTGCGGCCGTGCGGAGTTGTAAACACAAAACCAACATAAACAAATGAAACATTTCAAAAAATTGCGAATCGAAAACTATCTAGGGCTCGAAGAAGGGCAAGTCGCTCGTGCCCTTGGCTGAAGGGGACACTGTAGGGTGCATAACGTGCCCTTGCTGTGAATTCGGACAGCGCCAATGTGACATCACATCCAGGATGCACTTTTCAAGGGCACGAATACAGATAAGGAGCCTCAGCTGGCGAAGTTGAACACAGCCAGCGTCTTTCTTTGGGCGATGCTATTGCTTGCTGCTCACACACGAACTACTTTTTTTTTTATATAATTGGCTGCTTATTGTGACGTGGATCTACTGAAACGCTTTCACTGTGTTCCAAAGTGTCACTTGTTATAAGAAATTCGTAAGTACGTTTCACACCACAAACTTATTATTTTGCACAACCTGAAACGAAAAGTTAAAGTGTACGTTAAGTATCTGGCAGGTATCCTCTGATGATAGTATACGAAACACTCACTCCCCACCAAACTTTGCAGCATATCACTTATACTCTGCCTGTCATCTGACATCCTTAATTTTTTTTCTCAAAGCTGGTATTAAGTAGACATTTCCTCATCCCATTATCCACTTTTTTTCTTATGGTTATACGTAAATATACAGACGGATATGACGTAGCGGTACCTTTGATCTGGGCGCACCATTCTCTGATTGGCTGCGCGAGGGTATGGAACTGACCTTGTCTGATTGGCTGCCGTGTGCTGCGAAATATTTCACATCGGCGCTGGGCTGTCAGTTGACAGTAAAGTTATCAGCAGCTGTGACACAGCGCCGTGTCTGATGTGTTCCTCTGAACCGCCTCACACGACCTTCATTCAGTCCAAACTGACAACTAGTGTGCTTGCTTATTTCGATACAATATTTAAGGCTAGGCTTCAACATGCACGGGCGTATAGGGAATTAAATGCTAAATTCGGACAAAAATCTCTCAGTGATTTTTGTAACAGTATTTTCAACGAAAGATTTTTTGTTAGAGATTGAACACTTCTAGATTCGTAAACCGTTCAAATTTTAATTTTGTAATTTTAAATGCACTTTTTTATTATTTATATAATGTAACAATTTTATAAATAATCAAAAAGTGCATTTAAAACTAAAATTTGAACGGTTTACAAATCTAGATACGTGTAATCTCTATCAAAACAATCCGAAGTTGAAAATACTACTACAAAAATGACATATCTATGTCCGGATTTAGCATTTAATTCCCTATGGCCTTAACGGACATTGACTGCCTACCAATAAGTGCTCCATGGTTAACGTATGTTCTGTTTAAAAAAGAATATGTATATTATAATAAAATATGGGGATCAGATATGAGCTTGTCTGTTGACTATAATTTTTATTACTGAACTAGCTCATTGAAAGAATTATGAATTGATGATCAAACTCAGTCATTTGATTTTCGCGAGTGGTACTTAAAAACGGCTATTTATGTGAAATGCAAAACCTGGAATCCTGGACTAAGAGATTGTAAGTTATTTAATCATTCATTTTGTGGCTAATTTCTCCAGAAGCACGTTTCTCAAACAAACCGAATTCCTACAAACTCGACTTTAGCACATTTATTCAATTATTTTTATAGCAATGCATTTGTCCGCATAACTTTCGTCCCGCGTATGGCACCTTTAAAACGTTTATTGCAATGCAATGCCCGATAAACAGCGAGATTATTAAAATAATCAACTAACTCAGGGTCTGCAAGACAATAAGTGACGGCGGCGCGAAGACATGAAGAAGAGAACTCGCGTGAAGCTTGAGTCGCATAGAAAAACTATCACTAATCAAAGTCTTTGTTTCAAACTACATAAAATCGAACGATAAAATCATGTCTTCTGGCGCCGAATAAACAAGCTGTTCCTGTGCTACACTGTTTTAAAAAAAGTCTATTGTACAGAAAAGTGCTGGTAAAAATTTATCCATAGGTGTTTCTAAGCTCCCCGTAAAATTACGGACACATTGATTTTCAAAAACGGACTTTCCGTAAAATTCACGGAACCTCTCCGTTAATTCACTAGTTAATTTTCTGTACTTCTAGTTTGAATAATTTTTAATATACAATTTATTCTAATTTTCATTATGTGGGTCTTCTACTGTATATAAAAAGATATTTAAAAAAGTTAACGTTTTTTATACTTAAGTAAGATTTGATACCGAGTCAAAAAGTTACAAGCTCACGGCCCTGACTACCACTTACCTACAATGCTCACGTCGTGAATGTAGTATAACATTTGAATTTCTATTAGTCACATAAGAAATTTTTTTATTTCTGTTAAAATTCGTGTATTTTAAGTGTTGCTAAGTGTTACATGCGCCTGTTGCTAATTTTTAATGTTTGAAAGAACAGGTCTTAGTGACATGGATAACCTTAACTGCCGCAGAAACGATCATTTTCTGGTTACAGTGGCGTAGAAAGTTTGTGTAGACCCGGCATTGTTCAGGCCCCAACCCTAAGTTATAGGAAATACGGAAATTTTCCGTATTTTACATTTACGCACCTAACTCCATTTCTCGTCATTACGGATTGCGTTTCCGTATATTTACTGTGCATTTCCGTAAAAATTTCCGTAAATATACGGGAAATTTTAACAGTGCAGGCACGTCCGCACGCGCTAGAAAATTTGTGCTGTTCACTCTTTTCTCGGCAGATCTACTAAACTCCAGCCGCGTCGTAACAGTACCATAGAACAGGAACACAATGAGAAAAACCATGCGTAAATAAAATATCGGCTAAGATAGTGCCACGATAAATGAAAGTCACTTGTTTAAAACAATCTACAATGTTAAATAACATCCAGTAAATACAGTTTTCCCGGAAGTGGGGCACTTTACACTAGGAGCGTGCCCTCTACCTGCTACCTGCCTTGGTACAGACCAAGATACGCGGATGTAAATAATCATTCATGGCGTGATATCGACGTGTTATTGCAGTATGGTCGAATGTCAACACAACTGGGATGTATAGAGGCCGCGGTGGTGTAGTGGTTGTAGTACTCACCTCCCACCAAGGCGAACCGGATTCGATTCCCGGCGGGGTAGCTTCAGGATTTTCACACGTGGGAATCGTGCCGGACGATACCACTGGTCGGTGGGTTTTCTCGGGGATCTCCCGTTTCGCCCACCCCCACATCACGGCGCCCCTCCATGCTCACCTCGCTTCACCGTCATCGGCTCTCAAGACCTCGATGTTAAGAGCCGCCCAAATCTCTCCAATCTTTGCACATCTTGGATGTGTGCAAGATAGTCATATTACTATTTTTTTTACCACTCTGGGTGCTGTAACATTACAGCATCTAAATTGTTTGAAGACACTGGCGATGTAATATTACTTTGTCTGCAGTGTTCATAATGTTCTCTGCAGTGTAATATTACGCCATCAAAACACAACGTGTACATTAACTAAAACAGGATGGATTGTATATGACTATACGTAGGAAAGAACATTTGATTGGGGCACTTCAGCTGGGCATTATACTGACAGCGTACAGTGTAGTAAGTGTGCCCGGTGTTGTATGAACCAATAGAACGGTTCCAAATGAGAATGAAGAGGCCAACATAAATGATGGTTATGAAGACGTGCATATGGGCGACTTACTTCCAACATAACTGATGGTTATGAAGACGTGCATATGGGCGACTTACTTCCAACATAACTGACGGTTATGAAGACGTGCATATGGGAGACTTACTTCCAACTTGTCTTATTTGTCCGTAAATCTATACCGCACTCAAAATGTTAAGGGCGTCGCCTACCTGGATGTTTTTAGCTCGTTTGAGGAAGGGAAGCGCGGGACCGATAAGGACGACATCGACACGCGCACCTGATGCCCAAACGCTCCTACGCGCAAGGCGCTGAACTGGCGTGCAGTGTTTCGGTTGTGTTGCGTGTACCTATGGGACTTTAAGAGGTGACCCTATCATTTTATTGGTGGAAAGTCAGTAGTAAGGTTCAATGCAGGTCCCTATAATAGTTTCGTGTGTTTCCAACCAATATATTATGAGCTACAGCAGTGGGAAAAAGCCGTTTTTAGCTATGTTGAGGGCTCGGGAATAGTATTTATAATGTACATGACGTAATGAGAGTATTATACGTACCTCGCCTGAAATGTGTTTTCTTTTCGTGCATAGGTATCATGGGAACACGTTTGATGGTTTTGTAAATAAAAACGCGGATTTCAAACACTCTGTATCGCGTTTCCACCGCCATGTAGGCGGCGGAAACGCCCATATCACTGACTGCCAGACCACGTGATTTGACAGCCCCGAGGGCAATAGGAGAGTCAATTATTTGTACACGGGCAGAAATAAAAAATCTCGGTCTCGATCGTGAGGGATCGCAGGAGATGCGATGATGAGATCATCTCGTTCTGGTGCGAGATAAGTACATCCGGACCGGCCTTGGTCACTCCTACCTAAAGCCTAGTAGCATCGTTCTTGTACAAGAAAGTGAAAATAAAGTTAACACAAGTTCGTACTAGCTAGTATGCACGGAATTGTGTCATCCATGCACACGACACTAGCTGGTGAGCAAGAAAGTGGAGGGTTGATGTCAACTATGTATTATTTGGAAGCAGTTTTTGGGGTTGTGGGGGTATTTGTGCATTATCAATAGCATCTGCCATAAAAAAATAATAAAATATTTAGTCCAATCAGACATATTTCTAGCAATAAATATATACACGTGTAGAAGATCAACAATCACTCACAAAAAAAAAAAACTCTGTCTTTTTTAAAATTCATACACAGAATTATTTACGATACTGGGGATCTTAAACATTTTACCATATTAAGAACATTAACATATCTGCTTATTGCCAGCATCAACCAAATGTGTGTTTTGTTTACATTCGACTTGTACAAGAAAGATGATGAAAAATAGGGTCGTCCCTATACGACACTAGCTAGCATAGAAGCTCTTGTGTGCTAGCAACTAGCGTACTCTGAGGCCGTTCACACGATACAAGTCGGGGTGTACAAGAAAGATGCCCGCGTGTACTAGACTTTATATATATAATATATATTATTTTATATATATATATATATTCAATATCCTCTGATCCCAGTCATCCCAGTTAGTTTCGAGAGCCATCAAGCGCCCCAGAGGAGAGAGGGAGAGAGGAGAGGGGGAGAGAAGGGGAGAGAAAAGAGAGGAGAGAGAGGGAGAGGAGAGAGAGGAGAGAGAGAGAGAGAGAGAGAGAGAGAGAGAGAGAGAGAGAGAGAGGAGAGAGAGAGAGGAGAGAGAGAGAGAGAGAGAGGGAGAGGAGAGGAGAGAGAGAGAGAGAGGAGGAGAGAGGGAGAGAGAGAGAGAGAGAGAGAGAGAGAGAGGAGGAGAAGAGAGGAGAGAGAGAGAGGAGAGAGAGAGAGAAGAGAGAGAGAGAGAGAGAGAGAGAGAGAGAGAGAGGAGGAGAGAGAGAGAGGAGAGAGAGAGAGAGAGAGAGGAGAGAGAGAGGAGAGAGGAGAGAGAGAGAGGATTGCGGTCTACCTGTCCTGGTTGGTCTTCATCTCTGGCAGGCAGAGGAGAAGTCTCTGGTCCAGGTTAAGTAGGCAGGAGGGACGGATACAATTACTTGGATTTCTTAAACTACTCGTCATAATCAAGTTCAAGGCCGCGGTTACACGAGTGCTGCTAAACACATTCAGCTAAATACATTTGGCAGCCAAGTCTGAACAAGTTTCAAAACAGAACGTGTTTTCGCGTTTACACACCCAAAGCAGATTGAAATCTATGAACATTCTAACCTCAACAAACATCGAACTTAAAATGTACGATATTTAATTATAATAGCCTCCAACATTTATAACTATTGATCTTTTTAATTGTTATGAAACCTATATTTTTACTGTAATTGCATAATGGGTGGGTATTAGTACATTCAACCTTAAACTTAAGTTAATTCAACAAGTGCAGAAATTCCCGCTAAATTCAGCAGTATTTATTACACAGCTTGTTTACTTCGAAGCAGCCAATGGGAGAGCAGCAGAGAAGAGAAGTCGTACGAAAGTACTTATGAAAACTGCTCACTTTGAACGAGAAACAACTGCGATCGGAACTCGTTTGAAGGTAATATAACCTCTTCAGTAACTGAACTTCTTGTAGTGAAGTAGTTCTGCCAGCAGCCCGTGTAACCGCGGCCTAGCTATAGAAATATTGAAATGAATATTTATGTTGTTTTCTCGGGGTTATCCCGGGTTCCCATAATACCACCTGCAGAGAACACGTCCGGCTTTGCGGCGAGAGGGTAAGGCTGGACTCTCAATCAATAGTCCGTCGCATCCATCATTCGTCCGTCCGTCCGGTAGTCATGTGATCTTCAACCAATCGCAGGACAAGTATTTTTCCTATCCATCTATCTGTCAAATATTTACCAGACCAACTTTCAACGGACGCGCGGACGAGCCACCACCTTCTAACGATATAGGTATCTTAGATTCTAATACGCACTTTGAAATTAAATGCAAAACGATGGTTCTGTGTCAATTAATTAATTAATTAATTAATTTTAGATGGTAAATTCAGAAATTTTAAAATGTAAAAACATTAGTTAAAATTTTTATTACTAAAAAAATTACTGCCTCAAAATGTTTCACTCTTCAAAATTATCTCCAAATAAAGGAAGATCGCACTGTTAAGTTGTCACACTGAAATTTCGCCGCACAGAAGTATTGGCTCATTGCTCTACAGTATGAGCCACAGACAAGAGAGGTAATGGATGGGCGCGCACGTACACTGTTAAAAATATTTTCCTTCATTTTACGAAAAAGTGCTGGTAAAAACTTATTCAGAGGTATCCGTAAACACTCCGTAAAATTCCGGACACGTTGATTTTCAAAAACGGACTTTCCGTAAAATTCACAGAACCTCTCCGTTAATTCCCTAGTTAGTTTTCTGTACTTCTAGTTTCAATAATTTTTAACATCTATTTTATTTCTATTTTTACTATGCGAGTGTTCTACTGTGTATAAAAACTATATTTTAAAAAGTTAAAAATGTTTAATTCTCAAGCAAGATTTGAACCCGAGTCACTTACCTACCATGCTCACGTGGTGAATCTGGTATAACTTTTGAATTTATATATTAGTCAAATCAGCAACTTTTTTAGTTTCTGTTAAAGCCACTGTATTTTAAGTGTTCCTAAATGTTACATACGCCTGTTGCTAATTTCTCATGTTTGAAAGAACAGGTCTTAGTGGCATGGATAACCGCAACTGCCACAGAAATATTATTTTCTGGTTACATTGGAGAAGAATGTTTCGCGTAGACTCGGCATTGTTCGTGCCTGAAACCCGAAGTTATAGGAAATACGGATATTTTCCGTATTTCGTATTTACGCACTTAACACCGTTTTTTTAAATTACGGATTGGGTTTCCGTATATTTACTGTGCATTTTCGTAAATATACGGGATATTTTAACAGTGTACGAGATGGGAAGACTCTGAGGCTGAACGCTTTAATCCACAAGATAATAATATTTTGGCATAGCAGTGGCGTACTTATGTTTCTAACAGCTACACGTATCACTCGATTATCGCATTAAGTCTGTTAAAAGCGGACAGTACATCCTGAATTTGGAATGCAAAATTATTTCTCAGTTTTCAATTCTTCGTGTAATGATGTATGTCTGCCGTTTTATTAAAATACTGACATTTTATACATGAGTAAAAGTTAACTGAGATCTGTGACGATGCTAAATCGTACCTGGGGCGAAGGTATACACAAGGTCTGAAAGAAAAAACTGAGCCAGAGATTCCAAAGGGGTGAAAGACATTGTGGACGAAGTGTAATATTTGACTATAGGCTGTTCACGGTAAAGTGACCACTTTTTGAGGCCCTCCCAGCAGCCAGTGAACACTAATAAATGCATGTTATTGCGGGCTCATGCTTTTTATTTTGAGTGTGACGAAATGTTTTCAGTGTGTGTATTAGTCACATAAAATGTTTGCATTAAAAAGTGGCGGAGATATAGAGATTGGCTGAAAGGAAAAGTTTAGCAGGGCATTAAAAAGTGCTCACTTAACCGTGAACAGCCTATAACACTGCCCTTCTCAGTCGTGAACCCGCGTTAATACACCGGCCATAAGGATAACTACAGATTATACACGCACTGCACAAATGTTCAAGTAGGGCGTCCGCAGGTGTGACTTAAGGTGGCCGCCAGGTTGACGTAACTTCGCACGTCCGAGGCCTAAAAGCGTGGGGGAGCTAGGAGCGACAGAGACATGCGCCAACAACTCTCTCATCGCCTCTACGCGCAAAGCACTGAACTGGCGCGCAGTCTTGCCGTCGATAACGCGCCTCTGCGAGACTTTCAGCGGAGACCCCTACCATTTTGTGACGTAATAACACAAAGATTTGATGCACGTCCCTATTCCATTTTTTATGTTTTGTACTGGAATTTCCATACCTGAAAATGACCGCGAAAACACCCGTCCGAGTCATTCTATTCTCAGTATAACAAAAACACGCCGACGCGTAACGTTTCTTAAGGCCACGATCCTTCGTTTCTACAGTTTTTGCGAGAGTTAATTTTTTGTACCCAAACGGCAGCCGATGTAAAAACCTCTTACAATTTTGTTACAAATTGTTTTATTATGTAGTCTAATATTTCCAACACAAGGGAGTGTATACTGTTACCCAATTAATTAATTAACGAACATTTTGTTTATTCAATAATTAGTTAAAATTGTACAGTTTTTTTTTGTTGAAAAATTACATTACATAATAAAAACAATTTGTAACAAAACAGTATGAGGATTTTCCAACAACGGCTCCCGTTTGGGGACAAAAAATTGATTCTAGCAAAAGCTGTAGAAATGAAGGATCGTGGCCTTAAGTGCTATTCGTAAGCAGATCTCACTCGGACGCTGTGCACAGTGTTCCTAGCAAGGCAACATGCCGCCTTAACTGGCCGGACGTAACGTGTTTGGTAATAGGATTGTGAGCGTTCGTTTTCTCCTGGAGGAATAGTTGTGTGTACACGAGTAGTGTTGCGCAACAGTCGAGTCGGGATGCCTGTGACTCTCCAGTTTCTCCTTCTCCGGAGAGTCATCTGGCGGGAAGAAGATGAAGGAGGAGAGGACACGTGCTTGTGACAGCAGTCTTCCGGGCCACTCACTTTCACGCTCGCACGACCACGACAGATGCGTTGCAACACCGACACTAGGGCCAGCGTCGTCATCTGGAGCAAGGTTGCCTGCTCTCCCGTCCGAACCTCGACAATTCGGTATTCAGAGACGTGGGCCCGTCTTCCCAACAGCTCGGTCGAGATGGCGATGGCGATGATGGTGACGATGAAGTTGACAGCCCTAAAGATACACTATATTTTTATTGCCTTCGCAGTATGAATGTGAATTAGACTACCTACCGCCATCTTGGAATTTTCCTTTTTCCCTAAAAATTTCCCATTTTTCCCAGAACCAGAGAGGAGTATTCGTGAATCGGAGCCAGGAGAGCAGGACTGAGGACTCCGGATTATTGACCTTGACATTCACCCCATCACCTTTAATAAACTTGAACATGAAAAATTCCCAAAAACTTCCAAAATTTCTCAAAAATCTAAAAAAAAAAAGATTAAAAATTATAAAAAAAAAATATTAAAAATTATTCTAAAAATTATTTAAAGAATTTAATCCCCTGAATTTAATCCATTTTACCTAAAAATTCCCCCTTTTCCATAACAATTTCCCTTTTCCATAAAAATTCCCCTTTTTCCTTAAAAGTTTCCCTTTTCCCCTTAAAAATTTCCTTTTGCCCCAAAATATTCCAAAAAATTCATAAAAGTCAACGGAAATATAATGCAACTGACTACCACCATATTCGGTCAGTGATCTTTACCTTGGAATCACCTTGAAAACCAAAACTCGGTAAAAATTCATAAACGTCAGTAAGTATATTATGTTACTGATTACTATAACCATATTGGGTGCAGGTGACCTTGAATGGCCTTGAAAACAAACTCGAAAAAAACGCGAAAAAAAATTCATGTCAGCAAACATATTATGTCACGTCTACTACCACCGCATTGGGCGCAGGTGACCTTGACCCCATTACCTTGAAAACCAAAACTCAATGAAAAGTCACAAGAGACTTGCTTACAGCAAACTGCTGAAATAACCACATTTACATAGAAAAATGACGTTCTGACGCCGTGAAATTAACATCGATTTGGACGGGCCCTCTCGTCATACGACAAAGATGAATTGCGATAACGAAGGCCTGCCTTTGACCTCAACTACCATAGAGCCGCGACCTGCGTCATTGCTACCTGGTTGTCGTCAGTGTCGATTCTGCGATCGAGTTTTCACCTACGGTCAAACTGCTCGTCGGCATGAGAGAATGATCTGTACGAAGAATCCTTTTCGCGCGATCAAGCAATACGACATAGGTCCCATGCAGTTTGTGCAAGGCGATACATAGAGAGAACACACTAAGATCTGCATTGGGAAGCATGGTGGGTGCCTGCAATGGTGCTGCATTGTTCAGTACAAAGTCCAAGTTGTGCATCGACCAATGGCGAAGCGTGGGAGCCAGCTGTAGTTCTAGGCACTTTCAGTGTAAATACAGCTCACCCAGGAAGTGATTACATATACTCATAGATATATATATACATATATATATATATATATACATATATATACATATATATACATATATACATATACATACATATATACATATACATACATATACATATACATACATATACATATACATACATATACATATACATACATATACATATACATACATATACATATACATACATATACATACATATACATATACATACATATACATATATATACATATATATATATATATATATACATATATATATATATCAGTATATATATATATATATATATATATATATATATATATATATATATATATATATACTGTTTAAATCAAGATTATTAAGCAAAATGCCCACCTTTAGGCTTTGGAGGTAGGACTGTATAATTGTATTTTAAAAATAAGGGGAATTAATTTTAACTTGCGGCCCGCATGCACGCACCGTACTCAGGGGGTCTTTATGGGTCATGTGTCAATGGGTCAATGCGTCATTTATGGGTCATTCATGGGTCATTTCCTGAGCAAAATGGGTCAATCTTGTGAGGGATCGGTCTGGTTGGAGTCAGATACGTGATTCCTGCGAGTGATTTCTCAGTGCGTGCGCGTGATTGGCCAGCTGCAGTCACGTGGCAACTCGGTGATTGGCTGGTGGGTGTCTGCACAATGTATTAATATTGCAATATGATTGGTTCAATCTCGGTATGATGCAATAGGGCTTGCATACGCGTATATTATAAGGAAGGTCAACTGAGGGCCTTAGTTAGACAACGAGTCTAGAGGTCTTCTAATTCATGTTTACAAAGTGCGCTACGAATGAAAGGTGTATTCCGTATTAGCCTGTAGCGTGATTACTTTTTTTTTTTTTTAAGGAAAATAGATCCCAAACTATTAGTAGTAGAAGACTATAGCAGATCTTGGCGCAACTCAATATTTTAACTAAAATTTATCCAATTTCAAGCTAAATTCAAACAAATTTCTAATTCCTTGTCAAATTTTTTGAAGTGCAACTCAAAATCAATATTCAATTTTCAATTTGTTATCAATCTTTTTGTGGGGTTCTTTAAATACTATTTTTCGAGCTAAATCATATTTTTGATGGAATTCCAAAAATTATCATACTTTTCTTGTGATATTATTTTCAAATTTAAAGTAAATATTTGCCTTTTTGACCTAAATTTAGCCTCATTCACCCTGAAAATGGACCACTTATCAAAGAGTGAACAAAGTATGTTTTTAAAAAAGTGCGCTTAATAGATGTGGATCAAATTATCTGTATTTTGGGGGTGAAAATGAAGAGATGAATAATGTTTTCAGAAGAAATTGAAAAACTGTTGCTTGAAAGAGAGAAATTTGCGTGAATTTTAGTTAAACTATTGAGTTGCGCCAATATTTGCAATAGTCTTCTGATTTTTATAAAAAATGTGTACACAAACAGAAGAGAAAGAAAAACCTTTATGTAGATTTAAAAAAAAAGATTTTTTTTATTCGATAAAACAACTCAACTAAACATCTAAAAAATTGTATTAAAATATCGAAACAATCTCTTGCTTCTGTAAAACCTTTTACACTATCCATTTAATAAAATAAAAGATTTATATAACTTCAGAGATATTTTCTTTCAAATTATCCTAAGTTAAATTTCGTTGGCCAATTAAAACATTACAAATTGCATTAGTCTCAACAGCTTTTTTAAAATCCACACTAACTTTTATATTTGTTTTATCTTTAACTACTGCTGTTTATCTATATAGGTAGTCAATAACATACAATGATCTTCCCCAAAATGAATAAAAATTGATATCGCCACAATAGTTTGTATTTAGCTTATAATAAAGTGCATTATATATATATATACATACATACATACATACATACATACATACATACATACATACTACATACATACATACATACATATTATCTAATTTTGTACTAGAATTTCGAAAACCATTAAAAGCCAGAAACATTTTAATACAAAGATCGTTTTCAATATCTAGATTCCAATTTTCCTTAGGAAAAATTTCATTTCTACAATTTTTAACAAAATTGTTTCTTACATTGCAATAACAAAACATTGAAGCATGCACATATTGCTCGGCGCGATTTTTTCTATTAGTTTGGAAACCCACAATTACAAAATCAGGCATGTCAAATTGTAAATTATTAAACTGATCTTTTATATAAAAATTAAAACAGTTGTCCCAGTAGGAACTTCTTTTTCTAAAAATTGCCAACACTTAAAACCAATATTAATTTTAAGATTTTTATATATTTTTTCTTCAATTGCAATTGATGCGTTAGATTCGTATTCAACAATAGGCCACAACATTTCTAACTTTCAATAAAAATTTTATCTGGATAAAATAGGTTTTATCAACAGAACCATCTGCTTTTTTAGTTTCATAAACAAATAAACAATTGTTATCAGAGGAATTTCTAAAAAAAGTGATTTTATAACCACCTTTCCAGTAAATTTAATTATTGCGAATAAAGCCGAACAAATATCTTAATGAATACATTATTTCATTTATTTTATCACTACGAACAGATTTTACTCGAAATTTGCTATCAACAACAGTAGACTAAATAATTTTGTTCACCTGGTGATCTTAGCAAAATATTCATCACTGTGAAAGTTATTCCTGGATTATCAACAGCTTCAATAATATGTCCATGTTTTGAAATTTCTACTCTAGAAAACTGAAATGGAAAAAATTTGAACAAACATCAATATTATCTAATTTTTCGTATTTTGACTCATCTCCAGTTTTATCTCTTTTTAGTAGGCGATATTATTCCAAAACATAAGCATCGTTTGGAAAAGGAAAGCCATCTCCTATGGGAACATCAAACTCGATTCTATTATTGTAAATACTTAAATTTCCCCTAGTCTGTTCAGTTGGGGGAAAAGTTTGTCTCTCAAAACTCCCAATGCTTAACATATATTATCAGACGCCAGACGATTTCTCTTTTGATGTATGTATGCAAAATACGTCATGTAATAAAATAGTATTCACAGCATTGAGGTAATACCTGACAACAGTGAAGAGACTTCAATGCACAAACAGAAAATTAACCTTCTCTAATAAACTGTTATGTCTCGATAAGGTCTTCTGCCATTGCTTCAAATGACCCATCTCTACCAGTATTGGAGTAAGCGAAGCCCTGTTAAGCTACTTCTACTGAGTAGGTGTTTAAAGTGAATGCTTGTTGCCTAACGTTTGTCTCCGTAGATTAGGCATAAATGACTCGAATGGAAGATCATTACGCAAGTCTTTGCAAGACTATATGTCACTATTACAATTGCATTATTTTACTATACTTCGCTATTTACTTTAAGAATGCTAACACTATTACTGTCAAACTTCGATGTCCGATTGGTTGGAACGTATGCAATCCTCACAAACGTAATATTTCAACTGATCCAAAATAACGCTGGTCTCAGATGTAAAGATGCCATGACACAGTCCACCAACGTCGTGTACGTCTAGCTGTTTCCACTATACACGTGAAATGACCTTGAACGGCGAAACACTTTCAAATATATTATTGTCAAATTTCATATAATGTGTATACAGACGAAACTTATTTTGACAATCTTAAATTAACTTCCAGGCAAAATACTTTTTAAGCTTATTGTTTTACTTTTGGCAGCGTATATAAAATGAACCGCTTATACAACTGGGAACTAATCTTGCGTATCGACTACCTTGATAAATCCTCAAGCGCGTTAACTACGGAATTCTGAAATTATCGTCAGTTTTCCAACAAAGAAAAAATTGGGCTTTGCCATATAGTATCCCTTTCACTCGGAATTCTTAAGAAAACAATTTGCCACGCAGAAAAATGTATTCTTTTCAACCTCTTAAATTTAAAGCTTCTTTCTCGTCTACCGCGTCAAGACCGGACAAATTCAAACACGCCTTGTATACAGTTGCGAGGTGGCATTGGCAGGACCCGGGTTCAATTCCCGGTCTGACCATCCTAATGTCTGCATATATTCTTATTTTTTGCTATAATCAGTAAATATGAATATATTAAAAACTCTTCATTGCCGCTTGTGTAAAAACATACAATCACTAAACACCACTTCTCAAAATTCTTATACGCAAAGATTTCTTAGTAAATTTTGTAACAACGATCTGCTGGGCAAGAAAATAGTCGAATCTATGACCAACTAAACAACAAATTAAAGAATACGTGTGTATGTGGTTTTGTGTATGCGTGTGTGCATATGCATATAGGGTGTCAGGTAATTCATGGATATGGACTGCACCACACGAATCTACGATCAAAACTTAGCAGAAAATACATAAGGCTCAGAGAGACCATAGAGTTCACACGCAGTGAGTACTGGGACATGGCAGTGGTCATGGGTGCATTCGGTGGCCAAGCTACGTGCATGCTACGTGCATCCAACGTGCGGAAAAGTGCATTTTCTACGGACACAGAAAGCTTCCAACACCTGTTATGACGTTTCGACGTTTTGTAAACTGTTAAAATTTTCCGTATATTTACGGAAAGTTTTACGGAAAAGCAGAGTAAATATAGGGAAACGCAATCCGCAATGACGAGAAACGGGGTTAAGTGAGTAAATACAAAACACGGAAAATATCCGTGTTTTCTATAACTTCCGGTTTCGGGCACGAACAATGGCGAGCGTGCACGAAGTTTCTTCGCGACTGTAACCAGAAAGTTATCTTTTCTGTGGCAGTTAAGGTTATCCATGTCGCCGAGATCTGTTCTTTCAAATATTAATAAGTAGCGACTTGAAATTCACTAACTTTAACAGAAACTAAAAAAGTTGCTTATGTGACTAATAGAAATTCAAAAGTTGTACCAGATTAACCACGTGAGCATTGTAGGTAAGTGGTAGTTAGGGTCGTGAACTTGCAACTTTTGACTCGGGTTCAAATCTTGCTGAAGTATAAAAATCTTTTAACTTTTTTTAATATATTTTATACACAGTAGAACACCCACATAATGAGAATTAAAACAAAATAGATACTAAAAATTATTTAAACTAGAAGTACAGAAAACTAGCTAGGGAATTAACGAAGAGGTTCCGTGAATTTTACGGAAAGTCCGCTTTTGAAAATCAATGTGTCCGTAATATTATGGAGAGTTTACGGACACGTCTGGTTAAATTTTTACCAGCAGTTTTCCGTAAAATGGAAATTTTTTTTAACAATGTATGCTAATGTATGCTGGGCTTAACATGAAATTCAGTCATTCAGTCATTCAATCTCCTTTTTCTCGTAAACTAAGGGCCTTCCGCTTTTTTACCAAAACATATTTTTTACTTAATTTTACTCACACATTAGTGTGGCGCAGTCCGTTTCCACAAATTACCTGACATTCTGTACACACACAAACACACATATAAAGAGAAATCGTGTAAGTTCACTATTCTGCTTATTTTTATAAGTTACTTTATACATTTATAGTAGACATCAAGTTTTGTTTTATATTTCTTTTTCTTTTCAAAAATAAATGTTATGTTTTATTATGTAAAGTGGTTAAGTGTAAGGTAAGATGATAATACCTTAACTCGCCACAAAAATATATACGTTATTATTATTATTGTAACACCTCGTTTTTCTTCCTAATTTGATGAATGGTGTCAGCGTAATTTGAATATTACGAGTGGTACATATATGTAAAGTTTTATCTAGCTCAAAAGAAAAAAAAATAGTTTTGTAAATGTTAAACAGAAACCTTAGTTTAAATTTGTGATATTTAACCCTGTATTAATCTATGATAATGTTTTGTTTTGCAAACTGTTTTTATAAAATATTAGGAACGTTTTAAGGTTGTTCTAGAAAAGTATTAGTTTATGGAATTAAAAAAGTAAGAGATTCCGATTTAATGAGTTTTAACTGAAGTTAATTCAATATTGGTGTTTAATTTTAAGAAGTGTTCTTTTTATGATTAAATGTTGTCAAGTTGAAGAAACAGAAGTATGCAAAATAAGAAAGTGACTTCTGTTACTGACGACTCAATGTTATGTAGTGTCGACGAGGAACTTTCAAAGGGATTGAGAACTTCGTCATTTCGTTTTCCGGGTAACTTCTGGTCAGACATTATCTGAAGGAGGTACGTCACGAGGAATAGCTCCGCCTTCACGAACACGGTCACCGCTTCAGTGGTTGAGTCGGGGGTCGACTCAAGGACCGTGAATGAAGGAAGGATGTCGGAGTACCTATGCCGTCATGGGATCGCAGTCGACAGGGAGTTGTGAGGTACCAGATTCGAACCCAGGAGGAGAACCGCAGATAAGTCCAGCATAACACCATATTATTCATGAACCTTTTGCGAAGGCTAATTAGTAGTGTGTTTTCGAAGGGTGTTCCTGACAATTAATTGGAGTTCTTTTCTTATATATGAATGCTTACGTGGTAGAATAATTTTCTTGTAGTCTTTCATATCTTTGAATAATATGCAGATTTTAATTTTAATTTCATAATTTCATGTAATATTGACTTTTGCACTTTATATGGAAGAATCTCATAGCCGTGGCAAGTAAATAATGAATAGTAATAATTAAATATATATACATATAATAATTTATACATTCCGTCATATTTTGTTATGCTAGAAAGTTTTATGTTGTGCACATTTGATTTGTCGGAGATTGTGTCGTATTTATTATAACAGTTCAGAGTTGTAGCACCGACTGTTACATTACTATTATTATTATTATTAAATTGTGCGTGAGGAAGATGATCGTTCCTCACTATGGGCGCAGAAGATAGCTAGGTACTTAAACAAATGGGCGCGGAATTGGGAAGCACATTTGGTGATGAACAAATACGAGAAAACAAAAGCCCAGTGTAGTCTAACACAAGGCCTGCTGTATGTGGGTCAAGTGTGCTGCCAATGACTATTAAAGCGATTCATAACAGCGACGTAATTTTTTCATCATTTAGCGCCTTCCGCACCCCAGATCGGTGGCGCACCAACCGACTGCGCCACGGGAGGTCGGCTTTCATTGTAGTTCTACTTTATTAGGCCTATGTATTTTTGTGAAAGTGGAAAAAACAAAACAAAACTAAAAAGGTGTTTCACACAGTCATTTGTCAACATAACAATCCTGGCATCGACATAGAAACACACATCTAAGAAGTTGCCGACGGAAATATTTAAGTGAAAGTGGCCGTAGAGTGGGAAAACCTACAGAGAAGAAATATTGTAGGGCTGCGGTGGCCTAGTGGTCGGACTGCTCGCCTCTCCCCTAGTCGAACTGGGTTCGATTCTCGGCGGGTTTGCTCTCGCATTTTCCCGGTGGGAATCGTGCTGGTCGACGGGGTTTTCTCGGGGATCTCCAGTTTCCCCCTGCCCTCGCATTCCGGCGCTGCTCCACACTCACCTCGCTTCAACCTAGTCGGCTCTCTGGCACCTGGATGTTAAGAGCCGCCCAAATCTCTCCACTGGGACAAATGCCGCGACCTGGCAACGTCAGACTGGACCTCGACACGTGGAATATGTCGCCCACGCAGATCTTAAGGCCAGGCTTCACCATGCATGGGCGTGTAGGGAATCACAGGCTAGATTCAGACAAACATCTGTCATTTTTGTGGTAGTATTTTCAACTTAGGTTTTTCTGTTTAAGATTGAACGCATCTACATTTGTATACCATTCAAATTTTATTTTTTAAACCTTAAACTAACTTTTTAATTATTTATACAATGTAACAATTTTATAAATAATGAAAATGTACATTTGAAATTAAAAAATTAAAATTTGGAATGTTTACAAATCTAGATGAGTTCAATCTCTAGCAAAAAATCTTTAGTTGAAAATACTATCACAAAAAAACGACTGAGGGATCTTAGTCGGAATTTAGCCTTATATTCTGTGTACGGCTATGCATGGCGAAGCCTGGCGTTAACAGTCCTATGTACTGAAACGTTTTATGTGAAATCTTTGTTTGCGCGTGAAAGCGTACCTCGGTAAATAAAAGTTCTGGAAATGTGACTTTTTGTCAGAAACGATTAAAAAATTATTATCTATGACCCTTTTTTTACTTTTTTCATATTAACTGTATTCTTGGAGAAAAAAATCGTAAAAATGGTCAAATATCGCATTTTTAAAACAAACTCGCCTATGCAGTTTTCTTAAGTGGCAAGAGAAAAGTGCAAAGATACGGATCTGTGTACCTTCATCGCGTGTAATAAAACCCCACAGTTACAGATCTAGTTTACACAGTAAAGCGTTAGGACGGAAACACTGCACGCCATGCGCGTAGGAGCGATGAGGCGCTAGGCGTGCGGGTTAGTGTCGCCCGTATCGCTCCCTCGCTTCTTGACCTTGGACGCGCATCTTCATATAATACCATTAGTCGGCAACAGCGGCAGAAGCGCGGGGTGTCCCGAGGATGGCCTTCTCCGTCTGTTATCTCGTCTCGTCACGACCTGGCGAAGGTGGTGGGTGGAAGGGGAGGGAGGGAGCGAGGGGGGTGGGGGGGCGTGGGAAAATTTTGCGTGTTTTCGCAAGAGGATCGCTCGTTAACTCCTTCTTCGGCTCCGTGCGCCGACACAATGCATGTTGTTGTGAAAGCTCTCTGGATGGATTGCTCTCCGTGGGCTCGCCAATGGGACGTCTTCTCTGCTTTCGTTTCATGCGACAAGCATTTCCGTCACCTACAGTCTGTTCGCGGTTTCTTCACTCTTTTTGAATCAAACTTAAAAAAAAAAAAAAACTCCCCATATATGACGTGTTTGGTTGTTCCCCAAATTATGTCACGTATCACAAGCATTTTATACTTTCATATAAAGGCTGTTCACGATAAAGTGAGCATTTTTTAAATCAACCTTAGAAAAAAGTAACTGTCCCTGCCTACGTATATTTTAAATGGGTGCCCTGTGTGACAAACGCCCAGTAAAGTTGGTATCGATGAATGGGAAATAGTTCCGTATCTTAACGTCGAATAAAAATATTAAGGTAACCACTTCTAATAATTTAAATTATATCATTAGCTTCGTTTTTTTTTTTTTAATTCAGCAAAGTGTAAAAATGAACAGATTTGTAAAATATTTACTTTTCTAATAATTTCACAATTTCATTTTACCGACGCATGAATAAAGTGATTAGGCCCATGACAATGTTATTCTTACATAAGGCGAAAGAAATACGACGTGCATACAAGTAGATCCTAAGCAGGGCTTTCCAAAGTGCTCTTTTAACGTGAATAGCCTATACATTAAAGTACCCAATATTTGGTTAAATTAAACTTTTTCTTTTACATGAGTGAAGTGAGAGAGTAAATGTGTATGTAAGGCCTAATATCGAATAGTCTTTATGCAAAATATTACTACACGGAATGCGCACGAATTCGGTGCGTTGACCCTCTGGTGTCAATTGCTAAACGTTGTTTATATGAGGCGGAGGAATATCCCGGAAGTATAACTTCAGCAGGGCCTCAGGAAAGTTGGGAATAACCGTGAATGGAATATATTTCAGCTCTTGCCCGCCGAGGTACAGCAGAAATAGCTGAACGAGCAAGACCAAAAGAGGACAGCCAGAATAGAATCACACACGTCGAAGTGTATTGAGAGTAGCGATTGGGAAAAGTAATACGGTTTTACACAGACAGGTGACGACTTCAGGCTTTTGTAAGAAATGCACATGGATATTCACTTACTATGGTCAGTCTCACGCTTAGATTGCAGTACAGGGCTTATGGCGCTCACTGTTGCCAGACTGCTTCAGCTTTGTGACGTAACTGGCAAGCTGAGAAACAAATGGGCGGTGAAGGAAACTGCCTGATTAAGAGAATTTTTATGTCTACCTCCCTGCCAACTCGTAAAGGAATCCAATCCTGTGGCGCAAAGCTAAGCGGCTCCTTTGAAACTGAAGCCTGTGATAGACCCTATCATTGTGATTGGACGACGCGCACGCGACGAAAATGGCATTTTTTTTAGGCTGGATAAAGATAACACATCAGGCAACAGTGCAAGCGGGAACAAAACTCGAGGTGGAAACGAACACAGGCGTCAGAATACACTAATGAATATTTAAATGGAAGGGAACAAGGGCTCATGAAACGTTAAGGGATCAAGGGCACATTGCACGGAAATCGAACACAGCCACTGTGTACCGTCTTCTGCGCATGTACCCAACATTGACCTACCCCAATCCTACAAAACTCTTACACGACTGTCAAAATCACATGGTCAACAATGATGTACGTGTGTTTATATCTTAATTTTTAAATGACAAGCACTATTATATTAATAAATACATTTACCAGTTTTAATATAGTCAAACTGCATTACAAATTGGTTAGAGGAAGTATACATTCATCTTAAAGCATTTGTTTACAAATTAGTTTTCTAACATAAAATCCAATCCACGCCATTTTCGCTAGACGTGTTTGCAGAAAACCAGTTCAATGTTGGAACACGGAGATTGGTTGTGCGCAGCCAGCGAGATCGGTATACCTCAATTTTAGTCTATGGGTCTTACCACATCCTGAAGACGGGGCAACATGGACCAGTAGATGGGGTCGTCATACCAATCACACTTAAAAATTTCCGTATATTTACGGAAATTTTTACGAAAATACACATTAAATATGCGGAAAAACAATCCGTAATGACGGAAAAACGGAGTTATGTGCGTAAATACAAAATACGGAAAATCTCCGTATTTTGTAGAACTTCGGGTTTCGGGCACGAACAATGGCGAGTCTACACGAAACTTTCTTCGCCACTGTAACCAGGAAATTATCGTTTCTGCGGCAGTTAAGGTTATCCATGCCACTAAGACCTGTTCTTTCAAACATTACAAAGTAGCAACAGGCGTCTGTAACGCTTAGCAACACTTACAATACACTAACTTTAACAGCAACTAAAAACGTTGCTTATGTGACTAATATAGAAATTCAAAAGTTATAATAGATTCTCCATGTGACAGTTGTAGGTTAGTGGTTAGGGTCGTGAACTTGCAACTCGGGTTCAAATATTGCTTAAGTATAAAATATTTTAACTTTTTTAAATATCTTTTTATACACAGTAGGACACTTGCGTAATAAAAAATATAATGAAATCGATATTAAAAACTATTAAAACTAGACTAGTGAATAAACGGAGAGGTTCCGTGAAATTTACGGAAAGTCCGTTTCTAAAAATCAACGTGTCCGTAATTTTACGGAGATTTACGGACACCTCTGGATAAATTTTAACCAGCACTTTTCCGTAAAATGAAGGAAATTTTTTTCAACAGTGCAGCCTCCGGCAACAAAAAGGTAATTTCGTTCCAGCAGGCTACAGGAGGACTCGTAGATAGATGCGTGGCAATAGTTCAATTAGATAAAATATATAAATAATTGCAGGAATAGAGCAACTTAACGTAGCACGCTCCCCCGGCGCAATTTAAGGTATTCAAGTTAAAATGTAAAGTGTTTTATGATTTATAATGTAACAGGATAACTAATAATGGTTTTAATTAAATGACTGATGGAGAACACATTATTAATTCACTCAGAGTCAAGTTTCCCCTCATTAGTTTGTGTGTAGCCCATAAGGTCCAGCATAATAATGTTAGGTTGTCTTCTGCTATTTGTCGCCCGTATTGTCCCGCCGAGAGTAACTGATCTTCCTGCTACTTCGTAGCTCGTGACAAATATCACTTGCTCTCACATACCAGAGAGAGAATACCACGCGAGTTGCGGGGGTGGAGGTTTCAATAGCAATAAAAGAACTAAGACCTAATTTTTTTTTATATAGCTGTGTGAATAAATTACAAATCAAATTTAGTTCTTTTATTTTTATTAAAATCTCAATCCCACACGAACTCACGTGATGGAATTTTTCAAAAGTATGATTAAAAAAGTGTGAAGAAACCGCAAGTGGAGTGTATTCGAGAGGTTTGTAACAATATCAATTTCAGGAAAATCGCATTGTTGCATGCTAAATATTAGAGGCAGCAGGCAGTATGGCTGTCAGCAGTGTATGACTGTGTATGAATGTATCTGTGTGTCTCTCTCTCTGTGTGCATGTGTTGCAGGCACGTGCGAGCTACACCCTACTGCCGCGCTCGAAGCAGCGTGACATGCATACGACGACACCACACCTCGCCTCCTCACATTCGTCCCACGCGCCGTCGCGGGTCGGCCGTCTTGCCGCTGGAACAAAGGCGCGAGCCATTATCACAAGCTAATAGCGCGGCAAACTACGTTCACGAACAATGTTCCAGATTGCGAGCTGTGTGGGGTGTGGCTGGAAACTACCTGGTGGAGCCTGCTGGCTTTCGAGGTGTATATATATATATATATATATATATATATATATATATATATATATACACACACACACCTTGATGCGCACTTCGTTAAAAGGTTGTTCATGATAAAGTGAGCACTTTTGAAATCAACGTTAGAAAAAAGTCACTGCTCCTACCTATATATATTTTAACAGGAGCGCTGACAAACATGCGCCCAGTAAAGTTGGCAACGATGAAGGGAAAGTAGTTCCATATCTTCACGTCGAGTAAAAATAGTTAGGTAACCATTTGTGACAACTTGAATTATTTATTTGGCTTTCTGTTGTTTTTCGTTACGCATCGAAATGAGCAGATTTGTGAAATATTTTCTTTTCAAATAATTTTACTGTTTCACTCGACCGACGCATGAATAAAGTGATGAGGCCCATGTCAGTGTTAATCTTGCATAAGGCGGAAGAGTACACATGGTGCATACAAGTCAATCTTAAGCAGGGCTTTCAAAAGTGCTCATTTTACAGTGAACAGCCTATATATAGTATGTTCACTGTTTCTTCACACGTTTTGAATAAAACTTTTGATAAATCACCCCATGTATGACGAGTTTAGTTGTTGCCTATAAGTATATGTCGTGTATCACAAGTTGTTTATACTTTTGTTATTATAAACATATAGGCTGTTCACAGTAAAATGAACACTTTTGGAAGCCCTGCTTAAGATCTACTTGTATGCACGTTGTGCATTCTTCCACATTATGTAAAATTGACATTGGGAAGGGCCTCATCACTTTACAGATGCGTCCGTCCAGTGAAACAGTGAAATTATGGGAAAAATAAATATTTTTCAAACATGCTAGTTTTATACTTCGATGCATACAATAAGCGAAAGATAATTTATGTTTTCACAAATGGTCACCTAACTTTTTTATTCGGCGTTAAGACATGGAACTACTTTCCATCCATCGTTACCAACTGTACTGGACATTTATTTTTATTTTATCTATAAATTTTAGTACTTAATTTATTATAAATATGAATAAAAACAGGGAGAAAATGTGTGTTTTCGCAATGCCTAGTAGAAAATAGTTCTTATGCATAATTATATTACACTAAGTGCGCACGAATGCGGTGCGCTAGGACTGTTAAGGTTTGTTTGCACGAGGCGGAGGAATATCCTGGAAGTAGAACTCTAGCACGACTTCAGATAAGTGTGAAGTAACCGCGAATGGCCTATACTAAAGTAACCGTCTCCTGGTAGCACCTATGCGGAAGTCATGACCTTTTAAAATGGAGGTAAAAAATGTACTCTTATGCTGCTAATTCGTATGGACTTACTGTGTTTTACAGAGTTTCACCAGATACTACCCAATTACTCCCCACATAAAGGCTGTTCACGATAAAGTGAGCACTTTTGAAATCAGCCTTAGAAAAATGTCCCTGGTCCTACCTGCGTTTATTTCAACGGGCTCACTGTGTGACATGCGCCCAGTATATTTGGTAACGATGGATGGAAAGTAGTTCCATATTTAACGTCGAATAAAAAGTGTTAGGTAACCATTTTTTATTACTTAAAAATTATTTCTTTCGCTTTCTGTTTTTTTTAATGCATCGGAAGTGTAAAAATAACCAGCTTTGTATAATATTTACTTTTCTAATAATTTCACTTGACCAACGCATGAATAAAGTGATGTGACCCACAGCAATGTTAATTTTACATGAGGCGGAAGAATACACAATATACATACAAGTAGATCTCTAGCAGGGCTTTCAAAAGTGCTCATTTTGCCGTGAACAGCCTTAGTATGGAAACATCCTGTATAGGGCTGCGAGGTTTCGTGATGTAACCATAAGGCTGTGTAAACGTGGGTAAGGCCTGTACGGGCCGCCATAGCGTCGCCTTATCGGCCGGCCGTGGATCCGAGTGTGACGTTCAACGACGCCGCACGTGTAGCAACGGAAGACCAATCATAAATTTCCCCGGGTACACGTGCTGGGAATCGTAGTCGACGGAGTTACCTCGCGTCTTCAGTTACCTTGCACGCGCATGTTGAATGTGACTGCTGCGGTAAAAGTTGAGTACTTTGGAGGCGCTGCAGTCGGCGACTTTCACTCCTAGACGTCATAATAGGCAGAAGCGAGCGAGCGTCCACGAGCTTAACACTTTGTAGACTATGCTCGAGTGTAACTCGAGCAAAGATCATTCGGAAACTTCTCTGTTGTTCAGAACGAAACTCGCATGGCTGCGCAGTCACTGTTCAGCTAGTATTTAACAATAACCTCACAAGAACACGACAGCGCAGTAACAATGATATTGCTGACTGTAGAATTTCCTCTTTTGTATAGCCACACAAACGGGCATGTGATTGAAAATCCACTGGTTGATGACCGGCCAATAATGAACGCTGTAAAGTACAGGGTAGTGTCCAGTGTGGTATGGACCAATAGGACGATGGTGAGTTCTAACACAGACACCAACAGAACCTGTGTTCTTGCAGTAGTGGATATAGGTGACTCACTTCTAATTTGTCTCAAGTGCCAGTAAATGTGTGCAGACCTTTGTGTGTTAAGAGACAAATAGGGCACATAAACATGTGCATGGATCGTGCAGTTCCAAGAACTTGGATAGTAAGAATTCAATGTTTTATAAGTGTACCAAACACCAGGAGGGAACAGGTGGCTTATTTCTTCAGGCCCTCTCCAGGCATACTCTCATTATAGTGAAATATTTTGATACCCATTAAAGCAATTACATGTTTCCTAGTTGTTACACTGCGGGAGCTTAAGTATCGTATACATTTTTAAAAAATTGTGCATTCTCACAGATTTACGCAAAAAAAAGTTTGCCTCTTAAGTTTTATTATGATGCCTGTCCATATTGTTGTTGTTGAAGATAGCGTAATGCCAGGATAAGTTTGAATTTCTTAAATCCGTTGCAATTCTTGGTAGAACATCGCAATCCTCTTTTCATCCCACTGTTAAAGGTGGTCCACAAATAATTTCCTAAAGATATTGAACGGTACGTGTGTTAATAATATTTGTACTGCAGTTTTAAGAATTTCAAGGTACCCTATATCCGTCAGGAGCGCTGTAAGTACTCAGTAGCGCCAACTTCGTAGTTCTAAGTGATGCAGTAGTTGTGCCGGCTAAGTTGGTAAGCGTAGAGGGATAAAAAAAATTAACAACCGCTCAGTATCATTGTTATTGCTGCCACTCTGGTATACACCTTATTTACTCTATGCCAAACACTGTCCAGTTATTACCATTGCGATTATTATTGCTCGACTTCTCATTATGGAGTAGTTGGAAACGAAACTGAGACGTGTGGACAGTGGAGGGATTTGAGCAGCTTTTACATCGAGGTCTGGGAGCCGATGTTAACTCGTAACATATTTCGATTCAAGACGGTTTCACAGTTAAAAGTGACTTACGCGTGAATAAAGTGATGTGTTCCATGACAGTGTTGATTTTACAAACGGTGGAAGATTACAAAACGAGGTGAGAAGTATATCCTAAGAATGGCTTTTAAAAGTGCGGCTCACTTTTCCTTGAACAATCTTTACCAGTCGTGTGAAGACTGCGTTCAAAAATATTGAACAGACGTACAGGGAACCATCAGCGGTTGATCAACAATGTTCGAGAGACATCGTGGCACTTCTCACAATCATTCCTGTCGGCAGAACCTGCAGGATGCTTTTATCTTCATTATTAGGCCATTAAACTATATTGTCACCGCTGAAATTCTCAGAGAGGCCAGTTGCCATCGGACAGACTACATGCCATTTGAGTGCCGTGCTCATAGAAGGCACTGTTGAACAGTGGGGTGTGTGGAAGTGTTGCAAGGTAAGCTGGTGCTTGCTCTTTGCTGTACATCCTCTGTGCCCGCGGCAGGAGCCAGTAACCACTGTGCAACCTAGGGAAATAGAATGTATTCCGACCACTCACAAGGGACACGTTACACGTGTCCTGTGGCGTCAGCTGCCGAGCTGTGTTTTACTGGTGGAAGTGTAAACTAGCAAGCAACAGGGTACAACACACAGCCAACGCCATCTTACCTTGCAACAGTTCACCGCATGCCACTGTTATCGAATGTTTAGAGGCTCGGGATATTGCCGACGCCTTGTTATCAACTTGGGAATTTTTGACTGTAGCTAAGGCCTGGATTACTACGATGTCGCGTAATACGTAACTAATAACACGTTCACGTGTATCGCCTACACCTTGAAAAAAGTGTTCCAGGGAGGCCTGCTACTGTCATTTCACGTAACGTTCACGTGGTGGAAAAACTTGTCAATGTCTAGCTTTTGCATGATACGTTTTACGCGAATCTGCAATACGGGATCTCGCTGACCAATCACAATAAAGGCAATGTTGTGTTATCTTTGCTTTCCTCGGGTTTGTTTTGGTTTTATTTTCACGGCGCCGTCTGTTTAGGTTTTTAATTGCAATATCCGCAGGTATAATTTTCTCCCGAACATGAGGACAAAGGATAGAAGTTAGGTCAGGATTGTGTTTTGCTATTTTAATTCATAAATATTTTGAGAGATTTGCATTGCCACAATTCATTAATTATGTTTATCAGAGGGATAAAAATGCTTGTATGAAATACAGAATGTTTACGGTTAAGTTTTCAATTTTTAGTAGGCGTACGTCGTAAAACATAATTTAATTTTCTCAGCAGACCAACATTTATTAAGTAAGATTTATTCCCATATACACACCCCACTACATCTCCTAGAGACATTTCGTTCTGTAGGTTATGGCAATCTCCTAGTTGTTTCCAAAGTTTGTGTAATTCACGAACACCATACTTTCGCAAGTTGTTCGGAAAAAATCAATGTTAAAACAAAAATACACTTAAAGGTTGTTGAAAAAAAGTACTCCATATTTTGCGACGAGGTAGTATGCACCAAAACAACCATACCATAAGAGCTATAAGCACTTATTCACCATTGTGAATTGTTCAATGTGAAATACATTCATAGTAATGCATCCTTGTGGCCTATGTCGTAGGGAATCACGCACCCTTTGAAACACTCCTGGTTGGTCTAGGATGTGCTGGCAGTCATTGATTGTATTGTATAGGGCTTTTTAACGTCCTTCGGTTTTATGCATGTAAGCATAGGAGCGGACGGCTTACAAACTAACTTTTAACCTAACTTAAATTAATACCCATGCCTTACTCAGGAATCGAACCCAGAACCTCCCACACCCTAGATCGGTGGCACACCAACCGACTGCGCCACGGGAGGTCGGCAGGCAGGCATTGAAGACACTTTCCTGTAGTTCTTGTACTTCAATGATAGGGGTTGCATACACCAAAGCCTTAAGGTGTCTCGCCAATCAGAAATACAAGGGATTGAGGTCAGGGGAATGTGGAGGCCACTGGACCTCCCCGACCAATTCATCGCCCTCTAAATGCCTGTTAGTTGTTTTAGGACATTTAGGGAGAAATGGGTCAGTGCCCAATCATGCATGAATCACATGTCTAGCCTTTGAAGGTATGGCACATCCTCCAGCAAGACAGGCAATGCGTTTGCTATGAAATCATGATACATTGCACCATTCAATCTGTTTGGTAGTAAGTAAGGTCCCATTAGTCTATTGCCAATAATTCCTGCCTATAATTTGATTAAAAATCAGTGCTGAAGCTTTGCTTCTTCATCTGCGTGAGGATTATTTTAGGGCAATACATGTTTATTACGGAAATTATTAATACCGTCTCATATTACAGAGATGTGCTGTTTCAAAGTAGCAACGGTGAAGGAGTGCTCGTAGCTGTTAAACATGGGTCTTAAAACTCATACCTTATTAAATATTTTTTCTTGTTTTGGTGCATACTACCTCCGCACAAAATATGAAATACCCACTCGGGGAGCGAAAGTGTTATGCTGGACTAGCGAAATTGTTACGCTGGACTAACCACTGGGGAAAAAATGGGGGGGGGGGGGATGATATGCTGGACTAACCACCTGTTGGAGGGAGCTAAAGAGCCACTTACTGGGGAGCGAAAGTGTTATGCTGGATAAGTCACTCACCCCGGGGAGTTTGAGTATTATACTCGATTAGCCACCCAGGGAGCGAAAATATTATGCTATGTTAGCAACTCGGGGGGGGGGGGGGGGGCGAAAGTGTTATTCTGGACTTGCCACCCGCCGGAGGGAGTGAAAATGTTATGCCGGGCTAGCCCCCCGAGGTTTATTCACAGTTATTTCATATCACAAATACGTTCGGGTGGAGAAGCCTATAAATTGTAACCATGAAGGTATAAAACACTATTGCCAGATTCATACCCATATTGATGAAAACACATGTCGCACGAATGTACAGACGTGATCGTTTTTAAAAAGAAGACTGCGCTACAATCAAAATTAAATCTGCAAATTATACATGCGTTACACAATATCTAAATAAACTGGACGATTCTTTTTTTAAATTATTATTTACGCTTTGGTAAGGGTCCGCGGTGGTGTAGTGGCTAGAGAACTCGCCTCCAAACAAGGCGAACCACGTTCGATTCCCTGCGGGGTCGCTATCGGATTTTCGCACGTGGGAATCGTGCCGGAAGGTGCCGCTAGTCGGCGGGTTTTCTCGGGGATTTCCCGTTTCCCTCGCCCTTGCATTCCGGCTCTGTTCCATACTCACCTCACTTTAACCTCATCGACTCTCAACGCCATGATGTCAAGAGCTGCCCAAATCACTCCACTCCTCACATTGTGAACTCGGTATATTTGTTTAAATATGCAATTGTTATTTTTAATGCCGAAGTTGTAAGATGGCTGTGGGTGCAATTCGTGATTCCATTAGTTACTGGAAACTATACGTCGTCATTTACCCGTGTGTCCACTTTACTGGAGATTGCTTGCTCAAGCCTTTACTTACTGGCTTGAAGAGTTACTGGAACGAGCCACACAAGCTGTCGGCCAATGGCGAGAGGGGAAACGAGCATACAACGTCGCGTAGTCTAGTCTACAGCCACAAAATAACGCTAATTTTGCACCTCGCTGCCCCATTTCTAGAGCTGCACGCTTGAAAGAGGTTACACCGGCGCAATAGCTGTAAGTAATTCTCTCGGTAAAGCAGGCAGTAGAAAACGAAAGATTGTGCCATGTTTTAATGTCATAACTAAGGGTGTTACGTTCGCATTTTTGCTCAGAGTATTTATTTGATTTAATTTATTTTCGTTTTAAAAACTCAGTAAAAATAAACTCAATGCTATCTATTGTATTTACGTTGCCAACAATTTCTCAGCTGCACTTGATCGACGCATGGAGAAAGTCATCGGGTTGATGGTAATATGAACTGTACAGATGGCGAAGTAATACAAAATGTGAAGTAAAGTAGATCATATGTTAAGTATCAGGTACTGCGAACTGGCATTAGCTAGTTATATATATATATATATATATATATATATATATATATATATATATATATATATATATATATATATATATATATATATATATATATATATATATATATATATATATATATATATATATATATACACACGTGTTTCCTTAATATCGGGAGGCTAGTCGGAAGACGGTTTACATACTTAAGTAAACTAAACTTAATCTTAAAACTCCATACATGATCATTGTTCACCGTGATTCATAACATGGAACCTCGTGAATCGAAAAGGGCTTTAGCGACATTTAAAATAAAGTGTAATTAAAAGCATATTTCTGTGTAATATTTTAAAAACAGTGTTTCTGCTGAGCGTAGACGCCACAGATGAACACAAAATGAACACTTATTCCTTACCATGGACTCTAACCCATAGCATCTTCACGCCGTAGGCCACTGTGCAGCTAAATACGTCATTTATATCGATACAAATATGAGTAACAGAGAATAATCGGAATAGTCGCTCCTTGTTTTCCATATGCAACTGCCAAAAAACGGTATAAAATCGCACATGTCTCGACTATAATCGATAACGCCACAGAGCACTCAAAGAGTACGTACATATATGAGACAGCCACTTGTTCCGCGAACTGCAGCCGCACACGCCACCAAAATGGCGTCACTTGCCAGCAACATGTTGCAAACCCCATTCGCCAGTCAGTGACTGGCCGCTAGCTGGCAGCCTAGCCAATAGGGAAACATTTCGCAGTTTGTAGTAGCCAACCCGGCACAAGGCTTGCTCCCTAATGCCCGGTTGCACCATCATTGTTCGAAACTCGATCTGAGATCGGATCTAAGATCGACACAGAAAACTGTTGCACCAATCGAGTTCAGAACTGGACTGGAGATCGAGATGAAGTTAATTTCGAACCGCCGAAATTGGCGGTTCGAAATCTCGATCAGAGATCAGCAGCCATCGTCGATAAATGTAGTTTGAAAATACGCCAACAGATATAATTACGTTTGATTGTTTTCTTGGGATATTAAAACATTATAAGCACGTGAACATTATTTAGTAAAATTCGTACAACAATAATTTACTTAAAATAAATAAAACATCGCATATCTAGTTCTATCTATAGTGAAAAATACGTCTACTTCAATTACGTCATTATTACAAACCAATAGCAAAATTTGTTTCATACTTAATCTCGATCTCTCACTTTGGAACCAAGATCGACGAATCGGAGATCCAGAATCATGAAATTTAGTTTGTGTAACACGTATACATTGGAACCAATATCAAACTGGATCCTGGTTCGAAACAAAGATCAGTCGATCTCGTACTGGGGAAGATGTTGGTGGAACGGGGCATAGGTCTCTCGCAGCAATTCAGAGTATTGTAAGTACTTACCTACTGTGTTATTGTAATGGAGTAACTTTCACTTTGCAGCTGATCACATACGTACGGCGATGACTCCTCCCACTCCCAGCAGTTGCAAGGCCGCTGCTGCAAGCTTACGGAAGCCATTTTGAGCAGTCACATTCACTAGTCGTTAAAGCGGCTACGATTATTGCCTTCTGCGTGTCCGTGTTGACTCTCGCTGCAGAACAAACACAGCCAAGCCCGAGGCTGTGAAGCTACTTCGCTCATTCGAATGCCGAGTGTTAAGTGTAGGCGGAAGTAAATTTTCTGAAGAAACATCCATAGAATCACGCACGACACCAGACGTTTTATGGCTCATAATGTGCTGCTTTCAACTTTCCTAGACCTTTCCGCATCACAAGGCGGCAACAATGACCCTTGACTTTAAGGGGAGGTACCGACCTTTGCGTTACTTATCTCGCCGTATTGTTTAAGATCGCGCATCATAGCAAGCGTAATTTAGTTTCTGGTTAGCGCCATTACTGACACGCTAGAACGCTCCCTGCTTATCTCCAGCCTACCGAGGTTCAACGCTGGGAGGTCCGGTTTGCAGAACGACATCAGGACGTCTGTCATCCAGGAGGACCGAATGCAGTGCGACGGCCGAGCTACCATGCAGTGTCATCACCAATTAAGTTTTACCATTCACGAACAGCTAAATAATTGTTGACACCTTTTTCGTTTAGCGCACGATTAGCCCTCGTGTTTTGGCAGGTGTGCGACAGTCCTTCCGGCTGGTGTAGTATGGTTTACACTTTCAATAGTAAATTTAGGATAAGTTCATTCATTTCAGGATTTTAGAGTTGAAAAGATTAATTTCCTTGTATGACATTTGGAGGTTTGGTCTATCGAATATAATAAATCATTTGTTCTTTGAGCCTGAATTTTACTAAATATATTTAACATATCAGAAATCGAACAATGAGATCATTAACAACCTGTTATATTATTTGTTGCCATATAGAATTATAAAGTTTTTTTTCTTCATATAAGCTTATAATTGTTTGTTTGGTTCTCTTTTGGAATATCCTTGACAGAAATTCTATTCCCCATAGTCGATGCATACATACATTTACATATCCTATCCAACTGATGGTAAATATTTGCATACTAAAACTTGCTAATAATTGTGTAGCAGTCATAGTTTGTAGTGTTACATAGCTATTCAAAACTTTGAACACGTACATTTACTTAATTTTCGATGAGAAATACCGCAGGTGGAATTGTAATCTGTATCTTCCCGACCAGCTGCACTGCATAATGTGTTACTACAAGTTGCTTGCTCGTGTTTGCGGATTTATCATTCCTGTCGCAAGTACATCACACTGACTGCAAGCTCTCGTGAAGTAAGGAGGAATGCAGTTCCCTGCAACACGGGTAAGCGGCCTGGGAGATTTCCCAAGTGCGTGTGAAGGTAGATTACATGTTTAAGTTCAAGATCTTGCACGCATCATACTGCGAGACGTCTATGTAAAAACACTGCAGTATCGCCTTGCCTGTAGAGCCATCACCTCGGAGATTACAAGGACTTGCAACCTTTATGCTACGTCACACGCGGTAGGCAATACGATCGCTGTTGGAACGAGTATGTAGCACGGAGAGTTAGAATGGGCTGTAAACTCTGCTTTCACCATTTGTAAACTAGAAAGTAAACAAGACATGCCAATATTAATTCGGCGAAGCAAATGAATGTCTGTAAATACTAGTACACACTAGCATCTTTCTTGTACAAGAAAGTGAGTACCTTCGTGTACACTCCGACTTGCATCATGTGAACGGCCGCTGAGTATGCTAGTTACTACCACACAGGAGCTTGTATACTAGCTAGTGCTATATAGGGACGGTCCTATTTTTCACCATCTTTCTTGTACAAGTCGAATATAAACAAAACAAATGTTTTGTTCATGCCAGCAATAAGCAGATATGTTAATGTTTTTAATACGATAAAATGTTTAATAGTCCCACTATTGTAAATAATTTTGTGCATGAATTTAAGAAAAAAAACGAGAGGTTTGTCTTTTTTTCGGTGAGTGATCTTACTTTTTCTACATTTGTATATATTTAATGCTTTAAATATGTATGATTCGACTAAATCTTTTATTCTTTTTTACTGCAGATACTATTTATAATACACAAAGTACCCCCAGAAACCCAGAACCTGCTTCCAAGTCGTACATACTTGACATCAACCATCCACGTTCTTGCTCACCAGCTAGTGTCGTGTGTATGTATCGCACATCCCGTGCATACTAGCTAGTAGGCACTTTAGTGTCCAATTTCTTGTTCGCCTTTATTTTCACTTTCCTGTACAAGAAAGAGGCCCGTGTGTACTAGGCTGAATAAATCCACCACAGTCGTGACGTCACTAGTTAGAGCACCGAGTTCTCATTCGGTCACATTGCCTGGGGCCACAGTGCTCAGTCGTGGCACGAGTTATACATCTAACCAAATACACTAGACACCAATACCAGACAGCTTGAAGATCTGCGCGAGAATATCCAGCGGTGTTATCACCTCCAGCCAGCAGAGAGCAGCGCCTCTGTTTAGTAGTACATTCCAACTATAGTAAAGTTACAGTACTACATTGCACTAGTCAAGCCGGAATGTCTTTACGCTAGTGAATGTCTAGTACTGAATTGCAAATTGCATAAATTATAAAGGTACTAGAAATAAGAATTACACATAAAATACTTGGTCCACTAAAAACTACAGAATTCTGGGAATTAAGAAGTAATGATGAAATATATCGCAACATAGAAAACATAATAGAAACAATAGGGAAGAGGCGATTGCTTTTTTTTTGGACATTTATATAGAATGGATGGCAACAGATTACCCAAACGGATCTTCAAATATCTTTGGAACAAGAAATCAACATGGATTCAGGAAGTTAAGAAAGGTTAGGAAAAAAGAACAATATTAAGTGAAGAAGCAACAAAGAGAGAAATTTTTAAGAAAAAAAATGTAAAAAATGGAAGGATTCCAAGGCAGGAAGCCACGTGTCGTGGTGCATCCATACTAAAAGTTATGGTTGAAAGTTACATTATTGTGTCAACATGGACAAAATACAAAGAATTAAAAGTTGGCATGTGTCGTGGTACGCATATATCTGAATATATAACTTTTAGCTTTGGTCAGATTCTTTTGTGCTTTAAATTGCCCACGTGTTGCGGTAATAATGTAAGAAATTGTTGTACAAAAATACTTTTCATGTTTTAAGTATTTTGTATAAAGGATTTGTGAACTATGTTGCCACACATTTTGGTAATAATAATAATAATAAAAAAAAAAGTGTTCTTTTTTTCTGTTTTTCAGTAATTGTAGATTGTTTGGGAAAAGTTGGATTGAGAAAATTTTTAAAATACACAGTTTTTCCTGATTGAATTTTGGGCAGAGTTATGCCCCTTTGCCACGTCCTTGAGATAAGGGCGTCGCAAAGTTTCCCTGCGCACTCTGCTACTTCATAACAGTGTTGCATTTTTGTTCCTTGAGCATATGACTTGGATTTTTAAGGTTAAGAAAAATGATGGATCGTTCCAAGTGGTTGTGGGGAATTCTTCTTTTAACTTACATGTCGGTATTAATCATAATAGGTCTACAGGTTGGATACAAAAATTGAGCAAGTTAACGCTCGCGCAGATGCTTTGTGAGGCTGGAGAGGAGGTTGCTGAAGGCGATGGCATTGATGATCTCAGGGAAAAGGCACGCGCACTCGTGAGACGTGAGAAGCCAGGGGCTAGCGCCACGGGAGTTCGCGCGGGTGAGCTCCATCCACTTGTAAAGTCTTTGAAACATCTACTTCCAGAACTCTCATCTCGTATTTATCAATTAGTAAGTACTAATTTAGCCTCGGTTGTGCAGTCCTTTATTGCTTTCAATTCTATCTCGGCTCTGAATTTTTGCCCTAAGCAAGTGTTATATACCGCTGTTACCTTTAGGGTACCCGATGTATTACAGCCTATCTTTTGTAAGGCTAGGGAGAAGAATTGGGAAGCCACACAGTTGATCAAGGTTTGTATAAACCAAGTGGCTAGTGAGGTGTCTGTTGCAAATCTCAGACTCAAACTATTAGAAAAGAAACAATTTCCTAATCAGACCATGCAGGAGATTGTACCAGAGATGGTAGGGTTAGTGGGTGTATTGAGGTATCCTTGTTCTGAGGATTATTTTACCCAGATTATGTTTCGCAATTTTCTTCCAAAGAATAGTCGTTTTTTTTTGCTTTTGCCAGCAAGCCTGTAATCTATGCCAGAGCTATTGTCTCTAGTCATTGATGTGGAATGTACCCTAAGGGATTGTTCTTTGGAACATATAGGGCATGAATCAAGGACTGTATGAAAGGTAGGAACATCTAAATGTGCATGATTTGCGGTAAAATTAACCATTACCCAAAAAACCATTTCCACAAAATGTCGGTGTTTTCAGTGACCCCAACCGATAATCCGAATAAGGGACGCGTTAAAATCCATTCCTGGTACTCTCAAACAGGAAATGTGAGGGAAAATGCAGGAAGGATCGTTTGAAGGAAATAATATGTTTCTTTTGTAAACAAAAGGGGCATATAAAGACGAAATGTCCCTTGAAGGAAAATACCATAGGAGATCGTTTGGTGAATAGTTTAGAGTATGAGAGGAGATATGGATCGCTGTACGTGCCAGTGGTCATTGCTGACCAGGTTGTAGTAGCTGCCCTTCTGGACTCTGGTGTCTCGATCTCATTAATTAGTCATGATTTTTGTAATTTCTTGTTGAAAAATTTACCTAAAGGACTTATAAAATTGCAGAAAAGTGTAGAAGTGGGATTTTCTCTAGCTAATGGGGGCATCATTAGTTCCCATGGTGTTGCTGTTTTCAAAATTAAGGTTGACAACTTTACGTGGGAATTTCAGTTTCGAATTTTACCAGGTTTAAGTCATGATTTATTGTTTGGAGTGGATTTCCTGGGAAAAACACAAGCCAGTATGAATGTAGCTAAGAGAGAGTTGCTGTTTGCATTTTGTACCACCCAGGCAGGTCGGCATTTCTTTTAAGCGATTTTTTTTCATTTACAAAAGTACAATCTAAAGATAAGGAACAGGAAGAGCAGTTGACAGCTTTGCAAAGAGAATTTTCAGATGCAGTAACTTCTAAACTAGGGAACTACAGCAAGCATCCCATAGTTCTAAAATTAAAAGATCATGAACCTGTATCCTCAGTGCTGTACCGAGTTGCTCCTCCAAAGATAAAAGCCTTTCGAGAAATGGTTGAAGAGTTACAGCAGGAAGTTATCGTGGAGCTTTCTGATAGCAATTATTCTAGTCCAGCTTTCCTCGTGCCTAAAAAGGAACCAGGGAAATATAGGGTAATCTGTGATTACAGAAAGGTGAACAAGAAGATCTATGTTGACCAGTACCCCTTCTTATCAACCATTGAGTCATTACTTCAACATGTGGGCAAGGCCGGGTATTTTTCGGTCTTTGACTTAAACTCAGCTATCTTTCAGTACGACCTTCACCCTGATTCCCGTGGGGTTTTGACTGTTACCCCGTGGGGGCAATTCCAATGGAAGAGGTTTCCCATGGGTGTAAACTGTTGACCACAGGCTATGTCTCGAGTTCTTTTCCAGGTCCTGGGTAAATATCAATATAAGTTCGTGTTCACCTACATCGATGATGTGTGCGTGTACAGTGAGAACTTTAGTGAACATGTAGAACATCTGAAACTCTTTACTTGCTTTGTGTGAATCGGGCCTTACAGTAAACCCAGATAAATTTACATGGCCCAAAACCTATGTTCTGTACCTGGGTTTTGTAATTTCTAAGGGACATCTTTTGATGGACCTAGAAAAGATAAGGCCAGTAGTGAACTTTCCTGTACCAAAGAACTTGCGAGGTGTTAGGCACTTCTTGGGTATGGTGAGGTTTTACTCCAAATTCATCCCACAATTCGCAAATATTGCCGAGCCTTCAAACACCATAAAATGTAAGGGTGTAGAGTTCTGTTGGGGTGAGGATGAAAAACATACTTTATGCATGCTTAAGGAAAAATTAGCCAGCCCTCCTGTTTTACAACTGCCTCTTTTCGATAAACCTTGCGTGCTGCAGGTGGATGCCAGCTCAAAAGCACTTGGTGCTGTTTTATGTCAGAGGAAGGGGGGTGATCTGGTACCTGTTGCCTATGCCAGCAGAATCCTGACACCACCTGAGAAAAGGTTTTCGGCAAATGAAAAAGAAATGTTGGCCGCCCTGTTCGGGATGGAAAGGTTTAGCGATTACCTTGAAAGTGGAGAATTCGAGCCGTTTATAGATAATCAGGCACTGAGTTTGATTTTAAAAACAAACAAACCAGTTGGGAGGTTAGCGAGGTGGTTGGTTCGCCTTACGAGTTTTCAGTTCATTGTCCAGCATATAAATGTTTCCGATAATGGAGTGGCTGATGCCCTCTCTCGCATGTTTGATGCGGAGGAGTTTATGTGGATACCCCTAATTTGGTAACAGAGTGACAGGCTAAGGGTTTTTTATTAAGAGATATTCAAAACAATTTCGTAAAATCTGAAGAAGTCTTTGTTCTTGCAGAAAATATAACTAGTGATGTTTTGGTACAAACTGAGAAAATAGTAGATGTTTTAGGTAGTAATACTAGTGATATTTCTGTAAGACAAGGTAATGTGGTATCCCTAAAGGACAAAACAAATACTTTCTCAGTGAAAGAAGTTGGTCAGCAAACTCACGTACTCAAAGAATTTCCACAAGCATATTTTAAATTCTAGTATTATCAGAACATAGACCCTGGGAGTATCAACATCAAGGCTGATATTGATGCAGGGGGAGGACACTATGAAATCCGTAAAGTTCTCGTCGGGTTTGTGGATCCTAAATCTCAAAAATTTAGTTTCTTTGTATCCAAGGCTTTGCGCGGGTCCATTTTTCAGTATTTTCATAACACCTATTTTGGCGGACATTTGGGACAATATAAAACCGTTTCGCGCATCCAGGAGATGTTTTTTTTTATTGGCCGGGACTTATCAAGGAAGTCGAATATCTAGTTAAAGAGTGTAAGGATTGTAAAAGGGCCAAATGACAATGCAAAAATAGTAAGTACACACAGTGCTACTGTAGCCAAGTTTCCTTGGGAAAGGTTATATTTAGATGTCTTTGGTCCCTTGCCCCACACCAAATCCGGTTTTACTGCAATCTTAGTGGCAGTTGATAGTTTCAGAACATTTTTCTTTCCCCCCCCCCCCTCCCGTTCAATGAAATTCGCCGAAATTTGCAAGATACTCAGTCAAAAACTTTTCCTATCTTTGGGTCCCTGGTTCATATAGTAAACGATAGTGCCACCTATTTTGTTTTGGCTGAAATGAAGAATTTAGCATTTTCGTGGGAATAAAAATGATCCAGACTACTCCTTACTACCCAAGAGCGAATGTTACTTTATCGTGAACAGCCTTTAACTTCTAATTAAGATTTAAAGCTACATGAATTATGAAAAAGAAACATTGCGTGGTTACGAAGCTATTTTATATTCGACTATCTGTTATCCGTGGCTTCACCTGCCTGCAAAATAAAGAACAGACGACGAACCAGCGCCTACTCACATGGTTGGTGGCATATTTTATATATTACCTAAGAAACTGTTCGTTTTTCCGGTATAAAAGTACCCTATGTGCTAAACCAGAGTATAATCTACCCCTGTACCAATTTTCATTCAAATAAGTCGAGCCGTTACAACGTGATTGAATAACAAAAACATATGAACTCTAATTTATAATATTATTAAGATTTATGATTATTATTATAATTTTAGTGTTTTTTTAAACTAAAAAATAGAGAAAATCTGGTTGCCAAACTGTTAAAATTGATGTTGCCGACGTGCAGAAGTGTGTAGATGTAACCTTACCCGCGGACTCGATAGTGCCTGCAGAGTGGTCACGGAGAGGAGAGTATATATATATATATGTATAGAGAAAGAGAGATAGATAGAGAGATACATAGACAAAGAGAGAAAGAACGTGAGAGCGAGAGAGAACTAGAGAGAGGGAGAGAGAGAGAGCGAGTGCAGGCAGTTGTGGGTATATGCGCGAGGTAGAGCTCTGCACGCACCAGGGGACTGCACATCTTATTGTTCGCCGACCCAGCATTGTGCCCTCCTCGCCTGGCCGCACCTCTGATTGCCAGCCGCCTGCCGCCAGCCGGGAAAACGGCCACTCCTCCAGACAGACGAGCGGAGCATTTCCTTGCGCAATGTTAGCTACAGTCCACTCACGGGTACTTCATACCCTCCTGAAGCACTCCCTGCTGAAGTTGTTCTTCCTCACTGTTCCTCCGTCTCATGCAAACAGAGCTCTGCACGTCTAGAACATTGCACCGCATCCCTGCGCGTTCTGTTTAATAATATACCGAATGAGAACTTTATTAAAGGCTGTTCACGATAAAATGAGCACTTTTGAAAGACCTGCTTACGATTTACTTGTATGCACGTTGTGTATTATTCCATATTATGTAAAATTAACATTAGTATGTGCCTCGTCACTTTATTCATAACTTATTCAAACCTGCTCATTTTTGCACTTCGATGCATTAAAAAAACAAAAAGCTAAAGAAATAACTTCAGTTATCACAAATGGTTACCTAAAATTTTTTAATCGACGTTAAAATATGGAACTACTTTCCATTCATCGTTACCAACTTTACTGGGTGAAAGTCACTGGGTGCGCCCATTATAATATATGCAGGTAGGAGCAGTGAAATTTTTATAGGGTCGATTTAAAAAATGCTCACTTTATCGTGAACAGACTTTACTACACTTTACTAATACGCCTATTTCCTCTCGGGGTTTGTTCACATTAATTATAAATTAAATATATGTACTATAGATAAAATGTAATTAAAAGCTCAATTGAATAAGATACTTTTATTTTAAGAGAAGTATAAAATGTTTTTAATTGGTGGCGTATTTAGGAAACGTCATGCATGGAGTGATTCTTCAAAGGCTTCATTCAAAAAGTGTGAAGGTACGTTGAACAGACTTGATGCGCGAGTGAAGGGATTGTGTGGCCGAGATGAGCATGGAGCAGCGCCGGAATAAAAAGGCGGGGGAAACGGGATATCCCCGAGAAAACCAGTAGACCGGCGGAATCGTCACACACGAACCCCACGTGGGCAAATCTGGAAGTCATTCCGCCGGGAATCGAACCCGGTTCATCTAGGTGGTAGGCGAGTAGCCTAACCACTCAGGTAATGGCACGGAGGGTGAAAAAGGGGAAGAGGGGTGCATACCACGAAAATTAAAATCCTAATTTTTAACGAGATTAAAGATACAAAGTAAGAATATATTAGAACACATCACTGTCTATGATATACTTCACTTTTTTTTTATGCAGTAGTCATTTTAAACTGGCAGATTGTCTAGTGAAAATAAGAGATCAGCAGGCTACCGTTTTATTTTGTTAATGACATGCTGCAGTTGCGGGGGGGGGGGGGGGGTCAGCTGCATTCTGACAACCCCCTCTCAGATCTGCGCACGCCTATGCTATCTTGACCTTCACGACTGCGCATGTGCTGCCGCGTTTGCGGAAAGTCACCACAATGGACCCACCAGTGACAAATGTTATGGTGTCCACACAAGTGTAGACGGAGACTTTCCGCACACAAGATTGTTTATACATACATAACGTGTTATTAAACTACATGTTGAAATTCAAACCACGGCATATATAGGCTAATATAAACAATAAATCCTAGTATAGGCTGTTCACAATCAAATGGGCACTTTTAAAAGCCCTGCTTAGGATCTACGTATATGCACGTTGTGTAGTCTTTCGCCTTATGTAGAATTAACATTGTCATGGCCCTCATCACTTTATTCATGCGTTGATCAAGCGCGAATTAAAAATTATTATAAAGGTAAATATTTAACAAATGTGCTTATTTCAACCCTTCAATGCATTAAAACAAAGTGAAATAAATAATTTAAGTAGTCACAAATGGTTGCGTAATACATTTTATTTGACGTTAAGATACGGAACTATATTGCCTCCATCGCTACCAACTTTACTGGGTGCATGTCACTCAGTGCGCCCGTTTAAATATATGCAGGTAAGGGCAGTGACTTTTTTCTAAGGTTGATTTCAAAAGTGCTCACTTTACCGCGAACAGCCTATAGAAGTGTTTGCAGTTTACTTCCAATTAACACAACAGCAGTATTGGCGATGTAAGGTCTGCACGTGAGTTCACGGTGGCCTAAGTACAGGAGCTCACCGCATTACGCGTCAGTTACGTTCGCCTTTGTGGTATGCAACTTGTTAGTCACACATACGTGAAGTTGCGGGCTGCCGGCGCTGTATGCACAGCGTAAGTACAACTGACATGCTTCCGTACTAGTGCCCGGTTGCTCGATCAAATGATCCTAGTTTAGAACCAGGATCCAGTTTGATCTTGGTTCCAACGTAAAAGTGTTGCACCAACGAAATTTCATTATTCTGGATCTCCGATTCTTCGATCCAGTTCCAAAGTGAGAGATCGAGATTAAGTATGAAGACAAGTTTTCCTATTGGTTCGTAATATATGACGTCATGGGAGTAGGCGTATGTTTCACTATAGATAGAAATATATGTGCGATATTTTATATGTTTTAAGTGAATTATTGTTGTACGAATTTTACTGAAGAATATTCAAGTGCGTATAATGTTTTAACTTACCAAGAAAACAATCGACCGTAGTTCTATCTGTTGGTGTATTTTCAAACTACATTTGTAGACGATGGTTGCTTATCTAGGATCGAGTTTAGAACCACTGTGGTGCAACAGAGCATCAGATGTCGTTTGACGCCTTTACATGCAAAGCTAGCATATTTGTATAGTCTATTCGCGGTTTCTTCAATCTTTTTGAGTCAAACTTTTGAAAAATCAGACTGTGTATGACGTGTTTAGTTATTTCTTAAATATATCACGTATCACGAGCATTCGATAGGCTCTGTTAACATGAAGTATCTGATTTTTCGTTAAATTGAAGCTTTACCTGTATTTTAATTATAAATTATAATATTTCATATATAATAAATGTGATTTAAAACAGTGAGAAAACATGTGTGTTGGTAGTGCCTAGTAAGAAATAGTTCTTGTGCAAAATATCACTACAATTGAGTGCGCACGAATTCGGTGCGTTGTCCTCTCGTGTAATTTTATAGACTTAGTTAAATTAGCTTGCATGAGGTGGAGTAATATCCTGGAAGTAGAATTTAATCAGGACTTCAGAAAAGTTGGAAGTAGCATTGAATGGACATTACATACAAACTGTAGTACAATGAATTTACCTCGTTTAATTTAATTCATCATGTAAGACCCCCGCCGCCTCCCCCCTTCATTCTTCTTTTTACTTCCAAGCCGCCAGTTATACGACCAGTAAGTCAAAATCTTGTTACAGCAAAATAACGTGGGAATAAACCGGGCGTGCGTCATTGCCCCTAAATTAGGTTTCCTTGAATTTTAGGCGAAACAAAATTAGGGATAACAAAGTTACGTGAAACGAAATTAGGTGAAAAGAATTTAATATAAAAGAAGTTAGGCAAAACTATCATTTCCTATTGCAGGGAAGAAGCCATTAGGCGAAAAGAAGTTGGGCGAAAATAAGTTGGGCGAAACGCCGTTTCGGTCAGAATAATTCGGAAAAATAAATACGATTTTAGGAGTATCGCCGTTAGGTACAACGAATTTGGATAATACGGATTTAGGCGAAACTAATAGCATCGAAACGAGGTTAGGAGAAACGACTTTAAGTAAACCAAATTTAGGAGAAACGAAATTAGGCAAACTGGGTTTAGGGAATATTATTTTAGGGGAAACGAAGTTAGAGAAAATAAGTTATTCGATACTTCATAACGCACTTCTTATAATATGAATCTTTTAATATTAACGTTATTATTTGAGGAAAACATTTTTTTTTCTAAAACCCTATAACACAAATTAATAACGCAATTATAAATACTTCCTGCAGGTGGTGTTGCCTTCAGTTAAGCGTTTTAGTACCAGAAGTGAATAAATATACTGTAGACAGGCCTAAAGACTGTTCACGATAAAGTGAGCACTTTTGAAATCAACCTTAGAAGAAAGTCACTGCACCTAACTGCATATATTTTAACGGGCGCCCTGAGTGACATTCGCCCCGTAAAGTTGGTAACGATAGAAGGGAAGTAGTTCCGTATCTTACTGTCAAACAAAAAGTGCTAGGTAACCATTTCTGACAACTTAAATTATTTCTTTAGCATTTTTTTTTTTTTTTTTTAATGCAGCGAAGTGTAGAAATGAGCAGATTTAAATAATTCGACAGTTTCACTTGACCGGCGCATGAATAAAGTGCTGAGACCCATGGCAATGTTAATTTTACATAAGGCGGAGGAATGCGACGTTTACGGGCGACGGCTACATTGAAAGTTTATAGCCGAGGCAGTTTCGTCTGTCCCCACGCTCAAACAGCCTGGAGACGTTCGCAGGACGCAGTTACAGAACGGAGACAAGGAAACGGAAGTGTGTGTGTGTGTGTGTGGAACGAAAGCCCATCTGCCCGGGGGGCCATCTCCCGCGTTTTTCACAAGCTCCGTTCCGGACGTCTTAGCCCAGCCATTGTAATGGAGTCGCACGTCGAGTCTTGTTAGTGTTCCCAATTACAACTTTCTCCGTAGCTCAAGCCAAGAGCATTTGTTTCACAGCCCAACGTGGTCAAAGGTTGTTCACAACTCATTAAGCAGTTTCGAAATAAACCTTTGTCACTGTCCCCACTTGCATGTAATATAACCAGCACACTAACTGCCACGTGCCCAGTTAAGTTGGTAACGATGACGGAGAGAAAGTAGTTCCATGTTTCAACGTTGTATTAAAAGTGCTCGGTAAACATTTGTAAAAACTGAAATTTATTTATTTTGTTTTCTGTTTTTCATTTAATTGTAAGAACTAGCGCAGATTCGTAAAATATGTACTATTCTAATAATTTTACTGTTTCGATTTACCGACGCATGAATTAAGTGGCAAAGCCCATTGCAATGTTAATTTAGCATATGGCGTAAGAATACACAGTAAGCATGCAAGTAGATCTTGAGCAGAGCTTTCAAAAGTGCTCTGTTTCCTGTGGACAGGCTCTAGTTGCCAGTCACCCGACTATTCCAACGTGATGAAGTTAGATCACACCTGCCGTTTTAACGGATTTTATCTCCGATTTTACGGTTTTTAAATCCTTTTTTTTTTATGCGTTTTCTTCAAACTCGAAGTGGCTACTGCGTACATTCGACAACTATCGCCCGTAGCGACGTGTGCCAGTTCCTCTGGTGCATTTGTTTCTTACAATGGAGGTGGATAATTAAGCGAAATATTTTGGACATACGCCATTGCTTCAATAGTGTGTGCCCAAAATATTTTGTTTAATTATTCAGTGGCGCGGGAATACAGTTATCTACATATCAATGTGCCTGGCTGTATGATCACATGCAAAGGCCAAGGCTATTATTTTTAATAACCTGTGACGCGAATTGCCGTTTTACGCGTGCAATCCGAATTTGGTGACTGTGTTTTGGGTTTGGCATTGATATCACAATGGCGAGGAAAAGGAAAATTATCGCCAATACTGTCGTATAAACGAAACTAAGTGCGAGTGGAGAAAAGAATTACCATGGTTTATACATTACAAACCAAAACAACTACATTTAAATGTAAACATCTTTCATATCCACTTTATTCTGTAATTTGCAATTTATTTAATTCCAAGGATTTTAAAGGATTTGACCCATGATTCCAGGATTTTATATACAGGAACCAGGATTTCACCTTCAGGGCTGGTGGCAGCCCTGAGTTCGATACAAAAATGGAACACAACTACGTAGTTGGGACCGAGCGAGATGAAGCTGTCATTAACCTTCGTGCTCGCGTTCGGGAGGACCTGGGTTCGGATCCCAGTCCGCGGCCATCTTTATTTCGGTTTTTCGTGGTTTCCCGAAAAATCTCCAGACGAACGCTGAGATGGTTCCTTTCTGCAAGTTGGGGCCACGGTGGCCCAGCGGTCAGCCTGATCGCCTCCCACCAAGGCGAACCGGGTTCAATCCCCGACCAGGTCACCGGATTTTCGCATATGCGAATCGTGGCGGACGATGCCGCTGGTCGGCGGGTTTTGTCGGGGATCTCCCTTTTCCGCCGTCCCATCGTTCCGGCGCCGCTCCATACTCGCCTTAATCACCCTCATAGGCTCTCAAGACCTCGCTGTTAAGAGCAGCCCAAATCTCTTCACTCACTCACTACCTACCTACCTACCCGCGATTAGTTTAGACCGAAGAGTGGAATGGACTCCCGTGGGAACCCCGCGCCCAAGGTCAAGAAGCGGGGGAGCGATACGTGCGGCATTAACACGCATGCCTAGCGCCTCATCGCTCCTACGTGCAAGGCGTGCAGTGTTTCCGTCATAACGCTGTACTGTGTAAACTAGATCTCTAACACAGGGGCTTTATTACACGTGATGAAAGTCCACATAGGGGCATAGATAATTTTTTTTCTGACGAAAAGTCGTATTCGCAGGACATTTATTTATAGAGATACGACGCGTATTCGCGCAAACTTCACAAAAAAACGCGTGGGTCCATCCCACTCTTAAAGAAGAAAGGGAATAGAGTGTGAGTGAACATATTTGGGAGACTCTAAACGAGGCCTTGACAGCCGATGAGGGTGAAATGCTGTGAGAACGGAGCAGCGCCGGAATGAAAGGTCCGGGGAACGGGAGATCCCCGAGGAAACCCATCAACACACGGCATCGTCCGGCACGGTTCCTACTTGCGAAAATCGCCGGGAGAGGTCCGACTGGGGTTCGCCTTGGTGGAAAGCGAGCAGGCTAACCGCTGAGCCACCGCGCACCCCTCCCCCCCCCCCCCCCAACTCCCTCAACGGGAAATTATGACCGTGATATAGACGGTGCTATGGTTAGGTTACCTGCTTAAATACACTACAGCTGACGAACTACCCACGAAGGAAAAAAAAAAATGTGGGCCCTGATAGCAATTGAGGTAAGCCAGAACACAGACCGATCATTGCCTCGCATTAATTGGCATGCTGTGGAGGCCTTGGTGTCGACTAGAAAGCATGCTTGACGCTAGAAGACAATGGGACTGGTTCTCCTCTCCTTTGTTTTAGGTCGCCGCTGAGAGGCGATAGCGCCAGCCCACTGCTCTCGGATGTAAATATCGCGCCCTGTTGATTTTAAAACTCACCCCGCCTTCTGCTGGTCCCTCATAGGTCGGCCAACGTAACATGTTTCGCCTGTGCCAACGTTGACTGCTCTGGATTGTCCCTCTACGCTGCTGTGAAAACATGTCAAGCTTCAGTAATAGAATGCCAACATTGTGTATACGCTATTCACAGTAAAGTGAGCACTTCTGAAAGAACTCTCATTTGGAATAATAGTTAATAAATACATTTTATTTTAGCCTTCGACGCTTTATTCCTAGTTCGGTGGAATCTACACACTGCGTTTATATTACTTACAAGGCAATATTTATTTTAAAAGGCGATTAAAGGAATAAAAATGGCTGAAATAAAAAAGTAACTCGGGCGTCAAAAGTGCTCACTTTATCGTCAACAGCCTATAACAGTGTTTCGTATATCAATTTGCAGCGAACACCATATGAGTGATTTTTTTTTCTTCTTCAAAAAAGGTCGTTCACGGTTACTTCCAATTTTTCTGAAGTCCTGCTAAAGTTATACTTCCAGGATATTCCTCAGCCTTCTGCAAACTAACTTTTAACTATGTATAGAAAATTACACCAGAGGTATAACTCGCCACATTCGTGCGTACTCAGCGTGATAATATGTTGTATACGAAATATTTCTTACTAAGCCGTACTAACACACACACACCCATTTTATCTCTGTTTAATTAATTTTATTTATAAATGAGATATTATAATTTGTAGACAAAGTATAAGTAAAAGTTCAATTTAACCAAAAATAAGTTACTTTCACGTTAACGCAAGTTCGAAACGCTTATGATTCATACATATTGTAAACGCTTGTGGCGCCCCACGATGCTGGTGCCATTTAAAATCTTTTAACGTGTTTCTCTAATAATATTTAACACCCCACGATTACGCCGCACTTTAACGCACGTGCTATGGACCAGACTATACTACACACTTGCATATAAAAATACTCTTAACAAGAAGACACTTAAAAAAAAAAAAACTCATATTTCAAACTACAGCGAAAACTACCAGAAAACTTAACACTACATATCTGATGGAGCAACATTTATTGCTGAACAAAATTATGTAGAGCAGCTTTTAAAATGTTTCATCAAATGTATAATTATGACAAAATATGCAGCTTTAAAATAAATTAACTATCTGAATTTAAAAAAAAAAATAATAAATTCAAAGAGTATGGCAGACTAGCTTCGTAGTAATTAATTTTACTCCATAGTGTCTCAAAAAGTTTTCTTTCACACTTGAATTAAAATGAAATAATAAAGAAAATTTTGTTAGCTCAGTTTCTTATCGGTAGAACATTACTCTTGATACATAGATGTCTAGGCAAATGACGGGGAAAAGTTTTCATAGCTTGTTAGAGATCAGAGAATAATTATAAAATGTTTGATAGCTAACAAAAACAGGTCGAACCTAGCGGGAATTCTCTCTTGGCAACATAAGATAAACATTATACCTCTGTAGAAACGACAGTTCTGTAGCTGGAACACGTCGAGCCAGCTCGGAGTCTTGCACTCTAAAAAAAAAATTTTTACGTAAAATTCCCTTACACGCAAGGGAAGCTAATTACCTCTACATGTAAGGTAAAATTGTCTCTTAAATATAGAGTAAATTAACATATAACAAGTAAAGTACTATCCCCCTTTTCGTAGAGAAAGTACCAGTAAAAAAAAAGGGGTTGGGGGGAGGGGAATCCCATACAAGGGAAAATTAACTATATTGTATAATAAAATGATATTAAAAAGTACCCTGGAGTATTGGTACTTTTAATTTTTAATTAGCTCAATACAAAAACCCCCCGACGCTTACTGTTCGGTGGGCGCGAAGTTTAGTCTTCTACCTCGAAAGGCCGGTGCGCTATCCATCACTGCGTGACAGCATAAGTGAATATTATTGTGTGAGAGGATTGTTTCTTCCGCCCGTCCACCCCCCACTTAGCTGCCGAGAGAATGCTGAAGAGTTGCACGCATAGTAAGGCAATTTTCCCATCCATGTATGGGATTTTCCACTACCATGTACGTGAATTTTACCTTACCTGTAAGGTAAACTCTGTTTCCCAAATAAGTTTGCGAATCTTACTTTACACTTGTCAGCTAATTTTCCCCTTCTTTTTTTTACGGCGTGAGGTAGGTACCAGCCCTGGGTACCAAGTCCGAAAAAGGCGAAATGCATCATTGCAATTTGCCGAGTTTTCAATAAATATCATCTGGGGCCGTCTTGTTTTGTTCCACGAAATACTGATGATGACATTAAAACCATTTTGGCACCCGAGTCATCTAAGAAAATTGTTTTTCCAGCTACATGTAAAACAATCAAAACAATGGGGATTAAAAAAAATTAACGTGGCCAATATAGGGCTTATATCGAAGCTGCGTTCAAAAATGCATCATCAAAGAGACTATGTGCAGTTAGTGGTGCCAAAATCTTAAAATGATAAACATACATCAATTTAAATCAAATGTAATCATGAAAAACTGCACAAGAATTACATGGCCAATTGAATAAAATCTTTGAAGCATATTTAAAACTTGAAGCACCAGATACCATTAACTTATAATATGCTAATTTTTTACGTTTATTTTATAACATTTAATTAATCCATAATAAGTAATGTTGAAAATTAAAACTACGTATGTCAATAGTAGCGCGTGCGCATGCAAAAAGGACGATAAATAATGCTTTAATAAGAAACTTAGAGAAATAATTGCTGCAAGCTATTTTTTCAGTTTAATAAGTAATTATATAAAACTAGTGATACTGACTTATTGTGTTGGAGAAGAAGAATGGGGAAAAATCTTGATAAACTTTTTTCGACCTTCTGACTTCTACTCAAATGTTACATAGTAAATTATGCCGAGGATTTTCATAAAATACTTTAGTAGCACAAAATTGTAATTGTGGTTATGTATTACGGAAGGACCTCAGAAGATGACATAAGCCTGCACCGGGGTGGATTGAAACGTTTAAACAATTTCACCGCATAGCCGTGATTATGTGGGCGTGGAAGTAATATGTGTAATGTCCAGGGGAAGCAGGAACTCGAGTATGTTTTTCATCTCAAATGGAGCCGTGAATTTCTTGATGATTATTGCAGCTTTCAGCGCGCGTCAGATTTGGCTGCAAGACGTATTTCAGTATTCCAACGTCGGGAGGGCTGGATATTCTATGTGCCGTAAGTAACAGAAATCATACAATCAAAGATCATTTTGAATTTGGCTAAACTCGATAGTTTTCATTGCACTCAAAGTAGCTGTGATTTTTTGGTCTGGTATTGCTTTTTGCGATAACGATGTTTCGCGACTTAAAAAAAAAAATGACACGATAGTATGCGTTAGATAGTTGAATAAACCACTTCTGGGTTCGTACCATACATAATCAATATATATTCGTTCGTCTGTGATATTTCTGCAACCAACTTCTGACGTGAAAGCCGAATTCTAATAGTGTTTAGCGGGAAACTAGTACCACCAGTCTATGTATTCAGGGTTTATACTCGGCTATGTCCCATGTTTTTACGGACTCGGCATTCTTATAATAAAACAAAACTATAGAGGCTGCAATTAAAATTTTAATGTACGTTCCATCTTACCCAGTCTAAGAAGAGAGAAGCCAGTTCCAGTGTTCTTACATGTGATAACGTAGTGCTTGTTTAATTTTTGACGGACACTTTAATCTAAAATATTAACAAATTTGTATTTACGCACGAGTATAAGAGTTATGCTCATTACTATAATTTTAATGATGCCAGCTGTATAAATCGACCTAAATAGAGCAAATTATCATTTTATATTAGTTTTACAATCCACACTGGATTGAAAATGACGTACATTAAACATATTTAACTTAATTTGGTGATGAAATGTTTGTGCAGACGTATCTTGTTCAGTAACACAAGAGAGCCACTAAGATAGTTTGTCATGAATTCCAACTTGCATAAACTTTCAGTATTTCATACATCCGTTTCTTGTAGTCAATTCTGGTTTCTTCACATTTTATGAATGAAAACTTTGAAAAATTATCCTGTATGTCACGTATTTTGTTGCTTCCTAATATTCCATATATCAAGCGTTTTGTACTTTCGTTAACAAAATGTATGTTATTTTTTATGAAATTGACATTTTACTTATTTTTTTACCTTTAAATCAAATTATTTCGCTGTAATTAATATAAATAAAAATAGATAACGTCTAGTAAGTAGTAGTTCTCATACCAAATATTATCAAACTTAGTAATATTATCAAACTTAGTAATATTGTCAAACTTAGTAATATTGTCAAACTTAGTGCTTTGGTGTCATTTTCTCCACTTAGTTAATCTTGTTTGCATGAGGCGGAGGAATATCCTGGAAGTAGAACTTAAGCAGGGCTTCACCAAAGTAGGAAGTTACCATGAAAGGACTATACCAGGGTTTCGAACCCAGAACTGCCCTAGCGAAAATTGAGCTCAAGCATGATTTGCTAACTAGTATGTGTATATGTCTGCGGTGAATGTAAGTTATAATTTGAGGTTGACCTTGGTGCTGTAACATAAGGTGAACAGGATAAGTTGAAAAATGTCCGCCGGACGCTAAAAAAAAACTTCAGGTGGAAGTTAGGAAATGTTAATGGACCAAGCACACTACACACAATCTCAGTCCTTGCAAGTTGATCACGGATCATCCTTACCTTGAAGCGAACAGCATCAATTTATTTATTCTCTTCAAGAAAAACAACTTTCCCAGCGAGGGGAATGCAGAGGATACTACCTGGTGCTGGTCACGTCCTTGTTTGTAGCAGTTTATCACTTTACAATCGTTGTAAACATCTGTAACATTTTCCTGTGACAAGCGGGGGTAGGCCTACCTGCGCATGGCTTTGCGACATGCAACACTAGCTTTAAAAGTTCTGAATAATCATATTTTCTTTATCCTTACATTCATCCCGATTAAAAGTGTTTGTTTTATATTTTTAAAAAAATATCTAAATGTACATTAGGTCTATACACAATAATCCCGTATTCGTTAAACTCTTTAACAAACCAAATGCGCCGTGGTACACCTGCCACGGCGTGTTTTACCGAGCTTTCGAAACAGTGGAAATAATCGGCTGGTACTTCTATTTCTAACACATCGAAACGATAAAATAAGTGCAGCGTGGCTCGTTACATATCACAGTGATGGTTTTGAGTAAAACGTGTACATTTCCATGTCGGAATATAAATAATTACAGATTACTTTTTTTCATCTTACACGATAAACTACTACCAATAACAGACATTCTGATATACAAGATGTATCTGAACTTCTTGCAGAAAGTGAAGTCACAGCATAACCAGAAAACCCTCTATAACATAATGTCCGGAAAAGCAATCTTGTATTACTAAAGCAACGCTGAAGTTAGGTGCAACAATGTCGGGAGTTGGAAATAATTCAAACAAATGACTTTACCTACCTAGTACATCTTCTAAACATTTTGTACACGTATGTATACGCTGTTCACGATAAAGTGAGCACTTTTTAAGGCCATCCCAACAGGCGTTAACCACTAATAAATATGTTTCACTGCAGCCTCAGACATTAACTTTTTTGAGTGGTAAAAGTATACACCGTATTTATTAGTCACGTGACAATACTGATATTAAAAAAAATGGCTTAAATATAAAAACTGGCTTGAAAGAAAAAATCCACTTTACCGTGAACGGCCTATACTTACATTTTGTACCCGTTGTTCACGTACGTATACTTGCAGTTGCGTACTCCCGGAACTGTTGAACCCAACTTCTAGTAATACAATAATGTTTTCCCGTATATTTTATTACTAGAATTTGCAGTTTATTTAGGCCCGCAGATGCCGTGGCTTCATTTTCTGCATGAAGATCGAGTACGTCCTGTATAACTCCATGCTATTATTAGATTAGATTAGATTTGAAACAATTAAACGTCCGGTAATAAGAGATGGTGCTGATGCAGTCGTGAAGGGAGATCTAGTCTGCGGTGCAGGTTTCACGTTAAGGCAGCTTTCTCGTGTAGCTGTAGTTGTCTTGCTGAGTTTCCTCCTGGGATGATGACTACGTGAACGGAGCCTGCAGTCGACCTTCATCCCGACGAGTATTGACTTGTGAAGTCTCGTTCCCAGCAGACAAGCAGATCTCTCGCGCTGACAAGATCTCTCGCGCTGACAGCGACTCGGAGACGAAAGCGTGTTCACAGTCAGCGTGACACGAGAGTGAAGGTAATGCTGGGTAGTAATTATCGCGAAATAATAACTCTTCCTAGGCAACGTTTCGACAAACAAGAATACGAGGGAATAACCTTTCTCAGGTTATGTACACATTGCGTTGTTATAATTATTGTCATCACTATGGCTTGTGTTAAAACAACATTCTTTGTCGGGATGGGAAAATATCAACGCACGTCTTCATGAAGAATGCCTGACAGACTTGGCCGACCGTGAAGAGATCGCGATGCGCGGTCTAGAAACGGTTTACTTATTCACCAACTATCCTAGGGTAGTTTTAACTGCAACAACACTCATTCAACTAGTATCATCAATTGTTTAGTTTTAGTTTAAACTGTGAAATCACGTATTCACCTACCAACACTGAAGAAAATATTTTGTGGCGGCCACACAAAAAAAAATTGTAACTGCCACAAAATAAGTTTTTAGTGACCACAAAAGTTGGGCTCTCTCAGAGTGCTCCCATTGCGAATACGAAGGCCTGCCTTTGACCACGACGAGCGTGGAGTTGTGACCTACGTCATCACTACCTGGTTGCCGTCAGAGCCGATACTGCGATCTTTTCGCCTACGGTCGAAATACTCGCCGGCTTGAGAGCACGACCTGTACGAAGAGTCCTTTTCGCACGATGAAGCATTACGAGATTGGTCTCGTGCGGTTAGTGCAAGGCGATACAATAAAGGAACATACAGAGATCTGCAAGAGTTCGTCTACTGGGAGCCAGTTAAGTGATTTCGTCAATACCTCCTGCTACATCGAGGGGTACTGTTTCCGCAGACGACTGTGACGAGACAGTGAGTGCAGCACAATCGGTTCGTGCGGCAAGCCGTTCGCGTGATGTCGACAACTTCAGAACCAGCTCTAAATACTGATGAACATACAACTCCTGCTACAAAGAAAAGTAAACTTGATATTGAGGATGCAGCAGGAAGTGAAGCTGATCATAAAGACAGCATTGATGATGACTATGGCGGCAGTGATAGTGTTGAAGACGATGATTATTCTCTTGACGTTCCCACACCGGCTACATGTTTACCGAAGACCCGAATAAACTTCTTGATAAACTAAAGATGACAGTAGAGGAGAGGCACTCTGACACACACACAGCAAATTCGCAATGCAGAATGGAACAAAGTAGGTGAATTTCTAGTTTATATAAGATTTTTGGAACTATTTTCCTTGTACCCCTCCGCGGACAATCTGTACAGTACTCCTCCTCCTCAGGACCTAGAAACTGATTCATGAACATTATGCCTGAGTACTTGTACGTGATTGGCCAGCTACAATCACGTGACAACTCTGTAAATGTAAAATGTGTTTTTAATTAATTTTTTTTTATAAATTTTTAAGGGAAATTGTTTATGTAAAAAGGTAAACTCCGAGAGGAAAAAAGGCAAAAATGGCCGCCGGAGTTAAAAACTTTTTAATTATGAAATTTTTAAATAAAATTTTATAAAAATAAATTTTTATCGATTTTTTAAATTTTAAAAACGATTTGTAATTTAAAATCTGTAATAACATTTTCCTAATAAATTTTTAAGTTTAATTTTTTTTTGTGAATTAATTTTTTTTGGATTTTTAAATTTTCAAGGTCAAAGGTCAAGGCCATAGCACCTGATCCTGGTCACCTGGCTCGGAGTCACTGATCGCAGTCACGGGAATCGCTTATCCCCGTCAGCACTTATGTTAAAAATTGGTCATTTCTGAGGATCATTTTAATAATATTTTTAATAATTTTTAATAATTTGTAGTAATAAATTTTTTCGGAATTGTTTGTAATTTTTTTTGGTTTTTAATGTATTTTGAGGCAAAAATTCTCGAGGTCAAGGTCAAAGGTCACACGGATAAAGGGTAAACACCCAAGATGGCGGTCGGGTGACATAACAAGATGGCGGCTCCCCCGGGCTCCGATCCCCTTGTGCCCAACTCGCCTATTTCCAACTACTAATTGATTTTTTTTTTCGTTTGTTATAGTTTTTTGTTCCTAACGAACTTACTAAATACTGCGTTGCCAAATAATTTCTTAGATAATCTAAATACAGTAACTGAATGTATCATAATTGAAACCAAAAGTTTTAGTAGGCAAACCTACTTTGCAGTGGTTATTATTTAACAATATTATTTTGCGGCAACAAAACATGCGTTACAGAAAATAGTGTTATTATATATGCACCCTTCTTGAAAGTAACTGAAGTGTTGGGTTCAGCGTAGTTCGGTTGTGCAGTTTGTAATGTGAATGAATAACTTGTTAATTCGACACTCGTAATTAAAGGTTTCTTTCCTGCCTGCACATATTTCACACGCTCGAGGTTCCGAAACTTGTGAGCTGCAAGGTCGACTCTTCCTCACTAGTCACTCGCCACATCGCCTCTACGTCCAAGCCACTCCTTTGACGACTCGCCTGGACGCAACTTCAAAAGCGTCGGATACCAAATAAATTAATTATTTTGTATTCGTACTAAAAAATTTTACTACTTGTTCGCATTGCACTACGTGATGCAATTTCCCTCGAATAAAAACATTTTATTACTTGTTCGCATTGCACTACGTGATGCAATTTCCCTCGAATAAAAACATTTTACTACTTGTTCGCATTGCACCACGTGATGCAATTTCCATCGAATAAAAACATTTTACTACTTGTTCGCATTGTTTGAATAATTTAATGAAAAATCCCAATTTTTTTCTGTTTTTCTATAGCAATACCAACAAATCTGTGGCCATTCAAGGTAAAGTGAGCACTTTTGAAAGCCCTTTCATTTGAATTAATAGTTAATAAATATATTTTATTTTAACCTTAAACGTTTACTTCCGAGTGCGGTGGAATACACTGTGTTTATTACTTACCTACATGGTATTATTTTTTATAGATGGTAAAGTGATAAAAAAATGACTCAAAGAAAAAGGTAACTAGGGCTTTAAAAGTGCTCACTTCATCGTGAACAGCCTATAACTATGGTGTACAAATGAGAATATTTAAAGTGTTAACGAAATGGCGTGGGCTACCGCGTGATACACATGTAAACACGAAATAGCACGCCAAATAGATGGGGGTAAAAAGTAAAGAAATTGTTTCATATTTTTAACATATTTTGTTTTAAAAATGCATGAACGGGAGATTCCCGAGAAAACCTGCTGACCAGAGGCGTTTTCCGACACACTTCTCACGTGCAGGAATGACCTAACCGGCAGTCGAGCCCTGTTCGCTTCTGTGGGAGCCGTGTAGTCTGACCACCTTACCACCGCGGCCCCCTATGCGCCACATCCAGGCCTAGATACTGAGCGGGACTGTTACATACGACACCTTGGCTATGTAATATTTGATCACATTACATATTATTGAAATTCATTTCCGAAAATGTAACTGTTACGGTACAGAAAGTTACTTAATTGGTTTTTAGATACGATCATTGTTTGAGTTCTTGTAATAATATCGCTCCTGTAGTTATTTTCGGAAGCTAATAATTAAATAATTATAATTTTTTACAAACAATAATAAAATAAACGCACTACTCTCATTCAATAATCGTAGCGATATACTATGACTTGTCGAAGAAATTACAGTAACGAATGCTGAATACATTTTATGACAAAAATGGATAACAAAATACCTCTCTCTCTCCCTCTCCCCCCCCCCCCCTCTCTCTCTCTCTCTCTCTCTCTCTCTCCAGGCATGTAGCGAGGCTGGGCGCCGGTTCTGAAGTAGAATTTGCCAAGTAGCGGATGTGGTGCGACTTTGCGGAAGGCATGTAGGATCCGGGATGCCGGTGCGGCAGGTGTATCACAGGAACTGTATACAGTTGAAGGTCGCGGCGCATCACGACCTCCCGGCAGGCGCCAAGGAGAGCCACGTATCTCTGGTCCAGCGCAGTGATGCTGCTGCTCCGCCCTCTACTCATCTCCTCCTCATATACCTGCCCAGCCGAGGTCACCTGCCTGGACACCATTAGGCTCCTCTTCTTAGACAAACGCTTTCCTTCTCTTGTTCTCTCTCTCTCTCTCTCTCTCTCTCTCGCTAGTTATACACTCCTCTATTGCTCTATCTCTCTCTTGCGCTCTATTACTCTCTTGCGCTCTATTACTCTCTTGCGCTCTATTACTCTCTTGCGCTCTATTACTCTCTTGCGCTCTATTACTCTCTTGCGCTCTATTACTCTCTCTTGCTCTGTTTCTTGCTATTTCTTGCTCTATATCCCTCTCTTGTTCTCTATTGCCGTTTCTCTTGCTCTCACTCTAGCTTTCTTGCTCTCACTTTACCTCTCTTGGTATCTCTCTATATCTCTTGTTATCTCTATATACTTTGGTATCTTTATCGCTTGGTAAATCTCTCTCTCTCTCTCTTCATCTCTTGGTATCTCTCTCACTCTTATCTCTTGATCTCGATATCTTGGTCTCGCTCTGTATCTCTTGGTTTGTCTAGCTCTTCTCCTCGATCTCTGTCTATCTCTTGATCTCTGTCTTTATATTGAACTCTGTTTCTCTTGTTCTCTCTATATCTTGCGCCCGCTGTATCTCACCACTGCTACACACTGCGCATATTTCTCTTCTTAATCCTGTAATTAGATTTGCACAATTGACACTTCGCCCAAGTGAACGTCAATCAAAGTGACATCAAGCACTTTTATACATGCAGTACATTAAAGAAGGGTTCTTGCCCCCACCTCCCAAGCTAAAGAGAAGGAATAATTAATTGTGGGTATTATAACGTGGAGAAATATTTCAAACATATCATACCATAAATTCCACGGATAAATCTCACGATTCGTTTGCTATCTGAAAATTAACCCTATAAACCAGCCTACAGAACTAAATGTTATGTAAAGATTATTCTTTCTCCCTCTCCCTGGAACCCTTGCTATGTTCATGGCAGCACAATATTACATACAATTATTGCAACAGCACAGAGCAGAGTTCCTTTTTCCGATGATCCAGTCATCACTTGATCGCTGGAAAAAAAACAATACAAGCCAAATAAAATAAAAGAAACAAATCGTACAACAAAAAAATTAAAGTCCAACCTCCCGGAGTTTTATATAGAGCACAAGTCCATGTAAACTGTAGAGCGGGGAGAGGGGATAACCATAACACAATATAGAACAAATTAGTTATATTTAATAAAAAGTCAGATACCTAATCATAATTGAGTCAGGATAGAACGACACGAAACATTGAGTTGACAGTAGTTCCCAGTATCGAGTTGAAAAACAAAACTGAGGTAACGTGTTCGAGTTAATAACTTTGTTGTTTAGTGATTTGCAATTTGGACGTTGTCGTCAGCAGTTACTATATACTAGCATTCGTAACAACACATCTATGTGTAAAACAATCCGGAAATATATATTTAAGAAGGATACACTTATGATTATAACAGTTATATTTTACAAAAAAGTTATTATTACGATGGATGTAAGCAAATCTCCACTTTTGTCTTTACGATTGGAAACATTAACTGTCCTCACAAAACGCAATTCTTCACTTTAAAGTGAATGAACTGCCCATTCCCGTTTAATATTAATCTAATTTGAAGGATATTTGATTATTTCGTTATTTCGAAAATTAGTAATTAGTAAGCTTCGTTACACGCTAAAATCTAAGTAACAAATTACCAAGCACGTCATAATTTTTTTTTTAATAAAAATGCAGCCATGTTACAATTTAGTTAGCTAAATTTTCCATTTCAAACACTACCTGAGACAGCACAAAGAGACAAGTTGGTCTCAACTTTTCAGTAACTGAGGTCTTTACCCATCGCGAAGGTGATAATATATGACAGAATAGCATTTCATTTAGTGTTAGTCTTAAATTATTCTCAGTTTTTTTTTTTTTTTCATTATTTGGTATTATTTGGCAGTCTCTACAGGCATAGGCTGTCCATGGTAAAGTAAGCTCTTTTTTAACAAGACTTAAAAAAACACCACCCATTAACTATCCGCTACCTTACACCCTGACATTCTGGCTTGCAGTTACGTTAGCAGCGAGATACGAAAATCGTTCTTAGTTTTGACGTATAACGACAATAGTCTATTCACGGTTACTTACAACTTTTTGAAACAAACCTTTAAAAAATCGCCCCATAGCTGAAGTGTTTGGTCGTTTCTTACATATTCTATGTATCACTTCTTTTATCATAAAGGTACCTTATTTTTTGTTAAATTGAACATTTGCTTATAATTTATCTATTAATTTTAATATTTCGTTTGTAATTAATACTAACACAAATAGACATTGGTAATGGCTAGTAAGAAATAGTTCATATCTTTATATATAAAACCCATTGTGCGTGATTAAACCGCATCACCACTGACAAATCGCTGGCCCAATTGAGACCATATTCACACCATAAGTTATTGAGGTGGCGAGTAAGGTTTATAGTTATATTTCATTCCGATAGGTGGCGCTGGAGTCTAACTTCTATATTTATGGGTCGATTTTGCTCATCTTGCAGGAAATGTTTGTTGATCTAAAAGAGAAAAATGCCAGTGATACCACGGTCAAACATCGGTCGACCTACCAGACGTAATAGAGAGGACGCATTGAGAAGGCAAAATAGAAGGAGAGATAGGCGGAACAACGTTCGCCAGAATCAGCTAGTACAAAATATAATTACTCTGAGTGCGCACGAATACGGTGCGTTGTCCCTTCAGTGTAATTTTCTAGACTCGGTTAAGCTTTCTTTGCACGAGGCGGAGGAATATCGTGGAAGTACAATTTCAGCAGGGCTTCAGAAAAGCTGGAAGTAACCGCGAAAGGACTATATCAAGTTTAGGTTATCTATTTATCTCTAAAAGGCAATTTTTTCGTAAGTGGAAGTTGCTAAACCGGGTGTTTTCGCGGCCATTTTTAAGTATAAACATCGCGGCGCAGAGTATTCATACAGGTATTATAGACAAATGTAGCTCATATCTAACTTTTGTACTACTGCATAAAGTCGTTTGGTTTCCGCTAAAAGTCTCAGAGCGGCACGTTATCGACGGGCAGACGGCGCACCAGTTCGGTGATCTGCGCCTAGAGGTTACGATTAGGCGTGTTGCACATGCCTGGGTCGCCCTTCAATTCTTCCATGTTTCTAGCTCCAGACGTGTGAAATGCTCCAAGCAGGTGGTCACCTTAACTGCCGACAGCTCATAACTAACGAAATCCAATACAATTCTGAATACTATGACTAATGCCCAGTTGGACCATCGTGGTTCTAAACTCGATCAGAGTTCGGATTTAAGATCGACACAGAAAACTGTTGCACCATTCGAGTTCAGAGCTGGACTGGAGATCGAGATGAAGTTCAGCAGTTCGAAATCTCGATCCAAGATAAGCAGCCATCGTTGACAAAAAACTGTAGTTTGAAAATACGCGAACAGATAGAACTACGTTCGATTGTATTCTTGGGAAATTAAAACAACGTTATACTCTAATATCATTCAGTAAAATTCGTACAACAATAATTCACTTAAAACATAAAACATCGCACATCTAGTTGTATCTATAGTGAAAAATACGCCTACTTCCATGACGTCATATATTACGAACCAATAGCAAAATTTATCACATGCTTATTCTCGGTCTCTTACTTTGGAACCAAGATCAACGAATCGAAGTTCCAAAATCATGAAATTTCGTTGGTGCAACACATTTACATTGTAACCAAGACCAAACTGGATCTCGGATCGGGGCATTAGACGCGGCTTCACTCGGTTGGCCGGTGATCAAGTAGCCTCGAGATACTAACCAGACAACATTCTGACAAGAAGGCGTGTGTGACAATGCCGGATGCTGCCTCTTGACTCCCGAGGTGAAGGTGAAAGCAGTTCCGCGGAGGCTTCGCTAACGACGCGATGAGTATAGTTCGCGGACACAGTGTGGCAAGGGGAGTTCACCAACAATTCACGCACGACAAGAGTACTATAGGCTGTTCACGGTAAAATGAGCATTTCTGAATGCCCTGCTTAAGATCTACTTATAATCACGCCTTATGTAAAATTAACATTACAATGGGCCTCATCACTCTATTCATGCGTCGGTCAAATGAAGCTGTGAAATTATTAAGAAAGTAAATACTTTACAAATGTGCTCATATTTACACTTCGATGAATTAAAAAAAAAAAGTAAGCGAAAGAAATTATTTTAAGTTAACACAAATGGTTACCCGACACTTTTTATTTGACGTTAAGATATGGAACTATTTTCCATCCATCGTTACCAACTTAACTGGGCGAATGTCGCTCAGTGCGCCCATTAAAAAAATATGCATGCAGGAGCAGTGATGTTTTTCTAAAGTTCATTTCTAAAGTGAACAGTCTTTACCAACACGCGCGATCTTAAGGGCGTTGCCCATCAACAATTTTGTTATTTTATACAACAAACGCCTTCTGTTCAACTTGTAGACATTTTTTGTGATTACTTCTTCCTCAAATACATGTTTTTTTTTTTTAGATTGCATGGTTTTCGCAAAATGTCAGTAAAAATCTTTCAAATTTTTTTGCAATTTAAAAGTAAAATAAATCAAACAATTTGCGAAAAATTTAACAAGGTCAACGGAAAGAGATTTTATTAATTAATTGTAAGTTTAGCTTAGAAAAATATATTTTACGAAAATTCAGAACCAGCGCCCAATCAAATATACGGAAGAATTTAATTATTTTCAGCAATTTTATGAAACTGCAAAAACATTTCTTCTTACGATTTCATAGAGATGTTGAAATAAATTTGGCATCTTATTTCAGTGTGAATTATCTCATTCCTATATGTAAGTTAGGATTTATTATTTGTATATTTCTAATACAGTTTGCCTAAACTGTGTTTTTGACACGTATGTATGCAATAACTATGTGCTCAAATAGTTTGTTTTGCGACGAACAAAGATTCTCACTGATATCGTTAAAGTCGAACAAAATAGTACAAAAATAAAAATAACTTTTTTTTTCGTGGTCAACACCCTTAATTCCGCCCAGTGTACCTGCAATATCGTATACGAACAATCATTATGGATTTGCTTGTGACTGTACGAGAACGTTTCGATTATCATGTGCAGTAAAGACTTTTTTTTGTAACAAGTGAAATACTGTATTTTTACTAAAATTGATATATGACATAACAAATTATGTATTGATGTGTGTATAATAAACATGAAGTGAACAGTACTTGGATGTTAATGCGCCGGCGTACCTGGTGAGCGAACTTAAATTATTTCTTTCGCTTTCTGTTTTTATTTATGCATCGAGGTGTAAAAATGAGCATGTTTGTAAAATATTTCCTTTTTTTATAATTTCACAGTTTCAATGGACCGACGTATGGATAAAGTGATGAGGCCCTTGCCAGTGTTAATTTTACATAAGGTGGAAGAATACGAAACGTGCATACAAGTAGATCTTGAGCAAGGCTTTCAAAAGTGCTCATTTCACCGTGAACAGTCTATAGCATGAGGACGAGTGGAGAGATGTCGGCGGCTAACATCGTAGTGCTGAGAGCCGATGAGGGTGACACGAGGTGACCAGGAAGCAGCGCCGAAATGCAATGGTGAGGGGAACGGGAGATCGCCGAGAAAACACGCCGACCAGGTCCCCCCCGTGCGAAAATCCGGGAACGATCCCACCGAAGTGGAACCCGGTTCGCCTAGATGGAACGCGAGTAGTCTGACCTCTGCACCACCTCTGCTCTCATAAGGACGAGGGGAAGTGTGCTAGTTAGTGGAGGGGTAGATGCCAAAGTATCCTCCCTCCCTCCCCAACACTCTTATAAAATGTTTTCCTGGCTCATGTAAAAAAAATTTCTTCCCCGCAGGTAAAACTACCAGACGTCCTCTATTACCCGGACATGTCCTCTTTTTGATGCCTTGTAAATGGTCCGGCCGAGTTTTACAAACAAATCGAAAAGTCTTCTTCTCCAATAAAAGTGAGAGACAGCGAATCTTTGCTTCTTTGTGGGTTATTATGTCGAACATATAGTAACTGTGCCAATGTACTTCCTGTACAACTGCTAACGTTTTGGACAATATTGGATACATATGTTGTCTTTATCAACACTTTTTTCCTGTTTGTTTTTTTACGTATTTAAGTTCAGGAGTGCCTAATCTATTCGAAATTTCATAATTATTTGCGAGGAAATAGAAGCCTATAAGAAGAAATAAAATTGTTAAAGAAATAAACTCTAAATATACCTGAGCTGTGCGAGGGCTATTAACTGCCAATTAAAAAAAAAAAGAAAAATGCGTGTACTGTTCTTACGTGCAATTGTGTGAATATTTATTATTTGTTCGGAAAATATTCTGTAGTGCCTACAAACTGAATGAAATCGACTTTCATATTCAGAGTGAACATGATTATCACTTTATCTGGTTGCAAAAAAATTGTTTCGTATTACTTAAGAAGCTGTACGGAACTGATATTTGGATACAATTTTGTGACATTGTAATATACACCTGACCTGCGACTTGATATTATACTAATTTTTGTGCGTCCACTTTCTTGGTGTCGTTTTCTATCAAGTGCCCTCTTTTTTTAATGCTAGTTACCAGAACATGTCCTCCGAGTACCACGTGTATGGCCACCCTACGGCAGTAAGAGAACGTGTTTCCCCTCCCTGAATATAAATAATGCATGATTTACGAGAGGAATCGTTCCCGCGTACAAGCAACGAAACTTGATGCCTGATTCACATGGAAAGTACTGGCTGAAGAACACATGCGTCCACAGACGATAAAGCTACACTGTCTGTCAAAACCCAGGCTTTCGGCGTGGCGCGACATTTCGCATGTCAGCCCTTGGAGTACTTTCACGCCAGCCACAGACTGGAGACACCTAACAACACACTGTGCAGTTTACTCATAACCTGCGAGCTGTAGTACATATTTTCCCCACACCAGATATCTGCCTGCCACTTCGCTGGAAGACGCGAGTCTCAAAAAGTCTCCTAGACGTCTGGCGGGCACAGTAGATAATACAGCCCTTTAACGATTACTTCCAACTTTTCTAAGGCCCTGAAGTTCTACTTCCAGGATATTTCTCCGCCTCGCGTATCAAAGTTTTTTTTTTTTTTTTTTTTTTACTTACACCAGAGGGCCAACGCATCACGTTTGTGCTAACTCAGTTAAATTACATTTCGCATAAGAACTATTTCTTACAGGGGATGACCAACTTATCTATTTTCTCACCGTTTTTAGTCGTATGAATTATAAATGAAAACTTGTAATTAAACATAAAATATAAGCAAGTGCTCAATTAAACGACGAAGAAGAAGGCAGTGTTATGTTAATACGTGTATAAAACGCTTGTGATACACGCAGGAGTATTTAGGACGCAACCAACCACCTCATACATGAGGTGTTTTTTTTTCTGTGCGTGCCCGGCACGGCAGAGAAGCTCCCGCGAGGGACGCGTGCCGACAAAAAGGCAAATGGCAGCGGGCCACCTTTCGCAACTTCTCCAGCAAACACCACGCAAGGCCGCGGCCCCTACAGCCTCCCCCCAACCCCCACCTCCTCCTCCTCGCCAACACACGCACACACACACACACACACACACACCTTCGCAACATGGCGCAGGAGCGTGCTGGCGTAACTGTCATAGCGTGGCTCTTTTCTGGCAGCCTAGACATTCCTCTCTCACACCTCCTCCGGCTCTGCATGTTAAACGTGTACACTCCATACACGGTAGTAGAATATGAAGCCTAGTACACGCGTGCATCTTTCTTGTACGAGAAAGTGAGTATCTTCATGTTCACCCCAACTTGTATCGTGTGAACGGCCGCCGAGAATACTAGTATACAAGAACTTGTATACTAGCTACTGTCATATAGGGTCGAGCCTATTCTTCACCATCTTTCTTGCACAAGTCAAATGTAAACAAAACATTTTCTTGATGCTGGCAATAAGCAGATATGTTAATGTTTTTAATACGATAAAATGTTTAATAGTCCCACTATTGTAAATAATTTTGTGCATGAATTTAAGAAAAAAACGAGAGGTTTGTCTTTTTTTCGGCGAGTGATCTTACTTTTTCTACATTTGTATATATTTAATGCTTGAAATATGTATGATTCGACTAAATCTTTTATCCTTTTTTATTGCAGATACTATTTATAATACACAAAGTACCCCCACAAACCCAGAACCTGTTTCCAAATCATACATAGTTGACGTCAACCAACCACTTTCATGCTCACCAGCTAGTGTCGTGTGTATGTATCACACATTCCGTGCATACTAGCTAGTAGGTACTTTAGTGTCCAATTTCTTGTTCGCCTTTATTTTCACTCTCTTGTACAAGAAAGATGACCGTGTGTACTAGGCTTAAAAGGGGACATTGGCGCATCGCGATCTGGAAACTGAGCTGTTCATGCTCTGTCATTCCAGTCGGCCGGCGACCAACTTGTCCACCATGTTGGATATAGGTCAAAGGTCACCGAAATCCAATATGGTGGACAATATAACCGCCGGCTGACCGGAATGACAGATCACGAATAGTTCCGAGCTCCGATCCCAGATACCGATGCACCAAAGTCCCCTTCTATATTCTACTCATGGTTACTTCAGACTTCTCAAGCGCTGCTAAAGTTTTACTTTCATGATATTCCTCCGCCTCGTGCAAACAAACATTAACCGAGTTAGGGTTATTTTCTACTCAGGTTAGGAACAAAGCGAGATTTCTTATGGGAGAGTTTGGGTTAAGGAAAATTTTCGCCGCTAGTTGCGCAGTGTTCCAGAAGGCAACATACAATAATAATTTTTAGCTGCGTGAATTGTAAAAGAGAAATGTTTTACTTAATTACGAACTATTTCATAAACTGGTTTTTGATTATTGCAATTGTACTTTTTTAAAGTAAAAAAAAATAGAAAAATGGTGAAACGAGCACTTTTGAAAGCCCTGCTTAGTATCTACTTGTACACACTTTGTATATTCTTCCGCCTTATGTAAAATTAACATTGCCATGGACCGCTTCGCTTTATTCATGCGTCGATCAGGCGAAACTGTGGAATTATTAGAAAAGTAAATGTCACGCAGCTGTTAATTATTACACTTCGATGCGCTAAAAGAAAACAGGAAGCGAAAGAAATAATTTAAATTGTCACAAATGGTTACCCTAACACTTTTTATTCGACGTCAAGATATGGAACTACTTTCCTTCCATCGTTACTGATTTTACTGGGCGCATGCTACTCAGTGCGCCCGTTAAAATATATGCAGGCAGGAGCAGTGACTTTTTCCAAGGATTGATTTCAAAAGTGCTCACTTTATCGTGAACAGCATTCACTAGTAAGACACTAGCGCTTACCTAGTGGCGAAATTTTTGTCTTCGCCGAACTTATAATATTGATCTTCCCGACCTATAGTAGAAGTAACCTTCACCGAGTCTAGAAAATGACCCACCAGAAGGACAACACACCCTGCGCATTCGTGCGCAATAAGTTACTATTTTGGTACGAACTATTTCTTACTAGACTTTTTCTTTTGTACTTTTTTTTAATTCGTATAAATTACGAATGACATTACGAGTTATAAGTTAAATAAAAATAAAATTTGAATTTAACGTAAAATAAGGTCCATGCGGGGTCCATCTCACTCTAACGAGCCAATAATGGTGTCACTGACTCAGATATAACTGGTAGCGACAGACCCGTGGCAAGCCCAGCAGGCAGCCCACGGGCCTAGCAAAGGCTGAAGTTCACGATAAAACGAACACTTCTGAAAGCCCTGCTTAAGATCTACTTGTATACACATTGTGTATTCTTGCGCCTTATGCTAAATTAACATCGCCATCGACCTCGTTACTTTATTCATGCGTCGCTCAAATGAAACTGTGGAATTATTAAGAACGCTCTACAAATCTCATTTTTACGCTTCGATGCATTGAAAAAAAATCTGAAAGAGAAAGACACGATTTTAAGTTATCAGAAATGGGCACCTAACACTTTTTATTCGACGTTAAGACATGGAACTACTTTCTATCCTTCGTTACCAACTTTGCTGGGTGAATGTCACTCAGTGCGCCCATTAAAATATATGCGGGTAGGGGTAGGGAATTTTTCTAAGGTTCATTTCTAAAGTATTCACTTTATAGCGAACAGCCTTTAAGGCAGTTTCTCAATCGCCATCTTGGATTTATGGAATTTTTGTTATACTCTATGCCGTGTCGTTCCAAAAAAAAAAAAAATTACAACACTGTATTTCCAGAGTAGGGGAAAGTCGCCGAAAGCGTACTACCACCTAAATCGTACCCCCGCTGGTTTTCTACAAAGCATGATTAGTGGAGCGCTCTCTGTGAATATTTGAACTACTAGATGTATTGAGCAGTCCGTGAAAATAGCTAGTCGGTGTAAGCAAGTATTGAATTCTTATTACAGTTATATTGTCTGAGTGTTTGCTGATGCAGTTTTTCTACTCCACGTGTAAGATAATACAGCACTTCATGGAAAGTGTTATTGGGTTTCATGCAGTTGGCATTGTGGTGCAAGTAATATTCAACATAGCGGTTGGTTGGTTGCTCTGTAGCGAGGCACCTGTTTAAGGTTAGAAATGACGTAAAGAGTGAAGTTGTGCGCAGTTGCCTAAATCGTATCACAGGTGGGGTTCTTAATTCGTACCGGTACGAATTGGGATATCATATTAATTGAAGTTCTATATTTTTTAAATTTATTTCCATAAATTAAATAAATTAAAAAAAAACACAAGTAACATGTTAATTGTGTGTTACAGAATGGCGAAAAGGAAATATGGTGCCCGGAGTGAATCACACATGGAAAGGGCTTTGGCAGCGTACAGAAATGGGACATGGGGTTCAACGAGTGCTGCCGCCAGTACAGCATTCCAAAACCAATGCTAAAGCGCCACTTGGTCTGTAAAAACGTAATTGCTAATGACGGAACGAAGGCGCTTGGACGGACCTACTACCTTGCGACTTGAAATAAAAAATTAACATGTAGAACGTATTTTAAAATTGGAATAACTACTTTTTGGAGTCACGATTAACGATGTACGCGAGCTGGCATATCAGATAGCAGAGCACAACCACATTCCACACAACTCTAATCGAGATACTTAAATGGCGGGTAAAAAGTGGTTTCACGCTTTCCGAGCTAGTCATAAAGAGTTGACATTACGTGAACAAGAAGCAACATTCATGGCTTGAGCAAGCTGGTTCGACGGGGAACATGCTAGCGAATTTTTCGACATATTAAAGACAGTCATTGATGAAAACATGATCGATGCGACCCGCCTATTCAATGTGGATGAAACAGGCGTTCGTACTGTTCTAAACAAATGCCAAAAGGTTTTAGCTTAGAAATGAAAACGTCGGGTGGGTTCAGTCTCTAACGGAGAAAGAGGTGTAAACACAACAGTGCTGTGTTGCACGAGTACGCCAGGGTCATACGTTCCTCCAATGTTACTTTATAAGAGAATGCGAATGGCATACGTTCCTCCAATGTTACTTTATAAGAGAATGAGAATGGCTAACTAATTGAAAATCGGGGCTTCCCCGCGTGGTTTAGTTGAAGTGCCATAATCCGGCTACACAAATAACACACTCTTTGTACAATGGTTGAAACACTTCGTCGCCACTGTAAAATAAAATGTTGACAACAAGTTGCTCCTTATAGATGGACACACGACATATTCCAAGAATTTGGAGGCTCTACAAATAGCAAGAGAAAATTGAGTTATAATGATGCAGTTACCTGGGCGTACAACCCACCGAATTCAGCCGTTGAACAGAACATTTTTCAAATCCTTCAAAGGGTACTATATACAAGCAGTTTAAAAATGGCTGCGGACCAATACAGGGCTGTGTGTCATACAATATCATGTTGCCACACTAGTGGCAGAAACATATGGGAAGGCGACAACTATTGAATAATGCTACCAACAGATTTCGATGCACAGGAATCTGGCCACTTGAGTTCACTGTGTTGAAAGACTGTGACTTTGCACTAGTCGAGTACCTAAACCAAACAAATGATCCTACACCAGTCAATGAAGATGCTGATATGCGTGCATCTTCAAGACCCACTGAAGATGCCACCAATGAGTCACCTAACGCAGATGAAAACAATGACCTTTTGATTGAAAAACCAAGTGATGCAACTGACCCTAACGTAACATCAACCACTTCTTGTAAGCTCAGCATGTCTATTGAATCACTTTAATCAATTCCTAGACCCAACAGAAGATGTAAGATGGCAAAGGCCCAATGCGCACGTGTCCATACAAAAACGATTTGAAGTTGAAGGCGTTGCAAGTGGCACAGGCAAAAGTAAAAGAGATAAAAATGAAAATCGCAGAGGACACGCCATATGACCTACAATTATCACAGCCCAGTATTAAGAAGAGAAAGACTAATGGACCTAGGTCTACAACGAAGAAACATTGTTCATCCGCAGGAAGAAACCAAGGCCCTGATCACAATTTACACCAATCATCCACTTCAACAAGCGTGATATTCCGATCGACATAGAAAGTTGTCTTACAACGTGACGACTGGTATTTTTCTGTATGTGAAGAAACATTTGTGGAAGATATGGTTCAGTGTTTAGTGTGCGCATCCTGGGTTCATGAGAATTGTGCGGGTATTAAGTCAGAACTGAAACATTTTGTTTGTGTAGCCTGAAAATAAATGAATATTTCCTGCATTTAGGGAAAGAATAATAATCAAATGTCATTAGTATTTAAATACTGCAATAATCGTGGGTGTTATTAAATGCTGTCTTGTTTGTTCTCTCATTTGGTTTAAATTATAATGTGGTACGATTCAGGACATAGGTGGTACGATTTAGGAAATCAGTTTCTTATATCGTACCAGTTGCAGCCTGTTACGGAAAGTTCTATATTTCTTCTCCGACGCTACATTTTGTAATGTAACCCACACACATGTACCCATAAATAGTCATACTTTTTTTATACAAATTCGTAAAACCTTGTATTTTTCATTTTAGATAGATAAAATTACAAATGTAAAAAATGGTACGATATGGGCAACTCTCCCGTATTGCTTAGTGCATTGTCAGAGGTCAGTATTTCTTGATCACTGTTGATATCGTTGCCTTTGTAATCGTTCGCAAGAAATAATCTCGCGTTTCGCCTCGACAGTTACAAGCTAAACATTAATAAATGTAGTGAAGCTGTGGCAGTTCGATAAAGTTTGGGAAGCTGTTATTTAGGACATGTGGAGCGGGAAATTTCAATACACCTTCTCTAATAGAAGCTTCGGCGAAAAATTTATAAATCCAAGATGGCGGGTGGGAATCGGCTTCAACGAGGAGTGGTTACCGGGAATTAGCTGGCTTCGTGCTGTGTACCCGCGGCACAAGGTGCACGTAATAGAGCCGTCATCGCTATCCAGGGAGAGCCAGCCAAGGCCGGCGAAGGTCTGGGGCGATCTTCTTTCACGATACTCTTATTTCGCGGTATTACCATACCACTCTTACTACCTCCTGCTTCGTATGACGTGGCTGCTGCATAGTGCATCATCCCACTAATATAGACAAAGGCGTGACTAACATTGGAGACCATCATATTTCGCGATAGTTTTAAGTTATACAATTATTTCCCAGCAAGAGATTTACATCACAAACTCTGTTTTCGCAAATCATAACGTACTTTAATAAAACAAACTATTTTTTTTTTTCACAGAACAAAAAAATCTGAGTAACAGGTGAGGAAATCATTTTATCTTTTGTTGTCTGTAACGATGTTACTCGGCGAAAAACAGAAATCTTGGGATGTTTTTTGGCTCTTAAGATTGTGTTATGAAAGACTATATTGGTGTAAAAAAACGACAATAGCTCATAATTTATGTCGTAAAATGATAACTAATACATAGTGACTTTGTACTTCGTATATACATTATGTTGTTAAATGTAGGTTCTATGCCTACTTGTTTGGTTTCAAAACATGTTAGTTTACAAGTAAACTTCAATTAACGACTTTTGATACACATAACGCTTAAATAATTCGGTACTCGTGTTAAATGAATAGTTTCTACAAATTTGAAAATTATTTTGGTACGTGCAGTTTAATTAATTTACACAGGATAAATTACACAAAGCATAATAATAATAATAAACATTTAAATATATTTGTTCCCGCCACCTGGCTGAGTCAACTGTTGCAACAGAAACATTTCAGTTGGCTATTCTTGATCTTAGATGATACATAAGTTGCATTTATACTGAACTTTGAACTGAGCATTCTGTAATAACGTTAAAATGTCAAAAATATTCACTGAACATACACACTGAATTTTGTAGCGTATATACATCTTAAGTCATTCAATTAATTTTACAGATTGCTACCAAGTAGGGAATGAGTTAACCTGTAACTCTAGCACCTGTGTACGGTACCTAGAACCAACAACGCGACGTTATGCTGATACGCGATTTAAAATAATAAAATAGCACACCATTCCAGATCGATTCATGAGCGTACTCGTTCTATGTTGTCATAGCTTATTGCCCATGCTTATTTAACATGTGCGATTTGCATTTCAACACACTAAGTTAGCATCCAAATCTATCATAAGAGTACAAGCACGTTTATTTTGTAAACAAATATTAGGAATGTCATATGTTTCATATGTAATATTGTTATATCATTATTTTATTTTCTCAATTCTACGTAATATTAATTACACGCAGCAGCTGAAATTTTAATTTTCCATATGTGAATTGTTGTAATTTTATTTTGTTTTATCAGGTTTCAAGTAACTTGTTCACTGTGCGAAAGTTGGCAACATTTAGGCGCACCTTTTTGAATCGTCACGGTATTGGAAAGCACCCTGGGTTAAGCCCTATGTACTCTGTATTAATTTGAATATTTAACCGCTGCCGATAATGAATAGTGAAGGAATGTTTCATACTCCATCTTGAATTTAGTAGGAAACGACAGCAGGCCAGAGAGGCCTTAGTTCTACGTTAATAGTATAAATTTCATGTTTTAAGGTTAATCATGTCAGAAGAAGTATATTACAATTTCAGAGACAAGCCCACGGTACACAGTACTACCGTCAGAACAGGTCTACATATAAAATAAGTGTGAGAAACTCTACATTTATATAAGGCAAGATCCCACCTTAATGTACAGTGACCGTTACAGGTACTTGAGAGTGTTTAATAAATTTTTAAAGTAAGCAGCATCATTGCCCGACACTTTTCACTGGTCACAAAATGCCTGAAATTTAAATAAGTATCTGATTGCTCTACCAACATAAACTGTGCTAGCCAGGAGCATTTTAAATATGTAACTATACAAGCACGTAATGTATTGTAACGGCCAAGTGTGAGAACATTAGCGACTTTTATTTTGAACTGAATTAATTGTACTCTGTAAAACTTTAAGTGTGTGCAACATTCAAGATGTCTAGATAATATATTTTTTTTTTACTTTCAAATACTTTATTCACTTAATTGGCATTTGTAGCAGGCATTATAATGGGAGATGGTTTGCGGTATGCAAATTAACTGCCAGTTGGCTAATGTTTGATGTTAATTTTATTGATCTGGATTTCTCCCAGGTCGTTGCACTATAATTATGCAGTTCTGCATGCATACGTTACATTTGACAAGAAAATCAGAGCAGAGTTCACCCGTTTTCTTACAGGGGCTAATACTCATATGTGGTGCATAAATAAATTACATTTCTCTCTAGTTCCCCCCCCCCCCACACAGGTATTTACTACATCTTTTCAGCTATTAAAAAAAAATGGAACGTTCTCCAGGTGCCAGTTTCGAGTGGAATGGTTTAAGTTGGGGCGGTTATACTAAAACCATCCTTGCAGTCATTTACTGTAGGTACAATCGACCACTCTTTCTGGAAATCTTATGAGTTGAATTACTGTGGGCGTGAGCTTTGTAATTATAAGAAACGTTCAGGCTAGAAATATTCATGCAGAGTTATGTTTTATTAGTTACACGGTTAATATACATTATAGATATCTGAAATGAAAATTAAATTTTAATGTAGGGCAGAATAGAACCCCTAACTCTAGTCTACAGTCTGATTACCTTAAATTAATAGTTAGCTAAACCAAAGCTAGGCAAAATGATTTCAGGATAAACACCACTTAACCAGATAAAAAAAAAAAGTCTTGTTTGTGAACCTGAATAGTGAACACAGTAATTCAGCATCTTATTTTAACTATTTCATTTCTAGGTTGAGCTTTACTTGTTTACTTTATTTACATTAATCCTGCATAAGTGCTCAGTTTTATTGAACAAGTTGCATACAAACTGTGAGGACAAAAACTATTTGAGACAACTGCGATGGTCTATTTAACTAGGCATACAGACAGTAACTTGTATTTCGCCGTAATCTCTTAATTCGCTCTTATGTTAGTCGAGCGGTTACTTTGAGTCGAAAAGAAAGAAAATTATCCTACATATTCTTTTCTTGATGAACTTAATGAAGCAAAGCTGACAGCTGACTGCAACAGTGTGTAGTGATGCCTAGAAAAATAGTTCAGTTCCCCAAACAATTAGATTAATTTTTGCTTTTAAAGAATTCCGGGTGTTCCGCCAAATATCTTCCATACAATGCTGCGGCCAACGTCACAGATAAGTTTGTATATGAAGGATGAAGCTGTGCATATGTAATTTCGCCTAAAATTTCAGCGATTAAAATTGCAATGCGGTTGAGTGTAGAGCTCTGGAAGTTACATTTGAAGGAAGAAAAAAAAAACCGGATATATGGTGTGTATCGCAATAAAGAATCTCATTTCATTTGTAAACAGCGATGGCAGGTTTCCTGGTATATAAATTGAGATAGTAATAACGAGGTTTATCTGCGAAACGAAGTAGGAAACTATCGACGCAACCATAATATTCTCCTTTCATTACTGTGGCTACCCTTGTAAAAGTTTGTGTGAGGAATCCTGTAGATAATTGGGGTTTGTGCGAATTATTTGTTTCGGCTTTAGCGAGCAGCAACAACATGAAGCAAAGTGCATGTCCCGTTACTTATGTAGTCGTTGGCAGAGTCCCCCCCCCCCCCCCCACATCACTGCTTTCCTTTCGGTAAGTTTAATGCTAACCGATTGCAATGATAGCCGAATTCTAGAAAGGGCCCAAACCCACAACCTTTGAATTTGGAGTCTGGTACGCTAGCCACGACACTACAAGACGGTAAAAGCCAAGTCGAAACCTGTATGTAGTTGCGACAGATCGCACATTTGGGCGTCGTTAACGTATACTGCGCACACATCAACGAGCCTGAACGACTGGTTTAGAACCGCATTGCTATCGGCTACGTTAACCTGAGTAAACAACGTGGAATTATTCCTGCTAAGTAATCTGAAAATACTTACCCCTTTAATAAGGTGTCATCATACACGAAGATATCAAGTCAAAGGATGAAGGATGGCAAGTGGTACTGAATTTTATCACAACTTTAGTCTCGGGTTTCTATCCTAATTTTGTGGAGGCGCTAAAGTTCGGCTATTGGGAAACAGTGTCGCACTGCTACAGGCTGTTCACGGTAAAATGAGCACTTTTGAAAACCCTGCTAAGATCTACTTGTACGCACGTAGTGAATTTCTTCGGCTTATGAAAAATTAACAATACCATGGGCCTCATCACTATTCATGCGTCGGTCAAGTGAAACTATGGAATTATCAGAAAAGTAAACATGATGCAATCTGCGCATTCTTATATACAGACGCATTAAGAAAACAATGAGGAAAATACATAATTTTAGTTTGCGCAAATGGTTACCTAACACTATTTATTTGACGTTAAGAGATGGAACTATTTCCCATCCATCATTACCAACTTCACTGGGCGCATGTCACTCAGTGCACCTGTTAAAATGTATGTAGGCAGGGGCAGTGACTTTTTTCTAAGGTTGATTTCAAAAGTGCTCACTTTATCGCGAACAGCCTTTATTTGTTCATATCTATGTAAGGACCTACGTAATGCTCTAGGGTGCGACTGTTTTGAAGTTCAGTGACATACTATCAAGTGAACCTGAAGTTCCTTGCCGATCATAGTGGCCTAGTGCTACTTGTAACCTACAGCATCTTTCCAATAGAACCTGAGGTCCATCGCCATTCATAAGGCGCTTACGAAAAGTCGCCCGGTTAACTATCAGGTTAAAACTTTTACTCGGTGCGTTCGAAAAGTGTCCGAGTTAAAGTTAACTCGTGTTCGGAAATTCACCTGGGTTAACTCGATCCTCGACTCTATCAACTCTGGGCTAACCCAGCTCGACAGCAGGATAAACTTGGCTCCAGCAGACGACACACGAGAAATTGCGCGTAAATATGTAAACATTGGAGCAACAAAAACAAATAAGTAAACGAAAATAAGTTTGGAAATCTGGAAACGATCAAAATATGTAAAAATCATAAATGTTTAGCTGCTTTGGTCAGTCATTGCAATCCGAATGTTAAATTTTTTACCTAACAGACTGAATACAAAGGTATTGTACTATCGCAGTGCTGATTGTGCAATGTTTTTTTACGTTGTTTGTTCATAACATCATTTAACAAAAACTCTTCATAGCCGTTATCATCGTCATCTAGCACAGTATTTAATAACTGCACTAAATATCCTTTGAGTTCCCGCCGTTTCAAAACGAGAGTTACTCTAAAACTTTCAAAGCAACATGGTTAAGGGGGAGCAGACCCCACCATTTTGGATTTTTAGAATTCTCGTAAAATCCTGCTGTATAGGTTTTGTATAGAATTTTACGGAACGACAAGACACAGGACTGTTCTTTGTGCATTTTCTGAAGTTGGTATTGCTTGACTACTGTGATGAATTTAACCGCTGTAGTCACCCGAATTAAAAAATCGCGTACTACTTCCCAACTGTTATTAGTTAAAAATTAATAATGGAAGCGAAAACACAATAATTTGAAAATCATGAGGAGCAATTATTTATGCTGTGTCGTGCGAAACATTTCGTTACACTAACTTGAATGTGAGGTATGGCAAAATACATACAAGTCCAAGATGGCGGGGACTGATACCCATTAACCGCAAGTGATCGTGTAAACCTGGACACGTGACCGAGTTAACTTTACCAGGTTACTTTTCGTAAGCGAATATAGTGGTGTAGAGCTACTTGTAAAGTTGTAAGCAGGTTACTTTTCGTAAGCGCATATAGTGGTGTAGAGCTTCTTGTAAAGTTGTAAGCAGGTTACTTTTCGTAAGCGCCTGTGGTGTAGAGTTGTAAGGAACTGCGTGCAGACTCAGGGACGTTGTAATTTCCAAGGGGACCTCGGGTAGAGTAGTAGGGTACTGTAAGGTCGTCTGAGCGGATGAGTCCCGGATACTTGTTGCCGCACGACCTGCGGCGTCGTCGTCTTGCTCATCTTCCTTCACCTGGCTCACCTTCGCGTTGCGAAACTCTCAGCTCAAAAGTCAAGGTCGATCCCCGCCGTTTGCTGCCACCATTACAGCTGCTTCTTTATTGCCTGTGCCGCACACACCGTTTATTTCTGCGCCGATGACACTCCTTATCGACTCCTCCCGTCGTGCTTCGGTACAGGATGTTTGTAAATCGTGTGCGCTCACTGGAAACATTGCATCGAATGCTTTAAAGGCTGTTCACGATAAAGAGCACTTTTGAAATCAACCTTAGAATAAAAGTCACTGCCCCTACCTGCATATATTTTAACGGGCGCCCTGAGTAACATGCGCCCAGTAAAGTTGGTAACGACGGATGGGAAGTAGTTCCATATCTTAACGTCGAATAAAAAGTGTTAGGTAACCATTTCTGGTCATTTAAATTATCTATTTCGCTTTCTGTTATTTTAACGCATCGAAGTGTAAAAATGAGCAGATTTGTAAACTATTTACTTTTCTAATAATTCCACAGGTTCACAACCGACACATGCATAAAGTGATGAGGCTTATGACAATGTTAATCTTAAGGGCAGCCTACAATTGATTTAGCACACGCACAGCACCTGCGATAGCACAGAACACACGCACAGCTCGAATATGAAAGCCTGCAATCAAACAAGCACACTCACAGAATCGATGGGATGTTTAAATAAAACAGACATGAAAATGAAAGTAACTACATTCTGTAAGTTTCGCATGCGTGTGTTGGTCACACTGGAATGGGAAAAAAAAAAGTATTGACAGCTGTTTGATTTGCTGCCCGTGTTTTAATTTGTAGAAATATAATACGTTATACCGTTCATCTCTACATTCATTGCTTGTACAATAACAATTACAATCAAGATAAACCAATGTTTATGTGGCGTCAAACTCTCCAAGTACTAGTCAAATTCATTACTTTGCTGCATGCTGAACAAGATTGAGGAAGACGAGGACGTCATGAAACATGTAATTTTTACTGATAAAGCGACATTCCATACCGAGTGGGGCTGCGAATCGTCATAACTGCCGCATTTGGAGGGGAGGAGCAACCCCGCGCATTTACTGAACATCAGCACGAAGGTCAACGTTTGGTGCGGTTTGATGTCCGACCATATCGTGGGACCGTTTACCTTCGCCGAAAAAAAACAATTACTGGTGATGTCTACTGTGACATGTTAGAACTCTTTGCGATTCCGCAATTGGGTGACATTGTAGCGGAAAAGGGTTTGGTTCTTTTCCAACAAGATGGAGCACCAGCCCATTGCAGTAATCGTGTTCGACATGCGTTAGACACGCGGTTTTGCGAACAGGTGGACGGGCAGAGGCGGATCGATTGCGTGGCGGCCGCGAAGTCCAGACATAACCCCCCACCCCTCAGATTTTTTTTTCTGGGGACATGTTAAGAACATGGTTTACGCAGAGAAGATACGTTACGTTCGACACCTGCGTGCGACACACGCATTATCGCAGCGGTCGAAGCCGTACCACCTGACATGCTGGCACGAACTTGGGAGGAGATTGGATATCGTTTGGACACCGCAGAAACTTGAAAGTATGGCCTCTCTTATCATATTGTTGTTTTAGTAATATTTTCTGTGCTTCATACTAAAAACTGTGTGTAACCACGGAGTTCTTTTATAAACATCCTGTATTGGTACTTTTCTCTTGCCGCTTAAGGAAACTGCATAGGCAAGTTTTAAAAATGCGATATTTGATCATTTTCACGAAATTTTTTTCCTCCAAGAACACAATATGACAAAAGTAAAAAAAAAATAGGGTCATAGATAATTGTTGTTTATCTTTTCTGACAAAAAGTCAAATTTCCATAACTTTTGTTTACCGAGATACGCGTTTACGCGTAAACAACTATTTCACAGAAAACGTTTCAGTAGGCTACATAGGCCGTTTAAGAGCCGCCCAAGCCTCTTCACTTGTGGGCAGATAATTTTGGAACATTCTGGAGACTCGAGAAGGCGATGACGTCATGCCGTCTCTACACACTGCCACGACGGTATTGAAGGGCGAGGTTCCACTATGTGATTATCGATGGGGCGTGCTGCATCGCCGGCAGATGCTACATATGTTTACGTTTGCCGCCGGGTAATCACAGAGCGCGGAGCTGAACAACAAAACAAGTGTCGCGTCTTTTGTCATTTTTCCTTTGAGGTGGCGCGAACAGTCATCATCTGCAGTTAATCCCAGCAGCACTGTCCCGTTCAGTGCGCGAAGAAAGCTGAAAAGTCTTACCGTTATTCGTAAAGGAGCGGGTTCGAGTCTCTGCTGGGCGCGGTGTGGAATTCCGTACACCCCCCCCCCCCCCCATCAAAAAAACCGAATTCATTACGGATACTGAACAGTTTTCAAATTGGCCCTATAATGGACGTATTACCACGTCAAATATTACCACTAGGAGTGCATTTACAAACTCACTGAAAAACAAACTAACTTGTGTAAATAAGTAAAATTCATTAATCCTCACTGCGATGTTCGTCGCTTGATTATAATTTGCTTTGAAATGTGTGTGTTTTTTTTTTATTATTGCTCTAACTGTTTAAACGTTTCTATAGGTTCTTCACTGTAAAATGAGCACTTTTGAAAGCCCTGCTCAAGATCTACTTGTATTCATGTTGTGTGTTCTTCCGCCTTATGTAAAATTAACATTTCCATGGGCCTCGTCGCTTTATTCATGCTTCGGTCAAGTGAAACTTTGAAATTATTAGAAAAGTAAATATTGTATAAATCTACTCATTTTTTACATTTCAGTGTATTAAAAATTACAGAAAGCGAGAGAAATAGTAAAAGTTATCACAAATGTCTACCTAACACTTTTAGCTCGACGGTAATATATAGAACTACTTTCTCCCCCATCGTTACCAAATTTACTGGGCACATGTCACTGACTACGCCCGTTAAAATATATGCAGTTAGAGCCAGTGCTTTTTTTCTAAGGTTGATTTTGAATGTGCACACTTTATCGTGAACAGCCTTTAGTAATTATTCTTCGTTGCACACTTTTTGAAATTTTTTTTTTATGTTTCAATATTAGTTCTCTTGAAAGTACCGATTGATTTAAATGTTAAATATTTCTGATAGATGTTTTCTTTGTCGTGGATGGGTGGGAAAAACCCACAGTGGTAGCTGAATCAGGGCCTACAATTTTGTTAAAAAGTTATTACGTCAGTTTAGTTACGAGGTTAATGTATCAATGTACTGTACGTGCTCCCGTCTTCCTTCGGTATTAAGTGACGACGTTAATAATTTTCGATTTGTATGTACGAATTTGTACACTTGCTTCCACCTCTGCAGAAGCGCATACTTAGGCATTCTTGTTCCGTTCGGCTTGCAGGGGTTTGTGACGATGTGCATACTGAGGTGTACTTCCGGAACCCACCGAGCTGCTGTAGAAGCAGCGAGCGTGTGTAGGACACGCCGGAGCGTACTCGACTCGCATTTTGTTGTTCCATTTTGTTAACACGTTCGGTCACCGCACCCACCTCCATCACGGACGTGATGCACATGAAGGTTGTTTATGGCCAGAGCTGTACACAGCATTGAATTACTGCCGAAAAACCTTAAGTGTGTCTTTGCGACGGATAACCTGATCTACGAAACTCGCCAAACCTCTTGGTTACGAATGGCTGATGCTCTCCGAGCACACATTACGCTGATGGTTGACTGTTAGCCTGTGCACTAGACACAAGTATACTGCGCATGGAAATATTTCACGATTGCTTAAACTTCGACTCACAAATTACCACATTAAGGTACACATTAGTTTTTCGTTTTAGACGTTGGCAAAAGAGCGCAATTTCTGTGTGAACAGTACTTCGAGACCTATGGAAACTGTTTCAGCAGATCCGTACTGTGTTAGACGTGTTAGCAACAGCCAATAGAATTGTCTGTGCTGCTGGTAGGTTCTAAACCTGCACAGCACCAACCATTATTTCACGTGACCTGCAACATGTCATGCGGTATTCACGAGGCTGGTAACGCATGCGACAGTATGGAGACGGACTGAGGTATGTGTGACGCAGCACAGTTCTCCAGTGCATCACAGTAAAGAGGGTTACTAGAGGAGCCATCTTGCCAAGTCGGGAGGATACACGAGTGTCGATAACCCGCCGTGTCCTTGTAGGATCGCGGTCGCCAATACACAGCGCAGCACGTTTCTCACAACTAATGCGTTTTACAAGCAGCCATTTCCTCACAAATGTCATCCATAGATGAAACGATCCGTTACTTCATTCCCGCCAAGGCGAGGCCGCCGAAAAGTCTGCGTGTTAAACTGTTTCGCAATATGGCCGTCTCATGACGTTGGCAGCAATGGGAATGAAATGTAATTGAGTTCCGATCTCGTGGATTGGTTTGTTTCTGGGTGGATTGATGCAGAACAGAATATTTTGTGGTATTCTATCTAAATAAAGAAAACAGAAAAGGCGAACCACTGCAACAACATTATTGATCTATAATGAAGATAAACATGTGTTATAATGATTAAAGTTATTTCATTTTAAGGGGCCGCGTTGATGCAGAAGCTATAACACCCGTCTCCCACCAATTCACGGCGGGGTCGCTCCCGGGTTTTCGCAAGTGGGAATATTGCCGGACGATGCCACTGGACAGCGGGTTTTCTCAGGAGTCTCCCGTTTCCCCTGCCCATACATTCTGGCGCTGCTGCATACTCACCTCACTTCACCCTTATCGCGGCTCTCAAGATCCTCGATGTTAAGAGCCGCCCAAACCTCTTCACTCTTAATATTCCTTATTTTTTTAAATTTGCTTACTTATCTCGAGGTATTTTGCGCGTTTGACGTAGTGAAACGAGGGGGCGATAAGGGCGATTCTGAAATGAGCGACAAATGCTTCCTCGCCGTTACGCGCGAAGCATTGAATCGCTGTACAGTTTTACGGTCGTAAACAATGCAACCATGGAAATTTAAGCAGAGACTAAAATTTTACAGGATAAAAATCGTACAACATATTTGTAATACTAAATATGTTTATGCTGGAACTAGAGTGCCTAGCCTTTTAAAGGCACTTCCACACTGAAGTATTTCTCCAGAAGAGAATATTTTATTGCCTGTTCAAAGTTCTCGCACATATTTTGAATTTAACCCTTAAAAAAATTTTCCACGTGTTAACATTTTTTGTTGTTGCCTAAATAAATCTTATACCACAAAATACTTCCGTAAATATTAAAGCATATTAATTTTATTTAAATGGAACTAGGAGTCTTCGGCATCTGGAGGTGACGATCAGTTTAAGAAGACGGAACGAGAATTCTATTGAAACCTACAGCGATACTGGCGACACTGATGACGAATTTATTCGATTGTCGACCAACGGCATTTGGATAGCTGAGCAAATTTACTCTAGTAAACCCGAAAAATCCTAGGTGCGGATTGCTAGACATTTGAAACAAATTTGTACTGTGGATGAAGATTCTGTTCCCACATTAGATATATTAGTAACCAAGATGATAATGTGTGAGAAGTAAGTTTCATCGGAGATGCAAGAGGTTGATGAGACTGTTGGCGATGAAAAATCTCTTCGGGATGTCAACGCATCCCGGAGAACAATTTCCTGAATAAATTATGATAAGATTTTTAAATATGAACATTGCGAAGAGTAGACTGTTCAGTAAACAGTATTTATAATTATCGATAATTGATTTTCCTTCGGTGCGCTAACTACTCATCCATAGTGCATTGTCGTTTTGTTATATTTGGAGTCACACGATTTTTGTCGTATTGCTTTCTCTCAACGTTTCAGACCCAATTTAATTGACGGTTTCAGATGTTGCAAACAAAAAAATATATAATAGAGCTGTAGGCTATATGTTCGAATACAATTATATGAGTCAATCATGAGCCTTGATCAGTAAGACGGTTTACGAATCATTTACCCACAGGTAAGATCATTGGTCATTTAGCTTCGGAGTGTGCAGTACAGGCCAAAAATTACCTATGCGTGCGTAATGTACACAACTGTGTACACTGGGCATGAATGGGTTAATAAAAATAAGTTTAAAGGTTAATGTAAGATGCTTATTCCCACGGTAGTCAACCGTAAAACATAGCCTGCAATCAGCTTGGCGCTAAACGTAACAATAACAAAGCTGGCATATCTAGAATTTACGTCGACAGGTAGAAAAATTAAAGGAAGGAGGATGTTAAAGAGAAGAATATTTTGAATTGCGTTGGCGATCTACAAAATAATATTAACCCAGTTAACGTATCTTGTCGTCGATGATCATTTTTATAAAAACAAGCTAACATAATACAGATAAAACAGTAGTTTTTCATGAAGGACAATCTTCTAGAGCTGCGCACGCACTCTACTTGCCACAGCGATAACCATATTCTCTTATTGGTGGAAAGTACGTAAGGAGGTTTAATGAATGGCCGTCGGGTAGTTATCGTGTATCTGAAACGTATATTTTGAGATACAACGCTTTAAAAAGTCTTCATTCGTCATTTTGGAGTAGGTTGGAATGGTGTTTCTAACGTACGTGACACGTCTTGAAAGCACTCGACAGCCATAGTGTTTGAGGTGTGCTCCAATCGTATATGAGCACACTGGACACACGTTGAATAATTTCGTGGTTTACGCTGTCCACAGTAAAATGAGCACTTTTGGGAGCCCTGCTTAGGATGTACTTTTATGGACGTTGTGTATTTTCTCGCCTTATGTAAAATTAACATTGCCACGGGCTTCATTACTTTATTAATGCGTCGGTCAAATGAAACACTGAAATAATTACAAATGTAAATTTTTTTTCTTCAAATTTGCTCATTTTTACACTTTGATGTATTATAAAAACATTTAGAGAAATAAATAATTTAAAGATTTCACAAATGTTTACCTAACACTTTTTTTTGGCGTTACGCTATGGCACTACTTCCCATCCATCGTTACCAATTTTACTGGCCGCATGTCACTCAGTTGCCATCCTTTAGAAGCGTGTATTTGGAACACTGTGTAACGCAGTTTGAGCACCACGAACTGCTTGATAGAGTGGAGAGCCACTGCGCTGTGCGCTCAAAGGCTGTTCACGATAAAGTGAGCACTTTTGAGATCAACCTTACGGAAATGTCACTGCCACTGCCTGCATATATTTTAACGGGCGCACGGAGTGACACGCGCGCAGTAAAGTTGGTAATGATGGATGGAAAGTAGTTCCATATCTTTACGTCGAATAAGAAATGTTAGGTAAACCATTTATGATCACTAGAGCTGCAAAATTCGCGATATTATTGGAGGAGAATTTGAAGTTAAAGCACACGTACCTTTGCAATGCGTTTGTCATTGGACCAAACTTTATATGACACGCCCTGGGTAACTCTATGCCAATAAATGAACACTTCAAAACTGTGTGCCCCAGTAACGAGCAGTTCTGTAAGAAAGGGCGTGACCTCACGTATATGCAGCAGCCAATGGAGGAACGACGCCAGCCGAAGTATATACAGTACTGTAAAGTTTTTGCCTTATGCCAAATAATAACGCGAATTTTGCAGGTCTCTAATGATCACTTAAATTATATCTTCCGCTTTTGTCTTTTTAAGTGCACCGAAGTGTAGAAATGAGCAAATTAGTAAAATATTTACTTTTACAATAATTTCAGTGTTTCAGTTGACCGACGCATGGATAAAGTTATGAGACCCAGGGCAATATTAATTTTACATAAGGCGGAATAATACACAACGTACATACAAGTAGATCTTAAGCAGGACTTTCGAAAGTGTTCACTTTATCTTGAACAGCCTATACAAGGACGTGCGCGTGTATACAGGTTGGAGCAACAACAAAAAAAAAAAAAAAAATTATAATTTATATCAGTGCTCTGCCCATTGGCCATAACTAAACTATTATATTTTTAAAATTGCAGTTAATTAAATACAGCTCCTTTATAACGTTATTCATTTGTCTTATCGGGTAGTAGTCGAAAAGGAGATCGTTGGACATATTTTTAATCCCCCTCCCACACATCGATCCTAATTAAATTCTGTGAACTCTGTTACATAATCAATTAAATTAAAATTGTTTTATTTGAGGGGAGAAAGTTTAATTGTGAAGGAAGTCATTAAAAATTATTATTTTAAAAGATATGAAAGAGAATACGTTTTTGATATAATCAAAATGATTGAAAAACCACTCAAGGGAACATTACTGTAAAGGTTATTGTGATGATGATTGATGGGCTAACATATAAATGGGAAACTATCATTTGTATGGGCTTCTATTCGCTATTCACGGTAAAATGAGCCCTTTTGAAAGCCCTGCTAAAGACCTACTTGCATGCACGTTGTGTATTCTTCCGCCTTATGTAACTACCATATAACTAAGTGTTAAGTGAAGCCCGGTGGGTAGGGCTTTTATTGCATCTCAGGGCTAACCCCTTACGCCTACAAGGAAAGGAAATCATGCAAGGAGACATGCATCACAGCAGAGAGGGATTGGGAAGCCATGACCAGAGATTGGGGCCATGACTACCTCCCTAAGTGTACTTATAGCAAAGCTAACACTAGAAGAGACTGGGAAAAACCGGTATAGGCACATAGACACAGTAAAAAACCCAGTCGACAGGATAGAATTCAAAATATACATGCATTCATCAGAAATGCTACAAGAGACAGAAAGTGTAACATGCTAATGTTAGTAGAGATGAAAAAACTGGCAGAGAGGAGACAGGCATTTTATTGACCTTTTGCCTTTGCAAGTGGGATTGGCGCTGGTTTAACTGGAGGAGTGCTTGCACACGTCTCTGGTGGGGAACGTGGCGCTGTCTCTTTGTCCGGGACAGGACGGGACTTCTCTCGCGAGAGCGAGCGAGCGAGAGCGAGAGCCACACACGCGACAATGATCCAGGTCACCTTCGTTCTAGTTACAGCTGTTCTAACTTCCTCCTGTTTCACTTCATCTCGTTCTCAATACTCTCGAGATCTACACACACACACACTTCCGAAATTTTTGAAGCCATGCTGAAATTCTACTGCCACGATATTCCTCCGCTTCTTCTTGCCAACAAAGCTTGGCCAAGTCTAGAGAGAGTGAAGAGATTTGGGCGGCTCTTAACAGTGAGGTCTTGAGAGCCGATGAGGGTGACTGAAGTGAATATGGAGCAGCGCCGGAATGAAATGGCGGGGAAACGGGAGATCCCCGAGAAAACCCGCGTACCAACGGCATCGTCCGGCACGACTCCCACTTGCGAAAATCCGGTGACCCGGCCGAGGAGTGAACCAGGTTCGCCTTGGTGGGAGGCGAGCGTGTAGAAAATTATACCAAAGAGATGAAGCACCGCATTTGTGAGCACTGTGTGATAACATTTTGCGTGAGAACTATTCCTTACTAGGCATTACCAACCCACCTATATTCTCGCCGTTCTATTCATTTAAATTAAATATAATTTTTATATAAAATATAAGTAAACGTTACATTTAGAAAAAATATATACTTTTATTTGAACATAAGTATAAAACGCTTGCGATAAGCTGGATTTTTCGGAAGCCGCTAAACTTATCATATATAATGGGTGATTTTTAAAACTATTGATGCAAACAAGTGTGACAACCCCGCGAATGGAAAATATTCAAAACAAGCTACATATGAGCTACTGCCCAATGAGGCGTCGAATTAACACTGTGATCGCGGTCTGAACGTCACCGAGTTGTATGTTGTTTGCCTACACATTACGACACCCGTATTCTTTGAAGACAACGGTCACGAAATAATACTAGTTTTATGTTTATTTTTAGGCAACTGATCATTTTGGACGTCTTATATTATCATTTTTAATGTCTTACAATAATGATTTTTGTTGTCATTTTGCTGTGATTTTCTTCCCCGCAGTACTCCATAAAATAAATTTCAGTTTTAGAACTTCTGCCAGTCAGTTTCATCTTGTTTATCTTTATAAATAGTACTATTATATGTATATGGATATATGTCGGGTGGTTTGTGGTTTTGTGTATGCGCGTATGTGTTAAAGAGTAATAGTTTAAATTCACTATTAAGGTTTATTTTATTTTATGTTAGTTGCTTTTGTATATTCCATATAAGCTTTTTTTCTATGTTTATAGCAGACAAAGTTTTGTGTCATTGCATTATTTCTTTTTCTTTAAAAAAAAAATGTTATGTTTTATTATGCAAATTGGTTAAGTGTAAGAGAAGGTGATGACACCTTAACTTCGTCACAAAAAAAATAAAGACTTATTATTATTATTATTATTATTAATAATAATAAGTGTGAATTACTCAAACGAACAGGATGGATGGAAATAACATTCGATTGGAACAATTTCAACTACGTTATACTGGCAGAAACCCGGCCAGTACTGGACTGCGTACAGTTTAGTAAGCGTGTCCGGTGTTTTCTAAACCAATACGACGGTTGTAAATGGGAATAGGACATACCAACAGAACTGATGGCCATGCAACCGTGAAAATAGGGGACTCACTTCTACCTTTTCCTAAATTTTAGCCAGTATGTACCGCACTCAATGTGTTAAATCTGCCAAAATCACTCGTCTTATACTGCGTTAAATGATTTAGAAAAAGTCGTGTATTTTTCTGTGCTTTTAACAAAATACCGTTTTACAGTCAGGAAATGTAGCCAGGCCGTAGTGTCCTTGTCGTCAGTGAATGTACAGTGTGCTAGGAAACTCAATTCCCAATTTCCAGACACAGTTTCTTTGAACAAAAGTCCTCTACACTTAACATCCGGCAACTTATTTTTATATCGAGTAATTCAGTTCAAAGTTGCGACGTACATAGGCGGTACAATCACGCGAGAATAGCAAGTTGCATAGGAAGTAGGCGCACGACGCTGCGTGCCTACGACTAAAGCCTGGTTCACATTCACGTCTATCAAGCCAAATAAACAGAGCAGACAGAACCGATGGTTGTTCACGTCTAAGCAAATTTTCTGCGTAGCCATTCTGCTGTTGAATTCGTGATTTTTAACGCCATGAATCTAAAACAAATTATAGATTACAAACTCGATGCTGTCTTATTTCTATTCTTGTTTATTAATTATGTTACAGTGCAGTTTATTAATTATGTTATAGTGCAGTTTATTAATTATGTTATAGTGCAGTTTATTTACTTAATAGTTTTCAAGAGATTGTAATTTTATTTATACATCCAAAATTATTTTACACTTTAGTGCTATCTTTCGGTTCATTTTCAAACTACGTTTGTTTAATACAAATGTTTAGTAAAATTAACATTTATATTCACGTATTGTATTGTAATGTAAAGGGATTTTTTAACGTCCCCCGGTTTTATGCTGGAAAGCTTAGCAGAGTACGGCTTACAGACTAACTTATAAACCTAACTTAAATTACCACCCATGCCTTGTCCGGGAGCACCCCAGATCGGCGGCGCACCAACCGACTGCGCCACGGGAGGTCGGCTGTATTCACAAGTTTCATTATAAATACGTACATTAAATTATCCAATACATCACGTCAATTACACGTCGATTATTCAAGAAATCAGTAGCATAAACTATGTGAACCAGCTGACTTCTGGGAAATATCGGCGAAGTCTGCTCTTTCCTCGAGCAGAACATATCGGCGTGGGTTCAACTTTCCTGCGCGACTCGCGCGAACACCGAGGACGGCTTCTGATTGGCTGTTCTGTTCTTCCGCTGTCTGTTCTGCGTGATCGGCGTACATGTGAACCAGGTATTATGCTACTTGTACCACGCACATGACACCACCGCCTTGTTCTCCAGGTCTTGTACGCCGCTACTTTGAGCACAAAGTGTCCGGATATAAGTGTACAGGGCTTTATTGTTACTAGTGGCCCAAAGTAACTATTATCTTGAGTGTGGGCACTGAGTTTCGAACATTCTGCATATCACAACGAGTTTTATTTTCAGTGACAAAGAAGTATTTAAAATAACGTTCGCTCGAGCTACTCTCGATCCCGAGTGCAGTCCTTACGTTGAAGTCCGCACACTGACTAGAGCTCAAGACCAGCTGTAAGTAATTCGCCTTTATCCACCACTGCACGAACATAATATTTCCTCTCTCTCTTTCCTCATCCTACTGGTCAACACCACCCCAACATTCATTATTGGCTGCCTCTCATCCAATGGAGTGACTAGTTGCCCGAGTTCCAACCAAATGTTCTTGTGTGTGTAGCGGACTGTACATTCGACAATATTGATTAAAATAACACAATACATCTTTTCTTTGCCGTTAATATGTTGCTTCCTAAGAAATCGTGATAAAAATATCGAAACAGTGTAACTATATCATAACACATTTTTTTAGTGCATAGGGGCTTATTAATATTTATTAATTATAAATTATGTATTAATAATTAACCAGCGAAATGGGATAAACGAGTTCTACGCTAGGGAGTGACAGTTCCGTTCCTACCCTGCTGGCTTGCAATTCCTTCATAATTAAGATAAATAGAAGATATATGATGAGTAGTTAAGAGGCATTTTAGTGTATTAAATTCCACTGCAATCTATCTTTGTTGTTAATTAATCCTTTTCTTTACGTAATCAATTAAAGTTGCTGTTTTTTTATTGTCCACGTAAGCAGTATAACCAAGGTATCCAATCACAGACATTAGGAAACCCGGATAAAAAAATTCACTACGATTAGAAATAATACGTTCTTGCGTCACTCGAGAAACCACCGAGTGTCGTAAGCATAAACAGAATATTCTACGACATAAATGTACAACTCATTCGTTACTTACAATCCAAAGGAAGGAAGAGTAATATCCGAGAAGTTGTATGGAGGTCGCCATTACGTTAATTGCGTGGTTGCGAGCCAGCAGACAGCCATCCCAGCATCTCGCAAGCACGCCTTCCGATTGGCCGGTGGAAACACTGATGAAATAACTCTCATTAACACTGAAGCCAACTATTCAGGTATGAAATTTATTGTAACGCGTAACGTGCAATTACACACAAGAACATGTGAAAATAGAAAGTATAGCACGTACGCGGTTAATTAATAAACTTATTATATTTAACTATCGTTTTAAAAAATGCTACATCGTAATTGATTTTATTTTACTAAATTACCCTAATGTTGGATGTTGGCAGCGAAAATACTAAAGGCGTTCTAGAACTTAACTTTATATTATTAGTGTAAAACATTTTTTAATATTTGTTTTATGCGCAGTAGAGGGATAACTGGTAGGCCTGTATTGGCTGTCCACAGTAAAGTGAGCAATTTTGAGGACCTGTTTACTCTTTCTTTTGAGTAATCTTTTAGCCCACCTTTTAAAATAAATATTTCCATGTAAGTAATAAACACAACCCGGATTTTCGCATGTGGGAATCGTGCCAGACGATACCGTTGGTTGAGCGGGTTTTCTTGGTGATCTCCCGTTTCCCCGCCCTATCATTCCCGCGCTCTTCCAAACTCGCCTCAACCATCCTCATCGGCTCTCAAGACCTCGCTGTTAAAAGTAGTCCAAATCTCTTCAATCACTAATAAACGCCTTGTGTGTGTGTGTTCCACCGCATTAGGAAGTTAATGTCCAAGTCTACATTAAAATATGTTTATTGACTATTATTCTAAATGAGAAGGCTTCAAAAAGTGCTCACTTTATTCACGCAGAACCGGTTCACGAGAGCGTACGATACTCTCGTGCACAGCAGCGAGGGGAGGACTGGCTCCTCTAGCGATAGCTAAGCAAATGGCGAGCGCCTGCTAGGAACCTTTAATTATACTATCACCACTCTCTTTTGATGCAAAAATTTATATGATGCTATTCGCCTCAAACCTGCATCAAACGATATAATGCATTAGAAAGGTTTTTAAGTATATTTTAACAGAATTAAATGCAAATTAAAATAGGGTTTAACATGTTTTTTGAACTTTAGCATGTATATGTTGGAATTTCACGTGGAATACGTGTTTTTATTCGGTTTTAAGTGCTTAAATTTGAGTTACGTTCTTATTTAACGATTTTGTATACGAACTACAGTGATTCCGATAAGAGCTTTTTTTTTTTTTTTTGCAATACGAGGTGTTTGTAACCATAATGTTAAATATTTAAACTACCTTTTTCATATGCACGAAAAAACGAATATCAACTTATTGTATATATGTTTAGTTACGTTATTCGTTTATTATTCCTTTTATGTAATATGGTGCCGCCTTACATTCATATATTTCTTAGCAGGGACTCGACCCAGAATCTAGATTACGTTCATAAATGTCTTAGCTGGAACTCGAACCCAGAAACTAGATTACAATCATACATGACCTAAACGGGATTCCAACCCATAAATTATATTACAATTGTACATGACCTAAACGGGACTCTAACCTAGAAAGTAAATAATATTAACCATGCCTTATCCAGAACAGTATATTATAAAGTTAGTTATGGAAAAGCAGTTAGAGTGCTCACTTCCAGGACTTTACCTCTTGTCTTTTTGTTTTCATTACAACACTCTTTCGTGTTAGTAAGAACATACTTTGAAAGACACCAAACATATTTTAAGAATCTCTCTCTATTGAGAAATTATTATTCCTTTTGCTTCTCTTAAGGAAACAGTTAATTTCAAAGTTGTAAAGGGATGTTATAAATAGAAGTAAAAATTGATTTTAAAACATAAATTTCTTGACAAAAATTTATTTCTAAATTATCACACCTTGTTTCAGAAATGTATGTCCAACATTTTTTTAAGAGGCAAATCTCTGTTATACTACAGAGTGTTTCAAAATGCATGAGTATAGGAGGTTACAAAATATGCACACCATTAAACAACTAAGTACAGTAGGTTACAAAAATCATAACACAAGCATGTATAGGGCAATTCACAAACAAATTCCAAAAAAATGTTAATACTGATTAAACATTGTTCCTCAAAATAATATATCAAAACCAATCCACAAAATATACATTATTCCTCAAATAATGTCTGTTCCTAAAATAAGCCTGTTTATTCCCCAAAAAAAACATAATTCAACACTCCAGCCAAATTCAAACGACTTAATTGGTTTGAGGTTGAAATATATTCCTATCACACAAAGTTTACATTAAATAATTACTATTTTTTGGTTTAGTAGGGTTAACTAAATTTATTATCATACTTCTCAGGTATTTGCAGATAATACTTCATTCGATGTAACCTTGTTCCTTAAGCACTCTTATGATCAAAACCATCTCTTATTCCGGAACATTCCCTGTGTTTTATAAACTTAAATAAATATCTAAGTGTCTACAAGCTCGTTGGAATCTTAGGAAAATATGTAGTCATTATTTACAGCATTTGTTGAAGGGAAATCTGCATCCTTCTTCGCATCACTTGTATAAGACAACTCGTTGGTGCAACCATCATTGCTTGCTTCACCTGATGTTGCATCAAATATCGACTTTACTTTGCTTAGAAACAGGTATATCGTTACCGACACTGGTTTTCACAGCTAATTGCGATACATTATGTCGACAATCATTATGTTCACATGTTATTGTCGATTCCATAAAATCCGATTCTATATCATTACTTGTATTCAAGTTACTTCCTTCTACTTCCGTGTTATGTAGTGTCGATGGTACATTTTGTTTCTCAAGAGGAAGATTATTTTTTTACACATCTTGACATGACGATTCAAGTTATCCATTTGTGCGAACTGGCGAAAACAGTATTTGCAGTTAAGAATGACTTGAGATGCATTCTTAAAACATTCACTATTCTCATGACTGCGTACATTGTAGGCAAAAGTGTACATTTTCCCGCATTATTTGCAATGTAGTTTATTCGGTGATGCCTACATTAACATTAAGGTAAATTAAATGTATAATCTCCGGCGTGAGGAGAAAGTTTACTACCGATAGATATTCACCTCTCAATGTCAGTGACAACTAACTTGTGTCTCTATAAATTCAATGTTTTAAACAGTATCAGGTTTAATTAATTACGATAATGTCTTCTGCTCTAATATTTGTATGTTAATTGTGGAAGTATGGGTAGTAATTCACAATGTGGTTAAATCTACGTATGTTAGATGGAATACGTCTACTTAGTATTCGATTGAAATGAATGAAGATTAATTGAATTTTAGGAATGTAGAAGGGAGAGATGGGTTTGGAAATATTTTGTAGTGAATTTTTAAAGACTGTTTACTAAAACGATTTCTGTAAGTCGGAGGCTAGTCTATTGAGTAAACCATTTTTAGCTGTGATTGTCTTAACAGTGTTTTTAATATGTTCTGTTCAGTTTAAAACGCGCATATGTAATACAAATTTAATTTTTCCCAGTAATTTTTGTCTGATAATTCGTTATGTCGATTCCCTAAGTTGAATGAAATAAAGTTATTTGTTTCGGGTATCTCTATGATGTAAATAATTTGTTGGTAGTCGGAATTTATTATCCTAATTGATGGGTTTACAATTACAAAATTGCCATGGTTTTCCTTAAAATATACTCAAATTTATTGGAAATACCATGGAATTTGACATATTCCAGCTTCGATGAAAGTCATTTGAGGCTGGATTCGTGCCATTTCATTAATATTATGTCGAAAAAGTAGTATTTATAAACAAAATAAGTTTATATTTGTTTAAATATACACATTTTATACTAGATACAGTAGTCGAAATTCTCGGCTGGGAAGCTTTTGAATCAAAACTTCGGTTATAAGTAAATATTAGTGTCAGAGAAGTTAACATGTAAAATACATATTATCTTCTCTGCTATATGCATATATTTAAAACAGATTGAAAGTTTGAATATGTATGCATGTCTCACATCGTCCATCGTAACAGTTGAAACTTAGGTAAATTGAATTACACTTGTTTGGAAAACAGTGTTCTTTAACTCTCATAATATTTAGTAAGTGGAAATATCTCTTGTACGAAATTTTTCATAGATTCCCAGATTTCTGTGTGATTTTAAAATTTATTCTAAATATACTGGCAATACTGTAATAAGTTTGTTGGAAAACAGGATAAAAGGTCTTCATAGTTTACAGTATTAAACTTAAAAACAGGTTCATAGGAAAGGTTAATGTATTGTAATTGAAGTTTATTGGATTAAAAATAATTTCTTGGGATTAAAATATAAAATTTCTTGGAATTTAATCTGGGGATTGCAATATTGGGTAAGGTTTAATTCCTAGTGTTGAAGAATATAAATATTGTCAGCGGTTTTCGGGTAGAAAACTTTTTTTCGCTGGAAGTAAGCCAGGGTTTCGAGAATAGAAGATCAACAAGTCAACAGACAAGCGAAAGTGAAAGTTTGTAGAGCAGAAGGGTTAAGGGGCAGGCAGCCAGGTAGGGCAAGTTCCAATTCGAGGGTACGGGGAGGGGGTTTTGCAAACATGTCAATGTTTCAAGACTAGGGGCTGGAGGGATGTAGAGGGACAGGGGTGTACACAGGAGCTTACAACCATCCTCGCTGGCTTGCACCATCTTTATTTCAACGGCAAGCCTTGCCGTGGATACATCGCTCTCTCCTCTGAAGCATCTCTTCAGATATCACTGGTAGCTGTGTCATTTGGCGGAGTCCCGTGCGACAATATACAGGTAGAAGACCCACGGCCAGCAAGCTTCGGAGAGCCTAGACCCTAGACATATCATACGTCTGACTGCTAGCTGCGATTCTCGTTAAGCGATATTACATGCTCCGGGTTCATATCTCGCTCGAAATTTGTACTCACAGTCTTCGTACCAATATTTTTCGAAATATTTCTCAGTACTTTTTGTAAGCGTTAATATATCGGGGAAAAAAGTTTCGTGTGTTAAGACTAGATCAATATACTGCTTTTGTGTTAAGTTAATATTGGTTTTTGGTTTTCATCGAGGATGTTTGTATACTCGAATCATTCGGTAACATCATGATTATATTTTCTCATTAAGTATGTGCGATTTCCATTTTTAAGTTGATCTTCGTCATAATTATACCATCGGCTTCGACATGAGTCGAACATCACGCTTAACTTAAATGGAACTCAAACTAAAAAGTGAATTCTGCTTCTTCTTAATATGGGAACATTTATTCGCAGCATTAAACCAGTTCACTTTATAAGTTGTTAAATAATGTGAGTGAATTATTTTTCCCAGGGAAGTGAAACTGTGAATTCCAAACATGGCAATGGGGTAAATTTTTTAAAAAATTTCATGTGAAACATTCAGGAAGACGTGATTAAAATGTTCGTGGATAACAACACATTAAAAGTTGATTTATAGGGAAATATAAAGAGTTGAATTAGTAAACAGGATATTTTTATTGATTTGTGATGTAAATTTTTAATGTCGAGTAGTTTCCCCCATAACCTCGGTTGACGTTGCCTCTGCTACAACACACAGCTTATAAGTTGACTTAAGTACCACGCTGAACTCATTCCTACATCAGACTCCACAATGAATGGACATGTTTTAAAATAATTTAAAGTATGTGTACAAAGGAGAGAGACAGACGTACGTGTGTGTATTACGCTATTGTGTCTGGTTAAAATTTAATTCGTAGGTAAATAGTACAGGTTTTAGGTATAATTCAAAATGCGAGTTTGGAAATCTTAATTTGTCCGTGTTAATTGGAAGTGCTAAATAATTCCGTATTGTGAAAAAATGCCTGTTGTAGTGTATTCAAGTCATTAGCTTCCATCTTTACGTTATCATAATGGGTGGCAAACAAGTTTTCTAGGGAAATATTAATTCGTTAACATAATTTTTATCCATTCACGTAGTTGTGTGTTCAACTATCTTTCCCGTAACTTCAACTCGGCCGCAAGTTCCACGTCTATAAATCGTTCCTTGACTAACCTCGCAGTCGGACAGACATGTTTTGGGAGAAGTGCTTGTGTGGTTTCATTAATTATCTTATTTCAATTACTGTAATTTATATATATATTAGTATGTGCATCGTAAACATAATTTTTTATCCACCTGTCACGTAATTATCTATTCACAGCTCATTCCGATTAGCTTTATCCTCATTCGCCTGCCAGACACCGGCAGTGCTCCACGTCTCTAATCGTGCTTATAAGTCTCTGTAAATCCTATACTATCGTCATTCATTCAGCAACCTCACAGCCATACGGACTTGATTCTCCTTCATTTAGAGTTTCATTAATTTAAAAGAACAGGATAGCTGGGTTCCGTAATTCGTTTAGTGATAGTCCTGTACAAGTGTTCGTTTGCCATTTAATTAATTTCAAAATGCATATCTAATCAGAAGGGGTAGATTTCATTACCGAGAAATACACACTATAAAAAATATTTCATTTTGTGATCTCCCGAACCCAACGGACGTGTATTAAAATCATTTTATTTCTTTTCATAGTTGGTGTATGTTATAGTTTAAACACTCCTGCATTTCTCTCTCGGGTGTCAACTAGAAGTCGTTTTCTCTTTCTGTTTAATTACTATAACCAAAAATAGCTTGTCTCCCAAAACCGTCTACGAGACACAAAAAAAAACACGTATTTCACTCTTGCACAAAACTCAACACATATATGCCCCTTCCCCAACACACCACTCCTCAGTACGCCTGAGCTCCAAGGGAGAGGATGTACCAGAGCCGCTCGCTCCCCAGTCCAAAAAATAAATAAATAAAATTAATTACAACACACTATATACACAAAAAAATATTATTCCATCAAAGTAATTTTACCAAACTTTTTCATGAAAGAAACTTTAACAAATTTATTTGATCACATTTTATCGGATTAGGATTAAGGATTAAAGAACAGTTTTTCTTCGGATTCAAATCGGATTAACTATTTTTAATCGGATCAAGTATTAATCCGATCAATAATTATGATATCAAAGGGTTAATCCGACTAAACAATATTGAAGTGAAACCATAACGCCCCTACTACTGCACTCCCAAGGGTGCTGCTTAGTTTATTGTGGACAGCTTTGACTATATCTTTTGGTCTCGGTGTCTTATTGTTTTGGAATTTTCAAGGAATAAAAGGTACCAAGGAAGAAAAAGACGCCCTACAAGTATAGTCCCTACCATTTTGCGTTACGAAACGAGACCGAATTACACTTCACAATCCTCTCTACACACTCGAGCAGAGGTCACTGTCATTGGCTGCCACCACAGGCAGAACTCTCTCTCCTCTGCCACTCGCTCACGCGGAATTTATCTACTAGGGCCGGTTTTATCACCTCCTGTTCATCTCCCGGTCAATAATTAGCTGCTGGCTAGCACTAAATTTCGTTTTAACCACTTCCGGTTAACGTCTAGCAGCGACTTTACCCCCTCCCCCCACAGTCACTGGTTGCAGAGGACGAACCAGGAGCTAGCCGCTCCAACTGGAGGTTGGGAACAAAGAAAATGGCTTCACATTTGAATTTCACGCCAAAAATACGACGATAACGAGTATTTATGTAATAAGTACAGTTGAGTGATTTGAAATTACTCCCCAGAAATGCCATTTTTTTTGTTCATATTATAAATACTACCGCTGAGTAACAATTTGACGTGACTTTTGACTATGGCATTTTCGTTTTGAATATCAATTCTCGTTTTGGACGTTACTGTGCCGCTATCTTGCAGGAAACCATGAACCACAGAACATGTAGCGCGGCTCACGTCCGCTGCACGATGAATCTCAAGTGCTGTTTGTGAATAAAGAAATGATCAGACATTGGCGAGTATTTAAATAATTGAAGGAATCGTTAACTTGACGTAACTATAGTCCAACGACAAATTCGTACATTGCTCATATAATATTTCACTGAAGATGTAATCCGTTCTCAAGACCTCGCTGTTAAGAGTCGCCCAAATATCTTCACTCACTCACTCACACACTGAAGATGTAAATATTGAAAATATCTGTTAATATTCCTTTATTGTCATTATAATCAATTGGAAGTAAGCGAGACGAAACGAACTATCATATTTGTAACAAATATACTAATATTTCACTTTTGGTTTCCGAAATAGGAATCTTAAAATACTAACCACTCAATTCTGGTATTATTAAATAAAAATTACTATCTTATAAATCCGTAACTACAGAATAATATTATTACTAAATGAAATATAAAAATTAAATAATATAGTGTGTTTAAATGTTGTTCCTGAAATAACTCTCGGTACAACTGGAAAAGTCACTGGCCTTTAGTAATTTTTGTTACCAACAGCTACAAAATTAGTAAAACACTTATATTCATCCAGCAGTCAATCTCAACTTCCAGCTGGCTAACCGCCAGTTTTATCGAGTGGTGTTAAAACCCACCCTAAGAGTGCTGAATGTTTGCATTTGGATCCGAGCTATGCAGGGAGTGAGGTATTAGCTTAAGTCCAATAACACACATGTAACTGACACACCATTCTATGCCGTTTACTTTGGTACTTAATTATAACACGAAATCATAGTAACATCCTATGGATGTTGAAATCACTAATAAAAATACTCCATATTTTAAAGACATTTTGAATAACTCAAGAGTCAGTGGCAATTCTAGATTGTCGCCTAGAATTTAGATTGAGTGTAGGCGCAGCTATTTCTTACACAGAACTTTTGAAAAGTATGGTGTAGTTAATGAGCTACAAAGGTAGGTAGATAAGTGGGTTTAACGTCTCGTCGACAGCGAGGTCATTAGAGACTGTGCAAGTTGCATAGGGAAGAGGGATTGAGGAAGGATTGGGAAGGAATCGGCCATGGCCTTTGTTTGGGACCCATCCCAGCATTCGCCTAGATTGATTTCGGGAGACCGTGGAAAACAGAAATCAGGATGGCCGGACCGGGAATCTAACCCGGGTCCTCCCGAATGAGAGTCGAGTGAGATACCACTGCGCCACCTCGCTCGGCATGAGCTACAAAGAATCTCGTGTCTTGATTCGAGAAATTTTACTGATCGTATACTCTTGTATGTATCATTTACTTTGACACAAACTAATTTGGATGTTAAGGGAGTTTCGAATATTTTGCTTCGCCCATTTCTTTTTTCAAAAACGAGAATTGAGTTTATTTTCCATCACATTCGCCTAGGAGTTACCTTCAGGTAACAATCATGGATGTGTAATTTTTCATTGTAAGCTTGAGTTGCATACGTTCGACGCTCGGAATAAAGCTAGGATGTTAAAAAATATCCGGCTACTACACTCAACGCAGCTAGAAAGGAAGTGCTACATCACAACGTTTACCTCCATTTTCACCCGAAGATTAGCGCTTCAGCTGTTCTTTTATTTACAGTTGCATCAGAGATGAGAACGTTTTACTGCATCACGCCTATAACTGTCATTCATTCCTGGCGGCAGTTTCTTTTCGCGGTTTACAGTTGGTAATTGTCGTCAGCGTCCTTGTCCGTGCAATTTTATGTTGTTTACACGTGATGCGCTGGTAGTTAGCGCAAATTACTTCGTTTGTATCGTGACCTCTGAATGTAATGGGTAGTTCCAAACTATTTATATCTTGTCCACAATTTCTATTCTGAACATACACAATGACCGCAGCATCTGACGTGGTACATTGACTAACACCTTAACTTACACATCAATTTTTCGTTTCAGCTGTTGCAGAAGAAGACAATTTTTCGTGTGGGAAGTACCTACACATTTCTTATAACAACTAACACTTCGGAACTAACAGAAAGTGTTTCAGTAGATCAATGGCACAAGATCGTTATCGTTGCTAGCTACCGACTTACACAGCACCTACCATGATTCAGCCTATTCTGAAATATGTCAGACGTGAACGAGTATATCGCGGATGAAACGTTGAGGTTATTTAACCCTTCCAGTCAAAGGTAAATTTATAATTTTAGGCGTTGCAACAGACAAGTCTTTTGTTCGTATCTGTACTGACCTCTAGGCGACGCTTTGTCTTACTTACATCGGGAACAATAGAAATATCTGTGTGCTCTATGTTACTGGCAGCAGTGGTTTACGAGGCTACGGAATATAATCTCAGCAGCGACTGATGTCTGCCACATGTAGGGAAACTCTCTCATAGGACAGTTATGTTCTGCCGTGTAGAGCGCGGGCCATTCAAGCCACTTCATATGCAACGTTCCAGTTACAGGACACTGTGACAAAGGGTTGATCAAATCTTCTCGCAGACTCTTAGGGTGATTTTCAGTTTCTAACCCTCCATAATTATCCTTGTCGTTTATTGTCATTGGGTGCTGCCTCAGTGTAAGCACGTGACTGACCGGCTGAACTCGTGTGGCACCTCGGTGAATATAATCCTGTGACATCTCCATATACGCTAATGTACATGTCACACAGCTAGTATGCAAATTAACACGTGTATTGTTTTGTACTGTGACACCTATATATTTTGCCTATGTTTAAACACTTATTTATTTTGATTGGAATATTTCTGCAATTTCACGTATTTTATTTTATTAATTTTTAAATGTACAGTTACCCTATGGTAAGCCAGGATATTATTCCGAGCATTTTAGCTGCTTAATTTATGTATGTGACAATGATTTTTCAGAGTTTTTCACATCGCAGTATTTATTATTTTTATTTTCAATACTGTTTGTTCTTTTGTTTACAGTTTTAATTGTATTTGGTGTTAAGCGATTTTTGTGACGTAATGGACTGGAAGTAGTTGATCTCCATTGATAAGACTTGATAACGGAGATGCCGGAAGTCAGGGGCTTCTGTGTACGGATCTGACGATCCAGATACGTGGTTTTGAGAGCTGGGGATTTCATGGGCGAAATCTCCGGCATCATAAATTAGAACAGTGTTTTGGTACCCTGAAGTGAGTATAATGTACAGGTTAGCTTGGCAAGTGAAGAATAGGCCAAAGCCTATCTGCGTTAGTTAATTTTATTAGTGGACGCTGTTTACGAGGAGAGCTGACACCAACGCCATGCTGGTAGCGTCAGCGTGACTTCACATTAAAAGGTGAGGACACAATTTTCGGACTATAAACTTGTGTTTGGTTCAGTCTTTGACAGCTTCATTATTGCTCCCGAAAGGTTTGTGACAGTTAATCTGATCTCTGGAAGTTAAGCTACAGCACAGAAGATGTCACTTATTGATTCAGCCCAGTGGCCATACGCTAACCGACTGGAGCTAGTAACCGGAGCAAACTTTTGAACTTGCATTGATGTTATCTTAAATTGGGAGTGAATAACTAGTGTAATTGAAACTTAACTTTGTTGTAGAACATTTAACAATTTGGTATAATTTTTGAAGAGATTACAAACTTAAGTCAGATATGTGGGATAGTGATCGGAATGTGTAATGTTATGGTTTAATGGAGCTCACTACGTTAAACTTGTTTAAGAGGCACTTGAACTACAGACACTTAATTTGAATACAGTTTAATAAATCTTCAGTTCACCTAATCATTTTTGAAAGCAGCTTAAAGACATTACATATTATTTTGCTTTTCAATTTAAGTAATTCTTGTTTTCGAATGGTGGTAATATTTTAATAAATTTAAATTAATTGCAGAACAGAATTTTAATTTTTGATTGAATTTTTCACACAGTTAAACAGTTTTATTTTGAATTTGAATTTATATTTTTCTACTTTGAATTAAAAATAATAATTAACATTTTTGATTTATTTTATTGGTAATGCTGCACCACACCTATGAGATTTTCTTTTACAGAGATAATATAAATTAAGTGCTTCGTGAAAAATTTGAAAGTTGTGTGTTATGAATGCCAGTGCATGCAAATGCTCTTGCAGAGTTCTTAAAACGACCAGCACGTCGTTGGAGACCAAGTTCTCAAGGCATTCTCCTACACACATTCTGGGTTACACACATTTCTCTCTTCTGGTCATTAGTATTCCTCCACAAAGTCCACACATATTAAACATACCCAAGTCTCCACGTAGTCTCACGAATCTTCACAGCGGCGATAGTAATAAGCCAACACCAATAGTTCCCAATTTTTTCCAAAAGCTTCACAGTGGCGCCCTCGCGTGGTGCTATAGGAACCCTAATTTGCATAGCAAGGGATAGTTCCCAATTTTATCGCGATTTATTACAATCAATCTACGGTTGCCTCAAACTTTTCTGAAGCCCTTCTAAAGTTCTACTTCCAGACTGTTCCTCCGCCTCGTGCAAACAAAACTTAACCGAGTCTAGGAAATTTCACCAAAGGGACATTTCACTCCTTCCGTGCTCACAGAGTAATAATAATATTCTACATAAGAACTAAGGCCTACTTCTTGCCAGGCGTTGCCAAAACACTTATTTTATCCTTTTTTATATTAATAATAAATTAAATGTTACAATTTATACATGAAATATAAGTAAAAGTGTAATTTAATTAAAATACGATGCTATATGTCGACAGGAAAGTATTAAAATCCCGCTGGTTTAGTTTATTAAAGTGTAAACGCAAACAAGTCATACACGGGCGAGTTTTCAATTTATGAAATGTGTAAGAACCGAAGTGAAGAAATTATGTAGCTCTCGCCGATCGTACTCAAGTAGCCTACCATTTCACTCTTAACTGCGGCGGGGGGGGGGGGGGAGGTGGTATCTATAACAATGTATCGATTTAATATTTTCAGAGACTCAGCGATCTGCAAAATTCATCACTCGCAGCTAGCTAGATGTGAAATATAAATGAAGAGCAGAACATCCCAGTTGGGTGTTCACTTGTCCACAGAAAGCTCGTGAGGTGTTCCGAATAACTGTTGTCAATGGCTCACGATGTCCAAGGGCGTGGGTGTATTCAAGACATCCAGTAGCCACAGCTAGCAGAATAAACAGTGTTCACAAAGCTCATTCACGTATTTTACGCTTGAACGATGTTTGCCAGTTTGTAACAAGTTTTGAGGGGCAAATTTTTTTTTCACCATATGCTTCTTAATTGCTCATCAGGCTTCACAGTAACGTTAACTAAATTAATATATCATATTTTAAAATAAGGGGAATATAAATAATCGATTTACCGTATGGTATACGAGGACCGTGTTGAAAGAACGAACAAAATTTTATGGCCATTTAAAAAAAAAAAAAAATCCATGGGTTCTTCAAAACTCTACGTTCATTATCAAATTAATAAAAGAGCTAACTTTTTTGGGATATGCAATACTCTGCATAACTTCTCACTACGAACGAAAAAAAAAAACTTTTTTTCGACGCTTTAGCAACCTGGCGAAATCATACATGTTAAAGGCGAAACTTGTGTATATGCCCGGTGGATGGCGCTTATCAAGTTCGTCGTGATTCTCTGTCACGTACTTGCGGTCGTGAGCCGTTTTTTAGGCCGCACGATACTTTCTCAAGGACGATGTTATTTTTATCGTTTTTGCTTGCTTTCCTGACTAGTGTATAAATCATGCGTTATATAAGGCTATAGAGTTGAGTGGAGAGATTTGAGCGGCTCGAGCCATCGAGGTCTTGAGAGCCGATGAGGGTGAAATGAGGAGTATGGAGCAGCGCCGAAATTCTGGGGCTGGAGAAACAAGAGATCCCCGAGAAAACCCGCTGACCGGTGACATCGTCGGGCACGATTCCCACATGCGAAAAACTGGGAGTGACCCGGCCGGGGATTGAAGCCGGTGGTGGGAGGCGAACAGTATAACCGCTCAGCCACCGCGACCCCTATAAGGCTATATGCAATGTTTTGGCAAGGATATATTTAAAAAATAATAATTGTCCGTATGGCAAACGGACAGCGATGTGGAAGTATTTTTTTACTATCTTTAGGTAGTTACATATTTACTGTCGTTCAAAACATTATAAGTGAGTCTATCATCGCAATAACAGCTATGTTGATCTCTTTGAACACTCACTTTGTTGTGTTGGCATATAACTCATCAGACGCGTTTATCGTAATCTACAGTTTTCAATATCATCAGCCAATCGAGCTGCGAGTTGACTGCTTCAATTAAAATATCCTTTCTTATAAAATGGGATGTACAAACAACTGTACTCACTTGCGTGTTTATGCGTTAGTTATATTGTTAAAGATATTTATTGTTTGTGTTATGTAGTGTTCATACTGTGAGAGCGAGTTTTGTCTTAAAGGGGCAGAGAAGTTTTCATACTAAGGTTGCCTAAAATTTTAGTTGTTTCATTGTAAATCGAACGCTTTTGGTTGCTCTGCTTGTTTTTTCCTTTCAGGTCATTTTGCATCGTTCCATAGATGCACGTAACTGACAACATTGCCAAAGGCCATGGATTAAAGAGGAGATAGACTGCATTTCGTCTTCTCCGATTGTCCCCTACATTGGCAAAGAAAGTGCCAAACAACTGTCAAATTCACGTATTTCAACGATAATGTACCTTTTGTTTACGTCTGGTTTTACACCAAACTTGTGATTTTGCGAAATAAAAGCATTTCATTGACTAGATTGGGTAAATGGTATTTGCATTATAACTTGGAGATAGCTTACTAGCGTATCAGACTGCTTATTTAAGGCAATATTATTCTAAGCCACGTGATTTCGACACGTGTGCAGGAAGAAAATCAGTTTAGTGTTGGGACGCTGGTATAATTACTTCGCTGCGAACATGCGTGCTCTGCTTCAATTTTACACTACGCCAAAGACATCAACTGGCACTCTGGAAATGGTTTCTATTTTTCTAGCAATTTCTTTAGCAGGTACAGAATTAAAATAAACCGATTCTGCTGGCCAATAAATCAAACATTACAATTTTAATAGAAATGTATTGATGCAAAACTAACTTTTCATCATTCAATGCCAAATTACTGTAGGTATCCAAGTCAGTGTTTTCATTAAGTTGCAAGCAGTTACCGGCATGGATATATCATGTTTTTAACCAAGATATCTCGGATCATCAGTTACACTCCAGAGAGTCATTCAAGTGCTACTGGCAGTTTAGTTTAACAGTCGACATCGAATTGGGGCCAGAGCACCAATAATAGCTAGTAAATGCTTCTCGGAGGACATGTAAGAGATGGAAGAGAACACGATCAGAGTAAATACATACGTACTTGGACGTCCATATGCAGCAGCCAGCAGATGGCTCTCGTGAAGGGCTCCATGTTCCAAAAAAAATACAGCCGTGCCTGGCAAGAAAAAGGCCAGTATTAATTTTCCACAAAAAACTTGGTCTTATAAGTGTTGTGCGAGACACATTTTGTCGAGGTTACGCCCAGCTTGGAGAATTCAGTAGATACCGCCAGAAGAAAGGCTGGCAATATATATGGGCAGAATTTCCTTCTGAAGTGACCCACCATTGTGGCCCAGAACCAACTATTTGCCTCTACTTCACCTTTTTTTTTTTTTTTGGATTTGGTCTGGGAAAGTTCTGGGAGTGTCAGTATTATGTTTGTTTCTATATTACTTTTTGATGTGGACACTCGAAATAGGTTTCTTTAGGAGAGGTTTGTTCAGGATAGGTTTGTTTAATGCAGGATTGTTTAAGTCGGGCTTGGTTAAGTTACACTACGATATTAGTTATTACTTTTTGTACAAACTAACAAATAAACATCAGTTTCATTCATGATTATCTAATTAATGCATTACTACAAATGCCCGAATCTCTATTATACCACATGCTACAAGGTAACGAGCGAACACACAATACCAAGCAACCGAGTTTTTGATGCATATATTAATACCGCGCGCTATAGTTTTCAGATCCTGAGAAAGCCATATATATATTTTCACAACGAGGTTTAGATGACGTAGGCCGTCCCAGATTAGCCTCCGCGCATGCAGTGGGGATTCCGCGCATGCAGTGGGGATTTTTAAGTATTAAATATGTATGGGCCCAGCTGACATTTGTCCTAGTTATCTGCACTTCGAGAGAAGGCATCGGAGAGAGAAATAACGAGTTGGCTAAAGCGCTTAAATCGGTACTACGGTAGCCTACAGACTAATGTTGCGTCAAGACGACAGGGGAAATTTGAACGCTATTCTACGGATCTGCGAGTCACATGGTTATCTACATGGGTAATATAAACAGACACTGAGTGCAACTGTTATAAATGATTCTTTCATCGTACCTTAACGGCGCAATATGGGCGTAATATGCCACTGATAAGATTTATGTAATGAAAACTATATAAAAGAGGTTTATTTAACATTAAGTTTCTATAATATTACCACAATATAAACATGGCAGAATATGCGCGGGCAGAGACATACAAATATACTGAAGTAATAATTTATACTAAATTATAAAGATTTAACCACTTACATTATAAGTAAAGTCTAATTGAGAGTCCCCACCTTGTTCATGATTCCGGAGGCTGCTTAAGATGGCGGAAGTCTACGGCTGGACAGTCCCATCTTCAGTGTCTTCTCGTTCCAATGGCCCGACGACAAAAAAAGGGCTACACTGCCCTATATCGGCTGCGTTGTCCCCGTTTATTGGCCGGCGGAAGGGGTTTCTGTGGTTTGCGATTCCATAACAAAATTCAGCAATCACGGCCCGTGTCCTGGATAAATATGTGAAGCTGTGATCAGGTAGGCCGTTCAGCTAAGGCCTGATCACAACTCTTAACAAAGCGTACAGTATATGCTGTCAAAATTAACTTTTGGAGGAGATTCTGTTAACCGACGATCATGGCCCGAATGGGTAACTTTGGCAATCGACCAGAAAATACGCCGAGAATTATTTTACTAAAAAAGTCTCTAAACATTAGTGCGAATACAATGGCAGAAACAGTCCTGGTCGCAGATAATGCTAAATTAAATTATTCCTAAAAGAATCGAGAATGCATAGCCTACGTTAAAACAAGTATGGGCTAAACTCAAAAACACACGAGAGATGCCTGAAGGACAGTTACTTGGCGGAAATGAAGAGAGAACTTTCGAGATGCGGGTAACTGCTACCGCTACGTCGTAAAATTATCACCATAATGTTAAGAAAATATTAACAGACAAATTTGGAAACATTTCTGCAAAATTTATAAATAATGTAATAAAATATAGTATAATATTTGTCCCAATGAACACGTACATATCTTCTTGTAAACTGCAGTCATTTGTGCAGGGTGTTCCGGAACAATATACCAGGACGCGCAGCAGTTGTCAGTAGTTCCGGTTACTGACGAGGATGGTTTAACGAGGTTCTCGATCCTTCTAGGAGAACATATCATCACTTCTGATTGGGTTTCACGCCCAAACAATTACTAAATATTTACTGGATGAATACACCAAGCAGACGTGGTTATCCTTACCTTCAGCTCTGTGACGTCATACCAGTTGTGTTTATTATAGGCTCTTAGCAAATACCAGAAGGACCTTCGGTGTTCGGTGTGAGATGAAACGGAACACGGTCCAAACAGGTGTGCAATCAACTGACCTTCGCCATGTTGCGTCAGGCCTGTAGTGATGTCAGCCGGAGTTGAAGCATCTAACATTGTTCCTTGCCGCTTATCGACGCGCTTTGCTAACTAATAGTTAAATTAATAATGTTTTTTATCAAGAGGCTACCCCAGAAGCTGATGACTATTCATTACAACAGTCCACTGACAGAACAGCCAACACAATATATTTAGTTGCCCCGACAAAATATTTTGTTAAGTTTACAAAACTTGAAAAGCAACACACAATTTTTCTCATCCAATAAAATATACGCTTGAATTAACAAAAACCTCTGTGTTGGGCCAAAAGTAATAGAACTGTCAACATAGTATTTTGTTGAATCAACTGTTTATATTGGTTTGGCCACTCGTCTGATTGCCTTAGTTCGAAAACACAACTCGAGAGTTAGTTTGCCTTATTTTCTGTGACAATGGAGATAGTAACCGTTGTTGTTAATGAAATAATGGTTGGTGCTTAATAGTGGTATAAACTGCCTAAGGAAATAAGTTCGACAAGAAGCTAAAAAGTAAAGCTGCAAAACTTGAAATATTTATTTACGCTTTTTGTGCAGTATTTGAAATGAGCGTATTTTAAAAACCTTCTGCTTTCATTAGTCGTCACTATGGCTAAGTTAGCGAAGGCGTAGCATCCGGATGTATGGGGTCCTAAATTCGAATCTCGGTCGCGCTGCCAGTTTTCTTATGTAACCCGAAACTGTTTAACGTACATAAAGCCAAGCAAATCTTCAGTTGTACCAACCAAATCTTTTCTTGAGGCATCCAAATGAAAAACAACAAAATAATTTAGTTCCAACGACAAAATATCTCATTGCTCTTGTACCAACAATTAACTTTTGTTGCTCCAAACAAACTTAGTTTAATTCAACAAAACCGTTTTCTCCGGGTGTTGGGTTTCAGGTTCAAATCCAAGCCGATGCTATACACGGGATGTGCTTGAAACAACATCGATGACTCCAGCAGTTTAGTCCTTACGAAAATATAAGAAGAAAATTTATGCACCACTTTTCGCTTAGGTTACTATTAAGGAAGCTTTGATGCCCACAGATCGAATTTAAAACGCTTTTATTTAAAATATTAGAAATTACTACTGATTACGTAAAAAAAAAAAAAATTGTGAATAGTGATTTGTGTGGCGGAGAGCTTATTGTCGCCCCCCCCTCCCTTCCCCCCATGTTTGCGTGAAACATTGTAATGCCAAGCTGTAAACTGTTTATTAAGACAAATTACGAATCGGAGCGTCTAAATTAATATAAATGTAGTGGTGCTGTAACATCCTCAGGTGAACCGTTCTCGACAAATCCATGCGAGCATTTAAAAACAGAAGGCAAGTGAGCCGACAGGTAGGCAACGCGAGACTGGACAATATGCGAGAGTACAAGCCAACAGCGCTCGCTCTACTTGAAACGTACTAATGCCCGGTTGCACCAACGTGGTTCGAAACTCGATCCGAGAACAGCAGCCATCGTCAACTAATGTAGTTTGAAAATACGCCAACAGATAGAACTACATTCGATTGTTTTCTTGGGAAATTTAAACAACATTATAAGCAATTTAATATTATTCAGTAAAATTAATTCAGCAATAATTCACTTAAAACAGATCAAACATCGCACATCTAATTCTATCTATAGTGAAAAATATGCCTACTTCCATGAAGTCATATTACGAACCAATAGTAAAATTTGTCTCGTACTTAATCTCGATCTCTCATTTTGGAACCAAAATCGACGAATCGAAGATCCAGAATCATGAAATTTCGTTGGTGCAACACTTTTACATTGGAACCTAAAGATCAAACTGGACCCTGGTTTGGAACTAATATCAGCCTAAGATTCGCGTGCTAGGTGTGTGTCCGATCAAGTTACAGTAAGGAATTATGATGGCACGTTTGTGTACTGTGCCACACCAAGGGGACAACCTAGCAAATCATGGTTACGTGCTGTGACTACACCATGAACACAAGTCAGATAATACTGTAGCAAACGAATTTATTGAAACATTACGAACTCCTACATCTAGAGAAGTAGTTGCGCTAATCACACTGTTTACAGGAATTGTTCGAAGGTTCTCCCATGTGCTTCAATTCCGCCATTGCGTGTTGCCTACTTCTCAGTCCACTGGCCGTCTGTTATGAAGTGTTCGCACGGATTTCTCGAAAAAGCTTCACCTCAGAGTATTTCGACGAGATGGCTATTCTTGTAAACTTAAGTGTTTTTTCACAATTTCTCTTTACAAATCGTCTACAGCTTAGTATTAAAAAATTCCGTCCAACATAAGGAGGCGACACCTATTTACTTAATGAAGGCGGATGACATTAACAACAGCGTTTTCAGAGGCCAAAGTTCTCATTTATACAAATGACTATTCGCCGATTTGTTACTTAACACTCTGTAGACTATGCTCTAGTGTAGCACGACCTCACAAGAACGACAGCGCAGTAACAATGATATTGATTGGGTCAATATCAGCTCAGCTCTCCTGTACTTTCTTCTCGTAGGTAAACCTATAGAGGGCACGTTTAATAGTTTCATTAAAAAACGCATTGGTTCAACAACACACTGCAGTCCATTTCAAGCGCCAGCTAGACGACTGCCTTAATAATTACTTAAGGGGAAAGTGGTTCGAACGTTTTCGGCTTGTATTTTCGCAGGGAATAACCTGGCGGAGTTTGTCGCTGTTATTCTAATACACTGAGTACATCGTCTGCGATGCTGGCGAAAGGATGTATGGCCGTAAACATGTCGAGCCTTAATACAGGTGTCCCGGGTGGTTATTTACCGACAGTAAACGTGTGCCCTTTAACAGGTAGTATCGTAGAAGATCATTCATAGAGTATCAGTTTGTATCTCATAACAGTTGCTCAAAGTAACGGCCACCAAGCTCAATGGAAGGATGGCAAAGGTATAGGAGATTCCGCCGCGCCGGTTTAAATATCTCGCCCGTGTTGCGTATATCACATACAGCTACAGTCCTGGCAACTAAGGCCGCGGTATACACGAGTGATGTTAAACACATCCAGTTAGATACATTCCGTAGCCATGTCTGAACATGTTTAAAAACAGAACATGTATTCGCGGTCACACACCCAAAGCAGAATCAAATCAATAGAAATTTTAACCTCAACAAACATGGAACTTAAAATTTATGATATTTAATTATAATAGCCTCCAACATTTAAATTGTCATGAAACCTATACTTTTACTGTAATGGCATAATGGGTGGGTATTAGTCCATTCAACCTTAAACTTAAGTTAATTCAACAAATGCAGGAATTCCCGCCAAATTCAGCAATATTTATTACACTGCTTGTTTACTTCGAAGCAGCCAATAGGAGCACAGCAGAGAAGAGAAGTCGTTCGAAACTACTTATGAAGACTGTTCACTTTGAACGAGAAACAACTGCGATCGGAACTCATTCGAAGGTAATGTAACCTCTTCAATATCTGAACTTCTTGTAGTGAAGTAGTTCTGCCAGCAGCCCGCGTAACCGCGGCGCAAGTACATGCCTAGGTATACGGAGAGGGGGGGGGGGTATCATACACAAGTGATTCCGGATATCCCCACAGCGAAATAATCAAGTGGATTTAGGTCGGGTGACCTCGCAGGCCACGAAATCGGGCCTCCCCGTCCAATCCAGCGACTAGGGAATGTATCCGGATATCCGGATGATTGCCGACCATTACGCTGAAGTGAGGAGGTGCGCCGTCATGCTGCAGTCAAATTCTCTGACGAACAGCCGAGGGCACGTCCTCCAACAGCTCAGGCAAAACAAATAGCCAGTACTGTGGCACTGTAGGGACGACAGAGCTACCTTCTGGATAATAGGTGAACCACAAACAGATCATGGGTCGCCTACATGTTTATGCCCACATCTCCTTTCGTTGGCTTCCAAGACCACGCATTCACTGTGTCAAGACGCTGCGAGTAGCGGCTCACGTTCCCAGTTTCATTTTTACACGCTTTTCCTGATGGCGTAATCCAATTACTGCTCTGGACTGCACTCGTTGCCGGCGCACTGGGCGAGTTCTGCGTGTTCCAATTACCGGAACTCTCTCCGAGAGCAGTCAGATTTTCCTATTCCAAATGCGAGTTGCACTGAACGAGTGCGCACCAAGAGAAATTATTTCCGCTCCAAGTCTGGAGTCAATTCTGCTTTTCAGAGCAATATGGCGGTGACCTGTGACTATAAAAACACGAAAATTATTAGGACGTTGGGAATTCTAAAATATCTAACATTTCGGCAGCGGAATACTACGCAATAGTTAATATGGAACAAATACACTCTTGGTATATTGACGATATCGTTTGTAATTACAGCGGCGATGAGGTTAATTTCACCCAGTGACTCGTGTATACATTTGCCGAAGAGTTAGAAAAGTGAAATTGGAGAAAATTATCTGTACGGAATTTTATAAATTTAATTAAAATCCTTTAATGAACATCGTATTTCAAGCATTTTCTCCAAAAGATGTTATGTTGTCGCAAATGTTTTGCACTGTTTTCGCGGCGTGTCCCAGTTATAAGTGCATAAATAATACACTCGTTTCTGCCAATCACGCGACAAATGCACTTTTTCCAGTTTTCAGAGCGCACTGGAATGCGCCATGAAACATTCTGTATAGCATTTTGTGGGATTTGAAGGTGGAAGCGAGCACAAGTAGAGTCAGTGAACGTAGTAGGAGAAAGCGGCAGGAGGGGCGGGGGGGGGGGGGCGCAGGAAACAAGAAGGCGGGGCAGAAGCCCAGTGTGTGTACGTGACGATAACGCCGCCGGGGAGGTGCGGCGAAGGGCGAGGACCGGTGACCTGGGCGGCCAACTGGCAGCGTGTCTAGAGTCGCAGCTGGCCCGGGGCTGGAGCAACCTGGTTGGCCGTGAGATAACCGCGCATCTCCCTCGGTCCTGCCTGCCCACTTTCACTTCCCTGCCCCGGCCCTCTTTGCCTCCTCCTGACCCCTCCCCCTCCTCCTCAGGCTCTTCCCCAGAACGCACACCTCGTGGCGTTTGCGTTCCTGTGGGAACCCCGCCCGACCCCTGACCAAGACACCGCACAGAGTATAGTCTGTTCACGGTAACTTCACACTTGTTTAGTCACACCTTTGAAAAATCACCCGTCTATGACGTGTTAAACATATCATGTATCACATGCATTTTATACTTCTATCGACATAATAGTATCTTATTTTTGTTTAAATTGAACTTTTACATATATTTTATCAACATATTATTATATTACATTTATATTTAATATGAATAAAAACAGGGAGAAAATAGGTGTGTTGGTAACGCCTAGTAAGAAATAGTTCTCACGTAAAATATTATTAAACTGAGTTCTCGCGAATGTGGTGCGTTGTCCATCTGGTGTAATTTTTGTTTGCCTGAGGCGGAGAAATATCCTCTGAGTAGATCGTTGGCAGGGCTTCAGAAAAGTAGGAAATAACCGTGAACCGACTATAACTATGATTATACAGTAATTGCGTTACATCTTACTCGACAGCGGTGTGCTGGCATGTCAAAACACTAGTTTAAGTAAATAGTGTGCTAGATTTAGTCGATACCACACGTGGTTTTGACATCTGAATGTTGGTGAACGTGACTGGTTGCTGCGCAGTAGGCACGGGCACTCTACCCTATATTCTCACTATAGGCTTAATTTCGGATGTTCTTACAAGTAATGCCTAAAGTTGCACGTTATTTCCTACAAGTATAAAGTAATGAATTGTTTTGTGGCCAGCGTGCTCTTAATAATTACGTTATGTGAGAGGTGTTATCGTGTTTTCTATCTCATTTTCCGTAACGCATCAACTCTCAAAAGTTTGTGCTTGGAGTCGAGGATAATTCTGTACAACCTGCTTACCTGCTCAGTTCTAAGTTCACTTCGAATATTCTTCAGATTTATTTATTGCAATTCTTCGAGAGCTCAGAAAACACTTTAGTTGTTACAACACTTGTTTTACTGCAGCAAAAAAAAAATATATATATATATATATCGTTGAATATGAACCACTGGTACGTTTACCGCCAGCAAAATTATTGTTTGGTCTATATTTCAATGGCAATGATAACCCTGTATTTTGGTTACAACAGTTCTGCAGTATCCTTTGTGATACATTTAGTTACTGTTATTTAGATGATTAGACCATTAATTCGATGATATAAGACATTCGTATTTGGTAAAGTAACATTTAGAAAATTTAGTTGTATACTAAAAACTATAACTGAACATTTTTTTTTTTTACAGTGAATGCTGCGTGACGTCACTTGGACGTCCTAATCGCGGCCATTTTGTCTTCCAAGCCACTGAATGAATGAAATTCCTTCAAAGATTTTCGTTTAGAACATGTCCATTGAAACCAATTTTTAAACTAACACTCCGAATTATTAACACAGCATAAATATGAAGTACAGTGTCTTAATACATTTATTTATGCGCATTTAGGTCACAAATACATTTGCACATATTTATTTTATGCAAAGTAAATGTATCGTCTTAGAAAAAATGTTAGTTTAATTTTAACAAATTATTCTCGAGTAATGTAGGGTTTGTAGATGTCAGCAAATGTTACTGAATTTAATTATAGTCTTTTTTTAACTGAAACATTTGCAAAAAATGTTCTAGTTGCAATTTAAATATTACTGGAAACAGCTTCATGTATGTAAAGCTTTACAAAACTTTGAAATAATAGTTCAATTTCTATTGAATTCATTCCGTTGAAATGCATGCGAACACTTACTGTATTCAATAAGTTGGTTGAATTCAATAAAATATTTGATCGTGTGCGATGGCCTTTGGCGTATGCACTGTATACTCGGGGCTACAATTATATGGAAATTTCTTTGCTCTTGAAGACAAACCTAGCACTTCTATAGTTTTACTTTTTCGCTGAACTTTACCGGAATCTAAGCAAAATCTTAGATCTAGTCAACATTTCAGTTAGTAACAGAAACATTTTCTTTTAAATATTTCTGAAATTAACACGGTGGATTGTAAAACATGTTACACCTGTCGCGACATTATAATTGGTGCACAGATATCGCGCGACTTCATTGGCCGACGGGCAGCGAATAATAAACGTTGTCGAGTACAGTAGACGTGGCCGATGTAGCCAGAGCCAATAAGGACGATGATAGGTGGGAATGCAGAAACCAGCACCAATGATAATTGTTGTAGTGGAGAATATAGACAGCTCACTTCAATCTTATCAATGTCAGTAAAGCCCGTTCACAGTAAAGTGGGCACTTTTTAAGGTCCTTCCAAAAAGCATTAACCCCTAATAACTATATTTTATTGCAGTCTCAGATGTTAACTTTAGTGAGTGACGAAATGTGTACTTTGTGTTTATTAGTCATATTACAATATTTACATTAAAAAGTGGTGGAAAAGTAGCAATTAAATTGAAAGGAAAAAAATTAGCAGGGCCTTACAAAGTACTCACTTTACAGTGAAAAGTCTCTCTCCCCCCTTCTCCTTCTCTCCCTCCCTCCCTCTTGCTCGCGCTCTCTCTCTCTCTCCCCCTCCCTCCTCTCGCTCTCTTTCGCTCTCTCTCATATATATATATGAAAAAGTAAAAAGAAAACACATGTGACACTTTATACCTAAACTGAATATTAAGGGAGGAATGAGCCCTAAAAAAAACGACATTTTAAGCCGTATTTGTGCAAAATATCGGCTCTTACGTTGAAGGTCCCAATAACATACAATAATGTTACGACAGTTATTTTACTACGTTGCCGATATTTTGCACAAATACGGTTTAAAACCTCGTTTCTTAAGTGCTCATACCTCCCTCAATATTCGGTTTAGGTTGTCACGTATGTTTTCCTTTTACTTTTCCATGAAGAATCATCTCCCGAAATTTGTCGATCTAATTGCGAATCACTCTGTATATGCCGTCCTTGACGTACCGTCTTGTTTGAGAGAGCAACCATGTGTAGAGCCAATTCAACTCTGCCCTCCCTCTGCTCACTCCACTGCTGGTCACAATGCAGCACCCCGCCCGCGCTTGTCCCTCGTGTATCGATATACCTCACACACGGCTCACGTTTCAGTGTCAGTCCACATGAACACCGCCCACAGACGATATACACTTTTTATTCGGCGTTAAAATATGTAACTAATTTCCATCCACCGTTACCAACTTTACTGGGCGAATGTCACTCAGTGCGCACATTAAAATACATGCATGGAGGGGCAGTGAGATTTTTCTAAGGTTAATTTCTAAAGTGCTCACTTTATCGTTAACAGACTTTAGTGGAGTCACCTTTGCAATTGGATAACAGTTTATTACACACGCCAATAGTAGACTTGCAAGGCAACAATTAGCAAATCCCATACTGCCAGGTGTGGGATAACACTGGCTAGTCTCTGGAGCAACAGCCATTGAATACACACACGAGTCAAGTGAACACCGGATTGTGAAGTTTAGCCTACAGGTCATTGAACTCTAAATGTTCCTGTCATTAGCTATTGATTGTGTGGCGCGTTGTTTACATACTGCTATAGTTGTGAACATTATTTGAGACTATCTTGTGTTCATAAGGCGAGGGCAGAAACAGTTCACAAAAGCAGATTTCAAAAATAATAACCAGCTAAATGCCAATCTTTTGAAGCCCGATAAATTATCATTAGGTACGCCTGTGTTTTTTGGCCAGAATTTATTATACCCCAAACACTTCAGCTAAATTTTATTTCCGTGATTGGATGATTGTAATTGACATGCATTTTAGGTGTCTGTCCGCGAATCACGACATTGTGTCGGAGTTACTTAACTCTGATTGGCCCAGTCAAGTGAGGAACTGTCTTACCACAAAGACGCGAGGCCAGTGACCAAATGAAAGGTGCAAGTGCGCGGGCACCAACAGAATCGATGTTATTGCAGTAATGGATACAGGTGACTCACTTCTAATTCGTCTTATTAAGTGCCAGTAAATGTGTGCAGACCTCAACGTGTTAAAAATGTTTAATTATGATACTTCATTACATGAGACCAGGAAATTTCGCGGATTCATCTGGGGGACGAGTTAAACTGCATTCACGTTTACATAAGTGTTTGTGCTTTCATTGGTTCGTAGTTTGTTAGCCACGCCCCGGACGACTTTCGATCAGTAACGAACCTGTACGGAGAGCAACAACCCTTGCTACCTAGTCTGGCGTAAAACTGAAACCACACCCAATGAACAACCAATTGATGCTCGCGTGCAGAAAGGATTGCGAAGTTTAGCTTGTCGCCGAATGAATCCGCGAAAATTCCGGGTCTAAGGTAATAACCCAAACATTGACGTCTCAAAAAGTCCAAGAATTGAAACGCTTCATCTCGTTCACGTTGTGGAATAACTCTCGACATTGAAGCCCTGTGTTGGCAGTCCGCCAGCATGCTCGGGGCAAAGAGCACCGACCTGATACACTCCTCCCTCCGAGAGGATCCTGGCTGGCCTTGAAATGCTTCTGCTACATTTTTATTTCCCTCTCGTCCATGCACGATACAGAACACTCCTGGCGGGTCGCCCCAGTCACGGCTATTTTTGACCTTAACTCCATTCCTCGAGTTAACACGCTGAGGTCTGCACACATTTACTGGCACTTGAGACAAATTAGAAGTGTCATCTATATACACTACTGCAAGAACACCGGTTCTGTTAGTGTCTATGTTAGAACTCACATCACCCTATTGGTCCATACCACACCGAACACTACTATGTACTTTACAGCGTTCATTACTGGCCGGTCATCAACCAATATAGAGCTGAGCTGATACTGACCCAATCTTATGTTATTTATCGTACAAAAGGACTTACATTCAATTATGTCCCTTTGAGTGACTATAAAATACGAAACTGTATCGTCAGCAATATAATTGTTACTGCGCTGTAGTGTTCTTGTGTGGTCATGTTAAACACTAGCCGAACAAAGACTGCACATCCATGCGAGTTTTGCTCTGAATAACATTACAATTTTCAAATTAGCTTTGCTCTAGCTACACTCGAGCATAGTCTACAAAGTGTTAAGCTCGTGTGCAATGATGCAAGTTTCCTTGGAAGATTCCATGCAAGCTTCCAAGACTGCTTGTATGTGTGATTACACAGAAGTTTTGGCAGATTTCTAGACTTTTTAACGAACATTTTCGTAATTGGTGGTACAAAATTTTCGACGGAACGTTTTCAAAAAGGTAGTAATTTTATTTATTTTGTTTTGAGAAACAGCGATAGTATGTTATTTTTGAGAATTTCGGTAAATTTCTTCGGAATTTCTTTCTTAAACGAATCCATTTAGACCTCAAATTTGATAATTTGAGTTAAATTTTTTACAATTTCCCACTACATCAGAACCAATTCATACTCAGTTTGTAGGGACTTTCAAACGAAAATCAACGAGTTGTCGATCATTAAATTCGGTTAAGTGGTTCGCGAGATATGAGTGTTTGAAGTTCATTGAAGTTTCCTGACGGATACTCATAATTTAATTTAATTTTCCTTCCCCCCCCCCCCCCCCCCCAACAAAATATTTTATCGAGTAAACAAAATCTGAAAAGCAACAAAAATAATAGCGTTGATCTAACACAGTACAGGGAAGCTAGCAACAGTAGAGAAGCCAGCATCCTCGGGAGAAATGAGCAACAATTCAACAGTTACCTCTGCTGATACTTCGCCCTGAAGATGGAGGCTCCAATGTCTTCCGACACATCGGTAAGTAAAACGACAGTTCCACGGCTACTACCCACAACCCAAGATTTTTACTCGCATTCTTTATATTTAACTAGCTTTCCTGTGCTACTTCATACGCACGACATTTTAGGATTTGGAATCGCTCTTGGAAGGAAAGGAAGACAGACAAAAAAGAAAGGAGAAATGACGGAACTTTTTTTTTTTAACTGTAAGGAGTTTCCTTACAGGGAATCTCTCACATGGCACTTTATTGTTTCTAATTTTCTACACGGGCCATTTATGGTTATTTAAATATTGTGAACATATGTTATTAACTTCATTTGAATCACTTATCTGAATTCTTTTACATGTCACATTAATTAACAGGTATTTTCAAATGTTGAAATTTATTTAAATCAGTCAATGTTAACTATGTCAAAAACAATACTGCAACTTTTATCCACACTACTAGATTGACAGTTTAGCTGCATACATTTTAATGATTGGAATTAATGTTTAAATAGTGTGTTATCTGTTTCTGATTGGTAAGAGATATATGAAAGTGTGATCAGCAGAAAACAAATTGAGTGTTTTTGGAATGTGACGATGCAGATGTGTTTTGTTTGTTAGGAAGAACTTGACTGAAAATTTTATGTGAAATAAAAAGATTCAAAAGGAACAAATGGCCTCCATGCAGAAGTAGCATGTATGACTAATGTGTTTGATGTTAAATTAAGTTTATGAAGGTTTCAGTATTTAGGCTAAGCAGTATTAAGTATCGCTGCTCAACACACCGGGAATATCTAACTGCAGGAGGATTGTTCATTATGCATTTCCCGGTTGGTGTTCTGAGGCAGTCTGGCATACCAGCTATTGTGCCTTAATACCTGCAGAACTCTTCAAGTAAGGTTTTTCTTTACTATTTAATCGTTCAACACATTGCTATGAAGTTGTATGCGGAATTTAATAATATGGCAAGTCCAGTGGTCCGAGTGTGTGGTATCAAATTACCATGAACAACTGATTCTTAACCTCTACTGATGAACTAAGCCTGGTTGCCCACATAAGAATATTCTTCAGTTAATTTTAGTAGTCAAATAATATGTTTGGTAAATTGTCAGAGCTGTTGTGTGATTAGTTTAGGGAAATCAATTGTTCATTTTGTCACAGATTAATTTTTTTTGCAAATTAGCTAAATTTTCTTTGACAACTGACAGCAGTATATTTAAATATTAGTTGTGTTCTGTTAAAAAGGGTCTAAAGATGTTGCATGTGAGTAGAAAATGAGATTTTCCATTATTTCTTTAATTATATTCTCCTAAGCTTTCTTCAAAGTGTTTCCTTGTATTTAGTAGTGAGTATTTCTTTTTCTGCAATCTATAATAATGTGTATATTAATCAATTTTCCTGATCATGACATGGGAAAGAAGTGGTTCATATTGCTATGATTTGTGCTGATTTCCACTCATATATATAAAGTTAATCAGTTTCCTAACACACTTCATTACAGAAATAATTGGTTTTTCCAACGTCGGGACTAACTTCTCCCATGAACTGTGTTCTAACATGCCTATAGTTTCTTTACAGAAATAATTGACTGCCCAACGTGTAGGCATATTTGTTACATGTTACTGCTCTATCCTTTAAATAACAATGCTTTTATATGCAGTAATCCTAAGAAGAGCTTAATCCAGTACCTATGTACATCCCTGATCATATTTTCGGAACCGTTTGAGATATCTCGATGAAACAAAGACTAAGTTGGTCCTGGGGTTTATATATAATATATACAAATTTATATATATATAAATTTATATATATATAAATTTATATATAAATATATACTGTGTAAATTTGATGTGAATACGTCTAGTGGTTTTTTTACTTAATTTGTTCAGTCAGACAGACACGAAAAAAATTAACATTAGATATGGCTTAATAATCAATTATACTATGTGGAAAAATAATTAAAAGAGGAAAATTCGAAAATCACAGACACTTCTATTTTATTTAGCTGTGTTGATTATATTTTGATTATATTTAATGTGAATAAAACAGGGAGAAAATAGGTATGTTGGCAATGCCTAGGAAGAAATGGTTCTTATGCGAAATATTATTACACTGAGAACGCACGAAAGCATTCAATTGTCCCTTTGGTGTAATTTTAAAAACTCTGTTAATCTTTGTTTGCATGGGGTGGGGGAATATCCTTGGAGTAGGACTTTAGCATGGCTTCAGAAGAGTTGGAAGTAACAGCGAATGGACTACAACTGATTCTCGAATGTACGAAAGACTGAAGTTTAGCCCGTTGGCCATTGACCCCGTGAAGTGTCCCTGCCGTCAGCCATGCTGCAGCGTGAGTTAAAAAACTTGCTACAGAGCTGATGATTATAGCATCGGGTGTCGTCCAACATCCAAGAGAAGTGGTTTAACTGGTTTACTGGATACGGGAGCACTTTTCAAGTCAACATTCGAAAAAGAAACTATCCTAACAGGATATAATTTTTCCTATAAACACTGAACAGAGAATGTTGGCAGTGAATTATTGAATAAAGTTACGTGTGTTCGCCTTTCAGTCGAAATGCAAAGTTAAAATATGCTTCGTTTGAAATGGGTAATTTCATATTCTACACATCTCAGATGATCAGTTTGACGTGCTAGAATTATATAGTTTATTACAATGCCACTATCTCTACTGATCAACTCACACTAGTCATTCGTTACGTCCATGGTAACTTAATTTTTACATGCGGTGAATAATTACGTAACGGTGTATAGAAGAATAAAATAAGCAAGGCTTTCCTGAAGAACTCAATCGAATGTTACGGTTGCGTTTCTTCTCTTAAGGCATTAGTGTGAACTGATTAAGAAGTATTTAAAAAATTAGCTTTCTCTTTAGTTTGTACCGCCGATTACATCTTTGACAGTGTTAGAGTAGCCACGTCGTTCCATTTTTATTACGGCATTACTTAAATACACGGGATAATATAGCTTGCAGCGAGGAATTACGATACATTTTAAGGAAAAATAAACTTGTTTCTAATTTACATTCAAATTCATATGCAACACGCAATGAATAACAAATACAGTTCCTCACTTGCCAACAAACGCTTATGTTTATGTATGAATGTTTTCTTATGCGTGGAACATCGTCTTCAATGACTTACCTGCACGAGAGGGCGCGGAGTAAACTTGACTGACGGACAACGCTTCTCAAGAAAGTGTTCCGGGTTCGATTCTCGGCGAAGCAACGCCAGGGTTTTCGTGTGTCGGAAACGTGACGGACGTTGCCAATTAATATTTCTCGGGGTACTCCTGCTTAGTATGGCAAATATAGGCCATATTAATATCACATATAGTCAACATCGCATATTGTTTACATAGCATACAGCTAACATCTCGCACAGCCAACATCTCTTACAGTTAACATCGCATATCACTAATATCGCAGTATGTAACTGATGGACCAGATCTGAGTTGCGATATTTAAAAAAAAATATTGTTTTGCGATAGCTATATCGCCGTATCGCACAGCCCTGCCTTCAAAGCGCTGTACAGTGTACCTCTCCATATATTATTAAAAGTGATTTACTGAAGTTTTTTCTCACTTCTATAGTCAAAATGACACTCTGATGACATTTTAAGAACAGAGCACAAAATCACACCAGGTCGTCAGGAAGCAGTGTGTGGCGACTTCAATGGATTTGAAATTCAATTGCCAAAATATTCTTCAGTAATTCTAAAAACAAAGGTGGAATAAGGAATTCACGGGGATAAATTGTGTATGAACAAGATTATCTTGCCGAAACGTGGAGAGAATACCTGTGTTTTATATGATAGAGAACTTGATCCATTAATTCTAGAAAGGGAAGCAGGTGTAGACAGAGAAGAGCTAGGAGAATGTATTCTGAGATACGAGTTTGATAAAGCACTTGAACAGCTTAGAGAGAGAAAAGTTCCAGGAATAGATGAGATTCCAGCTGAACTCTAAGGCAGACGGGGGTGAAATAAAAGACTTGCTGTACAGACTTATTTGTGATATATTACAGACGGGGAACATGCCTATAGACTAAGAAATAAATTGTAATTCCCATACCAAAGAAAGCATCTGCGAACAAATGTGAAGACTTTGGAACCCTAAGCCCGATTTCCCATGCATCTGAAATATTAGCATCAATAGTTTAACACCGTATTCAACAGAGGATGGATTCTGTACTAAGTGATAAATTCGGATTCAGAAGAGGAAAAGGCACAGGAAAAGCAATACTTGCTCTCAGAGTTCTCATCGAGAAGTGCATAAGGAAAAAAAGAAGGTTTATCTTGCCTTCTTAGATTTCGAGAAAGCTTTTGACAATGTCCACTGGAATAAGCTGTTCACCATCCTGAAGCGACTGGGACTTGAATACAGAGACTGGAGAATCATATTGTTACAAAGTCTGGCGTCTTTCTCCGTAGTGACGCCGACCAGAATGGAGGACCCCAGGTGCATGCGGTACTGTTCGCCGTAGCCTTGCATCAGTACAATAGCCTCGGAACTCAACGCAAGGTGGGACAAGCTCTCACTAGGTTAACATAAATATATACAAAGTGCTTCGCCGATAATATATAGGTTATTGTAATTGTAATGTTATCTTAGCACAATAATAGCCCGGCTTTATTTCAGATAATCTTCCATCAATATACCCATTAGATCGCTCTACCTCTAGCTACAGCCCCACCATGATTCTCAACCATAAACCCCCCTAGCCCTTAATTACAAGTACAGCCAGAAGGCGTTCTTTGTAAAAAAAAATATGGAAATTTTATTAGAATGAAACTGCAGTTTCCCATGCAGAATCACACATGAAAAAGGGAGTAAGGGAAGGCTGCATTTCTTCTCCAATACTGTTCAATGCTTATGTGCAAGAAGCAATACATACTGTGAGAGACTCAATAATGGCAGGAATATCAATACATGGACAAATATAGACACTATGAGATTTACAGATGACATTGCAATTGTTACGGAAGATGAAAGTGATCTGATAGACCTATTGTTAGATTATACTTTCCAGTAAATATCTCTTCCATATTTGTCTTCAAACAAGAAGAAGACTAAGGTGTTGGTCTGTGGCAGAAATGTACACGAACAGGTACACGTATAATTGTAAAACAATCCTTGAGCAAATTAGGGATTCAGATACCTGAGTAGTATAGTCACAGAGGATGGAAAAAGCAGAGAGGAAATAACATCTCGAATCAATCAAGCTAATTTTGCTTTCTACAAGCGTAAGAAACTCTTCATATAATTGACGAGGTGTTTAGACAAGCTGATGAGGAACGCACCTTCTGGACGACCTTACAGAGAATAGAGAGGATGATAGGTAACATCCTGAGACACAATGAACGACCTAAGAAGATAGTTGAAGGAAAGGCAGATGGGAAGAACCACAGACAGAGGAAGAGGAAGACTGCGTTACTTTAGCCAAATTATCACGGATATGAAATGAAGCAGCTGTGATGAATTGAGAAGGAAGGCTGAGGAGGGACGTGCGTTGAAAATTGCTACAAACCAATTCCTGTATTGATGATCGAGAGAGAGAGCGAAAAGAGAGAGGAGAGAAAAAAGAGAAAGCAAAACGAGAATAAAAGAGAACAAAGAAAATCAAACAGAAAAAAGAGAGAAAAGGAGGAAAGAGGGAAAGAGAGAAAGAGAGAAAAAGAGAAAAAAATAAAAATAGAAAGAGGAGAAGAGAGAGAGAAATAGAGTGTGTTAAAGTACATGCAAATTATATCTGCAACAGTGAAACTATACAACATGTGATGGAAGCCAAGAAATTATTTTCCGAATGGACAAAAACTCATCATCGTAGTGCATGTAGCTATTTATTGAGTTATGCACGTACGTAAAAACACTAGTTTTACAGAAAATGTTTTACCAAGAATTCCTCTTAAGCGAGTCATCGTAGTTACACACTAGTCTTTCAAATACCTGTTCTCGTTTCTTTGGCAGTAAGACATATTTGAAGTTGTTCGTTCCATGTGAAAGATCGTGTTGCCAAAAGGCCGTAATTATTTCTGCGCCCAGCGCTGTCTGTTATCGACTACCCACGTGTATTTGCGCCCTACACCAGCATCCATCCCATTATTTATTGTAAATATTTTTTAATAACAACAATTTGATAATATATATTTGCGTCCTTCACTAGGCTACTAGCATCAAAGAGAGTATTTATTGTAAATTGGTTTGCTCAAAGATAAATGAGAAATTACAAGCCCTTTTTATTTAACGTACTTTCCTTCGGACAACTTTGGTTTCGCACGTGATTCCGACAGAGCATTGTCTCTTACACTTTTCGCTGGAAAGAAATTAGAAATCTGAATGTTTTAGATTCAAGAGATGTGAGTTTCAGATGAAATTGTTTGAGAATTACTATGATTTCCAAAGCCGCTGAATGACGCACCACACAACAAATCGCGTGATTACCCGATACAGTGGGGCTACTGATCCAGTGAGATCCACCTTGAAGGCAGGGTCGGCATGGCTGACGCTGGCACTTGGTGGGGCGCGACCGCCTGTCCTACGTGAAGGGAAACCTGCCCTTGTTGGCCGTCGTGGGGAGTGTACGAGATGCGGCAGGAGAGGCGAAGGAACGCGGTGGTGAAGAAACAGCAGTACCTCGAGAAAAACCCGCAGGCCGTCGGCAACGTCCGCCACGCTTTGCGCATTGTTGTGGTTGTCGCCTTAGGAGACACCACAGCTGAGAGGTTTATAGGAGAGAGTGTTAAATAAAAGACGTACTAAAGATACTACTTCCCTTTAACGATAATTAGAACAATTAAAACAATTACAATTGAATAGGAGTAGGTTGGGGAAGGACAGATGAGGGCATTGCTATCTTTCCCTCACTAACTCATCCCTGAAGATGGCCGGAGATCGGCGCCCTCGAGCTCAGCGTCTGCCTCGTGTCGCCGACGCACCAGGGAGACGCCGTTTCCAGGTTCGGATCCATCGACCGCACTTCTCGCCCCTCCCGCTCCCCCTCCGTACTTCTGGTAACGTGTTGTAACTCCTCCCCTATTCGCCGATCCCTTGGCGTGGGCGGAGTTAAAGTTGCCGGCCGATGCCCCTAACTTCTGTGCCAGGCAGAATGGTCCAACTTGCAGGTTTGTGTGTCTACTCCGCTACCGCAGTGCAGCACATGCTGATCCAGCCACGGAGTTGGCCGCAGGTGATCGCCTTTCGCCCGGGAGCCCCGCTTGGCTGGAGTCGCAATCCTAACAGCATGCAGCGAGGCGCAACTCGGCTACGTTGGATTTCAAACTCTGCTGGATCGCCATGATGGGAACAACTCTGCTGCCCAAGGCTTTGTCAATAAAAACAAATCTTTCGAAATAATTTACTAAACTAATGGAAAACTATTTTAAAATTATTTTCTACGGATAACCGTTCGATATATCGCATCGATAACGTCTTTATTACATATTACACAAATCGCGATTAAAATTCCACCATAGCGGAAGCATACTTGTCTAAGAAGTGAATTATCAAGAGTGTGAACGCAGCCTTAAGACTTCTCGGTCCCTGTATGGCCTTCAACCAATCCGGGAAACTCGAATCTTCCTGTGCTCGAAATTAAATTCATTCGGTTCCCGTAACGACGCAAACGAGGGCCATTCGTGTATGATTTCACCATGCAATTCAAGCTGTTTCCCACGCTTCTCCTTTCCCACTCATTCGTGATGCCTGCCAACATACACACGCCTACTTACCGACGTATTAAGGGGAAGGGTCCCTAACTATCTCAGTCACGAATGAAAATATCGTTTTAGAAGTTGTAACGAATTAATTATTTCGTTTGCACTGCATGATAAGAAATGTTTCGTGGCGATCACAGAGTGTTCTGTTTGTATTAACCCTGCCAATTATTTAGTAGCGACCACAAAATAAAATTTTAGTGGCCGCAAATGTTTAGTAGTGGCAAATAAAAAAAATGATGTGTTCACCACAAAAAAAAATTGGCAGATCACCAAAAAGATTCTGGCAGAGTAAATTCCAACAAAACACTGATCACCACAAAAATTGTTGGCACTGTGAATACGAATAAAACACTATGGCCTTTCCTGAATATTAATCTTAGTGCGAGATTTCACTAGTATCGTCAAAACTCTTTGAAATATGCCTCGGCACAATTTGCTTCACATGTCACTAGCAACAACTATTTGTAGTCCATTCACGGCTACTTCCAACTGTTCTGAAGCCCTGCCGACCAAAATCATACTTGTAGTGTATTCCTCAGCCTCGTGCGAACTAACATTGAATAAGTTTAGGAAATTAACTCGAAGCGACAACGCATGGCATTCGTGCGCACTCAGTTTAATAATATTTTGCACAAGAATTCTCCTTACTAGGCATTACCAACACGCCTATTTCCTCCCTGTTTCCGCGAGTATTCGGTTTAAATGAAATATAGTTTGGAGATAACATAAGTAAAAGTTTGATTTAACCAAAAATAAGATGTGTTATTGTAAGTATAAAACGCCGGTGATACATGACATATGCATATAGGAAACAACCAAACATGGGGTGGTTTTTCAAAGGTTCAATTAATGCCCGGTTGCACCATCGTGGTTCGAAACTCGATCCGAGATCGGATCTAAGGCCAACCAGAAAACTGTTGCACCATTCGAGTTCAGAGCTGGACTGGAGATTGAGATGAAGTTCATTTCGGAACCCCGAAATTGGCAGTTTGAAATCTCGATCCGAGATCAGCAGCCATCTTCGACAAATGTTGTTTGAAAATACACCAACAGATAGAACTACGTTCGATTGTTTTCTTGGGAAATTAAAACAACATTATATGCACTTGAATATTATTCAGTAAAATTCGTACAACAATGATTCACTTAAAACAGATAAAACATCGCACATCTAGTTCTATCTATAGTGAAAAATACGCCTACTTACATAACGTCTAATAATGAGGAAAAGATATAATGCGAGTACGTGTAATATGGCATATACGTGTGTTTACTATGTACAGTGTATACATTTTGTATACGGTAACTTGACTTGTCCAATATCTTTGTACAGCTATGTATTGAAAAAAAGATCTTAACGTCATATATTACGAACCAATAGCAAAATTATTTGTCTCATACTTAATATTAATTTCTCACTTTGGAACCAAGATCGACAAACCGGAGATCCAGAATCATGAAACTTCGTTTGTGCAACACTAACATTGGAACCAAGATCAAACTGGCTCCTGGTTCGGAACTAGGATCATTCGATCTCGTATCGGGAAAGATGATGGTGCAACCGGGATTAGAGAGTGTGCAGACAACGGAATATAATCTCGACAGAGTGGTACCTCCCACATGTGAGGGACTCGCCTCATTGGACGGCGTTTCCTTATGTGCACAGTGCAAGTCATTAAGGCGAACATTCCCCTACAATGTTGGAGTATTGGCTTGTCTAGCTTGCTCACATTTCTATCGCACTCCTATACCCAACTAGCTACTGACTGCAGTACAGGCAAGACACGATAACTACAAATTCATAATTACGTCACACATTTCGCAAAACTAATAATGTGACGTAAATAAGATTTCTTAGTTAAATCGTTGTGTCTACTTTTGTGTAAGGTCAATAACTATTTGGTTTATGGGGGGGTCCAGAATTCTCTTTTTCAAAATCAAAAAGAAAGGCTATAAAATCCAAGAGTCCAATATGGCGGGGAAATGTTTCTGTTCGGCGTCTCAGGTATAGGACACTGTGAACTAAGGGTAAGGGCAGTTCAAAAGCCTATTTTTTTTATAAAGCTTGAATATATATTGTGGTTCCGTGATATTTCAATGGCAATTTGATAGGATTACCAAAACGTATTAAAACGAACATTCATCGCAATTTTTTCTAGCATAAATATGAAAATTTACACTTTAAACATTTTTTTCGTGCAGTCATAAAAAAAATATTTTAATAAACAAAAATTTGTTTCACCTTGGCATATAGCAATTACTTTCAAATCTCACACTAGGTTCACCTGCGTTAACTTCTGACTATCCTGGCTTCAAATTCTATTTCAAGTATCAAAATTCAAATACGGCTGAACCGCTAAACAATTTGCCGGAAAATAATTTTTATAACATTTTTTATAAGATTGCCAAATATTTCGGGTTCTAACCGAATGTTTATTTATTTATTTTATATATATTTTTTTAAGTTTTGAGATTTGTACGAACAATATATAAATTTAAAAACTCATACTTAATATTAGTATTTATTTCGCTTTCTGTTTTTTTAATGCATCAGTGTGTAAAAAATAGCAGCTTTATAGAATGTTTACTTTTCCAATGATGTCACATTTTCACTTGACCGACGCATTATTAAAGTGATGAGGCCCATGGCAATGCTAATTTTACATAAGGTGGAAGAATACCTAACGTGCGTACAAGTAGATCTTAAGCAGGGCTTTCAAAAGTGCTCATTTTACCGTGAACAGCCTATATAATTATGGTTATTTAAACAAGTGCTGTTTATCACATGGATGTTTATGTCTGTGTTTGCACCACAGTTCGAGCCCCGGGCAGGCGGGAGGGTCCCTTAATACTAAGTGTAAAGTGTTTTAAGTCCAGGTTTTCTGGCAAACTATTGAAAGTGTGTCCAATATGCTCAACTATGGAAATAACACACACGTCAGACGTCACACACATTAAAAACATCATTTCAGAGCACTCCAATATGGTTAAAGGCGTATTTTTCAAAGCGCTGTATCTCAAAATATACGCGTTATACAGAATGTGTCTAAATTCTCATTACATATTGTAAGGGCTTGTAATGGGGATCATGATGGTTACGTTTTGCATAGGAACGTATGTGCGGAAACTTACAGTTTCCCCGCGACAAACAAAACACCACATGTTGACCTCTCCCACTTCTGCAACACACTGTACGTTGTTAATCTTCTGGGTCCACTTACAAGAAGGGCTCGATGTGACAACCAGCGACGTCTACACAAACACCGCACCTACGTGCCATGTTCTGGTACACACGATCACCAATAACTGGACGTCCAAGATCCGCCGCAGCCATAATCCGCGCCAGCAGGTCCTCCTCTGATTTCAGAGAGGTCTGGTAAATCAAGCCTTTCATGTGGGCCCACTGGAAGTAGTCTAGCGGAATCAAGTCGGGCGAACGTGCAGGCCAAGGAGTCGGGCCATCTCGACATATCCACTATTGGCCACAAAAAAAAACTACCTGCGCTCGCTCTAGCAATTTGTTAGTTTTGTATTTTCTCTTCTCATGCACGATGGCCGCCAATGGTGATTGGATCTACACACTGCGTATGAGGATTTCTCTTCAGGACTTTGGGATCCAGTTCTCTACTAATGGGTCGGTAGCGGACCTGAGGAAAATCGCCGTCGCTTACTGGTGTGAACGAGCTGGCGTGACGAGTTCTGTCAGATGGAAGGGGAAGGATAAAAAGGGGGGAGGGGGAGGCGAGTGAGAACTCCGTTTCCAATAAATTATTATCCTAGCACTTTCATCCTTGCGTAACCTCAGTCGGTGCTGCTATTTTTTATATAGAGGTAGCTAAAATTGTGGACTTGCGTTTGTGTGACGATAAAACGCTATTTTAGGCTGTTCACTGCAAAGTTAGCCCTTTTGAGGCCCTAGCTACTTTTTTTCATTTCAGCCATTTTTTATTCTTTAACCTCCTTTTAAAATAAATACTGCCCTGTAAGTAACAAACACAGTGTGTATATACAACTGCATTCGAAAGTAAACGTCTAAGAATAAAATAAAATGTGTTTATTGACTATTATTTCAAAAGACGGCTCTCAATAGTGTTCACATTACCGTGAATAGGCTATACGTTTTTTATCAGTAAAGTGCCCTGATTACGTGCTTCAACTGCTTGGCGCGGAAATAGCTGATATAAATGGCTCGTATAACAGTTTCACAAGAAGGTATTTGAGTATGTATGCCTTTCCCGCTTGTGTTAAGCGTGCGTGTGCACGTGACTGCGTGCACAGATTTAACTTTCAGCGTCCCGATGAGTCTTTGCCTGGCTTTATCGACTCAATAGCTCATCAGAGAGCTGTTTACTTGGACTTGTCGGAGGCCGAGATTGTAGATTTAAGTCGGAATCACGTAGCCCCGACGTGCACGACACGACGGCCAACAGCCAATGAAATACAAGATAGATCGCCGCAAGCCCGACCGATTCCGTCGTCCGACCAGCAATTTTGGATTAGAAATGATTTCTATTCTTCGTCATGTCGTGCGGCACGACGCACAGAATGTACAACCTTACAAAATTAAATTGTATTGCAAGCTTTCCTACAATGATAAATACACAGCCCAAAAGAAATATAAATTGAAAATTACTGTACCTAACTCTCAAAAATAATAATTTTACCTTTGTATGCATTAGCGATACCAGTTTGTCACCATTATGTATTACAAATTTCCCTCTCGTTCACCGCCTTTGAGACTAACGTAGCCTATCAGCGCTTTCTAAATAGTTGTGTTAAATGCCCAGAACGTCGTTCATGTATAGTCCATTCCCCACTGGAAGCAACTTTCTGGGAGTCCTAAATATATACTTGCAGGCCCGTTTCGTATCCTTCCGCCAAATGTAAACAAACATTGCCATGTGACTGTCATGTAGCATATGTCAAAATCAATGTTTACATTCCATTGTGTGTGTACATATAGTCCATTCCCGATTGGAAGAGACTTATGAAAATCAACCTTTGAAAAAACACTCCAGGCATAACATGTCGACCTGTTTTTTCAATAACGTGTATGCCACAAATATATAACACTGGTTAACTTACAGTACTGCATTGTTAAATAAATGAAGCTTTACCTTAATATATTCTATAACTTGTAATATTTATTTATTTTTAAATATGAATTAACAACGAGAGCAGCGACGTGTTCGCAACGCGCGGTAAGAAATAGTTCACAGTTAAAATATTATTTTAACCTGGTTTTATAGTATACTATTTGTAAATTAAACGGTGCCTATTGAAATATTTAGGTAGTCCCGATGGCAACATCTAATTTTAACAGTTTAAAATAACAGCGGCAAATATTGTGAGTAGGCCATAATGGTACGGTGTTGTTTTGTCGAACGAGAGCAACTTTGAAGCAACTGTCTGCTAAGCGAGGCTTGTCGCGCTCGCGCTCGCTCTCGCTCTCTCTCTCTCTCTCTCTCTCTCTCTCTCACACACTCGGGAAGTTTCACTTCCCTAGTACGCTAAATTGTACTTGTTTTCAGTTGTAGCCTATTTCATACTAATTACATCAAAATAATGATGTTTGAATTTGTAATTTACAACTGAAAAGAGATTTTAATGTTTGAATACTTATTGTAATATATTTAGATACGATGGCGAGGCAGAAGCAAAGTGAAGCTGGCAGACGTGGCGAGCCGTGACATGACGTGTTGCTGTTTTACCAAACGAAGCGTAAATTATACTTACTGAGGAAAAAACTTTAAATTACCACATCACGTTTGTAGATGTGTTTATTAAACCTATCGACAAGTTACGATGTTGTGATAAATCTGTGTTTCCACGGCAGTAACAAATATACTGTGATGTGTGTTTCGTTAATCATTGCGTCTGTGAAATGGCGTGCCTTTGTGCATCGTGGTCGATACGCTGGTCCTGTGTGTGTGCGTGATTTCAAATATTTGACGTGAACTATTCATACGTTGTAAATGTGAACAGTTTTTATGGCGAAGTTATTTATTTACATCCACGTCTGTTTATTTATCACAACGTTGTACCTTTGCCCTGGTGGGTGTTTGAAACACAGTCGTGTAACGTGATTTGCCACCAATCCCAACAAAATAACCAAGCCCAGCCCCAATAAATTTCAATAAACCTAATACACAGTAAGTAGCAATACATATAAATATGAGTGGAATAAAAGTTACGGTAGGCTTATTTGTGTGCATGTTCACCGCTATATTTTAAGTGTCTGTAACAAAGAATGAGCGACACGAGTTGCGTGCTTGATTTTAATGTCGCTTTTTCATTGGACTGTCTATTCCTTCGTTATTCGAACTGAGGCCGTCCTTTTAAAGAAATAACCCAACACATATCAATAAAAAAAAGTTAAATACTACAGTTCATTACCCCGCAGTTGTAACAGTGTAACACAGTTGCGGAAAAATATTAACGTGCATTACGTGTAATGTGCTATGTCGTGAAAAACAAATATGTTACTGTAACGTAACCGTAAGAACTATAGTTAATTCAGGCATTTTTAAAATGTCATGTTTAATTTACAAATAATATACTGAAAAACGAGGTTAAAATAATATTTTAACTGAACTATTTCTTACCAACCGTTGCCAACACGTCGCTGCACTAGCTGTTGATAATTCATATTTAAAAAAGAAATAAATATTACAAGTCATAGAAGATATTAAGGTAAAGGTTCATTTATTCAATAATACAGTAGTGTAAAGTTAACCACAGTGTTATATATTTGTGGAATAAAGGTTATTGAAAAAACAGGTTGACATGTTGTGCCTAGAGTGTTTTTTCAAAGGTTGATTTTCCAAGTGTCGTGGTGTCGTTTTTGGTCGTGTCGTGCTGTGTTGGTCGGGGCTATGTAATTCCGGCATTAGGGTTGGAGGATTGGGCTCCCCAGGTGCGTGCAGTGAGCACCATGCTTCAGGTACCGCGTTCCTTGGTTGAATTGAGGACAGTAGCGGTGGAAATCGAAGGCAGATTACAGGCCGCTAGAGCACACCGCTCCGTCTATCCCGTGTTGGGATCTTCCGCTCCGCCACCTGTTCGCCACTCTGACTTCACACCAGCTCGTTAATACACGCAATTGCACACAGGGGCGTAGCCATACATTTTTTTCGAAGGGGGGGGGGGACTGATTAGTATTAGTATTGTCATTAGTAGTACATCGTTCACAAGTCACAGTGGAAGGATAGAAACTATTTATGCTAACTCGCTCTCTTATACACACACATTTACAATAGTTCAACACAATAGACACGTGTAAATTGCATTACAGTGTCATTTAAATATCTTAATATTTTAACCTGTAAATATAGCATTAATATTTTCTCATACCTATGCAAGCTAATCACCGCCATACCATTACACGAAGGTAGAATATTACTAGGCCGAAACTATAAACCTGTTTACTATCATTTCCGTAAGACTAACCTTTAAACACAGGACATACGAAGCCTGTGCTGCTATCTCTGTACAGTTAAAAGAAACTTCCTCCTAGCAGCTACCTTAACAATCGATAGGGTGGAGGGCATCGCTGTCGCATGACTCAGCAGAGCTACAGGCGTTAATTTTAGGAACAATGTACTTCATTCCCCCCCCCCCCTTTTATTCAGAAAACGAAGTTTTGATGTACAATATGTAATCATATGTGTGGTTAATAACAAATAAATTTAATGATTGCCATTTTAATATAGCGTGTAAAATAATGTGTGTCGTGTGGGTAATAAGAAATACATAAATATAATGATTGACATCTTGATAATAGGGTTTAAAATAATGAGAAGGTATCGGGGGGGGGGGGCTGCAGCCCCCCCCCCCCTGGATACCTTCCGGTTGCGTTGCACAAACTGCTCCGCCTGCGGGCACGTGTTTAAGGAATGTCAACACCCACGTGTTCCCTTTGATGATCGGAAATGTTTCCGCTGTAATCAGCCAGGCTATATAATGTTTCCGCTGTAATCAGCCAGGCTATATAATGTTCTCGCTGTACGTTTTCGGAAAACGTGTGAAGGCGAGTTCTCGGTGCGGTAGTTCTCACCTTGTTTTTTTTAATCCGCACGTTAATCGCAAGTGTATTGTCCAAGTCAAGTGTGCGATGAAGCCTAGTACACACGAGCATCTTTCTTGTACGAGAAAGTGACTACGTTCTTGTACACTCCGACTTGTATCGTGAGAACGGTCGCCGAGTATACTAGTTACTAGTACACAAGAGCTTGTATACTAGCTAGTGTCATATAGGGACGGTCCTATTTTTCACCATTTTTCTTGTACAAGTCGAATGTAAACAAAACATGTTTTGTTGATGCTGGCAATAAGTAGATATGTGAATATTTGTAATGTAATAAAATTTTTAATAGTCCCACTATCATAAATAATTCTGTGTATGAATTTAAAAAAATAGAGGTTTGCCTTTTTTATTTATTTTTTTTTTTGTGATTTTAAATTTTCTACATTTGTAAATATTTATTGCTTGAAATATGTCATGAGTGGACTAAATATTTTATTCTTTTTAATGGCAGGTGCTTTTTATAATACACAAATTACCCAAAAACTGCTTTCAAATCATACATAGTTGACTACAAGCATCCACTTTCTTGCTCACCAGCTAGTGTCGTGTGTATGGATCACACAATTCCGTGCATACTAGCTAGTAGGCACTTTAGTTGTCAATTTCTCGCTCATCTGTATTTTCACTTTCATGTACAAAAATGATGACCGTGTGTACTAGGCTTTAAATATCTCTTTGCGGTCAAGGTCATTTCCCCCGCTCGCGTCCGACGTGTCGAAGCGCGTGAAATGTGTATTGCCAACGGGGATTTAGTTCAGAGCATTCATGTTGAGAAGCCCTCTATCCCTATATATATACATACATACACACACACACACACACACACACACCTAACCCTTTTAAGCGCAAATTTATTTACCCAATATCAAAACAACCACTATTACTACGTTCATAATTCACCAACTAAGTTATTTAATTTTCAGCAGAGCAGTTTTCAAAGGTTACTATGGGTGAAACTCCAACAACGTTCGCCCACACTATGTTTGGAAAGTTTCATTATTTAACGAGTATTTCACGCATAGTTCATATCATCAAATTTCCAGTTTATGGTTAGTATACAAGATACGGATTATCACTAACACAAAATTTATAATACCGAAAAGTTCGCACACTTACCATAAAACGTGCCCTAAAAGTTTGCAGTCTGCATTAAAAACCAGCTAGCTAACTAAAATGATTAAAACTTTTCTATAGGCCGTTCACGGTAAAGTGAGCACTTTTGAAGCCCTAGTTACTTTTTTTCTTGCTACCAATTTATATCCTTCCATCACTTGTTAGTGTAAACCCTGTTATGCGAGTAATAAAAACACAGTGTATACATTCACCATACCCAAAACAAAGTCAGAGTCCACAATGAAATGTATTTATTGGTTATTATGCCTATACTCGGTTCACGACTGGAACAGACTTTTGAACACCTTAGTCGTCAGCTACATGCATCGCCATTACAAACGGTGACTGGCGCGCGTAAAGTCAGTTTGGCGGCACAGAGAGAATATAGTTTGAATGTTTTAACGCATTTTCTTTTATCTATTGCTCAAAAATGGGAGTACGAAAGATTCCGAGAAAGTCTGTTCCAGTCGTGAACGAACTATTTTGAAACAGCTTCAAAAAGTGTTCACTTTACCGTGAACGGCCTATAGCAACATTTATACAGAGTTGCTGACAAATCTACATCTGGGTTTTACACTAGCGAGGTTGCAGTCTTGTCAACAGCTAGGGAGCATATACACGGCGATGGAAATGCGTGATAGTCGCTATCACGATAGCCACTGTCGTGCTACTATCGCCGTGTAAACTGCACGACGTTTACTGTCGCTACTGTTTACTGTCGCGATAGCAGCGCGAGCGAGATAGTTGACAGTGACTGTCGGGACATAACTTGCAACTGACGTGTGCTGTCATTGTGTAAACCGTGTAGCATCACTATCGTGATTATGCGAATCACAAGTTTGTACATGTATTCATTTTGACAGTAACATTAGAGAATTAATTTGATTCTGATAATATCTGTAGCGGTTCTTACACTATGTGGCGGTATGAAAGGACGTATACGTCACATAGGAAAGACGATAGTATTGACAGCATATTTACTGTTGTATAATAAACCACGGGAACAATAGATGTTTACATATTAATATGTCACGATATTTAACTACCCCAACAAATATCACCCTCGTGACAAAAGGATGTAATCGTAGGGCCTATCAGTGTATTTACACAAGTGTTGTCGGACATATCCGTTTAGAGGTTAACTATCACAGCGTCTCGTTCGTGTATGTAAACATGACCTATCGCTGCAGTTACTTTCACACACTTTCGTGAATACTACTATCGTGGTAGCAACTATCACCGTGTAAACGCGCCCTTAAGTTACCTCGTCAAAGTTCGTTGAGTTTCTTAAGCTGGACTCAAAACCATCCGTTTCATCCGTCAGTGGGTCACGTGATCTTCAACCAATCGCAGGGCAACTTTTTTTTCTATCCGTCAATCCGTCAGATATATCTCAAACTTTAAATTTCGACGGACGGACGGGCTACCGCCTTGTAATTTCGTTCCTTAAACACAGCTGTTTATTTGTCTGAATATTTTTCTTCTTAAATACACAAGGCAGTGAAGTTGTTTATTTATTTTTTTTACATTTTACCTTTGAATTGAACTGAAGATAACTTGTAAGTTTTCAGAGGAAATGCTGATAAATTACGTTAGGGAAAGAGAATATATTTATTAAATTCATTAAAAACATTTGACTGTGCGCGAGAAAGTTAGTGTTGGATGACAACACTGAACATTTTTGGATCGACGGACTGTAGTGAGTCGCTTTCAATTGACGGACGGAAGCGACGGATGGTTGTGAACCGAGCCTTAGACTGGGAACGTCTCACGCAGCTTACAATCAAATACCTCGGAAGTGGCCGTTCTCCAGGCCCAAGGTGAACCACGTGACTTCAGACTGCCTCCAGGAACTGTAACGACGCGCCGCATGCGAGCTCCCACGCAGCGACGGACGATCTGTCGAATGGGCCCGGCGTCTGGCCAGGACGACGCCTCGCCGCTGATTGCCATCCTAGGCGACTGGTGATTCCCGAAGACCACGCCAACCACTTCGTGAAAACATTTTGTCTTCCTTTCTTTCTACGTCGCAGTCAAAGCGGGGTCGAGTGTGTTAACCACAACGGAAAGTATTTCACGTTACCAAACGAGTTATGACATCGCAGTCCCGCTTGCGTACACGACACGGACTGAAATTTAGTTCATAAAGTAACATTACTTCCAAATTAACACTCCGTCGTCTTTTGTCGGGCAGTTCTACACATGCGCTATGTGAATACCAACACAGCACGACACGACCAAAAACGCAACCACGACACATTTCAATGTGACTACTTGAATTTACAGCACGACCGACACCACGCTCCCGGCATTTAACCTAACTATTTAGAAGACGCTGATGTATACGTTAGTTTCAAAGGCGGTGAACAAGATGGAAATTTGTAATACATAATGGTGACAAATTGGTATCGCTAATGCATACAAAGGTAAAATTATTATTTTTACGAGTTAGATACAATAATTTTCAATTTATTTTTTTTTAAGCTGCGTATTTACCATTGTACGAAAAGCTTGCAATACAATTTCATTCTGCGAGGTTGTACATTCTGTGAGTCTGCTGTACGACAAGACGAATAGAAATCCCTTCTAATCTAAAACTGCTGGTCGGACGACAGAATCGGTCGTGGGTTTACGACGATCTATCTTGTATTTCATTGGCTGTTGGCCGGAGTGTCGTGCGCGTCGGGGCTATGTGATTTCGGCTTTATGCGTATTTTCCGTGGGCACCTTCTTTAGCTTAAACGCCGACCAAAGTTAGTCACGGGACATTTGCAAACTCTACCAGTCTCTTTAATTTACTTGCAATAAATATTTTAGTGCCGGTAGTTTCATTCCCCCGCTAATCACGTGTCACCACACAGCGAAGGTCGGGCCTGCCAGCCCAGCACTACCCCGGCTCGTCGGGCGCGCGGTCGTAAAACAAGTTGCCCATACTACTGTCCTGTTCGTACGTGACACACAACAGCTGATCGCCCGCGCCATGACAGGAAAGTTCAATACGGAACTCCGTTGACTCTGATTAACTTTCGCGTGCGTCTTCAAAGCACTCGCGTCCACGCTTAGACACGCACCCTCGTACGCACTCCGTTCATTATGAACATCCGCACGCAACTTTACTCGCGCAGCACTCGGCTGTAACTCACCGTCACCTGACCAGCACACTTTACACAGCACCGATCAGGTGACGTCACCCACTAGCCTGTGGCGCCACAACGCGGTGACTCTTTACAACGTTTAAGGGCGCGTTTACACGGCGTTAGTTCCTATTGCGAGAGCTACTCTCCCATTACTATCGCCGTGTAAAGTGCACGATAGGTACTGTCGCACCGCCACGATACCAGCTCGAGCTAGGGAATTCACTTTCACACACTTTCGTGATAGATACTATCACCGTGTAAACGCGCCCTTATCATTACTAAAAACAAATTGCAAACGATAAATATAAAACACACCTAATATTAAAACGAAGCAAAGCAAATTTTAAAATATAAAATAGATATACATAATATGTATTAATCTAATATAAGGCCGGCCATAAATGCTTATTCTAAAACTAAGTAATAAAATTTACCAGACAGTGGTACCAACGGCTGTAGAAACGCACCAAAATAGTGAAAATTACCGTAGCGATTTTCCTATCGCCACAATGTAGTGAAACTTCATTTCAAAGTGGGTAATTTTTCTTAGACATTCCCGTTTTACGTGCTACCGTATTTGAGTCATGATCTGATTTTGGGGCTGGAATTTCTGGGCCACACTCGCGCTTCTGTAAATTTTAAAGATTACACTTTATCTTTTGGGTTTGCTCCAACTATTAAAATTAGTCTGGGTCGCCAAAAAATTAAATCAGTTGGGTAACGAGCAATTAGATTTTGTAATGGATGAAGAGGACGTAATTCGCGAACATGACGAAGCCTTATGTAAGGAATATGAGGGTGTGATTACCCACCAGATAGGGAAATGTGACGTGATGCCATACAAATCTGCCCTCATCGACGATGTTGTCCGTCACGCACAGCGACATCGTCGATGCCAACCACCCAAGCTGCAGGCAGACCTTTCGTGAGATCATTCAGAAGTTATTGCAGGCCGGAGTTACTGTCCGTTCGACCTCAGAGTATTGTTCACAGGGCTTTTTAGTCCGTAAGAAAGACACTGATAAGTACAGCTTGGTTTTTTTTTTATTAAGAGAGATTTTCCTCAATACAGAGGGGGTTTCCTCCAACATAACAATAAACTCGGAACAACTGTTTCGTACAGAACTCGACATTATCTTATCAAAATATTTATCCAGATATTGCCTTCTTGTGTATCTTCCTGTTTTGCACCAAATCTTCTCATTGTTATCTGTATCCAGGTAGTCATGGGTCATCCTCTTCTTCTCCTTCCTACAACTTCCCATTCCTGTATAAGTTTTGGTATTCTAGTGTCTACCATTCTTCTTAGATGGCCATACCATTCCAACCTTCTTCGTTCTATAACTTCATACATTTATTCTTCCATTTCCATTAGCCTTATTATTTCGGCATTCCTTACTTGAAATTCTGGCTGATCTCCGGAAATCCATTTCTAATGCTTTCAGCTTCTTAATATGTTCTTGACTAATTATCCACGTCTCTGCTCCATATAAGACTAGACTTTTTAATAGGGACTTAAATATTCTTGCCACATCTGGGCCGAGCGAAATAATATTCGGTGTTGGATTTAAACAACAGCTTCCACCAATGCTTGTTATAACCGTAATATCGCAAATAAACGACGTTTAGCATGCCGTGGAATCAATATGAATTTATTCGGATACCTGTGGGAGCTAACTTTGGCAGTCAAGTTCTCTCACGTGTGTTGGATTTTAAGTGTTGGCAGACTTCAAGTACAAATTTGTCTTTAACTACGTCGATGTCGTGATCGTTTATAGTGATGATTTGGCTTCCCATGTAAAACATTTGCGTATGGTGTTAGACAAATATATGGTATGGTTGATTATGCGTATGGTTGATTATAATACCCAATAAAGTTTCTTCGTGTCAAAAAAAAATTAACATTCTTAGGCTATGAGATTTGTGAGGGTAAGTTGTTATTGAATCCCGCACGAGTGGCTCCTATCGTAAGTTTTCCCCGCTCTGGCACTTTAAAAGGGGTACAAACATTTATTGGACTCATTGGATAATACGCCAGATTTATTGCTCATTTTTCGGAAATAGCTGCTCCTTTGAATCATTTGAAAAAGGAAAGATGTTGAATTTGTTTGAGGTCCGGCTCAGGAACAATCGTTTTGTCGGCTCAAGAAAATTCTTAGTTCGCATCCCCTCTTAACCCTCCCTGATTTCCGAACGCCATTTTGTTGTACCAGTTGACATGTCTTCCTTCCATTGCCCTGGGAGCTGTCCTTTGGCAGTGGGTTGAGGGCAGCATATCTCCAGTAGCGTTTGTGAGTCGTTCCCTAAAGGCGATGTTACACGATACCAGATTCCGTAAAAGCTTGTATAAGGTCCGCCATAGCGGCCAGTATACGGACTAGTGTGGCACCCGTCATGGCATTTCCCGCCTTTATACGGCCAGATTTCGTACCAGGTTTGGTAAATGGACATGTTCTATTTTTCGTGGCAGGTCCCATACCTGGTTTCGTACCTGGCCAATCACATTGCAGTTCCAGAGCGTAGGGCGCTCCCCGTGGCTACTAATTGAAACGAGTTGATGAAGAAACCGAAAATGACGCCTCCATCTTGATTATACATCCGTGAGGTTGAAACTCTTACAAATATATTTAAAATACAACAACGAATAATACTGGTTATAACTTTTAATTTCTGTTTAAAACTGTTCTAAATACTTAAAACATTACCTAATCTATTACAATATTAATGCAGCTTGCTTACTTATTTACCATATATAAGCGCAAAATGTGGTATAGGAGCAGGTAGTATAGAGGCAAACTCCCAGCGCTCGTTACTAACTTGTAATTTGTGGGAATGAGTTCGAAACTCCGACGGACCCAAATTTTTTTATCATCAATTTATAAATGCGGATAATATCCCGGCACGTATAGGAAAAAACTATGTTTTGCTATCGGACAGTAATTTTCACCAAAATTAAAAATAACACACTCGTACTCTGGTGACTTCACGTCATTTTCAAGAAAATGAATGAAACTATACTAGTAAGCAATCAATTTATGTAAAAGACGAACAGTAATATAGCAATATTAATATGTGCTAGCTAGTACTTTTATAGGCCAACGCAAGTTACTAACTGGTAGCAGTCCTACAAATGTGGTTCATATCACACTGCGCATCCACTGAGGGTCCCAAATGCTACGCGAACTGTTGTCGTGTAATATGAATCTTCCATGGCGACTTATATAGCGGCTGGTATACCTGCTCGTGCACCAGGGCTTGTAGAAGCTTGTACAAGATCCGAGTACGGCTGCAGGTATCGTGTAGTATCGGCTTTACGGAACATGGAGAACATTTAGGAACTTACGAGAAGTAAACGATCCCTTGTCTTTTCGGCCTGGAACGTTTCGCTGCTTATATTGAGCATGCGCAGTTCGATTTGTTTACTGACAATCAGGCTTTAAGAGAAGTGTGAAGTGATACATTTTTTTGTGAAATCGTTGTTTGCGCGTATTCGCGTATCTCGGTAAATATATGTTCTGTAAACACGACCTTTTGCTATAAAAGGTAAAAATAAAAAACTATTATCTATGGCTCTATGTTTTTAATTTTAACATATTAAGTACCTTCGTGGAGAAAAAAATTGGTGAAAATGCTCAAATATCGCATTTTTGAAACTTGCCTATACAGTTTACCTAAGCTGCAAGAGAAAAGTACAAACATACGAACGTAGTTTAATCTGTGGGCTTGCATAGTATGTAATAAAATCCCACTGTTACAGATCTGATACGCACAGTACAGAACCACGACGGAAACACTGCACGCCTTGCGCGTAGGAGCGATGAGGCGCTAGGCGTGCGTGTTAGTGTCGCCCGTATCGCTCCCTCACTTCTTGATCTTGGTCGCGCAGGTACACACACTTCGTAAGCTGGGTGTTGTCCCATCCCCACCAGCGCATCCGCAAATTGCACAGAAAATTCGGGAAAACTCTGCATCATAGTTAAAGAAACAGGAGGATCAGGATCTCGGAGCGGGTCGAACTTCGGTACTAGGCATTATCAACATACGTATTTTCCCCTTATTATTAATATTAATTATTAATTAAATATTATAATATCTAGAGACAATTTAAGTTTAATTATACAAAAAATAAGGTATTTTTACGTTCGCAAAAGTGTAAAACGCTTGTGATACATGGCATATTTAGGAAATGACTAATCCGTCATACATGGGGTAGTTTTTCAAAGGTTTCATTCGAAATATCTGAAGAAACCGAGAGTATACTTATATAAGCTGTTCGCGATAAAGTGAGTACTTTCGAAATAAACGTCTGAAAATTGTCGCTGCCCGCTCATGACTATATTTTAATATGCACACCGACCGGCCAACATGCGCCCAGTAAAAGTAAAGTTGGTAACAATGGAGGGAAACTAGTTCCATGTCCTAACGTTGAATTAAAACTCTTGGGTAAAAATTTCTGAACACTGGAAGGATTTATTTAGCTTTCTGTGTTTTTAATGTTACATTATAGTCAAAATTAGCAAATTTACTTTTCTATTAATTCTACAATTTCACTTCGCCAATGTATGGATAAAGTTATCACGCCCATTTCAATGTTAAAGCCTGGCTCACAATCATCCGTCGCTTCCGTCAGTCCTCCGTCCGTCAGTCGGCCTTCCGTTGGTTTTTTCGTCCGTCAATTGAAAGCGACTCACAACAGTCCGTCGTCCGTCGGGCCAGGAAATGTTCAGTGTTAACATCCAACAACACTAACTTTCTCGCGCACAGTCAAATGTTTGTAATCAATGTAATAAATATATTTTCTTTCCTAACGTAATTTATCACCATTTCCTCCGAAAATCTACAAGTCATCTTCTGTTCAATTCAAAGGTGAAACGTAAAAAAAGTAAACAACTTCACTGCCTTGTGTATTTAAAAAGAAAAATATTCGGACAATAAACAAGTGACTGTTTTCCGACAGCCATGTTCAAGGAACGATATTACAAGGCCCATCCGTCCATCCGTCGAAAGTTAAAGTTTGAGGATATATTTAACGGATTGACGAATAGTAAAAAAAGTTTCCCTGCGATTGGTTGAAGATCACGTGACCGACGGACGGACGGACGGGCGACTGACGGATTAAAGGGGCGGTTGTGAGTCCAGCTTAATTCCACATGTGGCGGAATGTGAAGACAAGTAGCCCTTTATGTTCATGAGTTCTGATGAGCTGGGGGCGGGAGACTGAGGAAGAGGTAGGTTACCTTCCTCTTGTCCGCGAGATCACTGGAAGTCGGATAGTCATGACTGGAGGATGGGGCGACCTCGTGCCACAAACACTCCAGCCTCAGACCCGCTGCGCTGCGACCTACTCCAGCAGAGAGTTTTCTCTCCAGCACGTCACGTCGCCGCGGTGCCTTCACACGGTCCTTTTGCGACGAGACGAACACCTCGCCGTGTAAATAATTCAGCTTGGTCGACCACCACGAGCGGCCACAGTAACACTTCACTATAGTCCATTCACGGTTACTTCAACCTTTTCTGAAGCCCTGCTCAAGTTCTACTTCCAGGATATTCCTCCGCCTCGGGTAAACTAAGAGTAGTTAAGTCTGGAGAATTACACCAGAGGACATCGCACCATGTTCGTGCGCACTCACTTGTAACAGTATTTTGTATAAGGACTATTTCTCACTAGGCGCTACAAATATTCATAATTTCTCACTGTTTTTATTCATCTTATTTATAAATGAATGATAGTAATCTATAGGTAAAATATGAATAACATTTCAATTTAACAGAAAAAAAAGTAACTTTTATGAACATGGAAATAACTAAACACGCCATACCTGGGGAGATTTTTCAAACGTTTGATTAAAAAAGGCCGACGAAACCGTGAATGGACTGTACTGGGCGTCGACCTATGGCAGTTGTGTGTGTGTGTGTGTGTGTGGAGTGGCAGGGGCTGCACTGGTGTAGTGGTTAGACAGCTCGCCTCTCACCAAGGCGAACCGGGTTCGAATCCCGGCGGGATCGTTCCCGGATTTTCGCCTGTGAGAATCGTGTCGGACGATGCCGCTGGTCGGCAGGTTTTCTCGGTGATCTCCCGTTTCCTCCGCCCTTGCATTCCGGCGCTCCTACATACTCACTTCGCTTCACCCTCATCGGCTCTCAAGACTTCGCTGTTAAAAGATGTCCCAATATCTTCACTCACTCAACAACGAGCCGATGAGTGTGAAACGAGGCGGGTAGGGATCATCGCCGGAATGCTAAGGTGGAGGAAACGGGAGATCTCCGAGAAAAACCCACCGACCACGATACCCACGCGATATCTCCCGAAGTGAGGAACTTTTCGTCCTGGCCGCTATTTTAGTTCTGTGTGTACATTGATCCAGAGCCATTTACTCTGCAACATACCTTGTAAAGGGCGTGTTGGTTCATGTGGGAAGTAACCAGGGTGTCAACAGTATACCTTGAAACGAAAGAAGAATTCATATGAACATATGAGCTAGGTTCGATGGTTCCCAAGGTAAGGCCTTCCATCGTTCTGCCAGGAATTGTTAACAGCCGCCGGGAACTAAAGAACATAGCAAATATGTTTATATCTAGTCTTTGTTTTTCTGTGTACTATATACGAGCTGATTACCTCCCACATGATCGACACAGTATTGGACAATGTGGCAGGGTTTACCCATTCTCTACCAGTGTAACCGCATCACAATTCCCTTGGAGCATAACGTAACATAAATTGTCATTGCTCCAGTCCTCAGCTGGTCACCATCGCCGGAGTTGTGATGTAGAATTCTCATTGTTTGTGTGTTTAGGTTTGTGTGTGGAGTCTTAGCGAATAAAGCCCACTATCTGCCTACCGGCCAGCTGTGGTTACCCCATAGGTAATGTAATGTTGTTGTTCTCTTAATGATATTAATAGTGCCATGTCAGAGACATAGACGCGCCGGTGCGATCCTCCAACCACTGCCCGCACGAGTCCCTTCCCACGTGACCAATTGCCAAGGAAGACCCTTGACAAGGGCTCGGAGGTCACCCCATGCTACTCCTTCCTTTTCATGACACTTGTGGGTTCTCCCAAAGCCCGGTTCACCGGGAACGATGCGCGCCAAGTCCCGCGTGTAAGACCAGCCCACACCCTCTCCGGCTCACCAAGCCTCTTGTCCCTTACCATTGTGTCTTTGGGTCCTTCACTAAGACACGGACTTTTGGGCCCCAACGGTCTGATCGTAAAGTAATCAACCGACCCACCTCCTATCGGAGCCGTCACTATCTGCCGTGACCGCACTCTTATAGGAGGTAGATACCCATTTCAGCTATAAAGTTTGGTATAGGGAACACCACGGGTAGCCCACGTTTGCTGGCTCTCGAAAGAGTCACCCAGTGGCACCACAAGGAGGTATGGGTTAACAAGGAGGTGGAGCAGGAATGGATTGGCCCGCACGGTTTCCGGACCTAAATCCAATCGAACACGTGTGGACGTCTTCGGAAGACACGTGGCGACACGTCGACAGCCACAAGAGTGAGGAGCCGCGTTGCACCAGGAGCCCGTCGACGATCTCACACTGAGCGTGGATATGTGGTGCACATCCTGAGGACCGCGTGCTGCCTGTCACGTCGACGTTTCCGTCTTCTGTCTTGCTGCGCTAGCGACCTACTTCTCAATAAAGGTCCTTTGCATCCTCCGGTCTGTCTTCTCTGCCGGTATTGTTCTACTTTACCGTGTTCATATAGCTTGACGACGTTACGGCATGCTTTGTACCTCCTGTATCTGAAATACTACTGCGCGACGTTACATGCGAAAAACTTTCTAGTACTTTGTTTTAAAGGCTGTTCACGATAAAGCGAGCACTTTTGAAATCAACCTTAAAAAAAAAAAGTCACTCTCCCTACCTGCATATATTTTGACGGACGAACTGAGTGGCATGCGTCCAGTAAAGTTGGTAACGATGAATGGAAAGTAAATCCATATCATAACGTCGAATAAAAAGTGTCAGGTAACAATTTGTGATACTTTAGATCATTTCTTTCACTTTTTTTTAATGCATCGAAGTGTAAAAATTGGCATATTTGCAAAACATTTTCTTTTTTAATAATTTCACAGTTGCACTAGACCGACGCATGAATAAAGTGACGAGGCTCATGGCAATAATATAAGTTAATTATATATATAATTAACTTATTTTTTTTCTGTTCTTATTGCTACACATATTGTCATGCAAGAGTTAAGGTAATATTTTTTCACACGTCACTTATATGATTTCAACTGCCTATGTAAATTTTATTGATTTTATTTTTTTTAACAAGTAAGATTTTTAAAACTTAGATGTATGGTGGCAATGATAATTATGTGTAGTTTTGATACTCTAGTTCATTTTTCACTGTGTACTTATTCTTATATAATTAATATTGATGTTTGGCGTGACCTCAATTTTGTAAGTCTTTCTATTTTTTCATTGTATTATATCTCAGTTCCGAGATCACGTGTTCTTTGGTTTTTCTTCATTTTGGTCGTTATAAGTGGTTCATGTGGGTGGTTTGAATAGTTTGGATCCCCATTGGCCCGCAGGTTTAAATCCTGATTGTTCATTGGCTGGCGCTATAGGCCCCTTCAAGCTAGCGTCAGCCTGCAGAGACTAACGCTCTCTTCGCTAGCAGCCTCCAACGACGTCAGATGTAGGGCAGGACCTCCCGTCTGAAGTGGACGGAGAGGTAGGACTTTAAATTAGTTTTGGTGTGTGTAGACGTGTCCCTGAACCAACTTTTAAGCAAACTTGTAATCAGCAATGGAGCTTGTGTCAATGGTCACCCATTCGCGTGGTTAAGTGGTCAGGAGCTAGATAGTTTAAACACGCCATCTACGTACGCGTAGAGCGGAGCTCCACGTATCTCCACCTTAATCCGCTACGCCAAAATTATGCAAGAGCATCCTACCTTCAATCCGCTTGGTGATTAAAAGATAAGTCCTACCAAAAGATCTGACATTTTCATCTGGACCTAATTTTATCTACAGTTTGATTCAGCTCGATGTCCGTTAGCATCAGTACACAAGCGACGCCATCTTGACTTTTATGAGTACGTAAATTTCCAGCACACATGCGCCCACTGCAAAACCTGTGATAAGAGTAGTTTCTACCAGAGCTAGACTGTTTAGTGAGAACACAATTTGTTTTAACGTAATATTTACTACAGATGACAGTTTAATTAATTTGATTTTGAAACTAGTATATTCAGACTCTGGCAAGCTATGTCACGTAATCGTAAAAGGGTTCAAGTAGGCTAGGCATGACCACTTTTAGCGTTGTTAGGATAGTGTGTTGTCTTTATAGTTTTTCTCATATTGCCATCAGGGTTTTTAATTATTTCTGATTTAAACAATTATAATACAAAAGGAAATGAAAAGAAAAATAAATGAAATTTATTCAAAGGGCGTATTTATTTCGTCGTTTTCTCTACTGTAGTGTCAAGTTAACCTATTTCTTACCTAGGGTCTTACGTATGTGTTTACTAGAGTTTTCAATTGTCTGCCTTATTTTGGCGTACGTACATAAATGGCGTATGTGCCAAATGCTAGTTTCTACAGGATGATAATGGTAATAAAATTGTTCCCCTACCGGCCCAGGACTGCACCGGGCAATTATACAGAGGCAGTCTAGGTAAGATCACACCCTTCTCCATTGATTTATTGCAAGTCAGCTGTGCAGTCTGGTCACTCGAGTGTTGTGTGTGTTGTCCCATTGTTGCGTATGCTAATTCTACAACATACACAGCACATATCTGTTTGAATATAATATGATTATATCTCATATTGGCTATCGCAACGAGTAGGACTTGTGTGTTGTGTTCTTCACAGCTCCCTACACACTATATAAGTTATATATATATGATTTATCAGAGCCTGTTTTGAAAGATATTTCGTAGTGGTTGCAAAAATAATTCAAGTGTATTTAATAATCAGTTAATTTTTATATTGCAAATACTGTGACACAGAATCGGCTCAAAATTATCTTTAATTCATGCAACTGAAAGGGCTCTAACTACCTTTCAGAGAAAATAGTGAAATGTTATATTCCATAGTTAATGAGGACACGTATTAGATCGGTAAATATTAGGACTGGGATCATTATGAGGATTTGCACCAGCATCTGCTCGAACCAGAGTTGGAACTCGGTAAATTATCTCCTGTGTTAGGCGGCAGGTTACAGAGTCAACGAATCCTCAATTCTCAATCCAGGCACGCGATTGCACGATCGTATACATTCGATTGACGAAATTAACAGTCTCGCTTACCAGTGTATTTATTTTACTCTTTCAGGCGTAACTTTAGGCGTTAGAACGAAGACATTTTTTGTTATGAACTGAACTACTGTAGTCCGTCCACTGCTAATTCAAACTTTTCTGAAAGCCACGCTGAAGTTCTACTTCCAGGATATTCCTCCGCCTCGTGCAAACAAAGCTTAACCGAGTCTAGGAAACTACACCGAAAGGACAACGCACCGCATTCGTGCGTACTCAGTTCAAAAATATTTCCCATGAGAATTATCTCGTATTAGGCATTACCAACACACACCTATTTTCTCTCTGTTTTATGTATATTAATTATACATTAAATTATATAATTTATACATAAAATAACAGTGAACGTTTAATTAAACCGGAAATAAGATAGTTTGATGTAACGAGAAATACAGAACGCCTGTGATGACATTCGTATTTAGGAACCAACAAAACACGTCACACGTGGGGTGAATTTTCAAAGTTTAGATTCAAAAAGTGCGAAGAGACCGCGGATGGACTATATACGAGTGTCCGCTCACTGTAACACATGTCGGGGTTAATAAAGATGTGCTTTTGTTTGATGTTGCTGGTAGCAGATGTTCATGCAGCTGCTGATTGTAAATACTTTTCACGGTAAAGTGAGCACTTTTTAAGGCCCTGCTGAAATTTTATTTCTCAACTAATTTCTAACTTTCCACCACTTTTTAATATAAACATTTCAGTATGACTAATAAACACAGGATAAACATTTCACCATTCTCAAAAGTTAACGTCTGAGGCTGCAATAAAAAATATTTATTAGGGGTTAATGTAGTTTGAAAGACCCTTAAAAAGTGCTCATTTTACCGTGAATGGCCTATAGTCTGAACAACGAATGATGTTTCCTACCACATGAGGTAAATACACTGTTGGATGCCCTTTTAGTTTTTGTACAGTTTCATGACTATATGTACTCCCTGTGCTACGTCCCATATACAAGCTGACCCCGAACTACGGGTGCAGACGCTGTGAGGCGATATCTTAACGCAAGTTGAGAGAGATAACATTATAGGTACGAAGTAGGTCCTACAGTAATTCGTGAGGAAGGTCGGTGTCCTCGATAATCGATATTTAAAATGGTTTTAATTCAAAATAATAAAACCTACTGGCGATGAAATAACAATCTCGTGAATACTATTTTCTTGAAATGAGATCTGAAATCTGCGTACGGTTGTTGGGTAATATCATCCCCATTCACCGAGAAAATAGGGGAGTGACATGTCACTATCCAACAGATGTGTGTAAAGCTCGGTGTTTAGTTGCGTCATAGTAACGTGTGCATTAGACTACAAAAATACGCTTCTTAGGTGCAACTCTTCCAGGCGAAAGGTTATTGCCGAGGAAACAGGGCACCAGGCAGGCAACCAAATGCACCCTTACTAATTTCGTATGTCTCCTTGACAACCGCTCGCCTGGGAAAGCTACACCAAGGCAGTGTATTTTCGTACACCAAAGTACACATGATTATGACGTCATTAAAAGTGTTAAAACTCCCAAGGGTTGCACTCAGTGAATGGGTTTCCTGTAAACAGACCACCACGCCTGAAAGGGTTAATAAGTGGAGAGATTTGGGTTGCTCTCAACACATCGAGGTCTTGAGAGCCGAAGAGGGTGAAGCGAAGTGATCGCGGAGCTGCGTCGGAATGCGAGGGTGGAGAAAACTGGAGACCCTCGAGAAAACCCGCCGACCAGCGGCATCGTCCCGCATGATCCCACCAACATGCGAAAATCCTTGGGGAGGAGGGGGGGGGGAAGCGACACTGCCGGGAATGGACCCCGGTTCGCCCAGGTTTGAGGCGAGTAGTCTGACCACTACACCACCGTGGCCCCCGGGAAGGATTAAGGCTCCCGCCTAGCTGGTCCTTGAACTGCGTCGCAGTGTGTACCGAAGACAAGTTTTCCTACATCTAATCCACGAAAAGAACACTCTCTTCAGAAGAGGGGTTTTGAATGCTTTCAAAGACAGTGTACATTAGAAACGCTGTTTTTAGCCGACTTTCCTAAGGAAAGAAAGGCTTATGAGATCACTTTCCTGTCTGTGTGCCTGAATGTGTGTATGAATGTGTATCTGTGTGTTAAGCTTGGTTCACAACCATCCGTCACTTCCGTCAATCAGGCATCCGTCGGTTTTTTTCGACCGTCAATTGAAAGCGACTCACAACAGTCCGTCATTCGTCGATCCGTTGGGCCAGAAAATGTTCAGTGTTACCACGCAACAACACGAACTTTCTCGCGTAGAAACTAATGTTTTTCATGAATGCCATAAATATATTCTCTTTCCCTAACATAATTTATCATAATTTCCTCTGAAGATCTACACGTCAATTCAAATGAGAAACGTAAAAAAGTAACCAATTTCACTGCCTTGCGTATTTAAAAAGAAAAATATTCAAACAAAGAAGCAAGTGACTATTTACAGACAGCCATAATCAAGGAACGATATTACAAGGCGGTGGCCCGTCCGTCGGTCCGTCGAAAGTTACAGTTTGAAATATATTTGACGGATTAACGGATAGAAAAAAGTAACCCTGCGATTAGTTGAATATCATGTGACAGACGGACAGACGGACGGACGGTCGACTGACGGATGAAACGGATGGTTGTGAGTCCAGGTCTAGTGTGTGTGTATCCTCCCATTTCGATTTTTGAACTCGTGGTCCGAATATCACCAAACTTGGCACAAATATATTACTTAGTAAGGCCACCTGGCTTTTATAGTTTTCGGCCACTTCGCTCACTTACTTTTAAAATGGCGGGAATTTTAAAATTTGAGGTGATATATCGTATCTCGGTAAACATTCAACTGATTGTAGCCAAATTTTGTATGCTGGCAGAATATCGTGGAAGCATTAAATTTTGAGATGGATATTGTTGTGGGTTCGCCATTTTGGCAAATAGCGCTAAATGAAGAAACGAAGATTTTTCATTTTATTTCAAAAACTATTAAACCAATTCTCACCCAATTTGGAATGCAAGTGGTACTATGAAAGGCCAATTAAACGTAAGTTATTGAAAATGATTAGGTTCTTACCTTAAAAATGGCGGCTATGCAATTTTTTTTGTATACTGAATGTATATTTTACAAGCATCGGATGTACCAAAACATACATTTTTGTTCTCCACTTTGCAAGATGGCGACACATGAATAACTTAAGTTTTTATGGCATATCTCGGGAATCAAACAACCGATTTCCACCAAATTTTTCACACAAGCAGTGTTACGGTAGGTCATGTAAACATAACATGTTTCAAGTGGATCAATCACTTAAATCACGGATTTGTAAATATTCTAGGTTAGTAAACCCTATAACTCGAGACAATAGACTGGTTAAATCCGAATTAGATGCTCCGAACATGACCTCCGTAAAACAGTTGATTTCTCACTAGCTTATTGTACAAGGTTTCCTGGGTTCGAGTCCCGGGTAAGACACGTGTGTATCTGTAACTGTCTCACTAACGTTGAATACGTTTCTGGTTTCATTTCTAAAGGCTGTTCACGATAACGTGAGCACTTTAGAAATGAACCTTAGAACAAATTCACTGCCCCTGCATGAATATATTTTAATGGGCGCACTGAGTGACATTCACCCAGTAAAGTTGGTAACGACGGATGGAAAGTAGTTCCATATCTCAACGTCGAATAAAAAGTGTTGGGTAACCATCTGGGATGACCTTGAATTATTTTTTTTCGCTTTCTGTTTTTTTTTAATGCATCGAAGTGTAAAAACGAGCAGATATGTAAAGTATTTACTTTCTTAATAATTTCACAGTTTCATTCGACCGACGCATGGCTAAAGTGATGAGGTCCACGGCAATGTTAATTTTATATAATGGTGGAAGAATACACAACGTGTATACAAGTAGATACTGAGTAGGGCTTTCAAAAGTGCTCGTGTTACCGTAAACAGCCTATAATGTTACTGCTTTCAAAGAGAAGTCAAGTCCTACATACCAACTCAGTTTTTAAGAACTTATTTAAAAATTAATTGTACCCATGTCGAGGAAAATAGGCTCTAGGCTTATTAGTTGTATCAGTAACCTCCTGTCGAGTACTCCAAAATGGCAAAAAACGAATTTTCCAAAGTGCCACTCTGTCTCAGTATACACGCTTCAGGTACATACAAAACTACCCTAGGGCCCTGCATTGAACCTTCCTGCAGACTTTCCATCTATAAAGTAATAGGATGGCCGCTGAAAATCCCGACGCAGTGTCACGAGAACACTGCACGTCAGTTCAGAGACTTACGTTTAGTGGCGATGGCGTACTTGATGCAATTTCTGCCCGGTCGGTAGGGCGGGAGCTTATTGCATCTCAGGGCTAGATCCCTTACGCCTACAAGGAAGGGAAATAATGCAACGAGACATGCATCGCGGCAGAGAGGGATTGGGCAGCCATGGCCGGCGATTGGGACCATGACTACCTCCCTTAGTGTACTTATAGCTAAACTATAACTAGAAGAGACTGGGAAAAACTGGCACAGACACAGTGAAAAAACCCAGTCGGCAGATTAGAATTAAAAATTATTATATACATTATTCAGAAAATGCTGCAGGAGACAAGAGGTTGGATAGCACCTTTATTAGTACAGAGGGGGCACTTCATTTGGATGCTGATCACCAGTGGTGTACTGGTTATAACCAGTGTGACGCAAGCATCATCCTGGTGAGGGAAGTGGCGCAATTTGTGCTCTCCCCCCACCCCACCTCCTGGTTCTTCATGGAACCTGAAAGCTAAAAAGAAAAGGAGTGAGTTGCCAGTAAGTGTCGGTTTTTTTACATGGACGTGGAGAGATGGTAAGAACCTGAAAAAAAAAGAAGGAAATTAATAACTAGCCTAAGTGATGCCCTCGGGGACATATGCTGTGCTGCCTCGCAGCGAGCATGCCTTCGTAGCCATGGGCTGTAATGGAGTATATCTCCACCCATAATACTGCGAGTGCACGGTGCTCCGAATAGCGCAGGGTAAACTTGATGCGCGTGGCAATGTCGCCCTTATCCCTCCCGCGCTTCACGGAGCCTAAAGAGAGTTGTAAATAATTGCGTGGCGTAGTTTCGGAGTGTGTTGGCAAGTCTCGCGGAAGCCATCTCGCGGTCATGGTGCAATAGACGCCAGGAGGTGCGGAAAACTGCCTGTTACCGAGAACGTAGAGATGGGCGCTATTTAACGTGACGGTTATAAAAAAAAACTGTTACAATTTGGTAACACGTTACACAAGTAACACGTTTTATTGTTTATACCGTTATTTTTGGAACGTCTAGCTTTGTTTACTTTTGTTCCTAACCTAACCTCGTATATCAAAACTATATTTAAACAAATAAAACTTCAAAGCCGACATTTTCTCTCAGAGAAGCTTATTTTTGTGAACAAATATAATTGTAAACATGTTCACACATACGCATTTTAATATTATTTTTACTTACATTTATTTAAATACGAGTTTTCCCGCCAACAGTACAGACTGCTCTGTTATGAATGATTGCAGCCCTTACAAGTTTCACTTACGTTTCGGCTGGCAACTGTGAGTGTGCGCATGCGCAAAAGTTCCTTTTTGGAACGTCTTAGTTTGCAACAATGCGCATGCGCGAACGTTATTTCTTGAAACGCCAAGTCTTGTAACACTGAACAGACTAAATATGAGGTAGACCGATCTCGCTGGCTGCGCACAACCAATCTCCGTGTCCCAACATTGAACTGCTTTTCTACCAACACGTCTAGCGTAAATGGCGTGGTTTGGATTTTAGGTTAGAAAACTGATTTGTAAACAAATGCTTTGAGATAAATGTGTACTTCCTCTAACCAATTTGTAATGCAGTTTGACTATATTAAATCTGGTAAAAGTATTTTATTCATATAATAGTGCTTGTCATTTTAAAATTAAGATATAAACACACACGTTTATCATTGTTGACCATGTGACTTTGACAGTTGTGTAGGATTGGGGTAGGTGAATGTTGGGTACATGCGCAGAAGACGAATAAGCGGTCTACCTCAGCTTTAGTCTATGGTCGGGACAGGCGAGAAATGTTTTATAGTAACCTGTTACAAAAATAACATGTTCCTGGAACGTGTTACTTGTTTCGAACATATTGGCCTACCCCAATCTTACACATCTGTTAAAGTCACATGGTCAACAGTAATGAACGTGTTTGTTTACATCTGAATTTTTAAATGACAAGCACTATTATATTAATAATACTTTTACTAGTTTGAATGAAATAAAAAAGCATTACAAATTGATTATAGGAAGCATAAAACTTTCTAAAAGCACTTGTTTACAAATCAGTTTTCTAACCTCAAACCCAATCCATGTCGTTTTCGCTAGAAGTGTTGGCAGAAAAGGAGTCCAATGTCGGGATACGGAGATTGGTTGTGCGCAGCCAGCGAGATCGGTCAACCTCATATTTAGTCTGTGGTTTGGAAGTGGAACAATGGAACACGTTACACGAAAATAACAGTTAGGCCCATCCCTACGGAGAAGGAAGGGGGGAGTCGTGGACGGCTAGCGGCGGTAGATGATGCGGAGTTCATGCAGCGGGAACGCGAAGGTCGAGCGGCATGACGCCATGGCTCGGCTCATCGGCCAAGGGAACATCCTTCCACGACGGCGGTTGGCTTGCTCAACCCTGCAGTTCTCACGCCGGCCCTGCCTTGCTGATTCACCCTCCTCTGTCGACGTGATCGCCGTGTGATAGATGACGCCGGCCCGTGGGAACCAACTTGGCGCTGTGGGGCGCACAGCCACGAATTGTCTGCGGCCCCATTACTCCGCCCGCCTCTCTAGTGCAGTGTCGTCCTCTCACTACCATCCACAAACAACATACCCACGATTTTATAATGAATATACTCCGTTAGCGGTTAGTTAAACAATTTTGAAAACACTTCTTACCATATAATTTATTTACTCACTTAGTACCCTCCAACACTTGTAAGGTTAACATTCAGTGGCATTTGTTCCACAGAGCAAGGTAAGCAATGCTTACCCTATATACATTGGAAATGTTTGACCCGTTATAGTGTTCGCCTTAGTTTAAAACACATTTAATACTGAGTTTCCCGTTTCCTATTCGAGAAACACAGTTTTCGCAACTCCCGTACTGTACACGCATAGTGCTGCTATCTAGTATTTATTTCCACAAACGGGAGCGACTAGCGATGAATCGAACTCGCAAGCAACAACACGCCACACGCTCGAGGGTAAGTAGTTCTGTTTGCGTCCTCCAGTCCTACATTGTCCCTTGGAAAGTGGATGAAAGTGTTCGGGAAAACGGGAGTTTTCCTAGAATTGGTAATATGATCTCTAAATAATATTCAGTTTAATTATTATTACATTTGTTTCTTTTTTAAAAAATAATATTAGGTATTATAAAATGGAAAATATATGTGGAGGGTAAGCAAAGTTGGAAGTTGCGTTTGTTAGAAAAAAAAAAAACTTACTACACGCCACTGTTAACATTGGCATTGACCAAAAATCTGCACTGAGTCATCGATCAAGTGTTAGTGTTAAAATTTGCAGGGACTTAAATACGTAGCAAATATACTAATTCATACACTTTCAAAGTCCATAAATGTAAGTGTCGCACTTTTAATAGCACGCTGATATATGGATACTTTTAACCCTTCAGCACTACCAGCTTTATTGCGAACCTGCTAAGTCTCTGTGTCCGTTAAGGACGGTCACTCATTTTCCGATTATTTTTGTGCATTTTCCGCGACAAATTCGATTTCAGCACGGCGAAGCGTGAATAATGCTTTCCTGAACAGTGGGACGGAGATGCGCGTCCAAGGTCAAGAAGCGAGGGAGCGATAGGGGCGACACTAACACCCACGCCTAGCGCCTCATCGCTCCTACGCCCAAGGCGTGCAGGGTTTCCGTCCTAACGCTTTACTGTGTAAACTAGATCTGTAACTGTGGGGTTTTATTACATGCCATGAATTAAAGTACACAGATCAAACTACCTGCGTATAATCGTACTTTTCTCTTACCGCTTAAAGGTACTTCATAAGCAAGCTTTACAAATGCGATCTTTGACCACTTTCAGAATTTTATTTCTTTATCAATACGCTTAATATGATAAAAGTAAAAAGATAGCGACATAGACAAAAGTTTTTTAATCCTTTGTGGCAAAACTTCGTCATTCCAGATCATTTATTTAACGAGAGACGCGTTTAGGCACAAACAACGATTTCACAGAAAATGTTTCAGTACATAGGACCCTTAAGTATGCTTAACACTTAATTAATATGTTGTGTATATGGTACTGGTAAAGTTAATTAGGAACATAGAAACTTGAACTCCAAAATTACGAAATTTTCGACTCTTCTGTGTTATATTTTGAAAACTATAATACGTTGACTACAGATATTTACATTTATGTGGTCCTTATATAAATATCTTTCGGATAAGGATATAAAATCATTGTGAAATATGGCGTTATAACTTTCAATGTTATGTGTATGCACACCTGTATTTTGATACTGGCAATATGTATCACGTGACTCTGTGACATCTTCCATCGATTTTATTATAAAATACGCTCGTTTTCGTCATTTTATTAAAGTAAAGGGATAAATTCAATAGAAAGACCTTGACAAAAACACGCATTTTTACGAGAAGTGTGGTGGCAGTCAAAATCTAGTCAGTGTTAAGGCTAGTCTACATTCGGCCGTTCCTGTGGACGTGGACGTGTCCGAAACTCGGCGTCAAGTGACGTCACACTGACGTAGTCAGAATATGGTCTACAAATGCGTTGTCCGAAGTGAGCTTTCAGAATCTGACACTAGGTCGCAGTAAACTCGGCACATTATTTTTTGTTATGTAGTGATGTTTAAATTTGCTGTATTAATGTTTACGAAATGGGTAATTTGAATATTTATTTATAGCCATCGTCTTAACGGTTTAATTTTAAATAAGTTCACCAACAAACATCCAGATTTCCTTTTTTGAACTTATGTTTTAAAAATTTTAGTCTTCAAATAAAAATTTTCAGACCGAACGAAGGCATCACTAATTATTTATTACCATTTCATTATATTTGTTTTGAGAAAGCCCACCTCGCAAATCTATTGTTTACATTAATAACGTAAACATTTCACGAATGCGCGCGAAAGTATTTGAAGTCTCCTTCTTTCTCTATCAGCTTAGGACACAACTTCGGACAAAAGTTCAGTTTTCCGAATGCTTCAACTCAACTTGGGACACAGGTTGACTTGGGACCATAAACTAAGATGAGGTAGACCGATCTCGCCGGCTGCGCACAATCGATCTCCGTGTCCCAACATTGAACTGCTTTTCTGATTAATAACACGTCTAGCAAAAATGGCGTGGATTAGGTTGAGGTTAGAACACTGTTAAGTAAACAAGTGCTTTTGAGATGTTTTTATACTTCCTCTAATAAATTTGTAATGCTTTTTGATTATATTCGAACTGTAAAAGTATTTTATTAATATATTAGTGCTTGTCATTAAAAATTAGATGTAAACAAACACGTTTATCACTGTTGACCATGTGACTGTGGTGTAGGATTGGGTAGGTGAATGTTAGGTACACGCGCAGAAGACGAAAAGCGGTCTACCTCATCTCTAGTCTACGAGTGCTCAAGTCTGTGGCGAGTGCGGTGGCCGAGCTGTCATGAGAGGAGTCCACAGGGATGTGCGTGAGGACCGGATGACGTCACGGGCAGTTACGTGGCGTGGCGGCAGGTGCGAGCGACTCGCAGCGCCCACGGTGGACTCGCTGGAAACCATGAGGCGGCTGCCGACCTTTCACTATTGTTCGTCGGCTGGCTATAGCGTCCTCAGCCCGCCGGCTCCTCAGTCTGCTGTCCTCTCGCGAGCTGCGAGCACGTCAACTTGCCGTTCCGCTCAGGTACGTCATACTCGCCAATATTTCTTCGACTCTACCTTATACCTAAGTGTCAGGTGGAGTGGAAGCCGGAAGGTAGGTATATGCTGTCCACGATTAAGTGAGTACTTTTGAAATCAACCTTAGAAAAAAGTTACTGCCCCTACCTGCATGTATTTTAACATGCGCCCAGTAAAGTTGGTAACGATGGATGGGAAGTAGTTCCGTATCTTAACGTCAGGTGACCATTTATGATCATTTTAATTAATTTTTTCGCCTTCTGTGTTTTTAAAGCATCAAAGTGTGAAAATGAGAAGATTGGTAAAATATTTACTTTTCTAAAAATTTCACTGTTTCACTTGACCAGCGCGTGAATAAAGCGATGAAGTACATGGCAATGTTAATCTTACATAAGGCGGAAGAATACACAGCGTGCATACAAGTGGATCTTAAGCAGGGCTTTCAAAGGTGCTCATTTTACCGTGAATAGCCTTTAGTCATACTCGCCATCCAGCGACGCGCTCTGTTATAGCTGGTTGGCCGTTTATCCTACACTTTCTAACCCAAACTAAAAAAAAAAATACCTCCCTTTATTTTAAGTATTTTTTTTACGGAAATTGATTTTTTTTTGTAAAGAAAATGACCACTTCGTAGCATAAAAAAATTTCGACCACATATTTTTTGCATTATGGGATGTCTAAATCTCAATTTCAGTGCTTTGGGATGTACAGACAAAATTAACGAAAACACTTACAGAAAATTTGTCAACGGTGACTGAAAGACCATGTCTTGGTTAACTTTAAGGAATGCTTAAAAAAAATTATTTTACAAAAAAAAAAATACATGCTGCTATACACACATAAGATTTAAAGATTCCTTGAAATAGCTAGTGGCATATTATTTGGATTTCAAACTAAAATATCTAATTTCGGCAACTGAATTAGTTTTTATTGTTTTCAGTTCCAAAAACTCTCAAACTATGATTTTGACATGCCATTGTGCAATAACTATGCGGTCTAGGTGCATTTTATGCCAGAAAGTAGTACTTTTAAAAATGCCTAAATGTTTTACAGTATTTCATACAACAGAGGTGTTCGGTACACTGGCGTAACTTGATATTCCATACAACGGCACATTGTTCTAGCTGGTTCGCAGTTATTTTCGCCACGTTTGAAAAAATGTCTTTCGTAATTTTAAATATTTGTACGGGAAATATGATTAACACTTTTAAAAGTATAGTTGACAACGATGTAAGAAAAATTTTACCGTATCTTAACGTTGGAACGTTAAAATAATTATGTGACATATACACGATAGTAGCAATTTACACTTACGCTTAGACTAACGTATGAATAAAGAGACTGGGTCAACGACAGTTTTAATGTTACAGAATGCGGAAGGATATGAGATGAAAAGTAGTTCTTGAGCAGGATTTCAAACGTGATAAATTAGTTGGGAACCAGTTACCCATATCAGTTATCATCTTACTTCAACGGCACTGCATTTTGTTTCATTCATAAGATATTTAAAAAAAAGAAAATCAAATATAGTAACATTTAAAAAATATATATAGTATTTCCACCACAGGCCAGGGATAGCACCGAACTAACGAGGAGATTCTGAAGGTGTGACATGGAATGACAACCTACGAAGAAGTGGCAATGGAAGGCAATTGCAGGTGAAATATTAGCACTTCGATAAAAGCCACCAGCCAACGGAAAAGTCCGTAGCTTTTCCCAAGTTCAAAAATCCGCTGTGACACACCTCGCCAGGAATCGAACCCTTGGTAATAGCCTTAGTGGAGGCCGATGTGCTAAAGGCTGTTCACAATAAAGTGAGCACTTCTGAGATCAGTCTTAGAAAAAAGTCACTGATCCTAACTGCATATATTTTAACGAACGCTCTGAGTGACATGCGCCCAGTAAAGTTGGTAACGATGGAAGGAAAGTAGCACCATAACATTAATGTCGAATAAAAATTGTTACGTAACCATTCGTGATAACTTAAATTAATACTTCCGCTTTCTGTTTTTTTAATGCACCAAAGTTTAAAAATCAGCAAATTTGTCAAATATTTAATTTAAAAATAATTTCACACTTTCACATGACCGACGCATGAATAAATTGATGAGACCCATGGCAATGTTAATTTTCCATAAGGTGTAAGAATACACTACGTGCATACAAGTAAATCTTATGCACGACTTTCAAAAGTGCTCATTTTACCGCGAACAGCTCATAGTGATATTACCACTACTTAAAAAGCAATATTTTGTCTCGTTGAAAGTTTTTAAGGCTTTGTCTAAACAGTTCAGTTCTTATTAAGGAGTATTACCGGTTCTCATCAGTTTTAAAATATAAATTTAAACTTTGAAGTCACTTACTAACGCTTTGTTCACGTAGGTTTTAAACCCGCGAACACTTGACCCTTAGGTGCTCGCGAAAATGTTGCCTTATTCGGCATTCAAAAATAAAATGTAATCTAAACCGCATTCTTTAAAGGTTTTTTTTTTGTCCATCTCCGATAAGGGTACTCGACAAAAATAGCTACTGCCGCTGTCTTGTGCACTATTGCCTGAACAATGAAGTTAACATTTTCTACCCTGCTGTTACTCGATGACATTAGATGTGTTTGGAAACACTTGTTAATAAGAGAAAACAAAAGTCGCCAGAAGGTGTTACGTACTTAATAAGGACGAAGTGGGTGGCTCTTAACATCGAGGTCTTGAGAGCCGTTGAGGATGAGGCGAGTATGGAGCAGCGCAGGAATGTAAGGGCAGGGGGAAACGGGAGATCCCCGAGAAAACCCGCCGCCAGCGGCATCGTACGACACGAGTCCCGCATGCAAAGATCCGGGTGAGACCCGGCCGGGGATCGAACCCAGTTCACCTTGGTGGGAGGCGATCAGGCTAACCGCTTGGCCACCACAGCCCCCACATCCTAGTAAGGAAAAAAATATCATACCTACTGTGACTCGGGAGTCAAATCCGAACTTCAATTACAGCGAGAGGCTGGCGAGCTAGTTACAGACAGTGCCTAGGGTAGTGTAGTGGTTAGAGCAGGGCTCTCCAACTTGAAAGGGCTCGTGGGCCACAAGTCAAACTCTAGCAAAGTCGCGGGCCGCACCATAGTTTTGGAAAATTTCTTATATTGTACAAAGATAACAATGTATTAAAATAGGCTAGGCTGCTATGATACAGTTAAAAAACATTTTTTTTTATTTAATATTATTATTAGAAACAATGTTTAATTGTTTCATTATTGAGAAATCAAAGTGGGCAAATATTTACGTACGAAATAAAATAAGTACGGTAATACACTAAGAAAAAATTATATGTTAATTAAGTTTGTAAAGGCATCGCGGGCCGCATGTGGCTCATGGGCTGCCAGTTGGACAGCCCTGGGTTAGACTCGCCTCTCACCGAGAACCAGGTTCGATTACCAGTGGGGTCACGCCCTGATTTCCGCATATTGGAATCCTGCCGTACGATGCCGCTGGTCGGTGGGTTTTTCTCAGTGATCTCCCGTTTCCCCCTGCTCTTACGTTCCTGCGCTGCTCCTTGCAGAACTCGAATCACCCATGCAGTGCTGATCGTTCCCAAACACGCGAGCGCTTCAATCAGATCGCCAAATTTCCCCCGTTAACTCGTCACCTGCACTTCCTGTAGTGTTACCAACTATCCCGATTTTGCTATTATTAATCCTGATTTTTTTTTCACTGCCTCCCTTTTTCAGCAAAACCTTGAATGGACACCAAAATAATCCATGCTCCTATTCTTTATCAATTATAACAATTATCTAGTAGAAAACTCGCACAATCAAGCGAGGAATTACTAGCGGCAGACATCATAACGCAGTTTAACAACACGAATAATTATTTTGCAGTATTAATTTCTTAGTTTTTTTCTGTTTAGTTTCGTTTTTACCTTCTACATATCAAAAATTATTATTCGGAACAGTTTTATTGCTCTGTCTTTGAGTATTTATAAATACAATCTTTTGCTAACGATCTAGTCAGTCACTTTAGTCAAAATTTCCCTTGGGTTTTAAATTGTTGTTCTTTAACCCAATTCCGTAGCGTTGTTGTAATTTTAACTGCGAAAATTATTCCAAAACAACTACTGTACTAAATCATGCGTATTATTTCGAGGTACTTAGTCACTTATGTTTTTTCTGGGAACTATTTTTTCTATCCAATTTATGACTGCTTTACAGTTAAGATTTAACCTATGCCATAAGAGATATCACTTTTCATTCGTGACTTGATAATAATCTGTGACGGAGGCGTGATTTTCACACGACACTCGTTCCTCATTATAGGCTGTCCACGGTAAAGTGAGCACTTTTGAAAGCCCTCTCATTTGGAATAATAGTCAATAATATTTTTTATTTTAGCCTTCGACGTTATCTTCCGAGTGCGGTGTTTATTTCTTACATGACAATATTAATTTTATTTTAAAAGATGGTTAAAACATAAGAAAGGTCTGAAAGGATAAAGTAACTAGGGCCTCAAAAGTTCTCATTTTACCGCGAACAGCCTACATCAGCAAAACTGCAGTTTCTCCTTGGCAAGATGCGGTCACATTTCTCCTAACTTCTGTAGCGTACCTTGAAGGTTACTTACAAACTATCGTAGTCACGCCAGCTTATTCAGAATTTAGCATCAACTCTGCCAGTGGTACCTAATATATTTGGGGCATATTAAGGTTTGCGTTTTATAGAATAAACTTGCGACCCTCCCCGGCCTCGCTTGGGGGCGATTTACAAATATAGCGTTGTTTAGGTTTACAGCAAGTATGTACACTAAACGCTTAAGGTAACTAATATTGGATTAATACTGTGTTGAAAAAGTCGTAAGTGAACTCCTATTTTTATAAAGACAAAAATGGTTACTGTGGGTCATTCTTAAAACATAAACATTTGCTGTCACGGACTATTTTTTAGATCTTTTTGAGATCTACAATTCTGTAGTACATTAATTTAGTGCATCTCTTATGGTTTAGTCAGCGTAAGCCATGTAAGCCCCCGAAAAGCTGCTTCTTCCGACTTGATTACAAAAGTCGACATTTCTCTAATGCACTTACATTAAATATAAATGTATTATACACCTAAACCTTCCTAAAGAAATTCTCTTTTTCGAATTATTATTGCTATGTAAGTAATAAACACAGTTTGTATATTCCACTGCACTTTGAAGTTAACGTCTAAGGCTAAAATAAAATAATTTTTTTGACTACTATTCCAATTGAGAGGGCTTTCAAAAGTGCTCACTTCAACGTGAATAACCTATATGCAGTAGGGGCCATGGTGGCTGAGCGGTTAGCCTGCTCGCCTCCCACCATGGCAAACCGGATTCAATCCCCGGCCGGGTCACCGGATTTTCGCATGTGGGAATCGTGCCTAACGATGCTGTTGGTCGGCGGGTTTTCTCGGGGATCTCTCGTTCCCTCGCCCCTTCATTCCGGCACCGCTCCATACTCACTTCAATCACCCTCATCGGCTCTCAAGACCTCACTGTTAAGAGCCGTTCAAATCCCTTCAATCACTATATACAGTATAAGAACGTAGGATATCCTTCAACCGTTTAAGCGTCAATTTCTACAAACAATCAGTCCCAGAGAGGAGAAATAAATTGAGAATGGAAAGGGATGTACGACATTGCAGTCAAAAACTAACTTGATCTTTTTGTTTAAATCAACTCTTAGTTTACACCAAATTAACAGACCGTACTGTCCTTGCTTAAAATTGCATTTACTCTTAATATGTGGTTCGTAGCTGTGGGTAATTGGAGACTCAAGTCCATCTTTTCATAGCGACGGCCCCGGCTTGACGGCCAATCGATGTTCTGCTGTATTTAACGGTTGGTATGACGAACTTCTATTACATAGTTTACGAGTTCACTGTAGAAACGTATATAGAAACTAGCTGATCCCGGCGAACGTTGTTAAGTCTCTTTTTTATACATAATGAACATGTAAATTGTATATTTGGGATTACCTTCCAATTCTAAACATAACCTACCGAATGAAATGCACAATAAAACAACTTCTTTTGGATCAACAAATATTTCCTGCAAGTATGAGCAAAATCAGCCCATAAATATAGAAGTCAGACTCCAGCGCCACCTATCGGAATGAAACATAACTAAAAACCTTACTCGCCATCTCAATAACATATGGTGTGAATATTGTCTCACTTGGCCCAGTGGTTTGTCAATGATGATGCGGTTTAGTCACGCACAAAAGATTTTATATTTAAAGAGTAAGAAGAGTTGGCACAACTGAACGGAAACTAATACAAACACTGAAGTACAATTCTACGAACTGTTATCAGTGACAGTTATCGTGACTACATTGGTAATAGATGGCAGTTGTAATTTAACCCGCGATTAAGTTGCTTTAGCGTGTCTGGTTGGCGCCTGTTGTCGGGTTACCCGCAGAGCTTTGGTGTTGCAAAGGCATCGACATTTAGGCACTCATTGCGTGTTGCATCACCTGCGAAGAAAGTTCCTGCCCTGAGGCTGGGAGAGCGACAAGACGAGCTTACTGTATCTAGTCTCTTCACATTCCGCAATGCAAGCTGTGGCAGTGTCGGCAACATACACGACGTACCGTTCATCGAACTCTATTCAGGCCAACCTCTCAGAACCAAATACTTGAAAGTGAAATCGATTTGTGGTTGGATCTCCATCGCCTTCAATGACTACAAAAATAAAAAAAAAATGAACATAATATATGGATGAGACACACAAATGCAATCAATTTTAATGTTTATTTTTAGTGTATATTTGACCGTCTGCGTTTTTACTTATATTATCACATTTTTATTGCATTTGTGTTTCTCATCCGTATATTGTGTTCTTCGTTTTTTTGGTTACTTTTTTGTAGTTACTGTAGGCAATGGAGATCCAATCAAAATTCGAATTCAATTTCACCACACCATTGCCATTAAAGTTCAGAAACAACACCAAATCCATGTCAAGCGGGATGTATTTTAAACTGTTCGGTCCTAAATTCATTTACGAGCTCAACTGTTTCAAGCGCTGCAAAGTAACAATTATTTTTGTTCCGGCCTGTACAAGTATCAGAGTAACGCTCTATCGTGCGTCGGGGCGAACAGAAAGATGTTTTGTGCTCGATGTTGTTGGCAACACTAGCTTACGAGACAGCGGAATATACTCTAGTCTCAACAGCGAGTAATGTCTCTTGTCACGTGAGGGAATTCCCTTTACTTTACTCTGTTGTTTGCTATGCATACTGTACGGAATTTAATTCCACTGCCTTTACGTCTGATATAGGTTGTTCACGGTAAAATGAGCACTTTTGAAAGCCCTGCTTAAAATCTACTTGTATACAAGTTGCGTATTCCTCCACTTAACGCAAAATTAACATTGCCATGAGCCTCATCACCTTATTCATGCGTCGGTCGAATGAAACCGTGAAATTATTAAGAAAGTAAATACTTTAAAAATCGGTTCATTTTTACACTTCGATGAATTAAAAAAAAAAAAAAAAAAAAACAGAAAGTGAAATAAATAATTTTAAGTTATCAGAAATGGTCGCCTCACACTATTTATTCGACGTTAAGATGTGGAACTACTTTCCCGTCGTAGTTACCAACTTTACTGGGCGACTGTCACTCAGCGCGCCTACTAAAATACATGCGGGTATGGGCAGTGACTTTTTTCTAAGGTTGATTTCAAAAGTGCTCACTTTATCGTGAACAGTATTTAGCTATGTTGAGGGGGTCGGGAATAGTATTTATAATGTACATGACGTATTGAGAGTATTATATGTACCTAGCTTGAAGCGTGTTTTATTTTCGTACATCGGTATAATGGGGATACAGTTAATGGTTTGGTATGAAAAACCACGTATTTCAAACAAAATGCAACGCAATTCCATGACCAGGTGGGTGGCGCTCTGGAGATTCGCACAAACCTCTCTCTGCTTCACTCCTAGGCTTCACAGTTATTAAATAAAAATAAATATAATATAAAACCAAGATAGAGAGGGCTGTTTGTTAACTGGACATATCTACTGGACCGGAGTTACACTGCAATGGTTGTTAACGGTAAGTAAGGTATGAACCCTTAAAAAACGAGGTTTTAAACCGTATTTGTGCAAAATATCGGTAACGAAGCAAAATTCAATTACAACTCTCGGAACATTATTGTATGCTATCGGGACATTCAACGTAAGAGAAGATATTTGACACAAATACGGCTTAAAATCTCGTTTTTTTTTTTTTTTTTTTTTTTTTTTTTTTAAGGGCTCATACCTCCCTTAATATTTGGTTTAGGTACAAAGTGTCACACATGTTTTCCTTTTACTTTGTCATGAAGAATCGCCTCCCGAAGTTTGTCGGTCTAATTGAGAATCATCCTGTGTGTGTGTGTGTGTGTGTGTGTGTGTATGTATGTATATATATATATATATATATATATAATATATATATATATATGTATATATATATATATATATATATATATATGTATATGTATATGTATATGTATATGTATATGTATATGTATATATATATATATATATATATGTATATGTATATGTATATATATGTGTGTGTGTGTTCTTTAAATGAGGGCAGATATTTTGGGGAACGTAAGGAGATGTCAAGGCCAGAGTGAGTTTTCATATAATGAACAATGAACATGGTGTAAGAGAAATACCTCATACTACAAATAAATAAAACGTAAGACGCACATGGTGTATGCAGTAAAGAACACATTTAGCGCAATCACTGAAAGCGCGAGTTGAGATCGAAACCGCAAGTACAGTGTTGCCACAATTTGTTCAAAGTGATGGCCGTTGACGTGGCAGCACGACGGCCCTGTACACGAAGCACCACACGTGGCAGTAGTGATGATAGCCGGGTGATTCTTGCAGCAGCGCATTATAGTCTGTTCACCGTAAAGTGAGCACTTTTTAACACCCTGCTAAATTTTTCCTTTGAATTAATTTCTACTTTTCCGCCACATTTTAACGTAAACATTGCAATGTGACTATTAAACACAGTGCATACAATTCATCATTCTCAAAAGTTAACGTCTGAGACTGCAATGAAATAAATTTATTAGGAGTTCATGCCTTTTGGGAGGGCCTTAAAAAGTTCTCACTTTACCGTGAACAGCCTATACTCTTCCAGACTTCCCCGCCACTGTGTTGTGGCGAGACGAGGCGCTGTTAACCTGCGAGGTCATCTTCAACACGAACAGTGCATTTTGGGTTATATTTTTTCAGATTACATACATTACATTGAAAACACCTCCAATTACCCAAAATATCTGCACTCATAAACATCCTGTAAATTAAAATGAGAAGCATACGTGAACCTGAAAGAGAGAAGTATGCGCTGAGTCATTGCTGAAACTCTGTTTACTTTTCGCAATGACGTAGGTTAATATACTGAGCAGTATTTAGTCTGCGAATGTAAAAAAAGAAATATATCACGGGGCTAATATGTTTGTGGAAACGACTAACCTCGTTTTATTATCTTTCCAACAGCATTCCGCGTTCGAAGAGGTTTTGTTGAGTAATCTTGTTTACGGGACCGAGGATTCAGATTCAGCCTGGAACAAGTGCCTTGCCTCGAAAACAATCCTACGTACCTGGTTATTTGCATGAGCTACGCACGCGGACAATGGCGGCTGTCAATCTGTTTACGTGATCAAGGTTCCAGCTCGGGGTGAGCCAAGTTTCTAGGAGCGGAACTCGACAGCTCAACCCCTCGACCTCTCTTCACGTACGTCACGCTGACAACATATCAGCTTTCTCTGACCTCTGCGTCGTCACTTCTGCGACTTCTCGCATCATCATTGTTTCTTCATGCTGCTGGTTACGAAACAAATGCGTTATTTCATATTCGTACGAAATGTCGTTAAACACGTAGGCTACACTTCACTTGTAAGTAATTTCCCTACAGTAAAAAAAAGTTACATCACATATTTGTTTTCAACATGGCATGTCAAAATCACAATTTTTGTGTTTTTTTTCGGTCCATAGAATAAATACATGAATATCTACACTGAGTTAGTGAATGAAAAGATTTGAGCGGCTCTTAACAGCGATGTCTTGAGAGCCGATGAGGGTGAAACGAGGCATGGAGCAGCGCTGAAATGAAAAGGCGGAGGAAACTGGAGATCCCCGAGAAAACCCAACCGGCGGCAACGTTCGGCACGATTCCCACATGCAAAAATCCGGAAGTAACCCAGCCGGGAATCGAACCCGGTTCGCCTTGGTGGGAAGCAAGCGGGCTAACCGCTCAGCCACTGTGGCCCTTGTCATCTACAGAAAATTGAAAAAAGTGACTGAAAAATAATGGCTTAATTCATCTTAAGCTCTATATATATATATAATAAGATAAGTAAATTCTTAGCAGGACTTCCAAATGTTACCAATTAAATGCGAACAGGTTAGTGTCATGTCCAAAAGTCAATATCAACTTCCACTGCACCAGTTTATCCGTTTCACGTAATCAGTAAATGGTCTCGTTATATTATGTAGTAAGTATTTTAACTTTCGTACAATGGAGGGTCCTGTTGCAACTTTTGCAGTGTACAATAACTGTACCTGCTCTTATATATATATATATATATATATATATATATATATATATATATACACATACACACACACGAACAGAACGTGTTTTCATAAACTTATGTGAAAACGTTAAGCGCAGCGATATGTCGAATTTCGTAGTGTTGTTTCACAACCCCACCACGCATGTGCCTTTTAGCTGATTCCGACAGCGCGTAAATGATGCTTTAAACTTAGTCTGCGTTTACAAGCAACCAGCCAAACACTAGTGCATTGCAAGTAGCTGGCGATCAGGGGTTTATTTACCTATGACTGTGTCTAAGATGTACACATGCGGTAATGAACAGAAGATTGATACTGTAGCATGCCCGATTCGCATTAAAGAGGTCACTGGTTCGGCCATTTCGATCTGGTAACTTTCCATATTTATTTCAAGCAAATACAGTTCCTTAGTATGTTATCCAATTTTTCACTTGTTAGTTTAAGCTCATGACACGCCTCTTTTAAGGGAATAAAACGCGTATAAATCACGTATAAATAATACGCTACTCTATAGTACTGGATTAAGGTTTGTAGCCAATTAAAAAAAAAATTCAGCATGAATCCGTTGTTGGCACCAAAGACTAAGGATGAGGTAGACCGTTTTTTCATCTTCTGTGCATGTACCCAACATTGACTCAACCCAAAGCAACACAGTTGTCAATGTGATATGGTCTACAGTGATGTACGTGTAGTATTATATATCCTAATTTTCAAAATACAAGCCTTTTTTTAATGTATAATGGTCTTACTGCCCGCTTCCCGCCACAGGCTCAATCCTCGGTGGGGTCGCACATTTCCACATTTGAGAAACTTGGCAGGCGTTGCCGTAGGCCGGCAGGTTTTCTCGGCGTTCTCCCGCTCACCTTGCTCTTGCACTCCACCGTTGTTACAGTTTCACGTAATTTCATCGTCGCCGGTGTTTGAGACCTCGTGGTTAAGCTCTTCAAGTGCATGTTAACTTTTCTTTTCTAGTGTTGCAAAAGTAGGTAACTTCTGTGTGCTCTGTACTTCTGAATTTCGCGACGTTTTGGAACATATGGGAAGGATTTCAGTGGATCTATGTCACAATAAACAGCCAACTGTTTAGCAATTGGTTTGTCTGCAGCAACCAACAGCATCGTCCAGGGAAAGGCACTGTTCCTATCGGTGCCAGCTTCTGGACTTGCACAGCACCGAGTAGGACTTTGCCTGTTCTGCAACATGCCAGATGTGAACGTGCATGCTCGGGATAACATGTTAACGGGTTAAGGCTACTGGTCAGAGGTTTTTTTTTTTGTATTTGTATGAAATACTTTTCAACTTGTAAACATTTCTTACAAGTACTATTTCCTCGCGCAGAAAAACTAGACGTATTTCTCACGCATTGGCGTGTCTAAGTCACAATTCTAGTGTTTATGGGATGTACAAAAATAAACACTGACCGAAATGAGATGATATTAACAATGAAATGAGATACCACGAGTTACTTCAAGGAATATTAAAATATAACGCAATGTTTTTTTTTTTTTTTTACGGACAGTAACAAAATTATCACATATCTTTAATTTGCAGTAGTGCATTATTTATTTGTAATATAATGTTTTGTTAAGCATAGCTTCAAATGAATTGAAACATGACATGTCAGTCACACTTGTTAATTTTCTATAACTGATTTAGTTTATTTTTATTTCTTTGCCCTAGAAACACTAAAATTGTTATTTTGACACGCCATGAAGCAGAAACTAAGCAATACAATTTTTTTTTGTGGGGAGGAAAGAGTATTTATAAGTAATACCTAGGAGTTGAACTGCGTTTCGTTCAAATTTTAAATAATTAATTGGTTTGGTGAACAACGGAACAACTACAAGGAAATATGTAAGAGTGCTGCATACTATGTACCCAGTTGGAAAAAAAAATTATTGCATGCAGCAAATTAAAACTTAAAATATAACATTTTGTCTTAATTTTTTTTTTTTTTGTTATTCCGAATGAGTTGCTATAGCCCACTCACTGTTACTCCGCACTATAGTGAAACCTTGCATAGCGTATCCCTCCGCCCCATGCAAAGGAAGCTTAGTCCGTCAACATGCTACCTCGAGTATACTCGTACACGTATGGCGTATCGCAAATGAGGTTAATCAAGGCCTGTGGTGTCAAGGTCAGGAACTGGCGACAATAAAGACAGCGCCCTTCCCCTGGCAAATGCTATTGGCTGCTGTTTATTCAGGACAATTTTATAATTGGATGCTGCCGGTGCCATAGGACAATAATCATTCGTTTCATACTTCCCACAGTGTAAATTATTGCAAGGAATTCACAAGTTTTTTGAGATAAAAAATTCCAACTTTAGCAGCGCCTATAAGCAAAAATTAATGTGTAGAAAATTACACCAATAGGACAATGAACCGCATTCATGCGCACTCAATGTAGTGATATTTTGTATAGGGACTATTTCTTACTAGATATTACCAACCCACATATTTTCTCCTTGTTGTTATTCATTAGTTATAAATGAAATACCGACATTATAATTTGTAGATGAACTATAGGGGAAAGTTCAGTTGCACAGAAAATAAGCAATTTTTATGATAACGGAAGTATACAACGCTTGTGAAGCAGTTGCATGGCGTATTTTATAAATAATCAAACGTCATGCATTGGATGATTTTTTAAAGGTTTAGTTCAAAAAGTGTGCAGATACTTCTGATAGACTATAGCAAGGATATGCCACTTCCATCTATACTACAAGCCTTGAAGCAGAGCAGTTGACAATCATTGAAAATATGTGAATCGTTTCTCCTCTGAAGATAGTGTAAAACTGACTTTTCTTTGTATTTTTTTCCAGGCTAGTGATTTGGCGAATCAGAAGCAGACAACATAGAGGAAAATGAAGTCGATAATATTAATATTAGGTAAGTGCATGATTTAATGTAAATAATCATATTAACTGTTCCTACTACGAATTGAGAAGATATGTTATGTTTATTTTGGTGTTGTTTTACGCCTGGAAATTAAGTGATGGGAAGTTTTAAAGACGCGGAAGTAGTAAACCTTACAATTATAGCCGTGAGTTCAGGAGTATAAATAACTTAGGATTTAAGTCACAGTCATTGTCTCTCATTTAATTCCACTTTCACATCGTGTTGAAAATTGGCGTCCATTCAGAGCTTGTGAACGGTGTTTATTAACGTGTCAGTATTCTTTTCTCGCTATAAGATGCCAAAACGTGAAGTTCGTCAGCTAGTTAATCACCTCTCTATGGTTTTAGAGGCTGAAATTCTACTCCTTCATCGGCATAATATATTAAGTTAGTTTTAATGTTACTCATATTACTCTTGCGCATATTAGATAATTAATTTAATTTCTTCGAATTTTGGTTTGAAAAATATACGCCTACACGGTTTGAAAACTTCCCAGTGCCCTGAAATGCTACCGGATACTGATATTTCATCGAAGTTAGCGTACGTGGATGTCGCAGTCAGATTGGTCGACACTGAATGCAGGCCGGTATATGTTGTCAAAGGCTGATCGAAAACTTTTGAAATCAACTTCTGTAAAATGCCACTGCATATATTTTAACTCCCACGCTGACTAGAATGCAACCAGTAAAGTTGATAACTACAGAGAGAAAGTTAATTATATAATTATGAATTAAAATTAATAGGTAAACACCTGTAAATACTGGAATTATTTATTTTTCTTTCTGATTTTTATGCTTAAGGCTCAGCCTCACACGCCATGTTGAATTATTGGTTCTAACTTATTTCAGTTGTATACCGACACTTACTACGAAACTGCTACTATACAATCATGACAATATACGTTACACTGAAGTACAAACATAAATTCTGAAAATTCGCTAAGTAGTCATGCCATATTTGATCGAGAACTATAAACAGATTAATGCCATTTTACAATCACCATATCACATGTGGATGAAGTTCGATTACTAAATTTGAAGGGGAATGCCAGTTGTGATAATGCTACAGTAACAAATATTTGGTTATTTCACTGATAAGGAAGTTATGACATATAAATGGAAAATTCAACATGGTGGATGAGGCCGAACGTTAAGTAGAAAGAGAGAGAGACAGACAGATTATATATAAGCAAATTTGTAGAATATTTACTTGTATAACAATCTCGCAGTTTCACTTGGCCGGCGTATGACTAGTGAGCAGGCCCGTGACAATGTTAACTGTACGTATGGTAGAAGAATACACAATGTGTATATACAGTAGCCAGTAATGTAAGACCTATCGGTCTCGCACTTATATATTTTATCGGAGCGCTCTTAGGCCCGGTCGCACCATCGTGGTTTGAAACTCGATCTGAGATCGTATCTAAGATCGACATAGAAAATTGTTGCACCATTCGAGTTCAGAGCTGGACTTGAGATCGAGATGAAGTTCATTTCAAACCGCTGAAATTGGCGGTTTGAAATCTTGATCCAAGATCACCGGCCATCGTCGACAAATGTAGTTTGAAAATACGCCAACAGATAGAACACCGTTCGATTGTTTTCTTGGGAAATTAAAACAACATTATACGCACTTGAATATTATTCAGTAAAATTAGTACAACAATAATTCACTTAAAAGAGATAAAAGATCGCACATCTAGTTGTATCTATAGTGAAAAATACGCCTACTTCCATGACATCATATATTACGAACCAATAGCAAAATTTGTCTCATACTTAATGTCAATCTCTCACTTTGGAACCAAGATCGACGAATCGGAGATCCAGCATCATGCAATTTCGTTGGTGCAACACTTTTACATTGGAACCAAGTTCAAAATGGCCCCTGGTTCGGAACTAGGATCATTTGATCTTGGATCGGGGAAGATGTTGGTGCAGCAGGGCATTAGCCGTAAAGTCCTACCGCGCTTCGGCCTGCCAATAGGCGGGGAAGAGGAATCACGTCCTGTCACTGCAAGGAGACCAGGATTAATGTGACTGTTGGCCAATCCTTAGCCCAAACCTGGCAGGTTCACACATCCCTGCCCCTTCTACCTCAGAGGCTCTGGGGCCCTCGCACTCGGATACCAAGTGTGTGGTCTGGCCGGGGTTCTATACATACCACTAGTGTCTCTCCAGGACAGGTTGTAGCTCACAGCTCGGCCTGTCAACGAGAGTTCAATGTGCATACAAATAGATCTAGAGCAAGACTTTCGAAAGTGCTCTGTTTACTGTGGACAGCCTGTAAATGCAGTTAACAGTAAACAGAGCACTTTTGAAATCAACCTTAGAAAAAGTCACTGGCTCTGCCTGCATATACTTTTAACAAGCGCATCGAGTGACACGTGCTCAGTAAAGTTGGTAACGAAGGATGGAAAGTAGTTCCATATCTTAACGTCGAATAAAAAATGTTAGGTAACCATTTGTAATAACTTAAATTCTTTCTTTCGCTTTCTGTTTTTTAATGCACCGAAATGTAAAAAATGAGCGGATTTGTAAAATATTTACTTTTTTTAAAGAATTCCACAGTTTCACTTGACCGACGCATGTACATAGTGATGAGGCCGATCGCAATGTTAATTTTTAATACGGCGGAAGAATATACACGATGCACACAAGCAGATCTTAAGCAGGGCTTTCAAAAGTGCTCATTTTACCGTGAACGACCTATATATCGAAGTGACTAGCAAACCCACACCCACTGGTGAGAGAAATGGCGGCGCTGGTGTAGTGATTAGACTACTCGCTTCCCACTTAGGCGAACCGGGTTCGAATCTCAGCGGATTTTCGCACGTGGGAATCGTGCAGGACGATGCCGCTGGTAGGCGGGTTTTCTCACGGATCTCCCGTTTCCTTCGGCCCTTGCATTCCAGCGCTGCTCCATACTCGCCTCACTTCACCCTCGGATCTCTCCACTGCACTCTGGTGAGAGGTGTCTGAAGAGGCCATAAGGGCCACTTCACTCCGTCTTCAGTCTCGTGAGAGTTGTGCAACTTCCGGAGATATTGCCATATCATCATTCTGCATGCGTGAGTGCTACTGCTTACAGATACACACGTGCGTCACTTTCACTTTCATCTCCCAGTCCGGCTGAGCGTGACAATGATGGACGTATTACACGGTACCACATCTCGTCAAGCTGCTTTTACACAACGCTAAATTCATTTACTACAAAACTTAACATCTACTTGTATACACGTTGGGTATTCTTCCTCCTTATGTAAAATTAACATTACCATGGGCCTCATCACTTTATTCATGCGTCGGTCAAATGAAAGTGTGAAATTATTATGAATTAAAATATTTTACATCTCTACTCATTTTTACACTTCGATTTATTTTAAAAAAAAAACATAAAGTGAAATAAATAATTTTAAGTTATCACAAATGGTTACTTAACACTTTTTCTTCGAAGTTAAAATATGGAGCTACTTTCCATCAATCGTTACCAACTTTACTGGGCGAATGTCACTCAGTGCACTCATTAAAATATATGCATGCATGGGCAGTGACTTTTTTCTGAGGTTCATTTCAAAAGTGCTCACTTTATCGTGAAGAGCCGTTATGCGAAGTTTCGTGCGAAAGTATCACCTAAACTCCGTAGGTTTACACAGTTCGCTCAGAAAACTTGTAGACAAATTTGTACTTACAATAAGGAAGTTGATGGCTCTAAGTAAATTATCTAGTAACGACCGTGTTAAAGGCTGTTCACGATAAAGTGAGCACTTTTGAAATCAACCTTATAAAAACGTCACTGTCCCTACCTGCATGATATTATAACTGGCCCACTGAATGACATGCGTACAGTAAAGTTGGTACCGATGGAGTGAAAGTAATTCCATATCTCAAAGTCGAATAAAAAGTGTTAGGTAACCATTTGTGATAATCCTAAATTATTTATTTCGCTCTCTATTTTTTAATGTGTCGGAGTGTAAAAATGAGCAGATTTGCGAAATATTTACTTTTATAATAATTTCACAGTTTCACTTGACCGATGTATGAATAAGAGATGAGGCACGTGACAATGTTAATTTGAGATAAGTCGGAAGACTACACGACGTGCATATAGGTAGATACTAAGCAGGGCTGTCAAGAGTGCTAATTTTACCACGAATAGCCTATACTTTAAAAGTTCTACACATCGCGTTTTGTACCGACTTTTTGGATATTAATCAAACCAGAGGAACGTCATTCATCTCTTACATCACCAAATAAACTCCTCGAAATTTCGTAAAAAGACGTACGAAGCATTCTTGACCGCAATAACTATCATCAGATTCCTCTGTGCTTATCTTACATGTACGTTTTACTCAGCTCTCTCTTGCTGATATACAGTTGGTCACATACGTAATCAGCTTAGAGGGCGAACAGAAATTGCTTGTTCCGTGCGACTAACATAAATATATAAGATGTGGTCTATCTCCTAGTCTTGTGCAAGATCTGCCTCGCATGAGAAATTCTCGTATGGAATTTAATGCAAAGTCGACATCTTGTATGAGTTTACCATGTATCTTGCATCATCAAAGTAACTTAGCGAAATAACTTCAACTGTCAGATTAATTTTGCATTAAATTTCGTGACACTGACATGGTAGTTTTTATTTATAATACGGATCATTTATCAATACATCAGATTTAGCGAAGAAGTTTGTCGTGTTTTTTATTCCTATACCCTACCGTTTACGAAAAATGTAACATCTAGTCACCAGAGAAAATGTAAGCTGCCTGTAAGTTGGCAAGCCGCAAATACTACAGGTGGAGCGTATCTAGGTTGCCCAATACCAACAATTTAACAATTTTATTTTTTACCAAACATTCCTCAACTGTTACGCATTGCATGCGATGCCATTTTCCACGAACAAAACATTTTACACTTATATTTGTTAAATAATTTGATATCAAATCCAAAATTTTCCTGTTTTACTGCAGCCATAGTAGCAAATACTAAAGGCCGGGCACAATTGTTATAAGCACATCACTAACACAATACAGTGATATACACAAGAGTTAAACTGCTTGTTTTCAGTTCGAGTGGCTACAATCACGCATAGCGATAAGCACTTAACTAAGCACAGTTATAGTAACAAGGAGAGTTCAACTTGGTTTAACTTTCCGCATTACTATCGCTGTGCGTCAATATTCAGCCAATCAGAAGCCTCGACACTTATACTACGTTATCAAATGGAAAACTTATTTACGATTCAAGAAAGTATGTATTTTGACTTCATTCCTCGGTCAGATATTTTCTTTTGCTTATTTCTGGATAATCGCAACCACGGAAGTTTTAGAACGTTTTTAGGTAATGTTAATAGTATAAATTGAAATGAAAATAATTTAAATTTTAAAAACGTCTCAGATCACTTGGAAAAAATTATTTTTGATAAAAAACCACTACCAAATACACGGAACATAATTTATTCGGTACAGATGTAGCAACGTAAACAAACTAATATTATTATAATTATATCAATTGTAGCTATAGTTGATTCACAATAACTTCGGCCTTTTCTGAAGCCCTGCTAAATTTCTACTTTTGGTTACTGATTAAGTATCCTTCCACTACACGTAAACATAAACACTGCCATGTGACTTCTACTTTTATAAGTGTGGAATGCATTGGTTGTTGTTTACAGCTGTTCAAAGAATTATGTCATATTGCAGAAACCATTTCCTACGAATGTTCACTACTTAGGCCTATAACAATATTTAGGTCAGCTTTATAACTATTTGTTACACACGATATAGCGCGTTACACATAATACACATTAATATTTAAGCCACGACGGTGTTTGTTACAACTGTGGCGGAAGCAACAGTAGTATTTAACCTGTTGTTATTAATATGTGTTTGGAATAAAAATTACAACGAAGGGACAACCAGTTCAACGAAACGACGCAGTAAATTCAAGCACGCAACTCGTGTCGCTTATTTATTGTACGTCGACAAACGTAAAAAATAGTGGCGAACATGCAAACACATAGCCCTACGGTAACATTTATTCCGCTAATATTTACATGCACTGATACCGTACTTACTAGTTTGTAGGTTTATTTTATTAGTTATCTAAATTTATCAAGGTGGGCCTAGTATTTCGTTGGGAATGTTGTAGACATTCAAATCACAGAAACGTAAGCTCGTTACACAACTGTGTTTCAAACACCTGGCGCGAAGGTACAACATTGTGATAAACAGCCGTGAATATAAATAATTAACTTCGTCATAACATCAGTTCATGGTTAAAACGTATAAACTTTGCATATATTTGAAATCAACACACACGCCTTGCCTGCGTAACGATTACAGTGCAGCCACCACGCCCTTTCATACGGAACGATCACAACAAATTTCACTCTGCCGTGGAAAAACATATTTATAACAACATTGTAACTTACCTAGGATGTTTAAAAAACACGAGTACGAACTTCACGCTTCGTTAAGAAACACGCCATATCATTGATATGTCGCCACATCACTGTCAGTTCTAAGGCCATATAAAAACTGGATATAATTGCCCGCCATATTGGGACAAGCGCGTGGAAGGTGAATTCTAGATTCTCCCTTCCTCGCCACTTATGCCAACCTGCTGGATTTGTAAGCGTCGCGCCATCGCATCTAAATATCATGGGCATTTAAAAAATAAAAATCTCTTTTCAGTTGTAAATTCCAAATTCAAAAATCATAATTTTGCTGTAATAAGTACGAAATATGCTATAATTTTAAACATGTATAATTACCTTGTTTTCTAGCAACGGGAAATTTCTGGAGACAGAGAGACAGAGAGACAGAGAGACAGAGAGACAGCATACCAGAAACTATGTTGAAACAATATTTGAACTGAGAACTATTTTTTACTAGCCGTTGCCAATACACCGCTGCTCTCGCTGTATTTAATTAGTATATAAAACAAAGTAAACATTACAAGTTACAGAAGATATTCAGAAAAGTTTCATTTATTCAAAAATACAATACTTCAGAGTTAATTACAGTGTTGTGTATTTGTGGAATACAAGTGATTGAACAAACCAGGTTGACATGTTACGCCTAGGGTGATTTCTCAAAGGTTCGATTCCAAAAGGCTGAAGAAAGCGTGAATGGACTATAGGCCACTATGCTTGTGTTGTGTTTGTATGTGCTTATCGCTATAACTGTGAATGTTTTAGGTATATGTCAATTGTAGCCCAGCCTTAACCAAGTTGTACAAATGGAAAAATTTAGAAAGTAAACTAATTCTGTGTGCTACCACGTGACACACATATAATCACCGAATAACAAACCATATATATGAAAGAAAATTTTAAATATAAAGATACATTTGCATATTTATATCATTTTTTTGAGTGCGTGAACTGTTATTCGTTGATTACATGTATGCCAAGCGGGTAACGTACGGCATTAGTTTAACTTGTCATTTTTTCATTTGTAGAACTTAGTATTTATTATATTGACTGCACCAAAACAGAAAAAATTTGGATTTGACATCAAATTGTTAAAAAAAATACGAAGTGTTAAATTTTTTTATTTGAGGAAAATGTCAGCACATACAATGCGCAAAGCTGAACAATGTTTTGAATATTATAAAATAATTAAATTTGTGGTATCAAACGCCTTAAGAAAATGAGCCGCCTGAATATTTATCGACGCTGAGGAGCTCGAAGCTGAGCGCTGTGCTGTCCGCTCTCCTACAACCACCTGGGAGCCAGTGTCACACCTGGAGGAACCTGCGCTCTGAACGAGACTGTCTCTCCAGGACAGTATTGCCACTCATCGTAGCCTCCAGACCTCCTCCAGCAACTACAAGTGTGACATGTGTGTTGTAGGTATGGTGGTGTTGATAACGGCACAGAGCAGACCCCCCAGCTACAGCCAGGAGTACATGCCGGAGACAAGCTTCGACTGCAGGGACAAGATCCTCGGAGGATACTACGCCGACATTGAGACCGACTGTCAGATGTTCCACGTCTGTGTTAAGGTCCCGGGCATAGGGGTGAGTCCTATCGTTTTATCGTGTCAAAACTAACACAAACGTATGTTGCACGCCCGTCAGTTAGAATCCATTCACGACAACTTCAAATTTTTCTGAAGCCTTTCTAAAGTTCTACTTTCATAATATTCCTCTGACTTCTGCAACCGAGTCTCTAGAAAATTACACCAAAGGGATACCAACCCGCAAGAACTATTTATTACTAGGCACTACCAAACACGTATTTTCTCCCTGTTTTTTTTTTCATACCAATTTTAAATAAAATGTTATAGTTTATAGATAAAATGCAGATAAAAGTTAATTGTAACACAAATAAGGTATATTTATTTTAAAAAGTATAATGCACTTGTGATACATTACATATTTAGGACACGACCAAGCACAACATACGTGGTGTGATTTTTCTAAGTTTTGATTCGGGAAGTAGCAAGACACCGCACTTCAAGTTGTCTGTTCCAGAAATCTTATACCTTTCAGACGTGAAAAATTTCTTAACTGCTATTCGTAAACAGACACGACTCAAAAATACGAAACATTTGTTTAATGGCTGGTACACGATAGAACCTCTGCGAGCCTCCCTCAAGAGCGTGGCTCCAAAAGTGGTTTCATATTTTCTTTGCACCAAGTACAACTAGGCAAAACCGCCACATAAATATTAAAAAGAATGTTTTGGGCCAAATTGTCTTGTCAAAGAAATGTCATGAGAAATTTTCTTTCAAATCTTACTCTTGGCTCATCTGCAATTAACATATAATTCCTGGTTGGTTTTTAAATGTAATTTTATAGTAAAGCTTAAAATGAAACTATAGGAAATCTTCAAAAAAAATCTCAACAAATTTCTTTATAGTATTCTGGTGATACGAATAAATTATTTGATCTTCAGTGAAACCATAAAATTTACGTAATAACTTTAAATTTGCTTGATACAAAGGTTATTTTGACAACATATTCTTAAAAATCTATATTTTCATATTTGCACTTTTATCAGGCTGTTAGGTATGTACCACAAACATTATTTATGCTAAATATAGAAAGTGCTTTTGGACACTTGAACAGTCGTCACAGCTAAAAACTTCAACTTCAACTCCAACGGGAGTAAAGTGTAATGAAGACGTAGCAGTGTCTGAATGCAAGCGTGTAAGAATGGAACCACCCCGGGAAAACCCACCAACCAGCGGAAACGTCAAGTCACTTTTTCCACGGATGAAAACGCGAAACTGTCCTTCCAAAATTTTCTTTCAAGCCAGTTTTTATCTTTCCGCCACTTTTTAATATCAGCATTGTCATGTGACTAATAAATGCGGTGTATACTTTCACCACTCTCAAAAGTTAATATCCGAGACTACAATAAAACATATTTACTAGTGGTTAAAGCCTGTTGGGAGGGCCTTAAAAAGTGCTCACTTTACCGTGAACAGCCTACACACGCAGTGTTACGCAATGTTTTTACTGCCTCGTGAGTTTGGAGGCGCATATTCCTTGCCGCCCGTAATTGCAGTTATTTGGGAGTTTAATAATTAAAAAATTGCCTACTGCCACATCTCCCGATATGGAATACACTCAAACCACTTATTACCTTCGCCGATGTGACGTACTGTAGAACACACGTGTAGGCTTGTTTCGAGACTCTGGTAAGCGACGCGTGAAAGTTCTGGAAATGAAGTAACGAACATTGACGTCACGTGGGGCTTAACTACGGGAAAACATCCCTTCACAACAAGATGAGAGCGAAAATCTGAATATGACAAGGCATCCTGCGTAATTTATTTAGTTTTCTTTGCAAGTATAATTAAAATACGTTAACAATCCAAGATCTGGTACGACTATATAAATTGAGCTGCGGAATTCATCTTATATATTAGTACTACTAAATGAGAATAAGTATAAATATTCTGTAGAGTCAGTCACAGACCACAAAGGTGGAAGGAAGTAAATACGTGAGGGGATTCTACCAGTAAGTAAATACGTGAGGGGATTCTACCAGTAAGTAAATACGTGAGGGGATTCTACCAGTAAGTAAATACGTGAGGGGATTCTACCAGTAAGTAAATACGTGAGGGGATTCTACCAGTAAGTAAATACGTGAGGGGATTCTACCAGTAAGTAAATACGTGAGGGGATTCTACCAGTAAGTAAATACGTGAGGGGATTCTACCAATAAGTAAATACGTGAGGGGATTCTACCAGTAAGTAGACTTACCTGACGAGACGAATATGCAGTAGAATATGCATACTTGTAAATGGCTTACAAGAAGTCATTCAAATTCAATATGTAAAAGTTAAGGGATAAAATCCAATCTGCCGTTATTTCGATGCATCTAGAAACTCGGTAACCTTACACAGAGGTTGTATCTCCCGAAGACCCCGATACCAGCACATCGAGGAATGAAAACTGTCTGTATAATTGAACTGTTTTGTAGGTCGCAATCTTTTTCTTCTTGAAGGCCCAGCTTTAACACGTTAGCAGACTTACATTTGCTGAATGGCAAGGTGACACTAAAGCGAGGTATAGATAGATACCTTATACCTGGGTAGAAATTATTTTTTGGGGGGGGAGGTCACCAAACCAACTTGTAACAATCTAGGTGCTCCGGAAATTTTAGTAGGCCTAATACTGAAGGTTGGGGCTGGGAACTTAGCCCGTCCAACTTCGACAATATTTTTGGTGCGATAGAGTACACATCACTGTTTCACAAACTTTCTGAATTTATTTTAGCTCGACCGCCTTCATTGTCTCATTCACACACAGCTGAACCTCCCAGCTCTCAACACGGACTCATCCCTGCTATCTTGAATTAATACTTCTTTTCTCCCGAAATCTGGCTAAAGATAATTTGTTTTACATTCTTCGGTACGGCAGAGCATAGGGGTAAAAGCTTGACAGACGCTGTGATATCTTAATTATATGGTTTCGCTTTCTGTTATCGCCTCTGAAGTCGTTCCCATAAAATATATTTGTTGTTCTCAGCTGCTACTGGCTTGAGAATAACGGAGATAGTGGAGCTGTAACAAAATAAGACAGTTTGGGAAAATATTATCTGCGCTCTGTCGTGCCAAAAAATATTGATTCATCCTCTGGAACAGAAGAGATTGCGAGAAAACTGCAAAATCTTAGTACGCCATCACTCTTACACGCGAGGTGCTAACTGGCGCGTGGTGTTCTCGTAGTGCTGCGTGTACATATGGGATTGTAAGTGGCGACTCCTTATTGTTATTGGTGGAACTTCTGCAGCAATGTTTAGAGCAGATCCCTATTATAGCTTTGCATATTTATGACCAATATATTTAGAAATACAGCAATGTGAAAACCCCGTTTCAAGCTGTGTTGGAAGGTTCGGGAATTGTATTTAATATAATTAGTGCCTCATATGAAATGTATCATCTTTCCGCATATTGGTATAATGGGAACACGTTAAGGGGTTTCATAAAAAAAAAATCCGTGGATTTCAAACACAATGTAATGCAATTCAAGCGACAGGTAGGCAGAGTCCTTAGCTGCCCCAGCACGACTGCAACTTCACGACCTTAGATGTGTGGGTTGTTGCCTACGCGCAGGCGTTTCATTGGAGCTGCTCTGCTACTAGTTTGTTACTGAAAGTTGCTATAAACTATTCACAATTAATTAAGCATTTTTAAAAATAAATCTCTATGAAAAATGTCACTGGCCGTTTCTGCGTGTATTTTAATGGGCATCACACTGGCTGGTATGTGACTAGTAAAGTTGGTAACGAAGGAGGGAAAGTAGTTCCGTGTCTAAATGTTACATCAAAATTGTTAGGTAACCGTCTGTAATTACTGAAATAGTTTTTTGTCCATTTTATGTTCTTAACGCACATATGTGTAAGAATTAGAAAATTTGTAAAACATTTACCTTTTTTAAAAATAAATTCACAGTTTCGATTGAATATAAAGTGATTAGGCCTACGGCAACGTTAATTTGACATACGGCAGAAGCTTGCACATTGTGTGTATGAGTAAGTGTTAGGCAGGGCTCATGAAAGTGCTCAATTTAGCGTGAACAGACTATACTAACCCTAGAAGTGTATAACCTATATTAGAAACCTCTCAAAAATCGGGACTAGAAAAAATTAGCGAATTCATTTTAGAACAAGCTAGACTTCAAATACATGTACTTTATTGTTATGTTTGCAATTGGATCACAGTTTATTAGACACGCCCAGGTAAACTCTGAGCCAATAAGAGAGCTGCAAGGAAACAAGGTCCGGAACTTGCACGCCCTGGGTCTGACTACAGACTGGAGCAGCAGCCAATGATCATAATACCGAGGCTTGAGAAGACATACAACTGTGGAGTCTATCTTACAAGTTTTTTCCAGTCCCTACCAATGTGGTAAATTTGAATATTTTCTCGATTTTACATAAATACAGTATATTCTATATTTTTCGTCCTTACCAAGAGAGCGTGAAATTTAAGTGTTTACACACAATTAACTTCTCACTTTATTTGAAAATAAATTAATCTCCTGTAAAAAGATATCCAACTAGCGTACAAGTCTCTGGGAATTTTTATGACGCGCTGGGCATAAACCCCTGCTCATTGCACGTCCAAACGGCACACATGTGCTTATTGGTTGTGACTGCCGAGGTCAGTGTAACTACACACGACTGCCGAGGTCAGTGTAACTGCACACGTGAGGCCACAGCACTTCTTGCATTATCGTTGTCACCTGACCAAGTGACGTAACTAAAGACTATCCAAGGTAAAATGAGAACTTCTGAAATAAACTTTTGAAAATGTCACTGTCCCTAGTTGCCTGCACATATTTCAACCGACACAATGACTGGCGTGCGCCCTGTAAATTTCGTGATGACGGAAAAGAAGTAGTTCCAGGTATAAAAGTTGAATTAAAAGTTATTTAATCAACATTTCTGAAATCTTTAATTATTTCTTTTGCTTTCTGGTTTTTTGGTACATACATTATAAGCGTATGAAATTAAAAAAATGTAAAATATTAACATTTCCAATAATTCCACAACTTCACTTGAACGACGTACGGACAGTGATGAGGCCCTTGGCAATATTAATTTTACATGTGGTGGAAGAATACGCAGCATGTAAGTAGATCTTAAGCAGGACTCTCATAAGTGCTCAGTTTAACATGAACAGCCTATATTTAGATGGTTGCAAAAGTAACGAGTTTAAAATATTGCTAGGCTATATACAATTAATGGTTACTTCACACTTTTCTCACGCCCCGCTAAAGTTCTACTTCCAGGATATTCCTCCGCCCCATGCAAACAAAGCTTAACCGATCTAGATAATTACACTTAAGGGACAGTACTGTATTTGTGCGCACTCGGTGTGATAAAATTTTGCATAAGAACTATTCTATACTAGGCATTACCAACACACCTATTTTATCCCTGATTTTATTCATATTAATTATAAATTATGTATTATAATTTATTGATAAAGTATAAATAAAACTTTAAATTAACCAAAAACGTCGCATATTTAGTAAACAACCAAGCACGTCATTGATTTTTTAAAAGCTTGACTCCAAAAGTGTGTAGAAACCACAATCCGTTTAACCTAACTAGTTAGTTATTAAACATGTCTGATGTGTAATGTGTTTTACTGAACGTACAATTGACATTTGTCAGGTGCAAGACTTCCGCTTTCTGTGTCCCAACGAAACGTCGTTCGACCAGGAGAACCAGATCTGCGCCAGCTGGTACGAGGTGAACTGCGACGCCAACACACTCTTCTACAGTGACAACTTCGATCTCTACCGCATCGGTGAGTAGATCACCTCCCCTCCCCTCGCCCTCCCCTTGTGAAACATCTCCGCCGTGTACTCTGTGCGCTACATCGGGCAAACTAACTGTCTTAACTACAATAGTCAAAGTACCAACTAGGACCCATCACTTTGTATCGCGGCCAATGCTACTTTACTGTGAGAAATAAAATATTACTAACAAGAGCTATATTGAAACCCCCATTAAAGTAAACGAAGACATTTTGCTTGTAGTAAACCATATTAAATTACTGGGTCTAAAGATTGATAAGAATTTTAATTGGAAACTACACACATCTACACTGTGTAGTAGATTAAATGCATTGTGTTTTGCCTTTTACTTAGTTTAAAAAAAAAAAACTATTCTCTGAACACTATACGCATTCTTGATTTTTCTAATGTAAGCTCTTTGATAGCATATGGTTTGATTTTTTGGGGTGTTTCTGAAAATTGAGAAAAGGTATTTAAACTACAAAAAAAAAAATGGTTAGGATCATTGCTAATACAAAAGTTCCAAATTCCTGTAAACATCATTTTAAAGACCTGAGATTTCTTACAGTTCCAAGTCTTTATATTTATCATGCAATTATATTTGATATAAGCAATATCAATTACTTAATTAATCAGGAAATACATGCACATGATACTCGACATAATTCAGACATACATTCCATTTAGTATAGAACTAACACGTTTAAAAACAGTCTATATGTAGCAGCTATTAGACTTATTAATAATCCCCCTTCTTAACTACAGGATGTACTAAAAAACGAATAATATTCTTGTTTAAAATTGCAACTAAAAATTACCTTACAGATAAAGTTTTTTATGGTGTTCAAGAATACTGCCAAACTGTCAATTTGTGTTTTTGTATTATTTTTGTAATTGATTACTGTATGTTTTGTTAAAATTTGTATGTATTGTAAATGGTCTTTTGCTATGTATGTACTTATTTTGTATGTTATAATTCATCTGCTTTTGTTGTACTTTTTGACAACTCTGTCACATTGTGTTATGTAACTTTAGCGGCTTATAAATATAATAATAATAATAGAATAATAGAATAATAAAAAATAATACTAATAAAATGATCACGCACCACAACTTTGCAGCGGCCGCGTTTCTGGAGTATTTTGCATTTCCTATTCCTTCCATAAAACAATAATTCATGTAAGTTACTATTCTATTTTTAATTTTTTTCATCTATTTCGAAATACTGCACCTTCAACCAAAACAAATGTATTTATTACTTTTGCGACCAGCTGGTGAAAATAACTCTTGCGGTATGATTAAGGAATGCCACTTTATCATCAAATGTGCAATGAAATAAATCAGACACGTGTTTAGACAGTTGTAACAACCAGATGATGTCTATGATATTTCCTCAGATGTTACAAAATGAAATCATTCATTTAACTAGTCACCCACGTAGCCAGTCTTAAATGTCGAAGAACCGCACCAAAAACTATAGTTTGGTGAATGTTTCGAGTTTGAAGAGTTAAGGCACGTCACAGTCACCAATTTGGATTATTCAGTTGCTTGCTCATTTCAGCTTTCAAGAAATAAAACTTAAAGTATTTCAATAGCCATTTTCTTATTTACCTTACTGTTCAGTGCTTACATGTATCTAATACATTATCGTATAAACACCTTATGATTAACATTATATATAATCGAAAAGTAATTATTATGTCATTGATGAAATAATGATATAGTAATGGTTTAAATGTTATGTCTATACTGTAGGGCAGAGATGATTCTGTGTTAACTTTATCACGTGATAAATTACTCTTGATAATAATCTTGATCGTAAGTGCATGTATGTTGACACGGCAGGACTATCTCGTATGCTACCAGATAAGTTGGCAGCGATGTTCTAGAAGTACAGTACCAAAGTCATACCAAAAGTGTGATTATTTTATTTGGTTCAAGTTTGTTATATAGCTAATAAGTAAGATATTTACGTCCCTAACATTTCCATAAATACAGTCGTTTTAACGCATGAATAAAAACGTTTGGCCGAAAGACTGCTTATTTTACAAAGTTGGCAGAAAAGTATACTTTGAATTATTTTCGAGAATGTTCACTTGATTGTGAACAGTCTGTGAGGTGATGCTACATGACTATGAATTACTTTTTAACTTTTTAACCTTAAATCGGCAATAAATCAAAGAACCTGATACGTAAATTACCTAAAACCTGTATATTACACATATTATCCTATGTTTTAAGGAACGCCAAAGTATAAGATTTTTTTTGTACTATTGCTTGTAGTTTCACTCGCAAGAAAATTTACTTAATGCTTCCTGGCAGTATGTATGTATGTATGTATGTATGTATGTATGTGTACACACAGGGTGTAAATGGCGGATCAGCTCGCGGCCCATGGCAGCCAGGCCAAAAACAAGAAGAATGAGCATAGGAACCACCCCCTTTATCACGAAGAGTAGGGGTGTAAATCCGCCATGGAAGTGGCGCTGATGAACAAGTTATATCAGAATAAAGAGAGAACAATTTTAGATGGAACTTTCAAATTCCGTATTCCGTTCACGTGCATGGATATACACGCATGGTGAAAGAATTGTGACGGTCATCCTACCTCGTCGTTGGAAAAGTAGGGTTGCCACCCTTACCATGCATGTAATTATGTAACTGTTACTGTCAGGTGTGTTGCATACCACTAGGGCTGTACGGCGTTATTGTTTGTGTGCAGTGCTGCTACGCAGGTGTTCAATTGGTTGTCTGTCTGTAGGCATGGACACGGCGCTCACAATGTGTGTCATCTTACTGCAGTAACGGTTAGCCCGAGCGAGTTCGGGCAAGATAACCTTTTTAGTTATTTATGAAATGCCGGTTATCAATTTGCATAGATACATCTCATATGTCCTACAGTTACATAATTACATGCAGGGTAAGGGTGGCAACCCTACTTTTCCAACGACGAGGTAGGATGACCGTCACAATTCTTTCACCATGCGTGTATATCCATGCACAGGAACGGAATCCACAAGTTGAATGTCCCATTTGAAATAGTTTTTGCTTTATTGTCACCCATCCTCAGCTCCACTTCCATGGGGGATTTACACCCCTACTCTTAGAGGTAAAGGGGGTGGTTCCGATGCTCATTGTTCTTGTTTTTAGCCTGGGTGCCATGGGCCGCGAGCTAATCTATAACAGTTTGATAAAGCTCGAAAAGCAATTGAGTATGCTGAAAAATTGCATTAAAAAGAATTGGTAGAAGCCTTCTGTGGAGGGTAGATAAATGCAAGATGGCGGGTGAATGGAGGAAAGCAATGGTGTGACCCAGAATGTGTGTGTGTGTACAGGCTACTCGCCAAGCAGTCCAGCACTGTCCAGCAGTAGTGCCAACCCCATACCCCTGGGTCCGTCCACAGCCAGACCAGCGAGCCGCCCCCGACCCCGCCCCCAGCTCCGCCCCCAGGACGACGATGAGGAGTACTACCTGCAGCGCAGCGACAATGGCGACCGTCGCGTCCAGCAGGGAAAGGACCTCAGGTTGGTCACACTAACACAGAACTTCAGTTCAGCGCCATTGTACCGCCTGTCCATTATCACGACAGTAGAGGGGCTTTCAATAGGGCACTGAACACTACGATGGTGTAGTGGTTAGACCACTCCCCTCCCACCTATAGTCCATTCACGACTCGAACAGACTTATAAAAATCAATCTTTGAAAAAAAAAAAAAAACACCCTAGCCATTAGCTGTATGCATAGCTAGTAAAAAAAAAGTGGCGGGTGTGGATACTGTACCCGTGAATGGACTACAGGCGAACTGGGCTCGATTCCCTATGGGGTATCTCCCAGATTTTCGCATGTGGGAATCGTGCCGGATGATACCGTTGGTCGGTGGGCGGGTTTTCTCTGGGATCTACCTTTTCCCCCTCCCCTTCATTCTGGTGTTGCTCCATACTCACCTCGCTTCACCCTCACCAGCTCTCAACACCTCGATGTTAAGAGCCGCCCAGATCTCTTCACTCACTCGCTCACTCACTCATTGAAAAGTAGCACACACTCTGCCAACATTATCTGAATAGTGTGATCTATGTTTCATATGAAAGAATAATACTCATAATTTGTAAACTGTATAAGGTTTTACTGCAATTTACTTATTAAAAAAAAAAAAAATGTATCGTTAAAAAAAATTTCTTTAATATGTTTCATTCTCTATGATTTAGAAAGCATGTAGCATTTTGTAGAAAATTCTTCATAAAGCAAGACCACAATAATTACTGTGGGTGTTTATGTAACAAATAATAAGTATTCATTTTTAAAAATACTTTAAATAAATGATTATATACATCCATTTCAGCCATGAGAGTTATAACGATGAAAACTGGAATAAACGCACATTAAATGAATTATTAAAAATACTTTTTTAGTGCCAATCCTTTTTTGCAGCCAACCATAGCAATTGTTTTGACTGCCATACTTGATTAAGGTTTTTCCTCTTCTTTGAAAAATGTGCTTTCCAGAGTATTCATAACGGAAAACGCTTAAATTTAATAAAATAAAATAAAAACAATTTTTGTCAAGGGATTTGAAACATATTTCAATACGTAAATTCTAGCAAAATATTTGACAGTATTACAAAAATACATCCTTTTTTGATATGCAACATAAAATGTATTTTTCTGATAATTTTGGTAGCATGTGTACGACGTTCTAATGGGTTCTACAGACGGATGCAGTTCTCCATTGGAAACCAATCTACAGTAAACATATTGCCTCTAGTAACAAACAACTTTAAGACAACTCCAAAGTTCATCATTTAGTTCAAACTTTGTTTTTCACGAGACTAGCCTATAGTCTAATTGCGATATCTTCACACTTTCAAAAGCAAACCTTTAAAATATTATTCCCATGTATGACATGTTAGGTTGTTCCCTACATGAACTGCATCTCATTATTGTTGGATATGTCAACTAACACACGTGACTTTTTTTTAATTAAATGAAACTTTATATTTTTTTTATCTAAGTTTCAAATTTTTTGTACTTAATAGAATTTTTTTTTTTTTTTGCAAAAAGAAGAGATTTTTTTTTATTTAAATTTATATCATGCAGTACTATTCAATTTTTCAATATAAAATTTAATTTTGTAATTACAAGTTTTCTAGTAAACAGAAAAAAAATGAAAAAATTTGTCAATTTTATTTTTAGAAAATATTTGTAAATATGTAGAATTGTAAGATATAGTATCTAGATCTTTTTTTATCCAGTGACGTTCTCAATAATTAGTTTATCGATTTTAAATTGGGTTGCGCGTGATAGGGTTACGACATTTCTTCGAGTTTATTACTGGCTAGAGTCGTTGAGGGCGCGAGGAATAAAATGTGGCCCAGTCATAAAATACACACACGCGTATACGTTCTTACAGTATAACATGCCACCAAAATACTCTGTGTAATTCACTGACCCCTGCACGGGGCTTGCCATTTACGTGAAATGACATCGATTACCGTTGCAAAACACATGCTAAATTTATGTTTCAACTTAATATGTAATACAACTTTTTACAACTTTGCATCCAAGAATATTGTTCATTAACAATGAGCATATTAAATTAGCCTTGGGTCGTCTATACATGACTAGTGTTCCAAATATAAAATTGTAAAATGAACATGTTGGAAGCCCAGCTTAGAGTAAATTAAGTTCAGATACCTTTATAAATAAATGTCTTTTACAAGCCGTTCATTGTAACTTACATCCAAGGACAATTTTTTTTTTCGGTACCTGCAGCATTAGACATACATTTAAGTCGTTCCTTTAAAATTATGAAATATTTATTTTCAATAAACCGGAAAATGTTGCATAATAAATAAATACAGAAGTACGGTATCTTGACAAAGCAATCGTGATTCTAATGTCAATTTTGACCTTTGCAGAGATACACATGAAAAACACACAACTGTTGTTGCCAAATATTTGAGTTGCTTAATGGCCACATTAGTCAGGTAAATGACTGTGGTATGTAAAAGACACTAGGTTTACCCATGTGTGAATAGATACTCGCCCTACTTGGATTTATGTAGACTGATCCCAGAAGTAATCGACATGCATGCCTCAATGTGATAAATAATGCAGCATAATTTATGCTCAGGCCACTTGTAACCTGTATTATTAACAAAGTTGTGTGGTTCTCGTGGTGACATCTACCTCCAACTGACAGTTTACACGATGTACTGTATCTAAATAAACAGACAAAATTTTGCTACAGGTTAATCACGAAAAACGAAGGTGAAAACAAATGTTAGGTTATAGTGGAATTATTACACCAGTAATACTTAGTACTGAATTTATTAACGCACTATCCATTACACCATGACCACATTAATTGGTAAACCGAGAACACTGACTCAATAAATAAAAAAAAACTACTACTCGAGTAACATGGCACACACACGCGCGTGTGCACACACACACACATGCACACATGCACATGCACACACACGCACACGCGCACACACATACACACACACACACACACACACATAGATGGGTACTACGTGAATCATATGTACCTTAAAACAATTTACATCTTAAAACTTCCCCTAAAATTGTTCCCAAAGAAATACGTTACAAGTTATTACACACAACTCAATCAACTGGCACAAGGATTTCACACCACATCTTGCACACACGTTGAAAGGAACCACAAATGAAAAACCAACATTACAGTATCTGTAGCAATTACTTGAAACCTAACAGAGGGACAAAATATTCATGTTTCTCTAGAGTTAGAAGTTAGTAAAAATATTAAGATACCATTCTTTCCGTTGGCAGATAAGCTTAATATTATTTTCCTGCGCATGTTCTCTGATAAAATGATGTTTGATATCAATATGTTCAGACCTCTGGCTTGTAATGTTGTTTTTAGCTAATTGAATAGCACCTTTGTTGTCACAGTAAATCATGGAAGGTTTGTGCTCAGGGTCTGGCTGCAGTTTCTTACACAGCATCCTAAACCACAACGTTTCTTGTGCGGTGAAACTGAGGGCCATATATTCTGCCTCTACAGTACTTAAGGCCAATGCTCTCTGCTTTTTACTGAACCATGAGACCAAACCACCCATGAATTTAATACTGCTACCTATGATCGAGTGTCTGTTGTTAGACTCACTCCTCCAGTTGGCATCACTGAAGCTTAACACATCTTGATCACTGTTTCTATAGTACTCCAATTTTAGTTCCCCCGTTCCCTTCAGGTGCATAAATATTCTCTATACAGTGAGTCAGTGACATTTCTGTGGGCTTTTGCTGAATTGCCTCACACTATCTACAGCACAGGTTATATCTGGCCTTGATATTTGTGAAACATACAGAAGACTGCCAACAGCTTGTTAATATGGCACGCTTTCACTACACAGCACTTCACGTTCACTATCACCTTTGTCAAGGTTATTCAAGGAGGCTTGAAGGTTGAGGACAACTTCAGCTGGTGTTGAGACTGGTTTGCAGTCTGACATGCCGAATTTATCTAACATCCTGTCGATGAATAGAGTCTGGTTAATCCACAGTTTTCCGTTCTTCCGATCCCTGGTGATCTCCATGCTGAGGCAGTTCTCAATTTTCCCCAGATTTTTCATCTGGAACTAAATTCCCAGCTTTCTTTGAACTAATTTATTTAGGTGATGTTCATTCGAGTCCCATTTCGGTAAGAACCTGATGTAAACGATGGTTCCAACATCTCCCGCTCTGAGTCCATACACTGTCTGTCTTAGATGCTAGACTTTGCCAGGTTTCTTTTCTTGTAGTTCTTCTGGAGACTTGACATATATTTCTTCATCTAAAAATCCATGAAGGTACACATTCTTTACATTCATGTGAGTTATTTCAAAGTCCTCTTTGAGAGAGAATGTAAACAGGTACCTTACCTCAGCGAGGAATACTTTAAGACTGGAGAAAAGGTTCCTTCATAGTCGATTCCTGGTCTCTGACTGCAGCCCTTGACTACTAACCGAGTTTTGTAATTTGTTTCTTTGGTGTCTGGGCTTTTTATTTTGAACACCCATTTTGACTTAAATTTATAATTTCCCAACGGTAAATCGGCCCATTCGTAAGTCTCATTTCTAATGAACGAGGTTAATTCTTCATCCATGGCTTCCTTCAATCGAAATGGGACAGCTCTTCTTACAAAGCCCTAACTGTGCATTGCTGTCTGATTCCTTTCATCTTCAAGAAACCAGAGAACTTATGGTTCACAAACTCAGTTCCATTGTTAGACAGTAAACATCTAATTCTCTTACCCCATCTGATTTTTCACACTGGCACAATATTCTTTGAATACCTCACATTCCTAGTCTTTACTCTCTAAAAAATACACGTGTGCGTGTACCTTGAACAATTGTCACAAAGGAAGTATCGGCTGCCTACTATGGATGTCGTTTCCATTGGTCCGCATAAATCTGTGTGTACCAATTCCAGGTATTCTGTGGCCCTGAATGTACTTCTCTTGAATGGCGGGCGACTTTGTTTGCCTCACTACATGTGACAGCATATGCTCGACCCATACTACTGGCGTGGGGCATCTGCAACTGATATATACCATTAACTGTGGCTGAGGCTATTAGTTTATTATTTGAATTCAGAATTTTCCCACCTGTTGGGTTGAGGACAACCGTATTCCCTTTGCTTGTGATCTTACTAATAGAGAGGAGGTTAGCGGCAACGTCTGGTGCATAATGTACGTCATGGGCTTCAAAAACAATGGTATCATTATTGACAGACAATTTGATGTCCACAATCCAAATTAGGGTAGCCACTGTGATTTTTTTCCCTTAAATATCTTGATAAGTGACAGGCAGATGCTGCGGTGTTTACAAATATTTGCTCCGTTACATGATATCCATCTTAAGAAGTTTCTCCAATATATGTGACAAATGGTTGCTTCAGGCCCAATTTCAAAGATATGTACCACCCGTAAGATTCACTTTGTCCCATAAGTCGTAAATATGTTCTCACCTTTTTGTCAATCTAATTTAGATACATACTGCAGAATTAAAAAAAAAAAAAATGATATTCAACTTAACAGCCTGCTGTTTGAGCTGTACACATTTAAACTCAATTAATACGTAATATGATTCGTATTTTAAGCACACACAGTGTGTATCAGTTCCGAATACCAATTGACATCCCTATTATAATGGCTTTAAAGGAAATTTGACGATTTCAATGCACGTCAAAAGTGTATTTCTAAAAGTTTAAATTTTACATTGTCTGTGAGTGATAGGACTATTATTTTGTGTTACTGTATACAAACGAATATGAAAATTCTCGAATCGGTAATTTCAAAGAGGCTCTTTCTCAAAGAAACATTAAGTCAAATCCAACACCCAGTAATCTAATGATCCTTGGTTGTTACTGAGAAGGCAACATCCAGTAAAATATTTAATTAGTTTTAAAAGGTTCCTGTTTATTCACGTAGTATCTGTAAACCAGGCTACATGAGGTATGGCTAGTGTGACGACATGCTCGTGTTGGTTCGCAGGAGTAGTAGCAGTAACTACTTCGGCAGGAACAAGGGCAAGGAAGAGAACTACGACGTGGACACTTACCTGAAGAAGACGGCCAAGCCGTACAAGCCCGTGGTGCCAACGACAGCAGCACCTACAACCTTCGCCACTGACAGCCCCACCACCGCCGCCAAGAAAAAGGTGGCAGTGCGCAAATTGCGCAAGAGGCCGCAGCAACAGGAGAACTTGAGCACCGAGGCGTCAGTGACGGCTGCCTTCAGCCAACAGGGCGGCTATCGCGGTCAGCAAGCATACAATGCAGCTCCGGCAGCCGCAGATAACTACAATGCCTACACCCCCAGGTACAACACCATCCAGAGGAACGGCAACTCGCAGTCCACTACCCAGGGCTCTTCCTATGATGCAACCTACCAGCAGAACGACTACAGCGCCAACAACTACAACTTTGCGCAGAGGGCTAGCAGCGCCAAGCCCGCAGAGTACTCGACCACGTCTGCGCCCACCAACAACTACCAGACTGTCCAGAGGAAGACCCCAGAGTACCCCGCCACAACACTTCAGACATCGGCCCCCAACTACTACCAAGCGAACGGCAATGTAGCTGCCTATTCTGGAACAGACCAGTCCACACCTAACTACCAGTCCAGCGAGTACACCAACAAGAACTACAACTACGACTTCAGCAGCTACACCTCGACAGCGCCACCGCCGGCTTATGATCAGTACAACTACCAGACAGCCGCCCGCAACACCAACAAGCCATCGTCGAACTACCCGGTGACGACGGCAGCGCCAACCTACAACAACTACCAGACGACCAGCGAGGCCTACAAGTACGACAACTATAACTTCCAGAAGACTGCCCAGGCGCAGTACAATGCGCAGTCAGACTACCAGGCCGAGAGAGATGGTGCTGAGGGCGAGTCCTTGAAGACAGCCCAGAGCAGTAACTATGGCCCCAGCAGCTTTAACAACTACCAGAACACTTACGACAGCAAGGTGAGCAAGCCTGCTGTCAACAACTACACCAACAACTACTACACGTCGAGCACGACCCCCAAGACGTCGGCATTCTCCAGCGTCCAGAAAAGCACGACAACGAACTACAACGCATACACGACCAAGTCGGCGGGCAACTATGACTACAGCACCCAACAGTCGACAGCGTCTCCTCCTAGGCCGTTCTCAGCAGTGTACAGCACTGCAGCGCCTACTGCTAGGGCGTCGACGGCAACCCCGGTAGCGCAGAGGAGGACACCTACCAGCTCCACGCCAGCCACCTCCACCAAGAGCGTCAAGGACGTATCCTATGATTACGCCTACTACGATGCGGCCAACACAGAGTACGACGGCCTCGACCCCATCAGCGACCACCACTTCGGCAAGGGCAAGGAGTCGTTCAAGGTTGCAAGGTCCGCGAAACGCTAGTACAAGGGCGCGCGCACAAAGCAGTGTGTTTAGTTTTGCGACGTAACATTTGCCCCGTGCATGTTACTGCTCACTGTTCGTTTCTTCCTCCCGAGAAGACTATTTTTATAAATGGAAGATATTGCTTACAGGCATAAGCATCTTTCACGAACACTCTTTCACGTTCATACGTCATCTTATTTCAGGGCTTCCAAAATGGTTTCGGAAGTTTTAAAGGCCAGTGTTAAAATACAAAGAAAAAACATTTAAAGATATGCAAGTGTAAGTGTCAATCATGGCTTTGTACAATTTTGTAAAATACTATACAAGTCTTATATTTCGTCATTTTCTTTCAGGGAATGCTCTGAAAATATACATTGTTGTGTAGGTCTTCCATCGTTACTCAAATAAAATATTAAACCCTCATTATGTCGTTTTCTTTTAGTTTTATTTCCTGTATATGTAGTTAATTTATGTACTTGTAACTTATAAAATAAAAATCTGCATGGTTTTGTTGGTTATTAAAACAATTCAACTTCTGAGCTTAGTCACCACTTCACGCCGGTGACTGCCATGTCCAAAACTATATTGTTAGTACGGCCGTCAATGATGAGAGGAAAGGATGGATTAAAGTGCACATGTGATGTGAACAATATGTGCAGTGCAAACAAATGTAGTGTGGCAACTCAGCAGTATGAAAGGTGAGATTATGGAGCAATCAGTATAACAAGTGGCAACAGAAATCATCATGAAATTTAAGGTTGCAGCAGGGAGAAAATGTCTGAATTGCAAAATACAGAGGACATGTTTCTGCATTACTAGGTCTTGCAGGACCCTCCTCTCTGCAATGTCTCGTGATTTGCAGATCACTGCGCTTGTACAAAAGTCTCTATTATTCCCAAGGTAATTCTATGGATGGGGTGAAATATACTGTTTACATGGTGCCCCCGCCGTGCACAACCTGTCCCAACAATATCTGTGGAGGAGGCCACAGACAAGTTTACAAAACCAAAAAACCGTAACAGCGAGCTGGAATGGAATCTCCAAACAACAATAACAAAATGCAGAGGACAACAGAAAATGTGGGTCCAACAGACATCAAGACTTTCCTGCCTAGATAAAACAAACTATAAGCAGACGCCTCCTCCAGTGCACAATGGGAGCCAATCAGAAATAATGACGAAAACAACAACACGCACACAAACACGTGGAGGGGTGGGACGTGTGGACTGGACTGCAAGGGAGATCGTCACGGTAGGCATGTCCAGAGTGGCCAGACGAGGACCCGGTGGTGATCCTCTACCTGGGCACGGGGTCCAGAGTGCGACATCAGGCGAGTTCCTCACTAAGTCATCTTCACTCTACTTCAATATACCCTTACCTTTATTCCCTCTTCCATTGGCTATATAGCTTGAACTTATATTAGAATTGTTAAAATAAATAACTAGATGGAGTCTTTTGGACATTCGCCATTGCGGTGCTCTTTGGAGCTGATCACGAACTAGATTTCAAGCTGAATTGCTGATATTTCATTGTTCAAATGCAATCGCAATTGTGAACGTCAAAGAAATCTCCATCTAGTCATTCACCACCATTGCACTAAAGTAAATACTTCACTCAACCCTTTTATATGAACTTCTTTTCTGGTGTTAACTTTCTAAACAACTACTATGCATTCCCTTCTTTGCTACAATTCTAGTAGGAGATAGAACATAATACGTTCAGAGTAAGAGTTTCACGTTGGTGACATGCATGGTCACTGCTTTACAACCTCCTCTACCATCCATATATCACTGACCACTCATTCGCCCTCTTCATAATCCAGTGTGTGGATTGAGAGGACGTGTGGCTATCTAGTCACATACAGGTTGTGGATCCTTTTAGACTCCTTTGCGTCTTTCTCCAACCAAGGCCTCTAGAGCGATTACCTGTAAAGGAAATCTAGCATTCAGATCTCCCCTCTCATCTTGAATCGCCAAGAACAAGAAGTGGCTTGCTCTCGCCACAAAATATGCATGTAACAAGCTGAAATAAACCTCATGCTATTGGTTGTGCCAAAGGAATATGCTTGATTTTCGGGGAACATTTAATAAATGCAAGAACAGGATGCACCAGACCCACATTATAGTAAGTGAAGAGATTTGGGCAGTTCTAAACATCGAGGTCTCGAGAGCCGGTGAGGGTGAAGTGAGGCGAGTATGGAGCAGCGCCGGAATGCAAGGGCAGGGGAAACAGCAGATCTCAGAGAAAACCCGCGACCAGCATCATCATCCGGCACGGTTTCCACTTGTGAAAATCCGGAGTGAACCGGCCGGGATTGAACTCGGTTTGACTTGGTGGGAGGGGAGCAGTCTAACCACTCAGACACCATAGCCTCTCCCACATTAGAGATAAATAAACAGTAAAGGAAATAAATTACAGTATATAAGATAACTATGTCCTCAGGCTTTGCTCAGCAGTTCTTTGCAAAACAGTCTATTGGGAAAGTAGTGTCAGCCCATGCTTCATGGAATGTTGTACCACATTCTGCCATCGAGAAAGGGATTGGACTTTGGCTCTGGATTCAGGTATTTGTGAGTAGATACGATCATTAAGCCAGATAACAAATAATTTGACAAAAATCCTAACAGTTTAGCTAAAAATCGTAAATTTTCATTTTCGAAAATTATGATTTTTTATCTAAATGTGCTGGTTTACAATCAATTACGTATGGTACTTTGTGATGTTATATTATTTATTTAGGCAATTTGAGGTGGAATGTTTTTTAATGTGGTATTTACAGCGATAATTTTTGAACAATCCCAATTTTGTGTTTTTAATTTTTTCACAGATAATGTAGAGTTCTCATACCCAACATGAAGTCTAATAACGTTATAAGTTTTATTTTATTTATATACAGCATCTCACCTACTGAAATTTTGAATTTATGGAAAATTTTTGACAGCCCCCTGAAAAAGTTTGCCATTCTTAGTTGATTAATATAGCATCGTTAGCACACAACTAAAATTAGTATTCTCGCTAATTATCATAAACTAAACTACAAATCACAGAACACGAGAAATATAGTGAGTGTGTTAACAAACTCCGCACAGTTGTTTAGTGCGAGATTAAGTGTCCTGAAAAAAAAAAGTGTTATATCTAGGTATTTACTTTCGTAATATCACAAAAATTTTCGGTTAGAATTACCCATTTCATAATAGGTTAGTAGTGTTTTTGAAAATGAACAAGCACTCAGCTATTAAAGGTGATATATTGAATCGTACTTCAACCTTGCTATTGTTCAACTTATAAATTGTTCTCAATCGAGAGTAAAACTTTGTTTACATTTGCAGAGTCAACTAAGTGATTACTGCTAGTAATTTGAACTGCTATCAGCACATTGTATTTGAAATAAATGCTAGTTGATGCTGTACAATACATTAAAAAGTGGCAAAACCAACTCTTATAAAGAGTTTTCTCGGTAAAAGAAGCTCAGCATTGTGGTTGTGGAAACACATTAACAAACAATTTAGTTTCTGTTTCGTGAATACAGGAATTATTACAGAATTTCATTAGAAATTTCTACGCCCTAATGTCAGTCACTAGGCAACTTCTTGGGATGAAGGTTCCAACAGTCTGCTAATGCAGCCAACATAACTGTGATGATTCAGAGCTTCTCATTTGCAGACGTTTTCACTGAAATTGTATTTTTGCCTTTCATTCAGAACTGTTCTGCTGGCGGGAATATCAAAGCGTGGATATGCACTGACGCACTTCTCGCTTACTGGCTTGCATACATGCACACTCTAGAGCGTCCTCTCGATGGGGATATCGATGATGCTCCTACTAACTAGTAGGCCTTGCGGATAAACAAAATTATATCCGGCGAGCGAGAGTGTTGATTCCCTCCTCTATAATGTGACACGGGAGCTCGCTTTCTTCAGCAATGACGGTGTGTTCCAAATGTGCTTTGCCTGGCAGGGTCGCGGATCTGCTCACGTTGGGAGATCTAATTGGACACTGGCTCGGTGAAGGATTCGTATTTGGAGGATAAGAATCAAACCCCAGGGTGAGCTTGAACACACACACTTTCCTCCCAGGGAGTTTGGTTCTGCTCACCATAAAGGCTGCCAAAATACGCGATGACATCTGTCACTAATTACTTTAACAAAGGGAGATTAATTGGTATACTAAATTCATTCTCTCCAGACAGTTCCTGCTCGGTTTCTCGGACGCTGCCTAGGTATTTATACGGGGCCGACCTAGTCTGTTTTCTTACTGGGACGAAGTCTGGCGTAATTGTAACCACCTTACTTGCATGAGCCTGTTTTGGGAGATTGAGAACAGTTATCAGTTTTCTGGAGGCGGTTCATATTCTGCATGTGTTAGGTGGATTGTTGCGGACTTGGCACGGTCGAGAAGGCAAGTTCAGGACAGGTGAGCCAGCTACAGTAGGCATTCTGGCAGGTCCAACATTCGTTTTACAGCAGTATTCCAGCCTGTCAGTGTAACAGGGTTAGTCATTCCACCCCCGACATAGGTAGTGGAATTTGTTCTGGGCATGTGGGTATATTTCACTTTGCGATTGGGTTGACAAAGGCAGCTCCCATTGTGGTGGCTGATTCGCCTTGGTCAGTAAGGTTCAAATCGGATTTGGAGACCTCGGCTAGTTACTATTCTGTGCCACAGGCTGTTTACAGGCACCCCGAAGTCTGGCTGGTTTTCGGTTTGACTCCTGGCTAGTTTAACTGTTTCTTGGGTTTGCGCTGGACTGGTTTTGCTATATTGGCTGATTAAAATAGCACTGTAACCCCTCATTGGGCACCACAAAAACTCTTTACACATGACTTTGGGTGACTGACGACGACGCCATGGTCAGGCAAGGTCTTAGCGAGTCTGTCAGAGACAGGGGCGATATGGATGGGCTGACTTCATTGGCTGCTAACCGAACCCCTGTCCATATACTATGAACTGAGGCGCATGGCTTGATGGCTGGGATGGGCTTAACCGTCTGCTGCAACACTGGTTTACCTGGAGTGGGCGTAACCCGGGGTCGCTCGACTCTGCAGCTGTTGCTGTTGGTGCCCGCTGGAACGCATGACGAGTCCTTGGGCAGAGGTGGTGCTGCGGCTGGTGGGAGCCCATGGAGGGCTGCTGGGCTGGAACCATGGGTAGTACTTTGAGTCCCTGGCGGAAGTCGGTGACGACTTGTGGCTCGCCGGCGGTCATGTAGGGCGGCTGAAATAGGGAGTGTGTAGGGACTGGGAGGTGAGGCATCTCCAGTTGTCGCAAGGGTGGAGTACAGAAGAGTCCTGAGAAAGAAAATGCAACAGGCTTGGATAGAGATTCTCACAGATAGGAGAAATGAAGACCCACGGGGTCTGGTTTACCGGATGGTGACAGGAAAGATTAAGAGCTCTGAGGAGCTACCTGCACTTGAGGCCAATGGGCATCTTCTGCAGTCTTCCGAGGAGATCATGCGGCACATGAGGGACGCCTTGTTGCCGGATGGTACTCTGATAGGGGAAATGGAGTATTACCTCCAGATCAGGGCCATTCAGCAATTGGCCATTGAAATGGAGGACACAGCAGCCTTTTCCCTACAAGAACTGGACAACAATGTCAGAAAGACAAAGTTAAAGAAAGCCTCTGGACTGGATGAAATGACAGGGGAAATGCTCCTCCGGTCATACCTGAGGATACATGAGGAGCTATTGGAATTGTTCAATAACTGTCTACAGGAAGCTATTTTCCCTACAGAGTGGAAGAAAGGCCTCCTTATAGTGATCTATAAGGGGGGCGGGAGAAACCCGAGATTGGCTAAATTATACAGACCCATAACCCTCCTACCAGTAATGGGGAAAACGCTAGTGTGTATGATAAATGGGAGGTTGATGGGATACCTTGGCATGGTTCAGGGTATCCACCCAAAACAATATGGGTTTATGAAGGCTAAAAGTACGGAAATGGCAATTATGGATATGGTCAATCAGGTGAGAACCTATGACCAGACCTGCGTTCTCGCGATATCCCTGGATATATTGGGGGCATTCGACAATGTATGGTGGCCGCAGATTCTGTGGCAGCTGCGATTGTTGGAGTGCCCCAACAACTTGTATGAAACAATCAAAAGCTTTCTGACAAACAGAATGTGTGCCCTGGATATGGGGACCCACAGGGAGGAGAAGGTGCTGACCAAGGCTGTCCGCAAGGTTCGGTCCTTGGTCTGATATTATGGAACGTGATCTTTGAGGAACTGCTGAGGCTGGACTTCCCGCAGGGCTGTATGTTCTATGGCTACGCCGATGACGGTTTACTCCTGATTCCGGCCTGGTTACGGAGGAAGTTGGAGGAGAAGGCGATTAGTGCCCTTAAGAAAATAGAGGGCTGGGCAGGGAACTTCAAATTGGATTTCTCGGTAGAGAAAACTAATAGCATACTGCTAAAGGGCAATTTGAAACAAAATCCAGTGATCAGGTTGAAGAACAGTGATCAAGAGGGTCACAAACAAAATATCTGGGAGTAATCTTGGAGAGCCATCTCACATTCCATGCTCACGTGCGCTTTGCAGCGAACAAGGCAGTGGTGTTCCAGGGGCTCAGGGCAGTGGCTCTTGTGAACTGGGGATTTGGCTACCGGACATTAAAGCTCATGTACAGGTCAGTGTTCCTGCATATTTTCACGTACACATGTGGGGCATGGTTACCCGAGGTGGAGAGAGTCCATGGGAAAAGAAAGATAATAAGAGCACAAAGATCTGCACTGTTGGGTATCACGAAGGCCTATAGGACAGTCTCAAATGAGGCACTACAGGTTGTGGCTGGAGAGGTTCCGCTAGATCTGTTTGTAGTGAAAAGAGGCAAAATTGCTAGAAGTAAACGGGAAGGACTACTCCCTGAGGAATTCAGAGCAAGAAAAGAAGCCACTCTAACAGCTTGTCAGACTAGATGGAGCAATTCCGACAAAGGAAGAGCCGCTTACCAGATCTTTCCGAGTGTCTGGGGCCATTATTCAGCGTGAGTTCTTGACCGGGCACGGGAATTTCCATGAAAAGTTGTCCTCACTGGGCCTGGTGGACGATCCCAACTGCGTGGTGTTGGGCACCCCTGCCCATGTTGTGGAGTACCTCAAGGCAACATCCCCTAGAGATGAAAGCCGTCTCACAGCCGCATGACGTTACAGCAGGTAGTCCGCCGACCCGCACAGCCATGTCTGTTCCCCAACTGCTTTCTTTGGGGTATATCTGCATCCCAGTGACTGAGATCATGCGTTGCTTGAGATGTACGAATTATGTTCCATAAACGTGGTTATAAATTATGAATTATATGTGCCATGTTTTGAAAATAAGTGATTTTAGAAACCTTCATAGTATTTTTTGGCTGTCCGCTCTCCTCGTTAATGTTACGATAAAATTAAGCACAAACATCCCATCAGATTAGAAATTTAATACAGATACGCTCAACAGCAATTACTGATAATCAAATAATATTATATTTTTGTGCATCGATTAATTTTCCTCAAATTAAAATACGTTCGTAGTGATAGTTTCACTTCATGTGCAACATTTACACCACTTCCTTCGAATCACAAACTAACAAAAATGAACGTGGTGTTTGGATGTTATTATTGAAAAAACAGTAACTTATATATAGATAAAATATAAATTTATGTCACTTTACTAAAAAAAAAAAATTACAATACATGCATTCACAACTATGCTAAATTAACACAACTTTATGAATTAAAAGTAATTAAAAACAAAAATTAATTTGAATGCTGCAAATTTTCTTCGTGTATAATTTAAAATAAATATGCTTTAATCACAAAATATCATTTGCAAGACTTTATCCTAACGATAATACAAAAATATAATTGTGTCCGTGGGTGTTGTGTTTTTCATTGGACACGTTTTTTGTGCAAGTGTTTTTATGCATCCAGTCCATGTGCACGTTGCAAAATCTACACATCATAATTTTGTGTTCTCTATCAAAAATGTAAAATCCATCACTTTTATACTGTCTTTCACAATTTTTAATCAACAAAATCTTTGGCATCATGTGGGCTTCAGGCAAGACACAATTCAATTTCAAAAAACATTACCGAGATTCGAGAATCTGAAGTCAGCCCAAATCAAAACAATAAACACTATGGAATGCAATGCCCGTACAAATTGCTTGTGCTGCTCTCTTTCGGTTTACAATCGATCCAAATAACTGTCAATGTATGTTGTACAAACACTTATTTGTCGAATCTACTGCCCTCTCTTGGATCTTTGAGAAAATAACGTTACTGTCAATTAAAGTTACATACTAGTGATTCTAACAACATTCAATAGTGAGGCGACGTCTCGCATGTAATGTAAACAAACGGGATATGTTTTTTTTTCTGGTAAAACTTTGCATTTCGAAAACAAATAGCGAAAATTTGCGTAAAACAGTTAAAAATGGCAAATTTCATCGTTTATCACACTTAACCATTTTTCAGGGACCCTAAGTCACATTGTTTTGCATTCACTTAGTGTCCAAAAACGAACTATGCACACAATCTTTGGCGAATGTACTAACAGGAAATACGGTAAAATGTATACAAAGGAAATAAATCATCGAAAACAATTGTTCCGAATATGTTTTGGGTTTCGGACAGGATATCCGATTGATGGATGCGATAAATTAATGCTTTACGAGATGTAGCATGCCGGTGTATATAACATTGTGTTAAATAAATTAGTACTATTAATTGATGAATAATAATTGACAAATAATGTTCAGATGCTGCCGATACAGATGGTCGTGGTATTGGCCGGTTAATCGGTATCGGTCAACCATAGTTTTTTTTTGTCCCCACGAATGCTGTAAAAACATTGTAAGTCTCGATAATAGAAAGCATTCCCATTTCTGTATTTCACAACCACCAAAATAAATATGAGTCTAACACTACTAAATTAAATTAACAAAAGCTAATTTTCAAAATGATCTATTTTTCACATTACTCAACAAAAATATACAACACAATAACAGGCATTAGCATTCATATAATTATTTCAGTAATATAAATATAAATTAACACACCATACAAAAATAAATACAATAATATTACTTCACATTGTCATACTGAATATCAATCATGTTATGACTAATTAAATGTGATGTTACACTGTAACATACTTTGTGAACTGAAGTGTTTTACAGTAAAGGTGTTACTAAAAAACAATAATTATGTTGAGAATACTACACAATATACAGCAGAATATATTAAATATATTTGAATGTTTATATAATTCACGTATGTTCTTCAGTAGGATACAGATTAGCTACCACAATTTCAAAAAAATTCAAATTAAAAAAAAAAAAAAAAAAAAAAAAACGAGACTGTTTAAAAATAGTTCTGACATTCAGTATCAAAAATTGTACAGTGTGTAATTATTACACACACTACAAGTTGATAGTGAATTTCAGTATTAAAAATGAACCAAACTTAATAGTGGCACTATTGGAAAGACAACATCCTGCATCCAGGAGATCTATTTCTATTATAGCAGTGTACAATAATAAGATATTTATGATAGCTGTGCTATTTATGCAGACATAATTATGTGTAATGCTCACTGGACCCTAAATACAGAGAAGTTGCTTGTAAGCTACACATGTATTATCAGCATGTACACATTCATTATACCTTGATATTAGTTAATAATTATTGCAGTAAGTTTTTTGGATTAACAATAGAAATTACAACAAGAGTTTAACTTCAATTAACACCAACAAAGGTTTCTTTGCTTGCCCCTTGAAGATCTGAGGAACACAAAAATGAGAGAGCTTTATTCTTAAAGTGAAACAAAATGGAACCAATGTTCATACACAACAGATAATGCTTGAATGTTGAGGAAACTCGCACTTTCATCCACCTTTGATATTACTTGCTCCTAATTATATGTTACAAAAGTAGATATCGGGGATCACGACAGAAACGCAAGCCCAATATGGTAAAAATTCAGAGCTACCGGCTGCTGGAACAAAATACTGTTAATACCATCGCAACTTAAATAGTGTCTACAATGGTAACAGAAGCTACACACCGAATGCAAATGTCTAGATGTCAGGTTCAAAGTTATGATGAGCTGAAAGTGCGTTAGGGAGGATCGCAATTGCCACATGAATATTTTATCGGAGAGGCGTGGAAGTAAGACTTGAAATGCTGCTCTGCCCGGAGCTCATGTTCAGCTTGTCTATCTCCTCATCTGCCTGATTGTTCTTCAGCTCCTGCAGGGTGTACATGAACTTGCTCCACTCATCATGTCGGGGCTGGGACAATTGCTGCAACACACAACCCACTATGCACACATTTCCAATAAAAAGAAATTATGCGAGTGTGTGTATATAGCTAGCCATGTCTCATTACTATCTGGTGTTGCTCAGGAGTAAGAGGAAGTTAAATAGGGTGATGGAGGGGGGTGAGGCAAGAAAGAGAAATGGGAGATCAGGGAACCATGGAGTGTATGTGAAAACAAGGTTTCTTAACACTCCCGAGGGCCCGAATCTGAACGGTTCCGCTGCCGGGTTCCGGAATAGGAACCAGATTCACTTCTGCCATCCGGGGGTTTTGGCCAACACCTTTCGACCACCCATAGGCATTTTTGTGTTTAGTCCATTCGTGATTTCTTCACACTTTTTGAATTAAACCTTTGAAAAATCACCCCATGTTAAACATACTTCCTAAATATGTCATGTGTCACATTTTAAACTTGTTTTATAAAAGTACCTTGTATTGGTTAAAATGGGGCAGCGGTGGCACAGTGATTACTGCGCTTGTCTCCCGCCAAGGCGATCGAGGTTCAATCCGGGACCCTCGCATGTGGGTATTGTGCTAGATAATGCCGCTTGCCAGCGAGTTTTCTTGGGGAACTCCTGTTTCTCCCGCCCTTTCATTCCAGCGCCGCTCCATCCTAGGGTCTAATTTCATGTCACGTTCAGGGATGACGGGCACCTACGGGTCCCGGTTGGAAAGTCCATCACTCGGAGGGTGTTGCCTCACCCTGGGTCCACCCCCCATGCAAATTTATTTATATCATTGGTTAAATTGAAATTTTATTATATTTGATCTAAAAATTATATAAATGAAAAAGTGCATTGGTAATGCCTAGTAAGACATAGTTTCTATGTAAAAAATGATTACACTGAGGGCAAACGAATACTGTAATGCTGTGCGTTAGCCCTTTGGTGTAATTTTCTAAACATGTTTGCATGCAGCAGAGGAATATCTTTGAAGTAGAACTTTAGCAGGGCTTCATAAAAGTTGGAAGAGACAGTGAATGGACTGTATTTTTATAATCCCTTTGCACCTCATACCAACTAAAAGTGTGGGTTAGCTCACCTCCCCTACATCGTACACCCATATCTTGCCCTGGTCGTCACCCACTGTGACGTGAAGGCCAGATGGGGTCCACGACACCCGGTTGAGGGCGGGATTGCCGTCCACCATCACACTCGCCGTGGGCACCTCCGTCTCCTGATTCAGGTTCCACAAATCAAGGCGACCTGTGCCGTCCACCGTGGCGAAGAGAGCGGGGTGGATGGGAGACCATGCCACATCGTAGACGTAGTCTCCATTGTCCTCGAACGAGTACAGCGGCTTGTTCTCCTTCAGGCTCCACAGCTTGACGGTCCAGTCGAAGGAGGAAGTCAGGAACAAGTGGGACAAGTCAATGCCTCCTTGCACCATATTAGTGGAGATGCCAGTCACTGGACCCTGGTGCCCATCGTACGTCTCCACCACTCCTGCCTTGCTGCCGTGTCTGCACGCTGGATAACATCCACACCACCCACATTACCACACCAACCTTCTTTAAGCATGGTGCAATATTGTCACAATACTGCAGAGAAGGTACAGAAATCAGGAAAGGATGTATGAAATTGCAACATGTGTTTCAAACAAAAGCAATTAGTAAACGTTTCCTGCCCGATTTGATCTCTGTAGAAACTAGCTTCCGCTGACCAGCAGGTCGATTAAGGCTGGGCCCACAGCGGTGCATTGCACGTGTCTTAGTACACATTTGTCAAGCGCTTTTACGGTAATTTCCTTATCCTATGGACCACAAGTGTCCTACATCAAATTGCTCGTCTCGGAGCCTTGTACACTGGTGTGTACAATTGTAAACACTTATCGTTTACACCCTCTGTGTGTGTGTCCACACACACACACATACACGCACACACACACACCTCTATAATCAATTCTAGTTTAACTTGCTAGTTCCCAGCAATAAATATTGAGGTTGTAATTAGAGTTGTTCTGATACCATGTTTCCCTATACGGATACACGTACCCAGATACCATTGCTTATACCAATACCCTTCCCTTTAGTTTGTAATATCAAAACAAACAAACTGACGAAGTACACCCTTTGCTTCTGCAGCTTTCTTCTTCTTTGTGCTTTTTGAACATTCTTCCAATGCTTTAACAACACAGCTGAAACGTAATTTGAAGAAATGTATACCTTTATATTTGGAAACCCATCTAGTATCACTGTGTTGTGGCACATTCAATTTGTCCAATCAACTAGAAGTTTGTGACTTCATAAACACATTATGATGTAATGTTGATGAAGACAAAAACATAAATAGCTTCCAGAAGTCCAATTATTTCTCTAACAAATTGAACATTTTTTGATACGTCCACAAGCACCAAATTCAGTCTGTGCGCATGCCAGTAGACATAAGGGCAAGAATTGTTAGCCATATGTTTTATCATAGCCTGCACTCCGTTCAAAGCACCAGACATTACTGATGCACCATCAAATTATTGACACAGTTAGATCAAGTCCTACAGAGTTTAAAAAACAATTAATTGTGTTAGCTAGGGCATGAGCATTCAGCTGATCCAACTCCATGAAACCAAGAAATTGCTCCTTGATTTCCGAGCTGTGTAAATATTGTACGCATATGCTCATTTGTTCTGTAAGCCCTTCATTGCGTCCTTTGTCAACAATAAAACTGTAGACAGTACTTCCTCATTTGATTTCTCTTACTATATCTTGTGTAATTACAGAAAATGCTGCTTGCAGCACGTCATTTTGTATAATGTTTGAAGTGTATTTTGCATTTTGAGGGATATTATTTAACTTTCAACTGAAAGATTTATTTTCCAGACAAAGTAAGTTAATCAGTTCTTGGAAATTATCTATATTGTTGAAGTGTTGGGACTCGGCTGCCTCTACACCACAGCCCTCACTGTATCTGTAATTACCTTTATCCAAACTGTCTGTGTCCCTGCAAACCAATATTTTGTCGAGCACAAAATATAACTCGTCTAATAAGAGTCTCGGTTTTCCATTATAGTTCTGGTTACTTGATCATTCATTTGGATTGTGACTGGTCCAGACTTTTTCGTTTGTAACCATCCTTGGTCCTTAGGTAAAGAAAATATTTGAATTTTCGTGTTTGGTTACCATATTGCCTAAATGTTTCGAATCTAAATATCCATGAAGTAGAAGTTTTCACATACGTTGGCTTTCACAGCGAAATGACTGCATACAAAGCAGAATACTACATCTTGTTTAACTAAATACAATAACCATTTATCATACCAACTGCTTTGAAGCGACCTTTGTTTATCAGCTATAATAGAAGCGGAAAGTTAACTTTTGCCTGTGTGGGGCAACTTTTATGATCTGACTCTGGGCTCATATCTAAACTCATCACATCTTTCTATCGTCTAATAGGACCATCCGAACTTGTAGTGGGCAGTTCCACACGCTGAATTTTTGTGCAGGGACGCAATTCATCGGATACATTTTTTTCCACAGATGCCTGTCCGCTGAAACCACCATCTTATTTTGCTGGTAACTTCATTAAAAACCGCTTCATTGCAACAGCCAACAGGTTCACTAAAAACTGTCTATTCTCTATGCCATATTAAGTATTGACATCTGCTCCTATGAAAGGCTAGTAATGAACTGAAAAAATGAAGAGATGCGAAAATTGGCACACTCCTTATTTTCGCGCTACTTGAAATGCAAAGATGGCATGTCGGCGGCCTCGCAAACATTAGTTCCCGGCCAAGATTTCAACTGTGTGCAGAGAAGCAGTATGTCCTTGAGCACGGTCGTTGATTAGTGACAGACCGGCATGCTCATGCTCACGGCCTAGTGATACAGGCCGGCGTGCTAAAACAGAGGTGCACAATATGACTTCACCCGTCAGCCAAGTTAACGGACTTCTTTGTTGCAGCGTACAGTGTGACGTCATAGGCTGATTCGGCACGCCCAGTGACGCTGTGGCCATTGTTCCGGTGCGCTTTGTTGTTTACACTGAAGTAGAGAACATTTTTTTTTTTTTTTTTATCTTGGGTGGGCCCAGGCCCACCTGCTAAAACCGCGCCTATGCACGTGTGGCACAGCGGTGGACGTGTGAACTAAGTAAGATATCTTTCTCTTGTGCAGCAGAAAAATTATTTTTTCATGTATGGCAGAGCTCCAACACGTTTACATTTTACACGCGCAGGATAGTTGTTTTATTTATGAACGTGAGTGACAAAACTACTGCACGAGTGAAAAGCTACATATTCATTTGTTCTTATTTTTCATTTTTGTTTGTAAAAATGTGCAGTCTATACATGCAAAATACGTAACTTTATCTATGAACTCCAGCCATTTATTTGTAAAAAGATGTACGCAAGTCATAAGCAGCGCGATAGAAATATGTGTGATTTTCACCTTTACATACAGGTCTTATTTATGGTTTAACATTCAGTAAAAATGGCACAGCTGATTAATATTGTGAAACGTACAACCGCACCATATAATTTTTGTCTCTAAAGAAAGTAATTACCCAATTTCATTATCTATAAGCGATACTGATACCATACCCGATACAGAAACATTAAAAAAAGTTAAGTACAGACAGATACTGATACTTGGTATCGGTATCAGAACCACTCTAGTAGTTGTAACAGTCCTTTAAACTGGTATGCTGCAATATGTGAAAAACACTAAATTTTGTCAAAACCAATTTAAAACTATGGCTAGTGTGAGTTACGGTGCTGCCTGCCCTTGTGCCTTTCATGGTACACCTCCCACGATATGTGACATCACAAAGGAATGCCCCTCCTGCCTACATTCCAGTCCCACATGATTACCAACAAAAGGGACCAACAACAGCACACAGTAAATATCCCGTATGTCACCCCCAAGAGTACACTTTCTTAGTCTTATGACCATGTCATGATTGTTATCGTTAATCTCTGTTTGTGGTGTTTGGTTGCAGATACATTTTATGATCACGCTATTATAACTTTAATTTGGCATTGCTTTTTTATTTTGAGTTTTTATTACATATAAACTGACAGTATTGGTTATTGACTGTATACATACTCCATGTTTGTAAAATTACAATTCTATTTAAGATTTCAAATTTATATTTTGTAATTATGCATGATGTACCGGGAACTTGTACTCATACGTGTCAGTGGCTAGAAGTGGCCGCTAAAAATTTTTGTTCAGTTCTGCAGGGGCGCAGAAGCTTTGCCGGTATATAGAACTGACCTTCAGGCTACTCGGCAAGGCACGAAATCTTGACTTATCAGAGCAAGTTTACATTTGGCAGGAATGGCAAATGTAAGGCTACCTGGGCGACGTTTCAACAAGGCAGAATTGTTCTGGGGTGCAGATGTAGGTGGAGTTGGTTCTGTGGGTTGGATTTCCTGAGGTCTGTAAATAGACGGTGGCAAGTCTGGCTTTGTCAAGTACTCTACGATGCACTCTGGGTATGCAGCAGGTATGGAGCATGTAGGAGGTGTGAACAGATCCATGGTACAGGAACTTGCCCTGACTATTGCAAGTGACTGAGAGCTTGCGCCTGTCTAACTAGAGAGGGTTGAAATTCGTGAGCTCGACCCGATGAAACCAGTGTCTCTCTGGTCATCTCCTTCAGTCCTCTCCTTTTGGCAAAGGCATCAGGATGTTGGAAATTACCCCCACCATGCTGTATTGTACCTGCAGGTATTCACTTGTATGAAAGTTATGTTTGTCACAGCTGGGGCACGTGGTCTGATCACTTTAGGGGTTACAGGTCCCCAGCGGATTTCCGCTCCGGGGAGAAGTAATCGCCATACTAGTACTGCGGTTCACAGACAGTGTACCTGTGAGAGCACTTCTGTTCCCACAATGCAAGACTGGCGGGAGGGAAGGCTAGTGCTAGTGTGTGAACAATACTCAAAATAAGCGTGAAGTTTGTTTGCTTAAGTCCCCCGTGAATATCTGCACATACGTGACAAGAGTAACTACAAGGTACTACCACTACACGGAAGACACTCAAGTTAAAGATCACGCATGTTTTGTTTTTGAGAAAAAATAAACACGTCGTGATAGCACTCTAGCTTCGGGTCAGCTACGCGGGCTTCAAATCTAAAAAGTTATTGTTAGGGTGGCCGGCAGAGGCGCCCTACTCAAAAAGGGTGCATAGACAATTACTATAACAGATTTCTCTTGCTTGACATGTACGTGCTGTAGGAAACTAGATAACGATATTACTGGCACTGGCTTGGAAAACTAAGCATGAACTTGACAGGATAGTAGCCTTGACAAAGACTAGGATAGGAACCAATGCTATCACAAGTGATGACAAGGGGGTGTAGGGTCGCGAGGTACGTAGCGGAATATATCCTATCTGACTTAAGACCTACCTTACTGCAAGTTTGCTGATGTTGACCGTCTGCAAGGGGGTGTGTTCCGAGCTGCGTGTGCTGGAACGATTGCAACAATACAATACTTGATGTGTCGACTGCCATGAGCCTGAGCGACACGTGATAGGTGCAATGGCGGTTAAGATAGCTTAAGATGGGGTATCACATCAGATGCGGAGTGGTGGCTGCTGGGATTGATGGCTGTCAATTTAATTGGATCTGAGCAACGTGTGCTGGAAACATGTTTGAGCAACTCGTGCTAGACAACTGAAGACTGGTGGCAATCTAATTAGATCCCGAGCGACGCGCGCTGGGATTGAAGACTGGTCTAGACACGTGAGCCATCTTGGCTTATACTCATTGTGGGCTGCTGCCCATCGCTCACAAGCTGGTGCCACTAGGCCGAGGGGTGCAGGACTTGCCCCCTGTGGCTTCACCGGCCAGCTGGAGGGGATGCAAAACAGAAGACAAGCTATATTACTACTAGTGCGATCTAGCATGGCGTAAATGAATTTGCTTGTCATCCTAGCATAATTACAGTGGACTGGTGAATAATAAAAGCTGCAAGGCAGACAGTAAAATATTACTTTTTAACGTAATAATTTTAAGCTTCACGCATCAGTAATGTTGTTCTAGTGACAATAGTTTATGCACAATACATGCATAGTTCCAGCTGTGTAAGTTAATTTATGAAACTGAAAATAAAACCTTCCCACCCCCTCAGCATGTTTGTATGTGTGCACCACATGTGGTGGTGTCAAACTCTGTAAAATTTTGAAGTCAATGTCACAGTATGCCTAGCAGACTTATCCAGTGCAGTGGAAGTGGTTTGCTGCCAATATGTAATACTCTGTATAAACTTTCAATTTTCAGCTTCAACAAGTGGTCATACGTAACTTTCTGGGGTATTATTTTATTCTAAAGAAGTTTACATATTAAAATAAAGTTACATGTTTGTAATAAAACCTCTGATTTCTCAGTGAAAAGCAATTGAAAACCGACTCTGTGGCCTGTTTTGTACGACACAAAATCTACAGCCACTGTACTGTCACGACTATTCGCACTGACTGACCTTTTACCTGTGGTTTGCTGGGAAGAGGGATGTTCCTCCTCCCTCGATGGCTGGCTCTAGAAGACGTGAACTAATGTAGGTGTTCTGGTCATCTGGATTTGCTGAGTGCTGGGTTGCCTGCAGGTTGGCCCCTAATTAGAGGCACCTTCTATCCTCGTAGTGAGTTGGTGAGGCTTACCCGGAAGTTTAGAGGTGGGAACAAAGGTAGTGGGAGTACCGAGGGGTGAAGCATCTCAGTATTGCAGGTGGTTTGAACTCTGTCCTGTGGAGTTTATGTCCTGCTGAAAGCAGTAACATGCAGAGGTGGGCAAGTTTTATTACCTTCTGAGGCGTGTAATGCTTTCAACTTTCTCCGTACTCCTCCCTTCCGAGAGTAAGGCATGAAGAAAGGAACAAAACAGCACACAGAAGATAAGCCGGTGCTTCACTTCCCAACTGTGTACTTCTGGATACCCAGTCTTGTAATGAGAGACGCCACCCTGTGTTCCTTTCGTCCAGCCCTTGCGAGCGGTGGACAAAACGTGGATAGCTCAAGTCACTTCGGATTGAATATCCAGGTATGGTATCCACAGCGGGTCGATCAAGCTAAGGCAGGGCTGCCACCAACCCTGAAGCTGAAATCCTGGTTCCTGTATATAAAAATCCTGAAATCATTGGGTCAAATCCTGTAAAATCCTTGGAATTAAAAAAATCGCAAATTACAGAAATAAAAGTGGATATGGAAGATGTTAACATATTTAATGTAGTTGTTCTGGTTTGGAATTTATAAACCATGTTAATTCTTTTCTAAACTGACAATTATACTTTCGTTTATACGACTGTATCAGTGATTTTCGTTTCCTCACCATTGTAGTATCAATGCCAAATGCAAAACAGTCACCAAATTCGGATTGCATGCGTAAAAATGGAAATTCGTAGCAAAGGTTGTTTTCAATAATGACCTTGGCCTTTGCATGTGATTATACAGCCAGGAGCAGAAATGTGTAAATAACTGTATACCCGTGCCAGTGAATAATTAAGCTAAATATTTTGGACATACACTATTGAAGCAATGGTGTATGTCCAAAATATTTTGCTTAATTATCCACCTCCAATACAAGAATCTTTCAAAGAAATGCATCAGTGAAACTGACACACATCACTATGGGCGCTAGTGTCACCACTTTGAGCAAAGTGCAAAAAAAAAAAAAATCTTGATTTAGATTTTTCATTTTTCTTAAGTGTAAAAATCAGTTAAAACTGATAAAATCTGTTAAAACAGCAGGCCTGGGCTACAATGATTCTAGCTCCTTTCCGGCCCCAGCAGAAGCGGAGGTGGAGTATGGAACAACCTAGACTGCTCGATTCAACTAATGGAGTTGCTAGTGCTTTGGGCTCCGCCGAATTCTACCCATTTGGCAGAGCTTGGATGGCCTTTTAACGTGTGTGGATTTAGCTTTGCGCTAATCAGTCTGCTGGCTTTTCCTCAGGGGGTTGCATCTACGTAGAATTAAACTCAGCACTTTGACGCACGACGCTTTTTTAACAATGGTGATTTGACGACTTTAGCTCATTCCTACGTATAGCTTTGCTTTGAGTCCTTTAAGTTACATTGCAGTTAATCCCACCACGTGATGAGATTGTACTGTTTACTATTTAGGATGGATGTTCTACATAGGGTTAGATTGTATTATTCACCAGCCCACCGTAATTATGCATCTAGAGAGAGTACTTTCACCCGCCGCTAGATAGCACTACTAGTAGGTTTCTTCGTTTGTCTTTCTCAATCTCCAGCCAGCCAGTGACGTCACATCAGGAGCTATGCTTTTTGCCACACCTCGCCCTCAAGACGCCAGCCAATCAGCGCAGAGGCAGCGGCCTGGCACCATGCAAGTCTTCAGTCACCCACTGCGCTAGCCGCCAGGGTACTGACCACCCTGCTCACTTACGCCCACTGCACTAGCCGTTAGGGTTTCTTAGCTTCATTCCTTGCTCACACCTTCCTTCACTGCACTCTTAGTGCCAGGAGGAATTCCTCTCCTTAAAGAGACAGCTGAGACTTATCCTGCCATGTCTGCTTAGTCTCCCAAGCACCATGCTAGCTACCTGCCGTTACGTCGTCTACCCACTCTAGACTATGGTGCCCTCTGGGCAACAAAAGTCAGGGAGATAGCTTAGTTACAAGTTGTTATCACAGTGCGAGGATACCCCAGGTGTTTAACTGGACTTTTGAGTACCACACTTCCTATAGGCGTAACACCCTTCCTATCTGACTTCACTAAGTAAGAGGAACGCAAGTGATCCAGCAAAATTACTCAGACGAGCCAGTACACCATTGTTACCAACCCACATACAGCCAACTTGGCCACCCATTCTATCTACGCCATAGAAAGAACGGCAGAGCTTACAAAGGTACTCAGCTCCTAGACCAGTTTGTCAGCTCAGAGCTTGCTTCTTTCTCACCGCACTTTTAGTGCCAGAAAACGGGCATTCCCAGTGTTGAGAAGACTCAGTTGGGACAATACCCACGGAGAGACTTTTGATGGCAAGGACTGATTTTCAGTACGCACTGCGCCTCCTCTGCACTAGGTACTAAAATAGGATGTCTGCACAGTCGACAGCCCACACGTGGTTCGACACTGCCTAAAAGTCACACGGATCCTGCCTTCAGTTCACGGACATGAGGGGTGTTGTGCTATCCAGATGACCTTCCCCAGACATTGTGGGATAAGGAAGAGAGTTAAGCAGACTTTGCTATCCTCTGGACAGCTGCAAGAGCTAACCCTACTACCTTAGTAGCTTCCATCGCAAGTCTAGTACCAAATGAACAGGCTCAAGCTCTATGGCATCTACAGGACCCAGTAATTCCGGAGACACCTAAGGATCTGTTCCCTGAGCCAGTCTGCACCAGCCAGGACATTCACCTGTGGCTTGCAGCCTACCTTAGCAGACCGGACCAGCCACCTCTCGAAGCCATTGCCTTCCTCACACCGAGAATCTTGTCGCCACCTCCACAACCCACACCTCGCCAACACCCATCACCTAACTACAGCACTGCCCTGTACAAGCGATGTGCCCAATGCCGACGCAAGCAACAATCACGAGCATTGCCCAGGTATACCCATCAATGCAGGCAATCTCAAACGCAGCAGGATCATCTTGACAGAGCCGGACTTTGTGCCCCGTCGAAAAGCTACCAGGCCGGTCCAATACACCAGGCGTGCACCTACACCCTGTCAGGACTAGACTAATCCCCGTCAGCAAAGGGTGCATCTGATTCAGAACCCAACAAAACCAGTCCCACTAACATGTAAGTCTCCAATTTGACAGGATGTCACGCGTCAACTTTCAAGAAAATTAGAATTCTGGAGAATAGATTTAAAAAACATGTTGTATTAAAAGAGTAATAGAACATGGTGGCTCCGCACGACCTCCTAAGCTAATACTACTTGCTTACTGATCACTTACTAGTCACGCACTCCGATGGCTACCTCCGGCCCTTGTGAGCGGTGGAGAAGCACAGACTGAAGAGCGTTGGCCATGCCAGTCCTTTTATACTTATCTCTCATAGGTGCCCACCCGGAGATGAGGGGTGTGGGGAACGATAGTCTCGGCCGCAGGGGTTGGGAATTCCGAGATGCTGAGGCGGCGCTATCCCCCCTTATCTCGACTGCAGGCACTGGTAAAATATGTGACGCCCTCCAGTGGCACACTCGGACAACAGCATGATCTTCGCTGGAGGGTGTTGGCGTGACGACTTCTTGGCGAGTCTGGACGTACAGTATAAGCTAGAATCACGTGTCTGTAGTATCATCTGACGTGCGCCATGTGGTACCTACAGGCGCATGTCCTATCAACTGTCCTGCAAGCATAGTGTATCTGTACTGTGTGCAGCAATAGAGAGGAAAAGCTACAAACCAAGTTACTGTAAGTCAAAAGTGGCCACGGTGGTGTAGTGGTCACACTACTTGCCTCCCACCTAGGTAAATCTGGTTGGATTCCCGGATTTTCACATGTGGGAATTGTGCCAGACAATGTCACTGGTCAGCAGGTTTTCTCGGGGATCTCCCATTTCTCCTGCCCCTTGCATTCCGGCACTTCTGAATACTCACTTTACTTCACTCTCATTGGCTCTACAGACCTGAATGTTAAAGGCCACCCAAATATCTCCACTCCTTTCTAATTTGAGTGATTTTTTAGGATTTTTTTAATGCTGGATACTTTTGTAATATGTACTTAGCTGTGTATTAGTCTAAAAATATTCTTCACATTATCGGAAACACCAAACTTCTTAGTTTGTTTTTTGTTCAAAACCCTTTTTACATCTTAGAAATGTGTGTGCGCACACAATCTTTCAATGCTGTAGCAGCGCTGCCGGTTTCCATCTTCCATGTCATTTTAGAGTTTTGTGAAAGCCAATAGAGGAAAAATGAAGAAGTGGCAATCCAACATAATTGTTTTAACTAAATTTCTGAGAAAATAGTTTAGCACAGTAACATACTTATGAGAAGCAATTTCTTTGCTGTAAATTTTTACATGGTCATAATGGCGTAAGACATTATCCAAAATTAATTAACCAATATGGCAAATCAGTTGCTCACACAGCAGACAAAAAGTATAATCTAGGATTGACCTTCCTCAGTTTCTCTATGTTTGCTTCCAAAATAATGTGGACTCCAACAGACGTATTGGAAGTTAATTTACCCCCCCCCCCCTTCCCCTTCGCAGTCTTCTTAAGGGCTTTGCCTGGTGGGCACGTAAACGCAAGTTGCAGAGATTTGGTATAAACTCATGTTTCGAAAAGGGTTGGAAGTTTTGTAGTTGTGTATAAAACATGAAAAGCAATTAAGAAACAATTAATGCTCAAAGACAAGCTTCAAGTTCTCATTCCAACTCAAAGGATATTTTTTTTGGGCATTAACATGACTAAAATGGGCGTTTTCAGAATCAATTCTAGCTGCTAAATTTTTTTATGCAGAAAGTTTAACTTTTATTTTTATTAGAGTGCCATAAAATAATCACTACCACTTAAAAGTCACGTTCAGGCGAGTCACTGAGAAAGATTGCGTGCCAGTTGAGCGCATTGTGCATAGAGGCAATGAGACAAATTGAAAGTGAACAAGAGTTGACACTAGAGCTAAATTCACTTACAGGCCTTGAACACAGAAATAGCCCCAGACAAGAAAAAGCCTTAACCGCAAACTGCTTATGTAATCTATTCACAGCTCATCACTAGTTTTAAATAAAACCTTTAAAAAATCACTGCATGTATTATGCGTTTGCTTCCTAAATATACAGTGTATCACATGCATTTTAAACTTCTGTTGACAAAAACGTATCTTATTTTTGGTTAAAATGAACTTTTACTTATAATTTACATGAAAATTTTAATATTTCATTTATAATTATAATGAATTAAAAAAGAGAGAAAATAGTCGTGTTGGTAATGCCTAGTAAAAAATAGTTCTTATGCACAATATTATTAAACTGAATGTACATAAATGTGGTGTGTTGTCCTTTTGGTGTAATTTTCTAGACTTGGTTAAGCTTCATTTGCATGAGTCTGAGGAATATGCTTCATTTGCATGAGTCTGAGGAATATCCTGGAAATAGAACTTTAGCAGGCCTTCAGAGAAGTTGGAAATAACCGTGAATGGACTATAACTGAATTCTCTATACAAAGAAGATAGCATCACTGACCTGAGTAAACTGCACCCTCCTCGCTGCCGACAACAAAGTTGTTAACTTCGTTGTGGGGGAAGGCAAGACAAGTGACTGCGATGGCCTTGCCCTGCTTGTGCTGCAGCTCAAGCGTCTCCTGAGGCTGCGACAGCATGTCCAGGCTCCACGAGCATAACTTGCCATCCGTCGAGACACTGATTAGGTTATGGGCATTCTGTGTGCCTACCACGCTCATGCAGTACACAGGATGCTGCCAACACATGTCAACATTTCACATCTACAGTCTCCAATTGCCATTCCCTACACTAAAAAGACAAAGCATGACAAATTAACTACAACAAATAAACAACACTAGGGATGGGATCCTCGATACTGCAATACTTTATAGTATCGAGTATCCCCATGAGAATATCCAAAAGTATCGAATTTAAACACTTATTTTTTGTGTAATAATTATGGTACAAGCATACCATAATATATGGGGTATATACAATATTTCAACATGCATACAATAATTTAAGTACAAGTGTACGACAATATACCATATTTTATTCATAGCATAATATTCACACAGCTGCGAGCACGTTGAGGTGTTTTTAGGCAACTCATACATACCACATTTATGATTTTTTAAAACATTTACTTTTATGGTACATAATTGAGGTACAATAAAAATGGGCTGAGAGTTGCAAGCAAGCGCCCATAGGAGTGCGTGAGCAACTTGTGTAGTTACTGTACATCCAATACCAATACATACCACTACTATATGCAGCACCAAAATGTTTTCATTTAATTCATTTCTATCCCATTAATCCCTTATGGTATATATTTCAGTTACAATAAAAGCAGTAGAGTTGCGCGCATGCGCCGATAGGCATGAGCGAGCAAATTAGTAGTTATTGTACAACCCACACATACCATAATTATCTGATGCAACCGCATTATTAAATATTCACAAAAATATTATCATAATTATCTGATACACCTGTCATGGCGTAGCCCTCGTATTCCGCAGGCTAGGCCACGATGGGCATATCAGATAATTACCACATTTATTTAACGCTACAGTAATTTCCTTGAAGTTGCAAAATAAAATAAAAAAACTGAAATTGCAAAATAAGTGTGTACTGAGCTATAATTTTCTTCAATGTTTGATTAGTTATTACTGTGGAAACATAATCCTATAGAATCAAAGGAGACTGTGTTGGTTTATCATTGGTTAAGGACTTTTGGATTACAAGCTGTCCACCATTTGTTCCCAGTGTAATGTGGGATTTTATATAGTTTCAGTGTGTGCCAACGACTAGAAAAATGAGAAATTTTCTTGGCCAAGTTGTTTTGTGTTCATGACAATTTTAATTTGGTATCGAGAAAAGTATCAGTATAGAGTATCGTGAGAATGTTTTGATATAGAAACTGGTATAGAGTATCGAGAAAATGTAGCATCGACCCATCCCTAAAACAAACTGCAGGTATACTTTATCCAACCAAATGTGGCAGCTTTCATGCACATGCATCGTACGGCTCCTGAGCAATCATATTTCAGAATCACTCTCCCATTGCTTTCACATTATAAAAACTGAGGCTTGAGGCAACAAGAACTTTTAAGTCCCAAAACACTCAACCACCCGGTGCTGGGGTTTAGAGCCACACTGTACCTGGACACTGCTGGCGAAGGACCGAACCAGCTATAGTCAGTGGGTTGAGGGTTTAAACTTCAGATGTCAATACGAAAGGATGTAAACTAAATCAATTACTCATCTACAGAGTCACCGTTAGGAAAACTGCACACAAGACCCGGGTTACCACGAGAAAGGGTTCAACCCACGCTGGGATGATGAGCGACGAGAGGGGCCAACTTGTGGCCTATGGGACTTTGATGACTTGGGGATGCTAACCCCGATGAATACCTTTAATTTAGTAATAATTCCTCGTGACGAACTCTACTCTCTGTTTGTCTGTAAGGGACAGAACATGTCTCAGAGTGCTACTGGTTCTTCCTTCGGTGCATGTTGGAGAGGATCTTTGGCCCCCCAAAGGCGGTGAAGTATACTGGAGAGGTATGGGCCTCGGCACCAATTGCTTGAGCTGTGAGAGACCAGGAGAGGAGTTTGAAAACTTGATCGAGAACTGAAGCAGAGCTGATGATCCGGAGGCCGGGGCGCAACTCCTTTTATACTCCTCGGCCATCCCTTCCTTCACTGGCATAGGGCATCTAGAGAGGAGGTAGCAGGTGCAAACCCAGCATCTAGATCCTTGGTGCGAATGGCGTAATGAAGTATGATGGGATACAGGCATCTTACTTGTGATGGCATCCCGCGACACACTGCTGTACTCACCATGGGTCGGGTGGGGGGAACAATGGCTCAGATGCAGTGATGAAACTTTGGGGAAATATATGATGTTTGATGATATAAATTCTCCAATATCAGAGGAAGGGCTGCTATTTCCGGTGAACCGCGACAGCAGGGAGGGGCCCTGACTGGTCCCTGGTGACTTGGTTGCCGGGGTAGTAGCAATTCTGGGTCTCGGTAAGGTCTTCCTTGCAGGGGGTTGCTCCCATGGCGTGGGGCGAGTGCAGTTCTTGATTGGTTGTAAAGCTTTTGCCCGGTGAGGTGTACTCAACCATCTAGTGTGGAAGGGACTCCCTCTGTTCGCCCCATGCCTTCGGCAGAGCGGTCGATCATGAATAATCCACAAGTGCCATGGAAATTAAGTGGTAACACTGAACAATCGGTTGGCCCCATTGGAGGTGTTATCTGGTGACCGATCATTGTGGCTGGACTCGTGCTGGCAGTGGTTGACTCCGTATGCTGGAGATCTGGAGAGATTCCCATTCTCGTAGAAAGACCGGGCGGTGAGCGGCAACCTGCTCCGGTTGTGCGCTGGAGACACACTAGGGGTATGGGTAGAACCCTGGACAGACCACACGCTTGGTATCCGAGTGCGAGGGTCTCAGAACCTCTGTGGTAAAGGGGACAAGGATATGCAGACGTGTCAGGCTTGTGCTTAGGATCTGGCCGACAGTCACATTAATCCTGGTCTCCTTGCGGTGATAGGACGTGATTCCTCTTCCCCGCCTATTGGGAAGCCAAAGGACAGTAAAGCCTAATGGCTAAGAGCGCAGCGATAAAATATATAAAAGCGCAATGACCGAGAAGTCTTACTGTATATGTACTTGCCACTGGCATCTTGCGTGGTACCGGTGGCTCATCGGGAGAAAATAAACATTATTATTGGAGCGTTTTGTCCCAACCTGGTAGACACAACAATCTTGTAGGTGGCTGCGGTAATTAATTATTCATTATAAATTTACTTGAATATGTTGTTTTCAATGATATTTTTAGGCTGTTGGTTTAAACAAACATGTATTTTGAGGTTATGCAAGTTGACACATGCTGCTTATACTACTAATAAACTACGATTACGACTCATCGCTCTTTACGCAAACCTATGTAAGAGTTGTCTACTTCAACCACCCATGTGAGAGTTGGGCACGAATTACTTTGCACATAAGTTCTCGATCGTTTAAATCTACCGGGCGGGTGAACACGTGGCTACAAGGTTAGGCAACCAGCGGGAATGCTGCCCCCTCCCCCCCGCCAGCGCTGAGTGCCTACAAGCATCAGCCACTTCGGGCGTGGCCGAGCACCGCTGAAGATACATGAACCAAGGAACGCTGACAAGAGGGTTCCTACCTCCCACGCCAGCCTCACGGCAGGACGCAACGTGCCTTCCCCGCACCCTGCTGCGGCAGCCTAGACTTCCGCACTATATTAGTCCGTACACAGTGGGGCTCCAGCAGCCATTCTTGTATCCTCTCTCGCGACATCCCGAGCACTGCTCAGTGCTGGGATCTCCAGAGATCTACCAAGTCTTAAGTACGCCCCCAGCTGCTACTTCCAACGACGACGATCAGTCATCCAATGAACAGCAAATACGCTTACACTTGTTAACTACACTTTGTCTCTTCTAGACACCTGCTTTGTCTAGAACATTTTTTTACCCTTTTTAACCTACAACCAGGTCGCCTACACCTGGATAACGTTTCAGCATCCCACCTTTCGATATGAGGTAGCACGAGTCACCTGTCTATTGATTTCTCAATGAACATAATTTTGTTTTCTATCATTATGTTTTTTCATTTACAGAGTATATTTCTATTTCGCCCGCTAGGAACAATTCATGCCGTGCACTGTCGACATGAACCGAGTATTTTTCTAAACCACACCCATTAGACGGCTGCCTATTTCTTCCCATCCACCCAAGCACTGATAATGCTGGAGGGGATGAACAGATGAGCCACAACCACTAGGAATACCTTCATACACAGAGGGGCAGCAGGCCCAGGTTATTCCCTTGCTTCAAGCACTGATAGTGCTGGAGTGACCATAGCCTGAGTCTTGCCATTCAACATTTCCTGAATTCACATCCAGTAGAAGGTGGTCCAAACAGCTCAACGTCTCTGATCAGCCCACCAAGCGTGGGGGATCAGTGAAGACTTTTACCGAGCTCGTGCCAGCAAGCAGCTACTGGACTGACACAATTAAATTGTTTTCGTCCAGGTGCATTACATGTGTTGTTCAAGCAGCGACACACTATGCCTTATGAGGTAAGGCACGGCCAAAGGCGTGGGGAGCAAAACCTAGCGTTTCTTACTGCCAAACAGTGATCTGCACTCACCCCTCCTATGCAGGAAAGGCAGGCGGAATGGGACCGCGCCGCCACACTAAGGCGTCAAGCAGTCGCAACTGCTCCAGTAGTATTTGTATATTTTCCACTGCATATTCGCACCAGCCAAGAGTACCACCGGGTTCCAAGAGGACTGTTAATAATATTTCCACCTTTCTGGTACATGCAATGTATTCAGGGCATGTTTTTGCAAGATTCCAATAGTAGATCATTCATAGCTGTAATATTCCACAGTGTATACAACCTAGAGATGTTCTGATACAGATACCAAGTATCGATATCGGTGAATACTTAACCATTTTTTGTTGTATCTGTATTGTGTATATTAGGCAGATACCTTAGTTTGGTTATAAACAGCGAAATTGGGCTATTACTTTTTTTTAGACACAAAAATTATATGGTGCTGTACGTTTTACAGTATTGATCACTCGTGCAATAATTTGTTCACTCACATTCATAAATAAAATAACCATCCCGCACGTGTAAAACGTCAACAAGTTTGAACTCGGGCATAGACGCCGTACATGCAAAAATAATTTTGCTACTGTACAAGAGAAAGATTTCTTACGTAGTTCGCATGTCCGCCGTAGCGCCACAAGTACACATTGGTAGATGCCATTTCGTGTAACATATTTGATTGATTTTGCTTTTCCAAATCGCGTTACCATCTGTGGAATAGGAATTGTGTGACTTATATTTGTAAACGCTGCAACATAATACAAAATTCCATTAAAATTTTTTGTAGGGGAGAAATTATGTTGGAATTTATTATGTTTGTACGGAATTGTGATTTAACAATATTTTAAAGAAAACAAAAATTTGGTGTGGCCTATACTTCAAATAGAAATTATTCCTAATTTTTCATCAATAACTTCTGGTACTGTCTACACATGCCAAAATACGTATTATCATGGACGCAAGTGGAGAATTTTCACCTCGCTGTGCTCTTGGTGGTGATACTGGGAAAATCCCTTGCTTTTTAATTTTTATTATTTCTCATATTACTACACAATAATGGTGAGCTGGAACAACAAATGAAAGGGAAGGGCATTGTTATCAGGGTATCAGCAATGGTATTGGAACAAATCAATTACATACCCGTCACAACAGTTGGCATTTCCTACAGATATTTCACCGTCATACTTACAGTGTGTGCAGTAGCAGATAAAGGTGTACGCTGACTTGGTGTTCGTTTCTGAACACGATTGTCCCACAAAACAATCTGACCAGAGTAAGTCCCTCCCAAGATGTAGTTGGGGTGGAATCTAAAAATAAAAGCAAAAAATTGGATAACACTGTAGAAAGTTTACATGATTTTAACATTAAAATTTATTGAAAATAAACTACTAATTTCCCAAAGACATGTTGAAAATTCTGAAAATGCCAATTAGCAATATGCATTACTGAACGTTAAGAAAATGCACCAGATTGTCTGAAATGCAATTGACGTGCCCAGGGCTAAACATTACCTAGCAAATGTTGAAACCATAACTGGCGACTGACAATGGAAAATATATTCTGGTGTAGTTTTCTTGAACTTGGTGTTCCACACCAGACAGACGCCATCCGGATCGTTTGGAGAGTCATCATTGTTGTGGTAGCTGGCAACGAGCAGCTCGGGGAACTGAGGTGACCAATCCAGTGAAGTAACACACCGATTGCGAGACCAGCGCTCATCGTAGAACCAGCGATTCAAAGACAAACGAAGGTGCGACTTTTCATCTCTAGACATAAAACAACAATCTCCAAATATTCTACAAACCCTCTCAAAAGTAAAATTTACAATTTAACAAAATAAAAATACTGCAACAGTACCATAAGAGTATACCACCACCTATAATTAAGGGGAAAATATTTGTGCTGTTATTTTAAAACAAATTTTGTTTTTTTAAATACTACATTTATGTGTGTTATTACAGATGAAATAAGCTGAACCCTCATTACTGATATGATACATTATTAGCTTTTATCTATTGCCATAGTATTTATGTGAAAATAAATCGTAGTTTTATTTTTATAAATGTTTTTACAATACATGAAAATGTATCCTTATATGTTTATTCAAAGAAAAATATTAAATAAAGTTTATGGAACTTCATAAACAAGAGTAAGCATATAATTTGTACTAATATAATACAGAGCATTATATAAAAAAAACTTTTTTTTTAGCACATTTGGTTGGATTACATCTACAACCTAGTATGTTCAATTTTTTAATGAGTGACTGTGGGTGAAATCAGTGTATACTTTGAATACATATCTGCTGGTAAAACTTCTTTACATTTACTCTGCAACAGATTGCTATAATTTTAACATAATAAATAGTGGTGGGACAATACCACATTTTTACACATTTCAATTGACGCATCACACTACTTCGCAGTGGACCTGGGTACTTTACTTGACGACTTTGCTCCATCACTAAGCACCGAGAGCATTTGGGGCAATCTGAAAACGGCACACAATTATTCCAGTGGCTAGAGGGTTGACTCCATGTGTTGGACAACTACAGACACGTAAATAGGTAATTAATGCAATTAATTATGAAATTGTTCTACACATTCCGAATTTGACATGAGGCCGTCACTCCTATAAACTAAGATTGTTTTACCCACCAAGTCACGGAATGCTACAGCAGATGAAGTTAACAGTGACACCGCAAGATGGCAGCACCCCTACGACCAATTACATCATAGCCGCCGAGCCTCGACAGGAGATGGTACATATATCAGCCTCCTTCCAAGGCGATAAGAAATGCATGACTCAGCCCACTGGCCCTGCGATAGAAGGTTATCCACCTCCGCACCCCTATGACAGCCACGAAGCTGAGATTTCAATTATATAAGGAGAGCCGAAAACGTTATTGCCAGACTTCGTTGGCCCACCGACCGCAGAGGTTGAAGGGCTCTCCTGGGTCTGATAAAAGGCTCTCCATCCTCCAGCTCCAGCAGCCTCCGGACGGTTCCTCCAGCAACTACCCTGCAGCTCGCGGAGAAAACCCCTGATGGAAGATCCTAAGGTAACCTCGATGTCCTCACCCCTGTACCCCTTTACCCAAGTCACTCCTTGACTTCCGTGGTAGCAGGCCGGATCGACGTCCCTTCTGGACGTTAACCATCTCTCATTACTTCGCTTTTAAATTGTGAATTAGCTGGTTGAGAACTTTTGCTTTGAAGTTGTAATAATAATCAGGTTTGCCTTCATCTGACGTAATAATTAATTTAATTCTTTGAACCTTCAATTATATAGAGCCAATAGCTCCAGTTTTCCAAAGCGTCAATAAACACGCTTAGTAAATATATTCTGTTGGTGAGGTAGTCATTACTCATCCCTCGTTCATTTGTATAATTCATTAATGTTAAATTGTGAATTTCTTAATTGATGGCTCAGAATACTAACTACACAATCTCCGCGGATTACGCATGAGTGGACCGAACCCTTTAGGTTTCCTTGAGCTTGCATAAGGCTATAGTCTGAATAAGACCAGGATTCCAAACGTGTGGCCAGTACACCCGAGCATACCTGCGGAAGCACTCCGATATTAGCAAGTCACGTCACACGTTCAACACCTCGGAGTGACTGAGCAAGACACTCCCCTGAGGGCTGAACCCCTGACTACTAGATACGAGCAAAATTAATCCATTCAGTTGATACTTGGGAAGAGTCTATTTAAATAAGTAATTAATCTATTAATTTTTTCCCCTATTTTTTTCTATATTGTTGATATATATATATATATATAGTACTGATGACTAAAGGTGGTGGGCAACATAGTCATATTCGTCGTCTAGCTCAATGAGCTCTACAGCTAGAGTTAACACAGTCAGAGGAGATTCGTCCAGTCGAACCCGCTAGTGAGTCTGAACAACATCAACCCCTAGACGAGGTAAGATCCACAGTACCCTGTAGGGAATTCCCCTTGATTAACGAATACCACAATACTTATTTAGATCTGCTATTAGGGATTTGTTGGCAGTGGACCGATTGCGACCACCTGAGATATTTAATCCCACCTACGCATACACTGGTAATGAAACCACTTCCATAGCCTATACCCCCTACCATGTGTAGAATTTGTACAACTGCTGGAAAGTTTTTGATATTATCATTCGTCCCAAACAAGTACGTAAACCCAGGCTAGCATCCCGTACCCTTGACATTGTACACGCTCGTAAGCCCATGAGGCCTGCCCAGTATAGGCGCCCAGGAAGCAAATGAGAGGCCAAGTAGGATGCTATCCAGGACCACATCTCAAACACCCCCTTTCCACTATCGTTTTCCACCCCTTCATCTTCATACTCATTTAACTTCATTAATTTTATTGCGGACAGCTAGTGTTCCGTATTTTGACTGCCTTCACAGCGAGTAAGGTCAAGCTCCCTGGGAGGGAGTCGGTCACGATGAAGCTCACCTGGGGTTTGATTCCCCTCCAACCAATCAGAACCCTTCTACTAGGTGGTATTCCATCAGGTACCCCAACGTGGGCAAAACCCCTTTTCGAAACTTTTCCTACCACCGAAGGGCCAATCTGATTATATCCCGGAGGGAAATCAGTACTCATACCCGCGTTCTTTATATCTTACATATAGCCCCTGCGGGAGAGAGAAGAGGGGGGAGTGTGTTCCAATATTCTTGTTTTGTTTCTAGATTCTAGACTCAATCTGATTCTCTTGTCAAGAGTGGACTGTATCTTTTATGATCAAGTTATTACAAGGTTCCGTACCATTTTCTCAAACTGAATCAGTAGATTTCAGAAGTAAGCGTTGTCTTAAAAGAATGGTTCTAATTAGTGATGGGTCGGTTCAGTTCCTTGGTTCTCCGGTTATTGACGTGAGAACCAAACTGAGTTTCGGTTCTGAAAATCACGTTTAGATGCAGATTATTCATCACTAATAGTGAGTTTACGGTAACATTTCAATCCGGATTGAACCTGGAGTGGACTGAAGAATCGAGATTGAAATGTTAGTATAAACACATCCGGGCTGGACTGAAGTAGGAGTGGATGAGATAATCCAGTCCAGTTGTCGAGGTGGACTGGAATGTAGAATCATTCTGAGATTAGCAAAATAAATGATTTTTTTTTAAGTGAAGTGAAAAATAAATGGCCAAGAAGGAACTGAGAAATATTTGAACAGAGAAATATGTGAAATTAATTTCATATTATGTTTGTTTTATAGTTCTGCCAGTCGCCATATAATGTGCTTCTATCCAGTTTCTATCCGCATTCAGTATTCTTTACACTTTAGTCCATGTTCGAAACTTTATTGTTGATATAAGTTCCCTCAGAGTTCGCTACAGTTTGATTCCAATCCGAGTTCGATCCAGTCCGAAATTTTACTCTAAAACCACTATAAAATAAGGTTAAACGGGCAACTATACTCGAGGATAAAATTAAAAAATACCAACAACAGAGGGTTTTCGTAAATACATATTTACTCGCATAATTCATGCACCTTTTTAAACAAGATTTTAGTGAAAAAAATTAGGGTGCGTGAATTATGCAAGGAATCGCCAAAACACGTGCATGTAAACATTGAAATGGGGTCTACTATACTTATATGTTGCATCTGATTGCCAACTGCTTCCTCTACGTCGTCAGTTGAAATAATTGCAGGGACAAAATAGAGAACTAAAAGGCAATTGTTATTATTACTGCACATTATTTTTATTTTAGTGTCGTGCAGCTAAAAGTAAAATAGGTGTGTGTAAACATGGAATGGCAATGTAGTAATTGTTTTCAACATGGTGGCTTAGTAGGAAAAACAAAAATATTTAGGCTATGTACATTTCAAAACATGCCACAAGACCAAAAGGTAATAAGGTAATAAATATGTTGGTGTTCATGTAAACATTATTAGAAAATTGAACTCCACATGTAAAAATACAGTAAAAACAGCAATTTGTGAACTTTTACCGATAATGAAACCTGAGCTGCATGCTGCAGGCACAGGGTCCAAATAAGTTTCGACAAAACCTAAACCGCATGCCGCTCGCTATATGCTCCACATATGTTCAACCAATAATCTGCGGTATCATTAAACTGTATGCCTGTACATAGGTTATGGTCTTTTGTACACATAAAATAATAACTGTTCTGCAACCTGTGGCAACAATAATTGATTGTGTGACATACGTTAGTGTGTTAAACTTTCTACGTTTGCAGCCATATTGCTTACAGTAGAATACATTTTTTAAAATTCAGTCTTGCCAAGTTACGAAAAGTGGTGAGGAAAATTTTAAAATCTTAAGACATAGAATCATGAAATAAAAATATGAACAAAAAACCTAACTATTCAGCACAAATTTAAATTCCCATCAATATTTAAAGCATATTTAGTTACATAATATGTAAATGGTTTGTTAACCTCAATGGAACCTAAACAAAACAGCGCAAATAGGTGGTATTTGTGTTATAATTCTCTGAAGTTGGTAACGTGATGATCAAATAAATAAACAACAAAATAAAGCACTCGTCGGTTAGAAATTTTCGGAAATGTAACACATACTAAATAAGAATTTAAAATTCTTTATAGCCGTTGGGGGGTATGTATTGAAAATATTTTATTTTGGCGTGTATAAAATCAAAGTTTTTGTTCCAAGTTTAACCAACACAAGTTTTTGTAGTATCGTTCACAATAAAACATGGCCATTTGAAACCTATTTTTCAGTTTCCATGCTGGCTAATATAATGTGCTATTTTATATTGTGATTTATGACTGCATTTAAAGCCTATTATAACTAATTTTCTTAACATGTCGGTAGTTTGGAACCACTTTAGCACTAATGCTGATGAGAATAATGCCATACGCACACACTGCGGCATTAGAATTAATAGAGAATCATCCAAGTCTACTTCCAATTTAATGAAACACTTGTGCAGTAAACATGCTGACAAAATTTCATTGGTTAACCAAAATAAACGTGAAATTTTTGAAATGCAGCAGTCAGTTTTGAAATTATTTAAGCCTACATAAGAGAAAACAACCTCCACTGCACAGGACGCTAATAAAACACAATCCAGTGAAGAACTTCCAGGTAGGTCAGGCAGAATGTTTAATTCCAGTCCATGAATCAGTGCATCACCGAGAGTTAGTACATTGGTGGGCGAGTCTTCAAAATTTGTGCCTAGCGGCTCCGGCTAAAAAAAAGTGTATTCGTGTCCCAGACAACAAACTTTAAAATCCAGTTTCAATAAAATTACATTTTGTCCTGGAGATAAACTGCAATCTTCAATTGTTCACCTGATTGATTGCCAGAATGGTCTGTATTGATGGACAGCCATTCAATATAGTGAAGAACAAGGGTTTCAACAACCTTTCAAGCATTTGGAGCCACATTTCTTTATGCCATCACGAAAACATTTAGCACAAGAAATGATACCGACCATGTACACAGAAGTTATGGGCAGAATAAAAGAAGAACTGCGCAATGTGGAGTTACACCAGACATATGGACATCCGTTTGAAATGACGATTACCTCAGTCTGACAATCCACTACTTGGACACAAATTTTGGTTTGCACTACTGTTGTCTCGAGGTTGTGCCATTCCCAAAGGTCAGCCACACAGCACAAAATATCTGTCAGTTTTTGAGTAAACTTGTGAGTGACTGGGATCTGTCACAAAAAGTTGTTGCTGTCGTAAGAGACAATGGTCGCAACATCACAGCTGGCTTGGAAATGTCTTCATTTGAACATATACCTTGCTTAGCACATACTTTGCAATTGGTCTTGAAGGACAGGTTACTGGGTAGCGAAATAGTAACAAACTTACTTTCTCAGTGTAGGAGGCTGGTGTGGCGTTTTAAGCTTTCTGCTCATGCCACTAAAATTTTGAAGAAATGTCAAATGACAACTGAAGTGCCCCTGCATTGACTCATACATCGACTCATACAAGATGAGACAACAAGGTGGAATAGTTTTCTCCACATGCTGAAAAGACTCCAGCAACTAAAGAGAGCTATTCTATTAGTTCGCGCGGAACTTGACTTCTTGACTGAACTGAGTGGCCAGCAGTGGACTCCGATTGATAATCTAATTATTGTATTCAATATATTTGATTCTGCTACAATCAAAATGAGCTCAACAAATGTCACTGTTTCAGAGGTAAGCGCGACAAACTAACTCTACTTTAAAGAAATAGAAGTTAGCAATGTTTACTTACTGGTTATGACTTTCTAGAAGAAGAAGGAAAAAAATAAAAACAAAACAAATCTTGTTTTGATATGCTGCTCAAACCAATAAATAACAATGATTACAACTCATCGCTAAATGTTCCTGCTTTCATCACTGCAGAAGGGGGGAGAGAATTTTCCACATGAATTTTCGTGCTAGAAGATTTTCTTCACTTGCAGGTTATGCAACCAGGGAGGCCCCCCCCCCCCCTCAGCCCCAGGATGCTCTGCTTGCCTTCCCCGCAGCCCACACCCTACAAGCTTCAGCTATGTAAGACCGGAAGCTGCCGGGCTCTGGCAGTTCAATCTTTGCAAACTCTCTTGTGAGCACTAATTCAGTGCTGGGACCTCCAGGAATTTCGGAAGCTACGAGTACACCCCCAGTGGCTACTCACCACGCATCGTTATCCATTGAACACATACACGTATACTTAACTTCTCTTTGTCTTCTCAAAACACCATTTTCTTGGCCAGTTTAACTTTGAATACATTTGCTTTCACCAAGAACCAGGTCGCCTACACCTGGAACCGCAGTTACCTTCAACTCTCCACGGTCTGATAGGAGGTAGCACAAGGTCACGTGTTTATTGCAACTCCAATAAACACCCAGTGTTAATTACCCTTCTGCTTTTCATTTACAGGGTACTTGTTTTCGTGACAGTCAGGAACAGGATACGACGTGCACCGCCAATAGGAACCCAGAGTACCGACATCCACATTAGACCGCTACCTGTTTCTTCCCAACCCCCGAGCACCTTAGTCTGGGGGTTGCCGCCCAACCTGGTGCGAACGCACAACCAGTAGAGGCTTGGTGGACCACACGGCTCCACGTCCCTGATCAGCCCGCATGCAAGGGGGATCAGTGGGGGCCCCTATCGAGCTTGTGCCGGCAAGTCACTATTGGGCTACACTTCAATTACCATTTGTTTAAGTGCACTGCGTAGGCTGTCAGACTGGTGTGTCCTATGCCTTACAAGGTGAGGAGTGACAAGGGCGTAGAGAGCAATGCCTGGCTCACGCTGCTATCAAACTGTGGATAGTATTACCTCATCCCACGCAGGATAAGCAGGCGAAACGGGATCGCGCCGCCCCAGACGAAAAGCAGTAGCACCTGCTTCTGTAACGGTAATCATCTTCCCACCGTACATTCGCATTCACCCTTCATGCCACCCGGTGGTAAGAGGATTGCTAGACTGAACAAAGACCAGATACGACTGGGCGAACCCCAACTTCTGTAGCCGTGAAGCCAGTGACTGAAATTACCACTTTGGAGTCGACCAAGCTAGCCGCTAGTGGGTGAGACCCTCTTCAGCCGCAACACCCAACATGACTGAATAAGCAAGCAATCGCCAACACCCCTCGCCTCATACTGTAGAACCGGAGTAAACCACCCCACTTTTCGTCTAGCGGAAAAATCCTCGACATACGTGTCAGTCAGACTTAATCGGCACGCGTCAGTTCACACACACACACTCTCTCTCTCTCTCATATATATATATATATGAGAGAGAGAGTGTGTGTGTGTGAGCAAGAGATTGTACGTGAGTAAGTGTGTGCACGTGAGCGAGAGTACATTCAAGTGAGCGAGAGTGCATAAACGAAAGAGTCAGCGAGTGAGTGTGAACAAAAGTGAGTGAAAGAGAACACATGAATACGAAGGTTGCGCAAGCCAGCGGACACGTCACCCTCCCCTCTCCCGTGCTGAGAACCTACAAGCCATCAGCCACCTCAGGGCAAGGCCGAGCACCACCGAACATTCACGAAGCAGAGAGATGACTAAAGGGTTGCTACCCCCCACTCTGGCTTCGCACCAGAGGGATGTGACACGCCACCGCCACCCCCCCCCCCCCCGGGCGGCCTGCCGCCACACCTGTCCTTCGGATTACTTAAGTCCATGCATGGCAGGGCTCGCGAGTTATTCTTGCAGTTTCTCGACCTCGCTCCCCCACTTCTAGTGCTGGGGCCTCCAACGACCTCCAAGTCTTCAGCAGCCTAACAGAGGCTGCTCCCATTGGCGTCAACAGTCTTCAGTAGCCACCAGCTGCTCCTGCAGCAACAGCAACCAGAGGCTTCAGTGACGCCAGTAGCTACCAGTTACCAGAAGCTTCTTCTGCAGTAGCATTGAACACTAACACTCCCTGCTACTAGAGCAGTGGAAATTATCTTCTCTGTCTCTCATAGACATTCATTACTTAGTTAGCTTCGTATTAGTATTTTCATTAACAGTCAGTTAGTTATATTTCCAGAATAGCCTAGGACCAGGTCACCTACACCTGGGGTGTAGGTTATTTCCAGCATCCCGTCTGCTTGGTAGGAGTTAGCACACGTCACTGTGTTTATTACAGTACTAATAAACACAGCTTTGTTCTTCTAGTCGTAAGTTTTATTTATAGAGTAATCTTGAATACACCTGCAAGGTACAATATGAATTGTGCACTGCCGACCGAGACCGGGTGTTTTTAATACGAACTAGCTATGACTGGGGGCCCCCTTCTGGGGTCCACCAGTCCCATACACCAGTCGACGACCACCTGTTCTAGACCTCTGGGATAGAACAGCACAGCCCCAACCATTAGAAACTCCTCCAACCAGGAAGTAACAGTAAGCTTGGATTGTATCCCTACCGGAGCACTTAGGTGCTGTTGGGGGTATTTACTCGAGTGTTACAGCTTGGCCTTGATTGCGATACCACACACAGTAGGAGCAGGAAGGCAGTCCACACAGCATCAATGCTTCTGGTCTGCTCGCCAGTGGTGGGGGGCCTTCTGGAGCACCGAGCTCGTGCAGCCAGCTGCTACTGGAAGTACACTATTCTAGGGAACTGTTCGCATCCGTGGTGCACTACCCATATAATTCATCTGTGGTCTACGCTCTATGCTGTTCAAGGTAAGGCACAGCTCACGGAGAGAGGTGCAAAGGATTGCTCACCTCGCTGCCAAGCAACGGGCTGTATTAGCTCCACAGACTGTGGACAGACAGGCGGAATGAGACCGCACTGCCTTAGTAAGGCTTTTGGAGAGACCGACCTCAACTGTATCCGATTATATTGTTTTCCCTCCGCATATCCGTACATACCAGTACTAACACCCCATCCTGAGTGGTGTAGTGCATGGATCTGAGGTCAGGTGCCAGATCTCTAACCTCAGATTCAGGAGTCGCTTGGAATCTGCGGTACCGTGTTGGCAGACACTGTATCATCGACCCAAAGCCAGAGGACTGCGCCGTCAACTCCTGTCAGCAGTCAGACACCGTTCTCCATTCGGCCAAAGAATCAATAAGTAAGCCAGGTAGTCCCGACACCTTCCGCCAGTCACCTACCTTAATACATAGACCCACAGAGTGGGCCAGATGGTAGACAATTGTAAACGACTAGCCAGCCAGGCTATCGAAAACTTTGTTCCGACACGCATAGTGACGTGCCTCGTTAAGATATCACGCCGGAAACACCCATTGAAACAATAAATCCCTAAATGTGCGTGCTGGTCTAGCACACTCAAAACCAGGACGACCGTGCAACATAATTATTAACCCGGGCACTCATCAGTACCTCACAGTTATTGGCACTCAATCAACGCAAGCATGACAACAGAATACAAGATTCTGCAGCACCTGTTCAAATAGCCTGTGTGTGTTGCATCTGTCGTGGGCACACCCAGGTACTGGGACAAGAGAGGGATGACAGAGCCACCTTGTGGACGACCAGAGGGAAAAAGTGTATGCCTGCATGCACACACACGCACACACAAACACAATATATCGTGCACATGTTTACACCCATAACTCCTTTAGCTGGCTTCACAAACCACACATTCTCACTATCAACATGTACTGTGATGCAGCCCTATACCCCAGATACAATGTTGCATGATTTTACTGCTTATACGACCACTAACAGCTCAATTTCAACCAAAGTTGAAACAACCATTTTTTTCACTGGACCCCTCAATTGGTTCATAAATTAGTACAAAATGCTAGTTACAATTTAATTTATGCATTTTGACCTAATATAGTTTTATTTCAGGTTTAACTTAAATTTCTGTGTCAGATGGGGTATTGCATTTGGGTACTATTTCAGTTTTATTGTTATTCATTATATAATCTTTCTTGTGTTCACTCTGAAGCCAGTGGTATGTACCATACATTGGCAGAGAGGTGAAAGTCTAGCAAGGCATTGGCTACAATTAATGCATGAGCAAAGTTAAAGTTTGGAACACAGAAATCTAAAGATATATTTGATCTATGTAATATTTTTAATAATAATAATTTAAAAAAAACCAAACCAATCTAATTCGCAAACAGATTAAAAAATTATTTTGATAAGTCACTAATACACAGAATTACTTTTTATATTTTATATCAAATTTACAGTGGGGCAAACAATGTGAATGTTGAACATACAGAGTACCAGGTAACAATTTTTTTCTAAGGATTGATTTCAAAAAGCTTACTTTATGTAAACTGCCTCAAATTCAGATAACAGTACTTACAGCCCTTCTTCACCATCTGTCACACCCGTGTAGTCTGTGTAAATGTCAACAGACTCCGACAGAGCTCTCTCCATTACCCGTGTTGCTCTGTCGAAGAAACGCTGGAAATCTTCCGATAGGATTATCATTTGCTTCTCTTCTTCTGAGAGCTCCCTCACTTAACAGCACAAATAAAGGTCCCACAAACAGTTATCAAAATATTACCAACAAAGAAAAGTTGTCAAATTACTATCAACAAAAAAAAAAGTTGTCAAAATAAATCAATACAAACAAAAAAAGTTGTCAATTACAAACAAAAAAGTTGTTGAATCATTACACACAAAAAAAGTTGTCAAATCAATACAAACAAAAAATGTTGTCAAATCAATACAAACAAAAAATGTTGTCAAATCAATACAAACAAAAAATGTTGTCAAATCATTACCAACAAAAAATGTTGTCAAATCATTACCAACAAAAAAAGATGTCAAATTATTACCAAAAAAAGTTGTCAAATTATTATTATTACTACAAGTTGAAATGATGACACTTCCAGTGGCTGGCAGATAAGTGACTCACCTTCCTTGGCGGGCTGCTTGGCTTGTTCCTGCTCGAGGGAAGTGATGGCAGGCTGCACCTCCTTCACCTGCGGCAGGCCGTGGGGGAGGATGCCCGGGGGCAGCTTGCTCTGGAACATCCCTCCCCCATCCAGGTGCGGCAGCGAGCTCTCCTCATCCTCCGCTTGCGAGTCGTCAAAAGTGAGAACTGCGGTGAATAAGCCAGCCCCGCACGCACATGCACACCCAACACTCACTCGCTCGCTCACACTCTCTCTCTCTCTCACATACACTCCATCCACACTTCTGCAAACTATCACCTACTTCCCTGTCCACTGCTTTGCCAACAAAACTGCCACAGCTAACACTGACAACACAAACACAACATCCTCAAGCTAAAGATTACCAACACAAAATCTGAGGTACAAGCCAGCTCGAGTGGTTCTATTAGCACCATGACCTCTAACTGCTGAAACTAACCAACTACGAACAGTAGCATACGTCTCTCCACCCCAAGGTCTATTCACAAACACACAAAGTGTAGAATGGCTTGAAAAAAAATCCTGCACTGATGCCCTACTTTTCTTGCACAATTTTTGTGTTTAACCAAATGTCATAGTTAAAACATATGGTTTCCATATGCCATTTTTAGTTTACCTGTGGATTGCAGCAAATGCAGTTTTAATTCCAAATTCTTAATATTTTACTCAATTTAACAATCATAATTTACACTATTTCACACCAATGTTATTGGTAAAATTATCATATTTTTGAAATGAAACTGTGTATTCGTAAATAATAAACCAAAAAGGAAGTTTTAATTCTATCAACATATCATGTACACAATTTATGGGAGTTACAATAAAATACATAAAAAGTTTGAATGAGTATGCTGCACTCTTATCCACATGTCAACCTTGTGGTATACATATAAACCCACGTGCATCAATTGAAGAACCATTTTTCCAGCAATTTTAGTTCTCTTTTAATAAAAATCATACTAGCAAAACAACATTGTGCCTTTAACTAGAACAATGCTTATCAATTTTTCCAAAGTCTGAACAAACATTGGACACTGGCTATGTTGTGAAAGTAAAACACAGTTTGTGTGTTTGTGCAAATTAAAAATTGTAATAAAAAAACTTTTAAAATTATGTTCTTTAGGAGAAACATAGAACACAACAAATTAACGCAACTTCCTGTGAACATTATGTAAGCAAAATTTCACTTTAATAAATAATGCAAAAAAATTCTATAAAGATGAGAGGAAAACTTGTGTTAGAAACAAAGGAAACAAAGTAATGGAAATGTGAAAGCACAATTCTACAAATAACAAGCTAATATATAATATTCTTTTAATAACTGATGACATGATATATAACACTGATAAAAAGAAGCTTCTATTCCTATACATATACAGTAACTGAACTAACAGGAAATGTAAAAGAAGGGGGGAAAAAAGGAAAAATGGCTACTAGAGGAATGTTTTACTTCTTGTACACAGATACTGTAAGCATCTTGTAGTAAAAACTAGATATTGGAGGAGGAAAGAGGGAGGTGGTACAGTACATCACATGTTAAACCCATGACCTTTAACAATGTTAGAAGCAACATAATAAGATAAAAAAAAAAAAAAAAAAAAAAAAAAAAAGCTTCACTAACTTGTTACAAGATGAAAATTAGTTGCCTGCAAAAAAAGATGGATGTACCCACATATGTGCTCGCACATGTCTGAGGAGGTGTAACAATTTCAGTCCTCGTAAACTAACAGAGTACACCCTTCCTAACAAAACTGGTCAAGTGGGCCTGTATTCCAGTTAGCGAGTGGTCCCACTGCAAGGATCCAAGAGTCAATGCTTTAATTTAACATGCACTGTCGCCAAGGTTAACACAGATCTATTGGCAGTAAAACGACAACAAATAACATGAAAATATCACCAGTCTCACTCTAGTTATCACATGTTTTGTGATTGTAAGCCACAAGGGAGAATAAGAGTGTGTTTTGACATGTCCTAATGGCTGGTCCATCCCCTGGTCTAGCTTATGTCCCTAAAATAAAAGACTATGTTGACTGAGTAAAAATTAGAACATTAAAAAACATCTATTCTTGTGTGCCTATTTTAAAACCTGTGGTAAAAAATACATAACGGACATTTATCACACAAGCAAGTTACAGAAAAAATTATGAAATTATTTAATATTTCTGCTTCCAGTGCTACACATGCCAAAATCACAAAACACACCAATCTACTACCCCTTCATTCTGCTATCTTTGTTGTAAAAGCAATGTCAAATGTTTTAAATCTGACTGAGCACATAAAAGGAGTGAATTATAGTTCTCTCATGAACACAAGTTGTAATGTGAAAAAGGTAGCATAATATTACTAATTGATATTTACTTATCACATTAAATTAAAGGAAATACTGTGTGTAATCCTTGTGCTCACCCCCCTGGTATTTCTGCTCTACCCCATTTCCAAATATTTATTCTACTCTACTCAAGAGAATAAGTACATTTACGACAGTAGCAGAAGTAATTGAAAGTCAATTAAATATACATCAGGGATAACTGGAAAAGGTCTTGGGTTTAAAATACAATATATAATAATTTTCCCTATTGTAACACTGTGTACAGACAGTTTAATGATTTTGAAATTGGAGCTCCAGTGTATGACTTATAAAACATATTACTTGTAAAAAGCAAACTGAAGAGGAATCAAATCCACATAAGCACATAACTAGTCCATATGAAATTGCAGTTTACCAGACTTCCTTCATGCACTTAAGCTACTGAAAAAATGGCAAACACTTGATGTGAAGTCTACGACATTAAAAATATCACGCCATCAGTGGGGCATGCTAGCTCGCCTGTCTTGTGGCATGCTAGTGGAGATGGACTGTAGACCTACCTGTGAACTCGTCTTCCCATTCTAACCCTGGGTTTAGATTGTACTCGTCTTGAAAAGGAAGGAAAAAGAAAAACCAAATCAATACCAAAGTGAATTAACATGTGCCAATATAAGAGATTATGATTAGTGTAGTGAAATTCAAATAAAAACAAACTTTGCCTGATGGCGCACCACAGTTTGTTCTTATTTAATCACAAGTACAATTTTTTGTCTTCAAAATTGTAGTAGTTTTCAAGGAATTTGTAAGACTACATAATTAGTGACAAAGTCTATATATTCACAGGAACATTTAGAAGACTGCGAAACAGATAACCATTTATTGACATACTGTGTATGGTTCAGCATTGCAAGAAATAAACACCATCACATTTTACAAAGCGAATACAGAAGCTTTATATACGCTGATGGCATGAAAGTTGCTAAGCAAAAGATGTACTGTGTTCACATTGCAAAACTGGAATCTCCAACATGCTCTACTTCCCAATTGCAGCCACAACAGGAGGAATCATACTCTCAAATACATCACACAATAATCACCAATGGCTTTTCTGCATAAGTTTAACTGCTTGTTATGAAACCTCCTGCCTCAGCTTCCAAAGCAGGCCTTTTTCAACACCACAATGTAACCAACTACAGTACAAACATACCCACCTGATGCATACTAATGAAAGCATTACTCAAAGTGGCAATTTTTTTCTTCAAAAACCTACCACACTGATACGTGCTTAACAAATAGCAGTAAAAAATAAACACGCTCCAACCTGAAGCACCCATTACCAAACCAGCTCTAAAAATTTTTTGCTGGAAATGAATACCATGTGCATAGTTACAATGAGTTGATACCTATTAATAAACTACAATTATTACACTTCTGTTTTTATTAATTTTTTTTTCCAATTTAAATAATTGCATATTATATTCCTAAAGTATGATGGATAATTTCATGCAAAAGTGAATTCACAGAGAAGAATGAGAAGCAATACATTACACCAAACAGATTGGTCGCAAATTTGTGTTGAGAGTGAATAATCAGTCTACCTTTAACTGTATTGCATATCGCCAATAAATTTACACAGTTAATTTTACAACCACACACACGTGCAAGCACACAATTACAGAAAAACCCATTATTTTAATCTATAAATCAATAATAAACCAGCAAAAATTATATGAGGAATAGATGCTTGCATACCATCATGTTAAAATCAGTTGCAAAAAGAAAAACTAAGGATCGTAGTTACAGTGTAATATCTGAGAAAGCTGCTTGGGTTTAAGAATAACCAAATAATAAAATGCAGACTACTACCCTCAATTAACAGTCTAGCCATTCACATAGTATCTGTGAAGTGTATAATTCATGGTGAAATGTATAGATAAACTTCACATCTGAGGAGTTAAACAATTATGAAAAAAATATTAGCCAATAAGACTATTTCAGACAACAGCATTACAAACTGTGACAATGAAAATGTTTTGAGAAAAACTTCAGAAAAATTAGTGCACACTTCTTTTTTAATTAAATTAAAAAGGTTTATTAAAAAAAATTAATGTTACAAAAATAAAAATAAATGCACACACAAACACACTAATAAACCTACCAGTGGGAAACATTAGTGTGTATTTCCATGTATTCTGGCTTGTTATGGAAAGACTATATTGTAGATAACATCCAACATTTCTAATCCAGAATTTTTGATGGTCACAAAATGTACAAAATAGTAAATGTGACATGTAGGCTGCTAGGTTAGCAATAATGTATTAAAGGAGAGATAAGCACAAGTACTCACAATTTAGTACTTGTCAACAGGCATACACACAAAGGAGCGACACATTTTTCATGCGGTTGCAACGTTTCACTGGCTACGAGAGCGTCATCAGGCGGCAAGTTGTACGTACTGCTATATGGTAGAAGGGTGTTGTTTGTAGTGACCTAGCAGGCAGGTGGCCAACTATGGTGATGCAGGAAAATTGAAATGTTGCAGGTATAGTTGTGAAGTATTTTTTTGGAGCTGTTATTATTTTACATTGAGGCCCAGAGGCTTCCTGAATTTTGTTATAAATTGGTGAGCTAATTCTCAGCATCTAAGTTCTAAGCAGGCCCCTTGTCCACAAACAGATTCAGCAAGCCATCTCCAATACCAGAACACAAACCAAGGTCAACAACACACACATAACCCTGGTAGTCCCATATCACAAAGGTCAATTCTCTACTGTGGATACAAAATTCTGGCTGCTTCACCACAAACAAAAGACCTGCTCTCCAAACCACCCAGATTAGTTTTCAAAAGGCCACCTAACCTCCGAAACGAACTGGTTCGTCCAGAGCTGCAGCCTACCACAAATGCCAACCAGACTATCGTCTCCAGAGGATCCCACCCCTGCAATAGCTCACACTGTGGCTCCTGTGCCATCCAACAACCCTCAACTTCTTTCAATAGCAGACTCGCTAGCCATACATACCACATCCAAGGCAACTACAACTGTGCAACAGAAAATCTTATTTATCAGCTACAGTGCCAACACTGTAATGCAGAATACATTGACCGCCCCACCAACATACTCAGGCAGAGAATGACTGGCCACAGAGCAGTTAACAAACAAGCCATAGCTGGTCATATCAATAACCTACAGGACAAACCAGTTGCAGCCCACGCAGCATCACAACAAAGATTTTTATTCCTGCTACAGCACCTGAGTAGCGAGAGCCCTACAACCTTCAAGCAATAGCTCAGAACTCAAGACGTCAGGAATTAGCTCATCAATTCATAAACAAAATCAAAGCAGCCCTCAGGCCTCAACATAAGATAATCACAGCTCCAAAACCATACTCAACAGCTATACTGTCATTTCAAATTTTCTGCCACACCCTAGTTTGTCACCTGGCCGCTAGGTTCACTATCAGTTGCACCTTTCCACCATATTGCTTGCAGTGCCGTACAACTCGTCTCCTGCTGAAGCTGACCTAGCAAGTAAAACATTGCGACCATGCGACCACATGAAAAATATGTTGTAGTTGTGTGCATGTTGGTAAGTACTACACTGTGAGCACCCGTGCTTCTGTCCTTTTATACATTATAATATGTCATTGTTTCTCTCGCTCTTGGCCCTAGATGTTGCTCGTAACAATTAAACTCTTTGTTGTGATGTAATGTAACATGCTACGAGCATACTGAAGTGTACGAGAAAGAGAAACGTGGTCGCCATTAGCATCAACGCATGCCTGCAAACACCTCTCCATGCTACAGAAGGTAGCTACCATTACATCACGAGTTAGAGCATCAATTTCCTGGTATACACTGTCTTGCAGTTCCATGATAGTCCCCAGCTTGTTGCGATAGACTATTCCTTTCAGCATACTCCACGAGAAGAACTCCAGTCGGATAAGGTCAGTCTATCCGGACAACCGACGTCCTTTGGAAATGAACACAATCTCTATAGACGGGGGCACAATTTATTTAAAGACTGCAGTAAGTGCAAAAACTTTTGGACGGTTACCAAGTAGACAAAGTATCCATCCACTGTAGTATTGAGAAAAAGTTGGGAGCAATAATGCAGCACCTTGATGCAGTGCACCACACTCCATATTTTTCATCACTAAGAAACATTTCACACACACACAGTATGAGGATTTTCAGTATCCCAAAGCCAGATATTTTGGGAATTAACAACCCCACTTCATTTGAAACCCACCTGTAGTAACGTAATAATCTCAGGATGTGCACTGACAAACTGCTGGAACAATACATAAATTAATTTTCACTTTGCCGGAATGTTCCAAATGTTGCACAGCAGTAGCACAATATGCATGTAGCTTTGCTATTTTGGCATCTCATTGACATGTGCTTGTGAAAAGCTCTTTTCCTGGGAGAGTCTACACAGCTTCTCTGGTAATTTTGAACATCCTGCTTCATGTGTATACAACAATGTTCATCTTGTTTCCAGTTTTTTTCACTAAATATGGAATGGAAGACTATTTTGCATACAATTTCCAGCCCTCAAAACTGTTCAATAAATTATCGCTGGCATGTCTACCTGTTAGGGAATTTGTTTTCGTTATGTTGGTACACAGCATTGTAAGGAAGATGGACGATCGCGTATGATAAATTGTATCCTCGTGAGAATTTTGGAGTTCGTATCCCGTGGATGGGCCGGTTCGTGTGTGTAACCACTGTCTGGTTACTGGTCCGTCAAATTCAAGGTGCATGTGCGAACACTGCATTTATGGACTAAGCTGTCCCGTACATACTATACTGGTGGATGATAAACACACACTGCTCCACTAAGTAAACATTCATACCATACCTGAACAAATGCTGAACCACTATTAAGTGTGTCACAACAGCACGGACAAGAATTCTGACAAAGCACACGTCTGTATGGATGGCGTTTAACGGAAAAATCTTCCAGTCACACGCTCATGCCCATACAATAACTAGAGACTGTGGCGCAACTTCAGTGACATCACTGTGCATCCTAAACACCAAGGTATGTCCATAGCACATTTCATTATGTTATAACTAATAGTTTGATTTTTACCCGCAAACATCCAGGACTAAGAGTGAGTGATACAACACACAGAAGAATTTTTGACTACTAGTAACATGTGTATTTTCTAATAATTCTTTGAAAACCACACTATCTGCCAAACTGAGAAAAATAACTGCATAAATGTACATAATTAAAATTCTATTTTACTTACATTTGCATATTTTGTGTACTTTTGCAGTTTGCTAAAACAGCTAGTATAACTTTTTTCACATTGGATCAACATGTCAACATGCACAACAAAGAAGAAACAAAAGTTTTGCGCAAAAGCTGTCCAGTTAAAACTCAATAGGCCATATTACACGATACCAGATTCCATTAAAGCTTGTGCAATGTCTACCATAACAGCTTTTATACCAAACAGTACGGCAATCGTCATGGCATTTGTTGTCTTTAATAACCAGATTTCAAATTTCAGAACATAGTGTGTACTCCCCATGGCCACTACTTGATGGAAAAACGATGATGAAATCAAAAATGTTGCATTAATTCTTATTATACATCCATGAGGTTGAAACTATTTCAAATGTCTTTGACAAATAATATTGATGACAACTTTTGATTATTGTTGGAAAGCGTACTAGAAATTTTATACATCAGTGACACAATGAAAATTTAATGAGAGAGTTTTCAAATGTGTAGTTATCTAATCTACTTTAATGCACTATCAGTGTCTGATCTCTAAGCGCAATGGTAGTGTCTGTACGATGAAACACAAGTTTTCATTTTGGGCATGAATTCAAACTCAGCTGATCTAACTTTTCTTACTGAATGTATATCATAACTTCACCTTACAAAATACCTACATTATGCAAAATGTTAAACTGAATATTTGAAAAAAATTATCGTTTAACTTCATAATGTCATTTTCAAATACTGAAAATACATCTGTGTTCTAATGGCCAACAGCAATAAAACAATATTAATATGTGCTAGTTTTTTTAATAGACTTACACAAGTTGCTTGTTATAGTCAATTTGATTTTTCTTCACACATTTTGAATCAAACTTTTGAAAAGTCACCCTACGTATTTTAGTGGTTGTGTCAACATAAAAGATAATAAAAGTACCTTATTTTTTGGTAAAACTGAAATTTCATTTATAAAACGTAATATTTAATTTATAATTAATAAAAATAAAAACAGGGAGGAAATAGGTGTGTTGGTAATGCCTAGTAAGAAATAGTTCCTATGCAAAATTTATTACATAGAGTGTGCATGAATGTGGTGCATTGTCCCTTTGGCATAACTTCCCAGACTTTGTATGAGGCAGAGAAATATCCTGGAAGTAGAACTTTAGCAGCAGTTCTACGAGTGGGGTCCATTATGAACCATACATTATCTACACACCCACCGACTGTCAAATGCTAGCATGCTAACTGCTATCATGTAATACAAACCCTTCCATGCCAGCTCGCATAGTGACTGGTATAACAACTCTTGCAGCAGGCCTTGTAGAAGCTTGTACAAGAGCAAGTGTGGCAGCAGGTATCGCGTAATATTGGCTTAACCCGTGAATTTTTTCTAGTTAAACTGCAAATTTTCTGTTAGTTGCAAACATTTTCCCTTCTGCTTGGAATGATGCACATGTTCATGGCAACTGGTTTAAACGGCCATGTAACTTTTCTTTTTTCTCTACAGAGTATCAACTGTACAGGATTTTGGTTTTGTTATTTTCATATACCTTGCACATCACACTAACTGACAGTATGATTACTACTCATGCAACTGTTGAGAAATAACTAGACCTTAGGACGAGGTCCAATAAATATTCATTCATCAGAATTTTTATGGTTTATTCTTAATAACTTTCTAACAGCAGCCCAGACAGGAAGTACATGTGTCGGTAATCCTAGGCAGTCTCACTATAATACTTAAACAATTGTTATATGATGACAGCACAATGATGACCTAACAAACATTAAAACTTAGTGTTGATGGAGTCTGGATAATAGTGAGATTTCAATTCTAAAAATTCCATTTAATGGTCAAATATGTACAGTCGACTGTAATCAAAACCTGAACATGTTTATTTCTTTCCTATCTGACCCTTTTTTTGTCAGTTTGAAAAATGATTGACATGTTCACAACTCCAGTTACAATTAATGTCAATAAATTTATCCTCACAGTAAATAAGGTATTTAAAGCTTATTTGCAAGTACAAATCTCCATGTCCAGGTCAGTGGTAATTTTATGGTAAGTGTTGTTTTAGAGCTTGTAGCCTGGTACACATTACACATTTTTTTAGTGCAAGTAGAAATTTCTCGGAACTAATTTAGAAAGAAATTAGTTAAATTATTTTCTTTGGATAGCCAACACAGGAGCTGAAATTCAAAATGGAACTCCAAGTGAGACATCAACTTGAACTAACTTAGAATACGAGTTCTCTGAAAGTTACCTTCAGAAGAAATAAATTAGAAGCATTAGAGTTTTTGCTCACAACAAAAAATTGAGAACTAAATTTTTTTAAACCACAAACAAAATAAAGATAGTGATGTATGATGTAATTCAATAATATCTGCCAAACAACTGGAATCAACCAGCAAGCACCTACCATTGCACGCAAATCCAAACACAACATGTCACTTAAAAATCCATTGCCTACTCAAATCACTCCATGCAAATCACACAAAAAAAAATTTATGAAAATAAGTACTGCATATAAAAGTATTTTGCAGTGTCAGTCTCCGGAATATTAAAATACTCTTAATAATTTTCATGCAGTATGTATATATACAAAGTATGCTGTGCGCATATAAAATTTTTTTCTGTGCTCCACTAGATGCAATCACAACTTGCCACAGGAGAGAGCTAACACACACTCACTGCTAAGCTGATGCTTGAAACCTACTTCAACATGCAATTCTACTATTATTCTTTACTATACTGTACAAATGTATACACAACATTCCAATTATAGCAAGATTAATAAATTGGTAGTTTGTTAAAGCACACACCAGGTCATAGGTGGGCAAAGGCTCTGAACATTATTTTAGTCCATGTGTTGACTGCACCAGGGTTCTGTTCACACAAGCCTTGTTTATGCACTGTACTCACAACATTACATAAATATGTAGGTACTGACTAATTGTTAAGGGTGCCTTTAACTGTTGCTTGAATTGCATTGCAGTGTCTGAAATCAGTGTCTTTTTTCTAAGCCACTAAATGTGTCCCCATTAAAATGTTGTACGAAAAGGAAACACTTCAGACAAGGTATAGGCTGTTCACGGTAAAATGACAACTTTTGAAAGCCCTGCTTAAGATCTACTAGTAGACTCGTGTATTCTTCCACCTTATGTACAATTAACATTGACGTGGGCTTCATCACTCTATTCACGCGTCTATCAAAAGAAACTTTGAAATTATTAAGAAAGTAAATACTTAACAAAACTGCTAATTTTATATCTTCGATGCATTACAAAACCAGAAAGCGAAAGAAATAATTTAAGTTATCACAAATGGTTACCCAACACTTTTTATTCGATGTTAAGATACGGAACTACTTTCCATCCATCGTTACCAACTTTACTGGGCGAATGTCACTCAGTTCGCCCATTAAAATATATGCAAGCAGAGGCAACAATTTTTTTTAAGGTTCATTTCTAAAGTGCTCACTTTATCGTGAACAGTCTTTACAAATAATACTCTCAATACACAATGCACATTATAAATGCTATTCCTGAGCACTCCAACATAGCTAAAAAATGCTTTTTCACAATGCTGTTATCTCATAAATTTCATAATTTACTGGTTGGAAACACGCCAAACTATTAAAGGGACATGTATTGAACTTTGCATCAAATTTTCCACCAATAATATTATAGGGTTAGTGCTTAAAGTCCCATAGGTGAATGCTGCACGAAGGAAAAACTGTATGCCAATTAAAGCCTTGCGCATAGGAGTGGTGGGACACTAGATATGTGCGTCAGTGTCACCCTTATTGCTCACTTGCTTCTGAGCCTCAAACCAGCTAAAAAGCTGCATGTAGGCGGCACCCTTAAGAACAGATGCGTCAAGATAATCAAAATCAGTGATCATTTCATACAGCTTCTAAAGACTAAAAATTCTGTTTAAAATTAACGTTTTGAATTTTTGATAGCCAGGTTTCCAATAAATATACAATGTTGCCACATGTGGACAAATTATTGAACTATGGTGAGGAAGAATGAAAAAAATATAACATATAATAGGATAGATAGAGCTGGAGAATCATGAGAGATATACATAGATACACAGTGCCAAATGCAATAAATTTCCAAGATGATTTCATTTACAAATGTCCAGAAATGCATGCATCAATCTAGTTTATTTCAAAAACCCTACTTACTTGAACATTGTGCTGATGGTGTTAAACCTAAAGTTAAAATCTAACAAACCAGTAGAAGTATCCAAGATTATGTTGAACTATATTTTTCTGTGCTTTCCTGAACTGCAAAATTGAGAGAGTGCTTTCACTCATACAATTTTTACTGCAAATATTTTTTTTTGTAAAAATTAAAGCTGGACGGGATAGATAATATAGGCCCGGGAAAATTTTGGCCGGGAAAAATAATTTCCAGCAGGAAACGGGATGGAATCTGGAATTCGTTGGTACACTAGAAAATTAACAAAACTGTACAAATAAAAACTTAAGATTAATGTAGGTATTACCAAAATGTGTTCTCAATAGAGCAAGTCTTGCATTTTGTTGACACACTGTCGTGACATTACCTGGTAAAAATTCCAAATAGGCGCTTTGAATCTCACCACTATTTTTTATATCCATATTACTTCTAATGAACTATGTAAACAAACTGTAGAGTGAGTAAATAATACATTAATTTTAATTCAAAACTACACGTTATTTAATAAAAAAAATTTCAGAATGAAAATTTAATTGTGTCACATCATGCAATCACAAGTATGGGTGATTAGCAAAATAAAAACACAATTGGTACTATTACTAACAAGTATCATTGGGTGACATTCTGGCAAATAACGTACCACCTTAGATGAAGAAGTGTCGCATTTGTCAACTGTTCTGCTGTATAACCTAACAAGAAGCACGTGGTCGTAAAAATGCACAATCTTTCAGATTTTTATGAGCATACGTGGAAATGCAATTGCATTCACTCCAATATAAATGTGAATTTGCACGCGTGTGTTTGATATGCCTTTTGGCCCACAATGGAATTATTTGGTAGCGTTTATGTTTATTCATGCACAACTGAATGCCATTATATCAATAAAAACTACTTTTGTTTAAAAATATATAGGGCCTACTTTAAGTTTCTACAAGTGTTTTACTTATAAAGCGATGGACGGCAGAAAAAAAATACTATTCACAACACAGAAATACTGTTTACTATGTGGAATTAGCAGTTATTTATATTAGGAAAGCACACCAAAGTTTGTTTACATGTGATGGCCACTGGCAAACTTTGTATCCATTATACCATATGTTTATATGAAACCATTAATACTCATAGGTATGTTGACTTACATGTGTGTGTGTAGAACACATAAATATTAGCAAAATAGCCTAATCATTTTTATGCCAAAAAATTTATGCGAAAATTATTTCCCACCCAACCTTTCGGGAAAATATATTTCCCAAATTTTTCCCGAAAAGTCAGGATCCTGCCCAACTCTAGTAAAAATGTCTTATCCCAACTAACTTCTTGAATACCGATGCATGACAGACTTCTGTGCTTCTAACAGGTACACTCTACCAAGCGACTTCACCCGATGGGCAACAATGGAAGCGGGACACGTGGCCTAACAGAGTTGACAGAGCACCAATGGAACCTACACACATGTGATCTCAGTTTTCACTGTTCACAGCATCTCGTCTTGAAGTTGTCCCGTCAACGCCCCTCTCAGTATATTTTTCTTTCTACAAGAACGCCTGCTCTCTTCAGACAGTTGCTGTATCAACACCCCGCCACTGCACAGTAACATGCTTCCCAGTGGAGCTCACGGCCTCCACGAGCATGCGAGGTTTAAGATATGTTATCGCATCCATGCCGAGCAGGTGAGCATCCAGGCAACTATGCCTCCAACCCCTAGGAGCGGGGATGACTTCCCTCTTCACACTTCTGAGCAACACCAAGCTGGAAAAATTAGTATAAATAGGAACTCAATCGATGGCCTCAGGGCAGTGTTGCACCTCCCCACTGCGAAGGCTGGGAGGTAATATCTACAAGGGTATCAGCGCTAGACCTCATCTCGCACCAGTGACAGATGTGTAATAGTGGCCGTCGACAACACTAGCAGCTCCGGAGGACATCTACCTTCCAGAGGCCTTCAACCTCTTCAGCAGCTCCTGAGGGCCATTGATGCCATCCACAGCGTCCTGCTGATATACTCTCTTAACTTTCCTCAATCTCTTCCTCCTGATATCTTCAAGTAAACCTAGACCATGGCGATGACATCCTCTTCTGGGCAACCTCCCCTTAAGGCTATAGCCATCTTCTTCACCCTTTTGGATATCACAACCATGTCACATTGACGAGGTCTCCCGACCCCTTGTAATAACACCCAGATGTTGCCGGCCAATAATTCCGCCATACCTCTTTGTTTCCATAGCAGTGGCTAGTGAGCCATGCTCCCGGAAGGGAGGGGTGGGGGAGGTACGAGGAGGTCTCTTTTTTGTGATAAGGGGCACTGCTAAGAGGAGAAAGGAGAGGAAAAAAAAATAAAGCTAGAAACGTAGAGTAGTAGGAGCTAGACTGTTCTGTTTTTTTTTTATTTTGGCTTTTTGCACCCAAGTTATTTAATTAAAGAATTTTTCTAAAATAACACAACCACCACACATTCAAGTAAAAAAGAATAATTTGTTTCATACTTACTAATAGGGCATCAAAAATTATTGGTAAAAATTCTTTTTTTCCCGAGTGCACCCTATACACGAGTAAATAAGGTATTTCCAGCGCTTATTAAGCCTGTCGGACAACTGCATCAACAGGTAGCAACCATCCACCATTATGAGGACATCCTGTACGGAATCATCAACACCCGGTCCGGGTGCTACCACACCACTGATAGCCACAGCCCACCCCGAGCAACCACCGGCATCACCAGCAGCCAACCCAGGCCACCAATTGGATAGGTAAACCCATGGCGGCGTGCCACTCCATTCACCAGGCCGTGACAGTGTTCCCAGACCTCGCACCGAGCAGGCCGGCCACACACCCTACCCTCTACATGGGCAGTGTGCCAGTCCAACAGCACAAGTTACTGACCTCATTAATCTCATGTGACTGGCAACACAAACAAAACTGTAATTGACCGCAGCAACCCATCTCAGCCAAACAACACAGTGCATCAATTTATTATGAGCGTTATGTGGAAATATTTCCTGCTATAAATATTTTACAGGCAATTGCAGTATCTATCACTTGATAGCTCCTTATAACATTATTCCTGTACAGTCACATTTCATAACATAAATGCATGTTTTAGGGAATTTTACTAGATGCCAACAACAATGTGTAATTATTTCCCACTTATAGTATAATGCACACAAAATGCAAATCTGCAAACGTAGGTAGCTTAGCAGATATAAGGAAAATATATTAAGTTTAGCACAGCCACAAGGTTTGTATGAACAGTCACATCAAATGTAGAATCTTAAGGGCCAAAAAAAGGCAATAAGGAAAATATGTGCTGCAGGAACTCTTAAAAAGAGTTCTTTCCAACTAACTTTCATCTCTCGAATTATAACATTCAGAATAATTTTAGCTTAAGAAACTTTAGTGACAAACTATTATCTTTCCAAACACTTTTTTTTGTTACCAAAACCACTTATTCTTTTGTTAGAGAAATCTACTAGGCAATTCAAACATGAACTAACAAGCACTAGGTTATGTGCATCATTAAAGGCAGGTTGTATGGTCCTATGAAGGACTTGGGGGATTAAAGATAAACAATCAATACTGTAACAACAAGTTAAAATCCATAAGCTAATAAATAACTGAGGGAGATAATCCTAAAAACAGTTTTCTGCAAAACCCACAGGAAGAACATCATCTCCGATGTTGTAAATTTTTATTTTCACTATGGCATAAAATATTACTTTTATCAACAAGTACCATAAACATTGAACGAAAAATAAACAACAGTGTGTGCTGATGAAACTTCTGAACTATCAATACAGTGACAAATCTTTTCAACAAGGAAATGACAAACGCACAAAAATGTAGCTCGCATATACTAAATTTTAGAGCAACTTAAATTCACATAATTATGACCATACAAACTCCCATAAACATATTGTTACTGAAATATGGGTACTGTTAGCTTTATACATACAGCACTATGACAGGTTAAAAATAGGTTAATTACACATGATTACTTGAATATAATGAAAGATGCAAAAAGGAATACCATTTGAAGTTATGTCAACTATACCAAACTATAACATAAAACTATAAATATTCACAATTTCACCGCACAGGTGACTCTGGAAGATGCGTTAAGTTGTTTTTAAAGACACATTCTCATGGGATATAAACAAATTCATTGGAAAACAGCAAAAAATAAATGCAACCGAATGCACTGGCATTACCAAACTAAAACATAAAATTAAATTTTAAAAAATTATTACAAACATTACAGGCCTTAAGGTGAAGAGTGAAACACAAACAAACAATAGTAATGATGTAAATTATCGTAGGTATGCCAAGGCTGTTAAGTACAAACTTACTTTTGTCAAGAGTGAACCATACATCAAATTTTCATATTTAAGCAACAAAGATTCTAAAAGAAAATTGCCAATAAACACTGCAATTTGGTGTCTAAACATGTCAATATTGTTGAATTTTTCTTTTCATGCTTTGGACACGGTCATCTTGCACAACCCTGATTCTACATTAAGCTTTTATATCAGTGCATTAAAATATACAACTGCACCGCCTGGCATTCCTATTGCAAACAAAACCCCTAATGAGAAAAAAATGATAACCAAAAGTAATCACAACTTACCGTAGTAGTCGAATGCGTGAGCTGGAGGGAGAAGGAAAACAGAAAAAACAAACGTGCTACAAAATTATTAGTGGAGGTAAAAAAGGCATTTTCTATTAACAACTAATAGAAACAAATAAACTTAATGAGAAATGTGCACATTATTAACTTTATTGGAGGTTATTTTTCACTGAAAACACAACAGATACACATTTGTAAGGCACCTCTCTAAAGCACAATTATATGTCCTTCAAACATAGAATTAACTAAGAGAAACGAAAGACCTTATGATAGCTGTGTTAATCACAAAAACCCATGCACAGTTGTCACTGAGCTTAGTTTTCATAGCTGTTCAATAGTCCACAGAACACTTGCTTTACAATAATTTATTATTGTAAAACACTATTTATTTTCTGATGACGTAAAGGATGATACTGACATATTATCTTGGAGGGGGGGGGGGGGGGACACAAGCTGAAAGTACATATTAACATTGCCATAGTTTAAACTTTGACTATGTAAAATTACCAGCAGTATGTAAAGCTTATGGTTTATAAAAGCTGTTAGAGATATACATACATTCAGCTTGGCTCATAACTGTAAACAATATTATAAAGTCAACTTATCACACAGCAACACAAAAAAGAAAAATTCTATCAATTAATTTACCAAACAAAAATAGAAAACTGCATTAATGGTTTAATTCTGTGAGATACCAACACCATCAAAAATATTTTGGTAAATTGTAAAAAATAGTAAATGTCATCTTTACACAGCACAATAAATGACACATTGAACAGCTTTGCTAAAAGCCCAGAATACCCTGGGTTCAAATTAATTCACAGCTCGATACAGAGACGTGTGTAAGGAACAGATAGAGCAGGCCTGAAGAAACTTACATATTCTGAATGCACACATTCTTCGAAGAAAAAAAAAAAAAAAAAAATTAGGTAGATGCTTACTGGTTAAGACAGTAACTTATGTTTCCAAATATGTATACACATCCTATTCCAATACAATTAACCTAATTACACCACGCAGTACTTATTTATAGAAATATTTTGCCACTCCTTGTCCCTTTATAAAAAAAATTTCAAGTCACAATTAGGAAGTTGTGTAGAAGATGCCAGTTTTTGCAATCTGATTGTATGCGGTGTCCTTTCAGCATTAAATTCAGAAAAAAATTTTTTTACTACACACATTATATTAGTGAAGGCAATATAATATTTGTCACTTAAGGATGGAACGAATACATTAATATGTTAGCAGTAAAACATTTAACAGAGTATATCCTGCTATAACACTGGGTTCCATTCGCAGAAATACCATCACTATAGAAAACTAGTTAGTACAACATACACATTCTTTACAATGACATAAATACAGGAAGGGCTTGGTTCCCAAATATTTGCAAAACTTTCAATAATTTGACATTTACTATATGGATGAACAACCTGAGCTGTATTTCCCAAAATCACTCTATGCAAATGCCAGAATGGTTCCTTAATATGGATCATGGCCAACTTCTCCTCCATTCGTCACCTGCATTACTGGTGTAGTCTCTGATAAACCCACTGCCAACAAGAAGTTGAAGGCATAAATAGCAATAGTAACAAATAGTTTATCCTACTGAAACTACCTTCTAGCAGTGTTATAGCAGAACTTACTGTAGTCTCTGAAACAAACATTAGGCTAACTATAGTAAATTAAGCACTTTTGAAATCAACCTTTGAAAAAATCCCAGCCCTTACCTTAATTGCATACCTTTCAACACAACACTGAGGGAATACTCCCATGGAAAGTGATTCTGATACAAAAATTATTTTATACTGAACGACAATTAAATATGAAATTCGGTAGGAATTTATAATGTACTTTAAAGTGGGAAGTATTTTGAAGTAAAGTTCTTTTTAATTAAATATAACTGTAATGTTAATTTTTACACAACATTGGGTTATATATATATAATTCATGGTAAAGTGAGCACTTTTGAGGCACTAATTACTTTTTCCTTTCGGCCGTTTCTTGTCCTTTAACCACCTTTTTAAAATAAATATAGCCATGTAAGTAATAAACACAGTGTGTATATTTCACTGCACTCTGAAGTTAAAGTCCAAGACTAAAATAAAATCTATTTATTGACTATTGTTCTAAATGAGAGGGCTTTCAAAAGTGCTAACTTTACCGTGAATAGCCTATACGTTCCAAACTTCTTATGTACAATTATTCCATAATGTTCTTTGAGTGAAATTTCTAATTTGTGTACTATTTTCAACTGTCTGTTGATAAAACCTCAATAGTCAATTTTGTATCATGTTACAATTATTTTTAAGTAATGAAACCTCATTTAATTAAATTCTTTTCCTTTCCTCTATTTTTTCAAATGGAGTTACGAAGTTTTAGAAGTAACCCAACGATATGATGAAAGGATACCCAGCAAGTTTTCAAAAGTGCTCAATCACAAACAAGCTATATTTAAAAATTATTAGAACAATCTCCAAACATAAATGTATAGCAAGTTAAACTGGCAAAAACTGATTACTTTAACTCTCAAAATAAACTTGTAACTCACGAAGCTCTACCTGAAATGCAGCATTTCTACACATACCCTCCATTGTGCTATCAAGATTATTTTGGAAAATCCAAAATAGGGGATGCTTTTACAAGTTTCTTTGGAAACTATAACACAGCTTGAAAAAGGAATCAAATTTAAGTAATTTTTGAACTGAAATTTATTTATGCAATCCTAACAATCCACTGAATACTTCTGGTACTACTGCTTAATAAATAAATACTGCAGAATTCTTTTGGATTATGATATAATTTTATCAAAATATTATTAGAAATGTAAAACCCAATCAACAAAATTTATTGCCATGCTCATTATTGAAAACATTAGGGTTTGTGCCCGCAGAGCTTGGTTGGATTATTCTGCAGGGTGAAGCTGATGACTGAATTATCAAGATGTTTACCTAACCCACAGTCTGTATGACCCAAAAGCCTGCAGAACCTAACCGCCCACAGAAACCACAGTCTGCATGACCCACAGTGGCAGAAGCCACAGTCTGCATGACCGCACAGTGGCAGAAGCCACAGTCTGCATGACCCCACAGTGGCAGAAGCCACAGTCTGCATGACCCCACAGTGGCAGAAGCCACAGTCTGCATGACCCACAGCGGCAGAAGCCACAGTCTGCATGACCCACAGCGGCAGAAGCCACAGTCTGCATGACCCACAGCGGCAGAAGCCACAGTCTGCATGACCCACAGCGGCAGAAGCCACAGTCTGCATGACCCCACAGCGGCAGAAGCCACAGTCTGCATGACCCACAGCGGCAGAAGCCACAGTCTGCATAAGCCACAGTCTGCATGACCACAGTGGCAGAAGCCATAGTCTGCATAAACTAATCAGATTGCACAATCCAGTGTCTGCATAACCTACATTAGCAGAAGTCAAAGTCTACATAACGCAGAGCAGATGAAGCCAGTTTACATAACCCGTAGTAGCTGAACCTATGGTCTATGTAACCCACAATGGCAGAAGCTACAGGTACCACATGCTATTTATTGCACGTGAATCAGGGGAAAAGTACGAAGACAGAGTGTAAACCAAAAATCTCTTTCACACCATTTCAGAATGGATGGGGAAGTAATCAACAAAAAAAAATTTAGGCACAGAAAAAAATACGAAAAATAGCACACCCCTGAAATTATTATTATTTTTTAATGGTAAAGGTACACATTAGCTTTATAACCTAAAGCAGTTGGTTTTCTGAGCGTGCCTACAGAGTGCCATTGCTGTAGCTGGAACTGTTTAGGAGATGTAGCAGTTTGACAACTGACCACCCCCTTAAAATCGTACAGTTAAGGTGATGACAGAACACCACGAAGCAAGGGGAAAGTGATAAGGTCAAGGAGCATGCCAAATTGGAATGCCACAGGTCAAACTGTTTCCGAGATGTTGGGAATCAAAAATTTGAAAAACCATTTAAAAACTCAAAATATTGAAAAATCCCTAGTCTGTGAAAAACACTCGCTAGTAAGATACATCAGTGCCCAATTTCAAGTTCCTAGGGCAAAACCTGCGGCAACAGTGAGCAATAAAAATGTAGAAAGCAAAAACACATCACCCTTCCTCTCTACTTACTTTAATGCTATTTTCTTCTAGAGTTTAGGGTTTTGGGCGACGACTTCAGGTGATGGGGGCTTATAAAAAAAGAGGATTTAAAAAAAATTTGTATTCCAAAAAAGTTGTTCAGGTTAAGATGGGTATAGGTATAAAGTTGCAATTTTTTTAAGCAAAATTTTATGAATTTTTGGTACTCAAGAGGCATGAAAATGGTACCACCTTAAAGAAGAGGGAGAAAGTACGAAAAATTAGCGCAAACTAGGAAATGGATGGCGAAGAACCCACAAAAGAAGCTTCGGCGAGCAGAGAGTCAATTTTGAAAAATTTCATCGCTGCCCCCCAAATTAAATTAAATTAAAAATCATCAGAGGTGCTTGCCACCTTTGCATCCCAAAGCTTTCAGGCCCCTGATCATACCTACCGAGTCCTGTCACTGTAGCTCAAACCGTTTGGAAGAAATTACAAATTGATATTAAACCCCTCCCATCCTCCACCTTACACTTACGCTGTATCCTCAGGTTTAATGTACTATTGAGTTTCAAATTGACGGAGTTAAATATTCTTGAGTCTTTGCAGACTGAGAGGACAGGGTGAAAGCCACTTCTCCTGGAGGCGCCCTCAGCCTTATGCAACCTGGAGGGTCGGCGACTGCCCTGGGCTGCATTTTGGCACTTCCTTATATACTAAAAATTCTGGCTTTTAGGCTGTCAGAAGGGTGTGGGAGTTGCAAGCCTCGCCCCATAAGGGTTGTTTTAATCATGCTTGTGGGCCACGCCACACTTTTCTTATCTCCCTTGCTGGAAGTTGTTGACCTATCTATCGTCTCTCCACACGAGGCTCTGGCGGCAGTGATGACCTTGTAGGCTGGGTGCTGCCCTCCTGCAGCATCCCTTGAAACTAGCTTCCATTTTAGCGGTGTGGCGATTACTCGGCGAACAGTACAAGCTCTTGGGCATGAAGTAGGCGACCGCATGGTGGCTTCTACGTGGACAGTACAATTTTTTATTTCCACCAGGTGTTTGTAAATTCTCACTAGGCTGGGAGCGATCCTGTAGACATGTGCTTAATTGAACTGCCGTGATGTAACTTGCTCATATGAGTGTAGCAACTCTAAGACAGAGCAAATTTTAAAAGTAGGATGCACATTCCCAATGAACAGGGATGCACGTGCCAAGAATCAATTTTCATCTGTTTATTATTATTTTTAAAAATAACTATGGTTCAATATCATGTTAATATTTTTTTCTTTTTGACAGCGTTTGCCGCCAATACATTCTAAAATAATATAAATACCCAATTTTCAAGTCAACGAACACACAACAGTTTTAATATCTTACACGTTACATTTCACATGCACGAAGGAGAAAATAGGTTATGGTCAACATCATTTTCGAAATTACCTGTATAAGACACTATAATGAATTCGCCAAGTTAACATCAATATGTACTGCAACATACAGAAGAAAGGTTGAACAAAAAAAATAAAAACCCAAAGAAATTTGTGATATATGACGTGCTATAAGAACAGGATAGTAAGAGAAATCCAAAGACAAGAACAGAATTACGAATACCACCAATGAATTAAATAAATTAACATCTTGTACATATAAACATCACAGTGATGCAACAAAGAATCCATAACCAGGAAAGACAATTTATAACAAAATTCCACACAACAGGAAAATAGTTGCCACAAATAATTTTTCACTTGGTGGTCATTTTGAATTTGTATTCACGCATACGTCTAAAATATTTACCATTTTCAAGCAAGCATGAAAGAAACTGGTGCTGAGCATCTCACGAATGTTGTAGACGACAATATTGCACACAGAGAAATCAATTCACATGTGTATACATGTTCAAATATGGTAAAAATGTACCTTCACACAAATGTGGGAGGTAGTTCTTGATGGAGTGGTAAAATTCATGCTAATTGGCAACCAGCTGTTGCTGGATTTACGTCTGCCTAAGAAATGAGTCAACATTATGTTTACAGATGCAATTCCAAGTTAAAAGCAGTCTCTGCGACAGCTGTTAACACAGTAAACTAAAATTACCTTTTGACATTTGTGCACACACTTCCTGTGTGATAATTCAAGTTTACCAACACATTTTCTTATGTCAAGTTTTTTTCTTTACCTACACCATACAATGCACTTATTTAAGGGTATTCAATGCAATGTATTAAAACAAAGGGGATACAACAGGAATATTGTGAGTGATAACTATTTATTAATTTCTTCAATTTTTAGTTGTTGCAACAATTAACATTAGAATATTTACTGAAGATTGAATACACAATGGAAGGTATGTGAAAGCTGCTTCAACAACAGGACATAAAGAGACAATATTACAAGCACAAATATATATCTATATATTAAACGTGGCCATACCAGGTATGATGGTCACACTGCAAAATGCTTAAAAACTTGGCAATATTTACAACATTTATACCCACTAGCTCTTAACTCTGTAATCCGTAACTTGCTTACAATACTACCGTATCTAAATTTCGAACAGTAATGATTTCATCAAATTTCTTAATCTCTAAGGATCACCTATTTGGCCAGAATAGGTTTTGCAATTTCAAGACATAGCCAAGTCCTCAATACGTACATATTAAAGAAAATGCTAACTTGAATAACCCCCCCAGGTTTCACACCAGCAAAAAGCAATGTTCGAAAGACAGAGTTAAAAGCAGAGATAGTACTAAAGCATCGTGAAGGCAACAACCCACCTTTGCGAGGCCGCCACCAGTCCTCGAAATAACCTTTGAGTGGAGAGGAAGTCGATGAGCACGATCCTTGTGCCGGCGGTGGCAAAGGAAGGAACAACAAAATGTCAGGGAGGACATGTGCATTAGTGTATTACGGTCATGCCCTGACACAGTCCCGGTCCTCCCACACACATCACGGCAGGCATGTCAAACTTGTGCAAGTCTTTCTCCTTGCTTGTTTAAAGCAACGCTACTGCATATGGCCTTTGCGTGTCCAGCAATGTCAAGTAATACTGTGGCTAGCAACTACAGGTTAGCTCACAGTTCTGCTTTTAGTATTTCACGTGACAATATCTTACTGCAGTTGCACTCACAATTGCTCTCTCATCCTCCATTCATACTCCAATATGCTCAATATCCACAATAATTTTAATTACTTGCTTAAAACAAACTCCAACAATATGTAAATACACACACACAGTAAAACCCTCTGAAGAAGTTCATCAAAATTATAATTTTAACTTACTGAACAGAAAAACTTCTTAAAATGATGAAGTTACATACTGAAAACATTTCTTAAAAGAGTTCTACTGTGTATTCTTAGTCGAACCTTGGTGTTAGACACTCCCTTGTAAATCTTCAATTTGACATGCCTGCAATTCATAACAAAACCTTTGACAGAAGCATACATATTTAAATTATGCCATCTAGAAAAATTATTTCATTTATTTCTGTCAGAACCAATAATCAGTTGGACAGAACTTGGGCACCAATTTTCTAGTTGTGATTCATTTAAAAGCAACACACACAGATGAAATAAAGCTAAAAAAAATTATATCACCAATTCTGCACATGAACCAGTTTCCTGAAATTAGGATTTGATGGTAAATTCACAAAAATATGCAAGTTCAAATCCACACACATTTATGCACACAATACATATTGGTGTCAGGTTGTATCAGTCTAATCAGTACGAGGTTGATTATTACCAGAAGGGCATTTTTAGTTCTACTATTCTCTCCAGTTCTTTTAGTATCGTAAATCATCCTAAATACGTGTGCAAATAATGTTGTTACTAAACATTTACAAGTCAAATTAAAGCATCAAAGATCCACTGTTTCAAGCATTTTACCTCTGTTTTCTACCCAAGATGTCACATTCCAAAATAATGAACCATTAGCAACTATGTATATTTTGCTATTCTTGCAAGTATGGTCAGACTTTTAACCAACTGATATTATTCAGACTCAAAACCAAGAAAGGTGGAAGGGAAACTATACTTAATTACTTAATCAGTAATTTGTATGTATACATTTCAGATTAAATACACATTTCAGGACCTAAAAATATAGTCATTAAAATGTACACAATGACCACATACTGCAAAAATACCTCTGTGACGTGAAACACTATCTGGATATTGGCAACAAGTCTCTACATTGCAAAATAGTGGCTGTTAGTTCAGGCCGGCAGCACTTACTGGGGACGACTTGCGACTGTGTTACTTGTGTACTGGCCGGGTTACTGGCTTTGGGGCCGGTTGCTTGCTTACTCTGGGGCTTGGCCAGCTGTCTGGAACAGTAGGCTTGCTGGTGGTGGTGTGGTGGTTCTTGAAACGCTGCTGTCCTCATGGGCTGCTGCGGCTGGAACTGTGGCTGCAGCTGCTGCTGCCAGCGGTATTCGGCAGGCTGTGGTGGCGGCGTATGGAGAACCACGGGCAGGCCAAACCCAATAGGCACCTTCTCTCCATGTCTGATGGCAACTAGCACTGGGTGCGGTGTCCCTGGAACCTTCTGAGGAGGCTGAAACAGAGAAGGGGCGGGAGCCAGGGAGTGAAGCCCCACAGACTGATGGGTGGCTTGAGCTCGTTCCCAGGTTGTCTGTTGGCAAAGTGCTTTACTGGACTGGGTGCAACTCCAGGTAGTTTGGTAGGTAGAGGTAGCCATTCTCTCCTTCAGCTCCATCCCTCCTCTCTTGGTAAAGGGCACCAGGTTCTAAACATTATCTTGTCAGATAGGAGCAGGCGACATGCGTTCCCTAAGTGTGTTCTGCTGTCTAGGCACACTGGTCCGGCGCCAAGTTAAACCTTATTCCCCAACCGGCAACACAAATGGTGTGGTGGTTGAAGAGCCAGTTTCCTTGGAAGTGTCTCTTCTCTAGTAGGGATATGACTAGTGATCGTGGCTATACCATTTGGTACAATTGGTGCACCGAACTGGTGGCCATCGAATGGTGTGTCTTCTCTCGACATACGAGTCCCTGAGGAAGATCTCACAGTCCTACACTAGGCAGTGATATGGAAGTGTTCAAACCCCGGTCTCCTGCTCCACACTTACGGAACATGGTGTCTACTAAAGATTCTGGTAGTACTCAAGGAAAATGACAAGAGCATAGGTTAAGAACGTGTTTATTCTGTGAGGAATAAAACACGGTGACCCGAACTATATCCTGACTACTTTGAGCTGACCGTAAGTAGTAAACTACGCTGCCCAGGTGAAAGGGACCTGGTTCTACACTAAAGAGTGGCAGTTCCGATTAGTTAGCTAACTACCACTTTCCTTATCTATGCTGTAACACGTGTCCTGAAGGGAGTGTGGGGTAGCAATTGCCAGGGGTAAACGACTAAGGGGGGCAAATGACTTCTGAAAGGCGTCAAAGAGGAGGGTTTCTGAAAGATCTGGCCGTAGACGGGGGCGATACTGAAGAGCTTCTAGGTGGTGTCGGCGGTGATTGGTCAGAGCACTAGTGCACGAGGCGGTAGAGCAAGCTGCCAAGGCTGTGTGGCTCTCAGAAGAGTCGACGAACAACTGGAGTTTCCAGCCGGTGCATGGCAATATATTCCTATGGCACGCCGGCCCTGGAGTTGGAATTGAGATGCGCACGCATTGTGGGCGGAGCAAAGGGCGGCCATTGTTGGTAGGTGGCGCTCTCTGTGTGCCCTTGAACTTCCTCTGGGTTACAGCGATGACTCGACCGCTGGCAATCAATTGTTGGCATCTTCGCGAGGGAAGGCTGGGCTAGGCTTGCTTATTGACAGACTGATGCTGATGAAAAATACGACTCTGCCACGTCTGTAATTATCCCAGTGACCAGGAAAAAATCCTGTAGGTGATCTGGAGGAAATTATACGGTTCAATGCACTTTAGAGTGAAGCGTGTGGATGAAGCAAAGTTGTTTATCTCATTAGCCAATAAGTATCAAACTTCACCAGCTCAGACATTTTTTCTTAAAAGAATTCACACATGATCAACATCATTTGCATAACTATGACAGTATTTTCTAGTACAGTGCACCCACTCTTAAAATATTTTTATTCAACTACTATAAAATTTGGCCGTACTCAGTGTGGCTTAAGTAAATTATGGTAAACCAATTTGCTCATGAAGGAAATCATTTCCATTTGGTAACCCACTCATATCTTAATAAATATTTATGCTTTACTTGAACACAAAAGTGTTCACTACCCTTCATTGAAAATAGATCAGAATTATCTTTCACTAAATATTAATCAATATGTTTTTACATTTTCTTCAGAAATTACTTAACACACATATAGGTTAATTAATGAGATCCAACAACTGTACATGCTTACTAAAAATCAATTAGTACACATAATCATAACTTCAAAGCATTAGTTCTTTTACAACATGCTGAACTGCTTAATTTAACTTTGTAATGATGCAGTTTATAATAATTAAATTGGGACATTTGATTAATTCTCTCTCTTTTTTTTTTTTTACAAAGCATTACAATAGCTTATCAATATTTGAAGTTTTGGTCGTGTTAGAATGTTTATCTATCATGCTTCTGCTTTTTCTGAAATCGCAGTTTAGGTTGTGTCAGCAATCAGAGATAAAAGCTTTTACCACTTTTGTAGATATTTCTTCCTTCGAGAGTGTTCTAGAGTTTTGATTATTTTTACTACAACGCAGTTTGGAATGGCACAGGGAAGTGGTTGCGACGGGGGTCACACAGTATTCCCAAGGGATTCCGTACCACACCATGCCCTTATTTGATCAGATTTTTTGCACCCTGATGCGAGGAGTGGGGGTAGTGCACGTGGAGATTTGGGCCCCGAGCACCTGCTGCCTGCTAACAGTCAACAAGCCCTCGAAGAAAACATAGTGTGTGGCAAATTTTGCCCACACCAGCAAGCAATAGCAACCATCACTTTTTTTTCTAACTTAAATTTTTGGACAACCTTTTCCTACTAAATTATTTCCGCCAGTGTGGGTGCCAGGAGGGAACTGACATCCTTTCTACCTTTGTAATTTTCTTATGTGATGTGTGCCGCCTCAATGCATCACCACCCAGTTCGTTTATTCTACTGAGCATTTAAGAATTTGTTCCTAAGAAGTTTGTATTTTCCAAAGAGTAATTTTTCTTGTCTTTCTGCAAATTTGAGCGATTAGGCATTTTCGGTTAAAATGTGTTTTTTGCCCTTGCTTTTCCAAAGCTATTCTGACCAGAATATTTTATAATCTATTTGCATTTAGTCTTTTAATAACCTTATTCTGTGTTACAAGTAAGTTTTAGCTTTTTAAATTAGTTTTTGCCCCCTTATTGGATATTAATTATCCCTGCTCGTTTAGCGTGTGCGCGTTAGTGTTCTGTGGTGGCATCTGCATCTCATTACCTTTTCGTTTTACGGTTTTGCATTTGTATTTCTGGGAATATAGTTTGTTATTTCATGGTAAAACTTTGTGGATTTCCTGCACCTAACTTTGTTTAGATTTGTGAAATATTAAATGTAGCAGTAAAGTGAATTTCCTGTAGTCTTGTATGTGACTAAAGCCTCGTGCATATGCTTGTTGATGTAATTTAGTAAGATTTAAATCTTGTTTATATGGTATAATTAATTTGAAGTACCTTACTTCTGTCTTTACTTAAAGCTTGGTTTTCACGACGTGAATTTCTAAATATTTAACAGTTACAAGCAATTCTTGCTACGAGTTAATATTATTTTGTCAGTTTATTATTGTCTAATATTTTACTTTGTTTATGAACCATTTTCACTATAGAGTTCGCCTTAACTGTTAGCAACGAGACCATTTATCGGCTTTCATTATTATTAAGTAATAAAAAGAAAAAGCTGTTATATATATCTTTTTGTAATAATTTTGCCTTGAGCAAAATCTAATTTTATGTCAGTATTTATTTGGTATAATTGAAATACTGTATTTTGTTTCGATTGGCGACTCTCTGAATCGCTTATCGTGAAACCTCACCCTCGTCAAGGTCACACACTTTTCTTCTACAAGAACTTAACAGCGTCACAATCTTCGTTTAATTGTAGCTTCTGCTTTTCAACTACTAAATATGTGAAACCACTGTCTTGACCGCTGCGGTGGTTCCCGTTCGGCGCCTCACGGCAAGGCCATTTTGAGAGCGTGATTAGTTCATCCTATGGCCCTGGCGTGGCTTTGAAAATGCCTTGCAATATCCACTTCATGACGTCCTACTTGTTTTAACTGCTGTCGGTGCTGGATCGCCCCATCATGGGCTACCTCCCAACATTTCAGGCCAACTAAACTTTTTTTTTTACTTCGTAGTTAGAAATTTGTGAATGTAACTCCTCACCAGGCCTGCGCGAACTTGTGAAATATAAACATTTAACAATTTACCATTGATTTCTCCAGTTTCTTATTTCGGACCTTCACAAATCATCCATCAAAAATTTTTTCTGATAAACAGTGTATCTTTAAAATGATCTTGTAAGCAAAGTCAGCTCTCCATCTTGTTCTTATACAGTCATAACGAACCTTACAATTACGTACTGGGTAATATTCAAACCATCAATAGAGTGGATCCCCGAGTTATAATTACTTAAAGAAAATGTTAATATTTTCCAAAAATATTCTGTTTAACCTATTTACAGTAAAATTCTTGTGAAAGGAGTTGAGCACTGTAAAACAAAATGAGATTATTTATTGTGAAAAGATTATTCACTTGTTGAGCTTCATAATATTTTATTCGTTTTTGTTATTCATTTTGAGACACAATTGAAGGTGTTTTGTTTTGCCTCCCGAAAAACTTCTTTATATATATAAAATTTTATCCCCACTCCCTGAAGGTGATAAAAGTTTGCTTCACATATAATTAGAAATCAAATATGTTGTGTTAACCTTTTGAATGGACCTTATTTTTGGCTCAAGACATAATACATTAAATTATTTTATCTTTCTGACACTTTAAATAACAAAATGTAAAGGATGACTGAAATCTTACAAGTACAGCCTGGTCGTCTCTTTCCTTGTTGCACATTGTGTGAATTTATTGCGTACACACTCGTAACCATCAAGGTCCACTATCCTAATGACTTGTGTCTGTGCTGGGGCAACATTTTGAAAGTGAGGCTTTGGTGTGGCCCTGTGTTTGTACCCTGGCAGGTGTGGCCCTGTGTCTGTACCCTGGCACATGGTACAAGAAGTCTTTGCATTCGCGTGATCTTATTACCAACGAGTAATAGGACCGCAAGAGATGCGAGTTTTGAGTGACGCGAATAATAAGTGAACTACTGTGGCGCTGTTCTTGCTTGTCTGTCTCGTTAAGCTAATTGTTCGTGGCTGCATTAATGAAATATTGTGAACTGTTTATTTTGAACTTTAAATAAAAACATGGAAGAAATAATCAAGACTCGAATTCTTTATTTTATTTTTAATATGGTGCCTAAAGTTTCATGTGTCTATCGAATGAGCAAAACAGAGCTGTGATTTCCAGTCGCCAATTCTGACGTCTGCAATATTACAACTTATCATCTCCAAAACATTAAATTTAAAATAATTAATTTTTTATTTTTAAAAATTCTTTTAAACAATCTTTTAAGCAGTTTTTTCTCTATCAGCTGTTAAAAAAAACAAAAGAAAAATCTCCTAAGCATTGAGTACACTTCAAACAAATACAATATGCATGGAAGTAAGTCTACTCTTATAGCTACATTTATCTCACCATGCAAACCACATAAAGTCTGATAAACAAATTTCCAGTTCAATACAATAATGGAGAGATTACAAGGTAATTTTTTTATTATATGGGTACAGCAAATAATTTCCTGCTGAAATACGTCTGAAACAAAATTATAGTATTAATTATTTTTTCATTAAAATAGGACAATAAAACTGTTTGAAGAATACATTAAGCTGTAATGATGTTTATACATTTATCTAATAGTATAATAGAGACTAAAAACCACTAAAGCTTGAAGCATTATTCTGCTAGTGTGCGCTTAGCTCTAGCCATAACCACAATTAAAAAAGCAATCTACCTTGCAGTTATTTATTACATTAGAACAGCTCAGGAAAATTCTATTGTACATAATATGGAAAATGAAATCTTCATACAAGTATACGTGCTTTTAATAAGATGTGGGGGAAAAACTAAATGAATAATTAAAAGCTGCCCTTGTAGTTGAAAGATTTAGGGTTGCTACAACAAATTTGTGCAGAACTGCTGATTCACATACGTTCACTTTATAAAATTATTTATCTCAATATTTTAGTATCAAATGTTATCCCAATTTTGTTTCCAGTGTATAAAATTGATGCCCATGTTCATTAAAAATCAAACACACTAGGTATAATTATTAAATATGAAACATACAATCTCCAAGTTTACACACTAGTTTGCAGCACACATTAAAATGGGAGACATATTTACCTCAGAGTTCATAGAACTTTACATATAGTTAAAAATCAAGAGATTTAAATATAAATTAACCTATTCAGTCCATCTACACCACAGTGGACGGACAAGTAAAAAAATAAACATCACATAGATAACATGTACTTACTTCAGACACAGTTTGTGTATACTTCACAATTAAAAGCTAACCCACAAAACTCTGACAACATTTTGAATTATTTTATACAGGTAATAATTTTTTGGCAAGATATGAAGCACAAATTGCATTTCCCTTTGTACCCAGTGTAGAAAGCTAGCAAGGAAGTCAGCACGTACTGCTTACAACACAATGAGCTAACTTCACACGAGCACAGTTTCTTAGAAGTTCACCATACGTACAGCAATAAAATTTCATGCACAGTGACATCCAGAAATTATTTACAAACTGCTAAAGAAAGCTGTACAGAACTATACCATTAAAACTGTCCTGGTGAAGTGGACAGATACTAGTCATTATGGATTACTTCACTTTTTCTACAATTCCCATTTCTATTTTTGTACGCATTATATATTACAGTTAATGCTTCTAACACAGATTAACATATTTTCTAAAAACAATTATGTTTAAATGTGGTTAAAGTTATCACCTCTTAATAATTCTTAATAACAAATGCAGTTTATAAATGAGTTTTACTGATTAAGAAAACAAAAAAAAATTAACACACAAAAATTTAGTTTGGCTACAAGTTTATGGCCTTCAAAACTTAAGATTTTAATACAAACTCTTAACTGTATATTATAATAAAATGAATATAGCTAAAATGGAAGAGTTCTCTTCACAATTAACATACCTAAATCAAAATTATAGTAGTGCCATAAATATTAACGTCAGTGTATCACTACTAACATTTTGAATAGAGAACTGAATTCTTTATAAGGTCATGTAAGTCTATTGGTTAACCTCCTTTTATTGCTGGTCATTTGACATTGTCTACTCCCTTTCTGTCGATTCTTTAGCTTTCTCTGAAAAAAAAATTCCCCACCATTCCATTTTCTTTCATTTTGACATTTCACACATGGCCCAGCCATCTTTTCTCACTTTCTCTTTTAGTTTGATCTTGCTGTTTCTGCATTCAATCAACCTCTACTTTCATAAGTATACTCAACAAATCATTGCAACCTTCCCCTTCTTCCTGTACTGTACTTGCTTGCTATGGATGACTCACATAGTGATTACTGTACTCTTGATTCAGTCATTCCTCAGTCTTTTTTCACTTTTTCAGTCTTACATTTGCGTGGATTAAAAACTATTTCAAGTCTCTTCTTGTTGATATAAATCTGTGAGCTATAAATTCTTTGCATACAAAATGTTATTTTGAATATTTCCCTAAATACATTCACCGCATGGTGGAATGGTTTCAACTCGAAGCTTTATGAGCAACAATCTCTGTACCAAAAAATTCTGAGTTCACGTACTGGGTGAACCAGATATGTACATATCTGTCATTTTCATATGTAAATTTAGAATAGTTTAGCATGTAAGCCATCCTTCAATAGCTTCTTGGCATAAAGCAAGGAACTTACAATGGCAGCAATCCATTTTCAGTGCTCTTTCCTGCATCCAGCCAACTTTTACAATCCAAATATTCTACGAGTTATTGTCAGTTGTATTTGCCTCCCTGGAATACACATTCTTTTGGATATGTTAGGGTACATTGCTGATCGTGGTTGCACCGAGTTGCTGCTGTAAGGTTACCTGTTTGCTGCCGATTTTGGGATCAACAGTGAAATCCCGTACCTACGAGTCCATACTTACAGCAGTTTTTTAATACACAGTCATATGGTACTATACTACTAAGGTTAAATTATCTGGTTATAGCGAGTGAGGGTGTATTGTATTTCCATTTTTACGAGCGATTCAAATGCATTTTGATTAATTGTAGTTGCCTCTTCTAACAATTGTGGTGAATCGAAATTGCTTAAATTGTGCAACGTGTATAAGCCATACTCCATGAGAAGTGGCAATGCTGCAGTGCAGTAACTATTGCTATGCCGCACACTTTGTCTGGCCCGCGTTCGCATCCTTTGTCAAGGCATTTAGTTAGAACAGTGACACAGAATCAATACGAGCGCAAGCAGATGATTGGCTGAACATTTGTGAAACATACTGCGGCATGCAGCTCAGGTTTCGTTATCGATAAATGGTTGCTGGCTTACGCGTGGAGTTAAATTTGCTAATAATGTTTACATAAATACTGACATTTTCATCATCTTTGGGTCTTGCGGGATGTTTTGAAATGTACGTAGCTTAAATATTTTTTTTTTCCTACTAAGCCGCCATGTTGAAAACAGTTGCATTGCCATTACAGATGTTTACGCACTCCTTTTTCTACATTTAACTGCACTGTAAAATAAAAACAAAGTGCCGTAATACTAACAATTACCCTATATTTCTTTATTTTGTTCCTGTAATTATTTCAACTGACGATGTAAAGGAAGCAGCTAGCAATCTGCAATATGCAAGTACAGTAGACCTCATTTTAATATTTACATGCACGTGTCTTGGCGAGTGTCCTTGTATAATTCACGCACCCTAATTTTTTGGACTAAAAAATTTTGCAAAAAAAAGTGCGGGAATAATGCTAGTAAATACAGTATGGAGTAGTAACTTTTGCATAATTTTTACTGCTGTAATGATGCCCCCCTCTATCACATCTGAATATAAATTTCATACGTAAGTATTGTAACATTAAATCATGTTTTGATTATGGATCATGAATTCAGATACGGTTATTTATTACTGTATAAGTGATAGTGCACATAATCTAGCTATATTTGTAATTCCTGCCATGTTTATATCAGCATAGTCCCCCTACGTTTTCCATAAAATTAATACTCAATTTTTTTGCGATGAATCTGATGTTACGAGTACTCGTAATTAAGTCAGTTTTCCAAGCTTTTATGAACACTCGTAGGTATGGAATTTCACTGTATTTTGGCCAACCCCACAGAGCAAAATGTTTATGTACTGTAACTCAGTTCCTGTCTGGTACGTTACAAACTCTTCAGACTCTCCTTGTGTCCTCATTTGCAAAAAGACAACCGTGATCTAGTAGTTAAATGAAATGTCAGTCAGATGCAACTAAACTAGCAATGGATTTCTAAATACTCACATCTGGTCTGAGTTTCCACAGCACTACTAATTATTTCCTTCTCCATAGTTGATTTTTCTGCTACCCTGCACAATACTGGAGTTGTAAATATTTGGCACGTGGAAGTCCACTGAGGAGCTGGAAGTGCCGAGTTTTTGCCCTGCTGCCAGTGTTGTAAGATGGAAATTTCAAAGTATTTGATTGTAGGTAGGTGACTTGTTGCCATGGTAAAACAAAATGTGGTAATACCAATTATAACACTACATTAATATTTCACCATTCCAAAGTATACCAAAATTACCAGCATTAAAAATCCTTTGTTAAAGATGCAAACAACAAAGTAATAGTATTCACATTCCATTTGAGCGCAACTGAAAAATACATAATGATTTGGTTTGAAATAAAAATTACTCTATAGACAGATTTTAATTTTGGACGAGGTGATTTAAGGATTAAACTCTACATCAAGCAAAATGGCTAATTACATACTGAATGCGGACTGACCGAGCCTGACATGCCTGCCTGATGAACACACACTCATCTCACACGACACTGCTACTAAAAATTTGTAAATACCCAAGAATACATATGTATTAATTTTTTTTATTTACATTATTAAAACTGTGTACTTTAGTATCCTCTTAATTTATACAATAAATTCAGGTTAATTCATACACAGTTGTATCCATGCAAAAAACTGGAATCCTATCACCACAAAATGGATGTACCATTTGTTACAATATATCCTTGCATATAATTTAACTGCAATAGTTCAACATATGCACAGGTGTGTGAAAAAACAACTGAATTCCTAAATTCGAGGGCATTTCAATAAAATGAGGAAAACGAAAAATCTTTCATTATAGATGTTAACACAATACATAAAACAGTGAAAAAATCAAACATCATTTACATGCTCACTTGACATATTAAAAGAAAATGGGGCCCTTAAACAAATAAGGAAAAGAAAAAGGCAACCCTAAAATAAAAAATTAGGCAGGAGTGAGATTGGTGAAATTTTACACACATATTTAGGACAAATTTGCACGACAAATATTACCTCTAAAAATAATGGGGAATAAAAACTCTGCCAAATGAGTAAATTATTTGGAACAGTTTAATGTTCTGGATGTCACTGCCTGTAAAAATGAAGCCCATAAGCAGAACTGAAGCATGTAACATTCAGAGAATATGTAAGTTTCTAACAAAACATGGGTGCTCAAAGAAAGAAGAATTACTACATAGCACATGTCAAGCATAAAACATATAAACTTTAAAGCATTCGTGCAAAAGACGACACTTCACTTCTAAAAAGTGTAACAAGAAAGCATGCCAAGAATTCTGAAAACATGCAGGTTTGAAATAGGAGACAACCATCTAAAACAGGGCACAGTTACTGTAGGTAGATGCTGAAACAACAGTATATTAGCAAACAATGTTCTACTTGAATCACTTTGTATGTACTGACAGATCATGAGAAACCACTGCAGTGCATTACACTTAATCTTGCAAAATTGAGAACAGAAAAAAATTAAACATATGCATAAAACTTCCCCAACGAAACAAAACAATAACAAATAATTAAAGTGGATTTTAAAAACACTAATGACAACAGCCATCTAAAATAAAATAGGACATAAAATTCCCAATACGCTGAATTTTAATGTAATAATGCCACAAACATATTAAATGAGATTAGCCCTCAGTATTTCTAACTCCAAAGGCAAATCAACAATTTAATATTTGTAATGTTGTACTAACAGTTCTAAAAAGTAGCCTGCCACATTTAAGCCAGCTCATTTGTGTTCATTGAAATAATTTGATTCAGGAGCATTCAAAACATTGGCAAAGAACAGAAAATTCTCTTGGTAGTTTTATGAAGTATAAAATCACAACTCACCTCTGCTGAACCAACTGCCCCGTCCAATTTGTAAGCCTACACACACATTTCATTTCAAAGTGAACTAAAGCTTTATCATCAATGCAAACTGTGGCACACACACACACCAATAAATGTTTGTTTTACAATTTTCTTGAATTTGTGTACACCTATTATTTCTGATTTATCACTGTATATGATTTTCTCACATACTCTGTTGTAACACATGTAAACAATGACACTATAAAACAGTGCTACACTGTGACTTTCAAGCAATTTCTCAAAACTTGTCCATACTTTTTGGATTTTCTGCGTAATACTTTAAAGCTAACTTTCTAGTAGAGCAAGGGACATTTTTGAAGCAGGTAACATATAAGAGATAAATAAAGAGATGGAATAAAATGATAAAAACATCAAAACAAAGCATTCTTAATATGCCCACGAGCTTGGGACTTACGACACACTTAATATTGATAAAAATTCAGCAAATACTACAATAATAATTGGTAAAGGAGTACTATAAGCTATATGTTGTTATTCCTATCTACTACCCATTAACTTAATACAAAAATGTTATTCTTAATAACAATTTAACATGTCCAAATGAAGTCACCAATTAATTTTTTAAGTATGTAAAACAATATTACAGTCTCTGTATAATTAATTGTAGGCAATACATTTTCTCAACGAGTCCATATATTAAGGCATTTTTCATTAAAGAATTTCCTACACTTCTTTTTACAGCACCAAATTAAAGGTCATTCTGAGTACATTCATCATATTCTTATACAAACTGGCTTATGCTATTAAACTGCCATGAACACATTTTACCAACTTGTCAAATGTGTGTTGATGCCACTTTGGCTTTGAAACGTATTAGTCAATTCTCCCCTAGGAGCTAGGCAGTCGTGTGCTCCGTTAACTGTGATTTTTATTAGGGCTTGACGGAAGACATTTCCCTCTTACTGCGGTTTCTGCGGGAGAGCAGGGATCTCTATGATCATGCGGTTGACCTTGGGAGGTGCGGGTCTCTTAGACGGGGTCACCGGCAGAGGGGACACAGCTCAGGGTACCAAGAAACACCCAGTTTGATAGCCGGTATTATTGCGGAGGGTCGCTTCGGTGACTTGCGCCCACGGTCGGGATGAAGCTCTGGCTGAGGCCCGTGCTCGGACAGCTTTCTCTCGCAGGTTAGAATAGACCCTGGCAACACCTGGTTCCTGCTCTACAGCTGCTTTGCCTGGGAAATTGCGATTTTAGCCACCTTCTCCCTTCCAGTACGGTGACCAGGAATGGGAGTAGTGATGTGTACAGACGGTACCTAGACTAAGGGGTCTGTCTGGAACCTGTAGGTTCAGGCACGTCTGAATAGTGTTTAATGTATTTGGTAGTCGAAGGGAGGGAACTCTTATCTGGCGTGGTCTTCACAGTGGGCCGGCAATGCCCACTGGTGCCGATGCCGTAGGGGTTCGTCCCTTTTTGCCTTCCCGTCAACAAGCAGTAACATGGGCGACACAATCACTCGAGTCTTACTGTCGGGTTGACGGTTAGTAACTACACACAATCTCAGAGAGGTGTACTGTCACGAGCTTCTCGAGGATCTAGTCCACTGCCAGCTAGCAGTGAGGGGGCGACACAATCACTCAAGTCTTACTGCCGGGTTGACGGTTAGTAACTACACACAATCTTGGAGAGGTGTACTGTCATGAGCTTCTCGAGGATCTAGTCCACTGCCAGCTAGCAGTGAGGGGGCGACACAATCGCTCAAGTCTCACCATCAGGTTGAGGGTACTGACTTTCCTCGTAAAGAACACCAAGCCCTCCTCCAATTCTCCAGTGACATCTGTGGGGCGGCCGACCATTTGAGTCAGGCGCACAGATGGAGCCATGGAGCTTTCCCTCATCGGACCTGGGCATCAGGGAAAGACTTACTATGTCTTGTCAAGAGAGTGCCCAGGAGAGCAGCGTGATCTGCTAGCGGCCAAGCACACACCCAACACTGACAAGAATAACAAGCTTCCTTCTGGACCAGATATGAGGAAGGGTTTGCATCACAGCAAAGTCGTGCGTGGGTCGAATATAGAATACTGGTAGGAAAGGGCAGATTTGAAAGCAGAAGGCTAACTTGAGAGCAAGTGTTTTTAATGACCAAATGACAAAATACAGAATGTCAACCTATGCCCAAAAAAGCTTGATGGGTGGGGACCAAGCGTAAGGTGTGACTCAAGACTAACGGCACGGGCACGTGGCGAGCATTGGCCAACTGCAAACACACTTAACTTCGAAACTGTAGTGATAGCCGACTAGCAATGTAATGCTGAGGCTTGGAACTTACTCCCAGTCAGATCTTGAGTAAGTGGTAACTGCCATACGTAAGGAAGACAACTGGACAAGTGTGTCAGAATTCACAGGCTGGGGAGCTACTCTAGTGAACTGCCCCGAGAATGGCCGGTCCGTGGCCTACGTAATGCTCCGAGGACTGTGGCAAGCGAGGGGTGCATGGAGTAGTGAGTGTGTGTGGGCAGCCATCCCTCCTGCACGTCGAGGATGTGTGTACGGTACCAGCCGGCTCAACGCAGCCTTGGGCAGGGGGGTGGCCCACCCACTGTAGTGGTGATCGGCGGCAGCTTGCAGGCTGCCTACTGGCAGGCGGCGCAGCACACTTCCAGCATTGAGGCGTAGAGGATGTGGTGGACGTTAGCGACAGTGTGTAAATGGGCAGCGACAAGGGTGCAGGCTACGAACAAAGGATGTTACCTCGTGGCACGTCAATGTGCTGCCCAAGGTGAATATGTGAGTGCTGTCATTGCACTAAAAGTACACATTGTCTTAATATAAAATATTGCTCAAAGTTTGAGGTGAGCCTAATTTTATAACATCACTGCAATGTGTATCGATCTGTTTGTTTTGCAATTTATTGATATACATTTCTACTCACATATGCACGGGGGAGAAAAAAAACCACACAAATTTATAAAAAAAATTATATTAGTGAGCTTTTTACTCGCTTCTCATCTACTAAATGTAGCATAAAATTTTAATTCAACTAGGGTGAAAAACATCCCATTAAGGCAAGAGCAGCTTAAGTAACTGGCAAATTCCTGGGACTTCTGCAGTTGAATAGAGCATTTTCAACCTCCACACTACTCTCTATCATGGTATACGAAACTAGCTACTCTCACATTTCAAACTGCAGATACATACATATTCTCTCTCTTTACTAACAATACAGTACACTCATAATCTACATTATTCTACTAACAAATGCAAATAGTGTCAATCAAAGGGGAGTGTAAATGGAGGGAAAAAATCAGAATTTTTAAAACAAGTTTTGCAGTATTTAATATTAATGTATATTACTAGATAATATACAGATGAAATAAAAAGTATTTAAAACATTTGAAGCATTATCTTACTACATTTGTCAGTTTAGCAATACTCTTACAAGATTTTAGTTTACAGCTACTTTAACAACGGTTATGTTTTTCACTCCTGTCAGTATTTTGTAAACAGTAACATTCTTGGCCTATGTTTACTTAATTTTCCCCCACTAAACTTTTAAGTTTATTTTGAAACCAAAATTACAGACGACTGATATTCTCATCTGTACCTAAGACTACCGTATTTCCCATGCAACGTTCTGTTTCATACAGATACTCCACTTTTGGTATCTGAACAGGCGAGTTTTCTAAAATAATCTTCAACATATAAACATCAAATTTTGTTGACCACATGAATAACAAAAGTGTAAAGGGGGAAATGGTGAGAAATGAATAAATAGGTGTATTTAAGGGGACGATGTAGTTGAAGGAAATGTAAAACTGAGGTTCTACTCTACTGTAAACTGCCTTTTCTGTAACATTTACAAATTCCCTTGACAATTCCCATACAATTTTCCAAGCTAATAAAATCATCTACAGTATTTATATATTTTCTCGTTTCCTCACCCCTTCTCCTGTAAATGAAATGATCAAAAAATTACTAGCTCCTGTAATTGAACATTTAACCAACAAACTCAGTCAGTTCAGCATACTGCAAAAGTTTCTCATGATCAACCATTTACTCATGAGTGTAGCTTATTAACATGTTCTTTACATATATTGCACTGTCAAAAATCCCAACATATTGCACAAAAGTGAATCGGTGAATTGATTTCACATTACAAGTTAATGATACATCCTTCAGATAATTATTGCGCAACATCAATAGTGATTCATATCGGTCATTGTCCATGTGTAAGTCCTTAGTAGAAAATTTGAAAAGCAAGTGCCGATGAGTGTCGCAATATTTCAAAAACTGAAACATGCCACACCTATATTTATCAATCAACCTAAGCTTAAATACGAATGATAGGCAAATAAAAAACTCAGCTACAAGTATTGAAACGGATAGTCAGATTTCTTACTGCCTTTATCATGATATGACTATTGGCAAAATAGAAGCAACAAGATTTAGTAAGTACGCTCCCACATGGGAGTAAGTGCTTAACAGGGAATAAAGTTTCCAGATGTGAAAAAAGATTAAACAAGAAATAATGATTACCAAAATGAACTAGAATCATCAAGACCTAAATAATAAAGCCATTACAGCAGCCGTACGTAAGTAGGAAAAGTACACACAAAATGCATAACAGCAACCAGTCACCCTAGATCTTGTTTTAAATTAAACCACATTATTTAACTCAAAATTACAGTTTGAATGTGGTAGCTGTTTATCAATGTGACACTTCATAATTATTTTAATTTTGCTATCTTTCTTTAAATCTGTATGACATTCCAAATTTAAAGATTAATGCACAACTGTAAAGAATAACCCACACGAGTGGTACTATACACCGAGATATAAAACTACGGGGAACACACAATGAAATGAATGAGAGTACGCAATGAGAACATTTTAAAAAGGGTTACAAAACAGGCATTTCATAAATTATACAACTCTCTGCCTCATTACACTGCATGTATATGTAGTCAAGAGAAAATATGGTACAAAAATTTCACATGATAATTTGAAAAATTACTTTTGTAAACTCGTTTGAAAAACTTTAAAAATTAAAAAAAAAAAAAAATTTCTCACTACAAATCTAACATCATTTTTCTAAAATACAGTTTTAATAATTTACATATGTGGGCTATTCTTTGGGATAGTATTAATTCAAAAAAATGTTTCCTAGATATGAGGGAACCAGCAAGAACCATGTCAACAGGCTACACCCAGGCACACAAGTGTTCTGGATGGCAAGAGGAGGTATTGGAAGTGATCGTGAGCTCACCGTCCCGCTCATGGCCGGAGGTGGCCGTCTGTGTCTGCTTGGTATACGTCACCATCTCCTTGGGTGGGATGCTGGTGCTCTGAACAGTTACCACGCTCAGCTGTGGCAGCCTCCTCCTGCTGCAACAGGCATGACAACCTTCCCCAACAACCACCACGCACCAGTCTGCGTGTACGTCAGTAAGCTTGTCGACCAACACAAATGCGCATACACATGCACACACGCACATCCATACACATGCAAGTGCATGTACACACACACGTATGTGTTCACTGAACAATAGCTGGTAATCCTGACTCAAGCCAAGAGTGAAGTGGGGCAGCTCTAACATCAAATTCTTGATATCCGTGAAAATTTGAATTGTAACAGGTTTTTTTTTGCTGTATAGTCTGGTGTCTTTTTTGTGAAGTTGGGAATACCTGTTTTGTTATTCCTTGCATCCTTCTTTGTAATTACTGTTCTTTGTAATACTTACGTTTAATCAATTGTTTAATTTTATTATAGCCTTTGAAGCATATGTTTTACGACACTGGGTACAATAACACTGGGTTAGCGCACCAAGGAAGGGTTATAATGGTGCCCAGCCTGGCATGAGCAGTGTGAGGAATGAAACCTCTGTATCCCTTCTGAAAGTGAGTTGCTATAAGAGGAAGTGAAATGGATACAACCCTAGCTTCGATAGGAATCGCACACAAGACCTCCGGCTAGCCCTGTGGCAGGGAGCTAGTATTCCCCACACTGGAGGATATATTTATTTGGCTGGCTTGCGAGTGCTTTGCTGGGTTGAGAGTTTACGTATTACAACCCCTAGGGTGATCTTTACTTCCATCGACCTGTGTTATGCAGATCTTATGTTAACAGAGAAGGTGGATTTCAAATAAACATGCTGCAGGTATATAATATGGGCCGTGTGGCTTGACGAGTGGGAATGAAGTCTAGTGATGCTGGTAGTGTGACCTTTCGCCTCTTTACCTGTTGTCCGTTTGGCATCTGCACTCTCTCTGCTGCTGGGATATGGCCAGTGGCCAACCAACGGCCAATGCTAGCTGTGGCAGAGCGGTGTTGGTATTACTGGTAGGTATCAGTGATGGACGTGCTGAGGTTTAAAATAGGTCATCCCCTCTGTGCCCGGCGATAAGGATTCAAGGCATCCCTTGCAATGTCAAGAGTTTCTGTTTCTAACCCCCCTAGAAGCGGGGATAGCTTCCCCCTCACACTTCTGAGGTCCTAAAAGCTATGAATTTTAATATGAAAGGGCTAGCAGAGCAGGCTTCAGGGCAATCTGCTGCACCTTCACCGCTGTACAGGCCAGAGTGTCACTTCAGGGTGCACAAGTACCAGGCCCTCAAGTACAGCAGTTTAAACAGCTGAGGACTCTGCATCGGTAAGCCAGCGTCCACCAAAGGGTCCTCAACATCTTCAGCAGCCAAGAGCTTCAGAGGATCATCAACTTCCAGAGGGTCTCCACCTCTACAGCGACCTCCAGTACCAGAGATCCTTTGATACAGCGTTACAAGAGGGTCCTGCCAACGCCACTCTCATTGACCCACCCTTCCTTCTAGGTCAACCACCTTGAGGTCACGACAACGTCCCCTCTGGTTCTAGCCAAACCAACATCTTCATTGCCCTTCTGGTGATGACCAACTGTTGCTTCTGAACACACCATTATTAAATTACAGAATTTAATTAATTTGATCTTAAATGAATTAATGATTCTTGCCAAGTCAATTCAGAACAAACATCTAATAACTTTGCAATCAAGTTGCCTGAGTTCAATTATAAGAATAATTGCTATTGTCAATAAACATTATTATTATTTTACTAGGAGAGTGCTGCCCCACATGTCAAAATACGTTATCTAATAAAAAAAAAAAGCTTTTGAAACATAATTGTTTAATGTTTTCTTATTGGTAGATTTGCTCTCCACTTTAAGCTCTTAAGGTCAAGTTGTGTTAGTTTCATCTTGAGGGAAAGCCAATGAATTCATGTACAATGCCATAAAGGCAGTTACACATACAATCTTAAGAGGCAAACAGAGATCTGTCGCCTGGTAGATCATCTAGAGCACCTGAATCACCTTAGGTACACATCCATACGTGGAATAGAGTAGACTTAGGTACCTCCCTACTCTGCCAGCACTGTCACGGCCTGGAGAGAGGAGAGCTTTAGCCACCCGACCTTCTACGGAGATTTCACCTCAACACTTCTGTATAAAATGACATTTTCACCAGCTAAGCTCTGTTCCTCCGCTGTAACGGCTGGAAGTTCCACCCACAGCTGAAAGGCCGGGCCGGAACAACAGAGTGTGTGGTCTTGTCGAAAACCATAGTGTTCAGAAGTACACTATAGGGATTCATTCTTACACCGGCTTATCCTCAGGAGTCTTGATTTCTGATTACTCATGCTTTACGCAAAGAAAGGAGGTGCATAATGTAGACAAATTTGAACTCCAGAGTGGAAGAGTTAGACTAGCTACCTTAGCAGCAGAAGACACTACGGCTTTATTTGAACAACCAACGCAGTTACCGTTTGAACCACACCCTATTCATCTAGCCATTATAAAATATGGAGATACTTTATTATGGTTAGACCATTAGTGATTGAAACATCCCCCAAAACAATTACCCTCCAACTTCGAGCAACACCACAATACCACTCCACCGCAGCCAACACTGGCCACTGTACAGCTGCCACCTGCCACAGCCAACCAGTCAGCGAGGAGAAGTGCGCCACAGCCTGGCATTCAAAAGTAAGGCCTCAGCGACAGATTGTACCTGTAACCTCAGATTGTGTTCCAGTGGGGAAACCCACTAGGCCCACACTATACAATGGCAAGGCACCGAAACATAGTTAAATCCCCTTTTGTTTCGGACATTTTAGATGTCCTTCGCGATACTGACTTCATGTTGGTCGAAGTCTTCCTCAGAAATTAAAATCCAAACTACCCACTAACTCACATCTAGCTTTAAATTAGTGCTGATGTTCAAGATCCCGATTTCTTTAACCAGAGCGGACGATAACAAGCTTCACTGTTTAAAAGCATTGCCCAATATGGCGAACACCCAGCATAGCTAACGAATGTTCTACTTCAAGTGAATTAATCCTTGGGCTTGCGTTTAGCCTCTGATCTACATAAGTCGTCTAATTGAAGTGTCGAGTTTATGATATACAATCTGTATGCGTTTAGGTTTGATTTACCTTTAGTTAATCTAATCTAGACAGTAATGATATGCAACAATTTCAATATTTGTAATTTACTTTTAGTAGTTTTAATTTACATATTTGTAGTTCCAGGAGTCACTGCCTGAATGGGCTACAGTCTTGTATTGGCTAGACTGAGTTTGTAGTGGCGATAGTCTGTACTGATGTGTGGCATGGTGCAGCTAGTCATCGGGCCATGAATGGACTCGAGTTCTTGCGAGCCAAAAACGTGCTTGGCTGATGACATCAGATTTAGTTTTCATATGGCAGTAAGTAGCAGCTGGCACCAGACTGTAACCTGTGATATTTATGACCCGGCTGTGGCTAACGGCAGTGGTCGGCCCCAGTGTAAATTTTCCGTGCTGGTGGAACGTGGTTGTGTGCGATGCGGAAAAATGTATGATTGACCACATCGTCAATCAGTTCAATTAGCAGGAAGTGGTGCCAGAGTCAGATTCCCGATGTAAAGTGGATGTTACGTTTATGGCTCCACTGTTAATTTTGAATCACGCGTGCGCCAGGTCATTTAGACGGGAACTATGAACAGTCAACGGTATTACATGAGCATTTTCTTCTGGTGCTGATTTGTGTCTACATGACTACTACAAACTAGGAGACTTTCGATGGTGTTCCTGGGCAGGCAGCCTGCAAGGGTACCTGATCGAGGCACGGTGCGGAGGCCACGCAGCAACGCCAGTGGGGCGATCAAATTGAAGACAGCGCTCTTTAGTTCATGCCTATGCACCAGTGTTTCCCTTGTTCATCAGAATTACAGGTACTGTTACGATGCATCTATAATCGTGTCCGTGATAATAGAGAACAATCACATACATTGTATGGACATAAAGCAAACAACAGTGAAAATCCAGCAAAGTTCAGCTGCAACAATTACAGACTGTGACTACTTGGTAATTAATTTAAACAGTTAATAATTGTATTATGTAAATTGTTAAATCCACAATGTCTTTAGTAACGTCATTCACACAAAGGCTATCTTTTTGTTTAACCAAAAGCCATAATCACTATACACAAAAATTGAAAAGGGACCGATCCGAGGTGGCAAAGAAGGGAAAAGTAAATGTAAACTTTGTGTTGTGAGGGGCGAGGTACATTTGATCCTTCTAGCCACTATGGCAGTCTCAAGCCAATGAGGTTGACATGAGTGTATAGAGCAGTGCTGGAATGCAAGGGCAATTGAAACAGGAGATTCCTGAGAAAACCATCCAACCAGTGGCATTGTCTGGCACAATTTCCCCACATGAAAATTCTGGAGTGACCTCGCCAGGAATTAAACCCAGTTTGCCTAGATGGGAGGCAAGTAGTCTGACCACTACACCACCAAGGCCCCTCAAGCCAAAACACTGGGTCAGTCTGCAAGATGGGAGTCAGCAAATGCCTCCATGTGTATTAAATGTAACATTTCTTTTATGTTTCCAAGTTTAAGATAACCAGTTTGTATAATAGACACCACAGCATATGGCCCTGATGGACACAAATCTGGTTCACAAAAAATATCAGAATGCAGAAACACTTACCACCGCATCACAATCGCCACACTCACCATTACAATCACTGTTTTGTTACAATGCATGCAGTTTTGGGCAGAAAATTTCTGGGAGCTCATTTTGAAAAGTTTTAATTCAACGTGAACTACTGAGCTAAAGACAACTCACAATCTGGGCAGCAGAAAAAGGGAGATACTATGGCTTACCTGCTGGCAGTATTACTCTGCTGGCTGGTGTTGACAAGGCTGCTGTCAGGAGTGTTGTTGTTGCTGTGCTCTGGCGTGAGGGAGGACATGCTCGACAGGCTAGACAGCACCTCAGACACTGGAGCCACCCCGATTGACGACAGGATATGGTCCAGGTCCTTGCGGTTGTCCTTGTCCACACCCGCCACCCGCAGTGGCGACTCCTCCACCTGCAGTGCAACAAGTTACCAGTGCCCTTCATCTCAAACTGTGGCAGGCCTTAGTCAGCCAACATACCAGCCTTACATTCGATTATGTACATATAAAGTTCCCAGCTCCACGTTCTATCACTACAGTTACTGAACAATTTTGGATCGGAAATATCTAACAGATAATATGGTAAATATATTTTTATTACAATTTTTCATATTTAGCAAATTTTCTATCTACATTCATCCTTCCTCGGAAACGAACTAACCTGATTTTACATAATATAACCACTGTTTTTTCATCTCTACAACTGAAGATTTTGTATAAATTATCCCAATATCAGTGATCAACCTAATAATTTACAGCGCTAGACAGAAATCGCATTAACTCCTATGGATTACACACACTATTAACAATAGTTTTTTTTATGTGAATAACATAAGTAAGTCTTTAACATCAGACTGTGGTTCATTAAAACCAAGCACGCACAGGCATGTTTCATGAGCAAGGTTATCTAACAACGCTGACTTACATTAAAAAGAAAAACATATTAACGCGGACGATTTTCTCACCATATTTAGGTCTGTTTATGATTGTTTGACAATATCAATATTGAAGAATATAGACAAAGCATTTGGCAGTTTAAATACAGATGTCATGTTTTAATGTTTTTGTTTACATATAGAGGAAGGATACGTAATCAGTACTTGAAAGTAGAAGTCTAGCTAAATATAAGCATGAATTTACTTTGAATGGCCTATAACCATAACTGTACCGTAATATGATCCACAAATTACTTACATCTTTCTGTTCTTTCTCTCTACGACGACGTTCCTTCTCTTCACGAATGGCCTGTAACTTGGCCTTCTTCCTTTCCAATTCTGCCTTGCGATCTGCCATTGCCAATATTGGTTTCACAACTACTCCTGTAAACACAAAAATATCACAGTTAATACTCATACAGAATCACCTTGGGTTCAACAAATAGCAGACGTGTATATTCAATTCATAGGTTCCCAAATAGGTAACTGTTGTTTGCAAAAATTAGCCTATTGGAAAATTTCAATATTTTTTTCAACCACAAAAAAACAGTAATATGGAAATGTTCGAGATTCCTTACAGCTCGGTAACATCCATGCCACAATTATGCCAAGATACACGTCCAGTATGTTCAAGATGGTCATAATGTTACACGTAGAGTAATTACCTGACCTATATATAGTAGGTGAAGATGGTGTAACCCAACAATACAATGATAATAGCTTCAAGCTGCTAGTTACATGTTTTAAGAGGTCGGGAATGAGTGTGTTGCATTTGCATCTATCTAGCTAATATACAGGTAGTAACATGGATAACAGAACTACAGTACTTGTCTTGTGCAACTTGCATTAAATAATAGAACATATTTTATCTCCGAATCTGGTATGAAATCTGCCTTGTACCATTTTTTTCAATTATTCACCACTGTGTATAAGCAGTTGACACATTCTTGCAGGGGAGCATTTCCTGGGGAAAAGGGGAATTTGCCTTCCCTAACTAGTTTAAATGTGTGTGCTGATCCTGTTTCTATTGTTTTGAGATTGCAGGGTCTCTCCTGGGGTGTCAAGTAAGTGTGTAATAGGTTTGCCTGACTGGGTCGAGGATCTTACAACCTAGGAAGATTCACGGTTACACCCTTTTGGTCGAGAGACTCTAGTAGGAGGGGAATCCAACCCCAGGGTAAGTTTGATACGGCTTACCGCGATGGTTGTCAAGAAACGTGATGCCAGCTGTTACTGGTTAATGAATTAAGGGAGAAGGACTAACTCTGGGCCTGAACTTATTCTGAGGGGTCAGAGTTCGGTTCTTTCTGTACTGTTTGGTTTAGTCTGCTAGCGAGCTGGAACGAAATTGTGAGATACCAACACTATCCTATGAGGGTTTGCGACTTTGGGTGGTAGGCAAACTTAAATGATCTTCCTGGCGGCTGTGTGAACCAGGCACGTGGTAATAGGTTCCCATACTAGACAGACAGGGAGAGATGAAGGGGTTGGTTCTGCTGTAGGCAAAGGCAAGCCAGGGTGTCAATATAATTGACAGTGTGCCAAGGCCAAGTAAGGAATCTCCACATTGTCGTACAGATTCGAGTATTAGGGGAATCTCGTTAGTGTGTTCTACGTCTGTACCAAATAACAGTTCAAGAATACTGTTAAAGGAGTCGTCATTAGTTGGCGGAGTTACCGTATCTTTTAAGGCTACTAATTCTCTTTGCAATGCCAATTGGGCTAACCGGCGTATTTGACTGACTTATCCTTTAGTTGAAAAAGACATCTCAATTGAATAAAACCGACAAAGCAGCACACTCCCAGTACACCAGGTGGTATCCAAGCTCTCCTGGGTTCTGTCTTTACTGCAGACTGGGACTGAGATAACGGATGATCAAATAGCCTGGGATCCTGGGTTTGTATCCCACCAGAGGTCAAAATGACCTGGGCTCTATTCTCGATATTCCGGTCTTATTTAGACTGTGGAAATTTATCCTGGCCTTTGAAAGCTGGGAATAAAGCAAGAACAACCCATCAGTTCCCACATGACTGTAGGAATGCTCTGTGTATGTAAGTGCCAGTGAGATCATCAACAAACTTATAACATTAGATATGACTCTGGGTAAAGTAAAATAATGAAAGTAGGCGACAAGTGCTAGTTTGAGTACAGATATTTTCTTATACATTTGAGAAAACAAGGGGATGCGTAGCTCCTTTGAATAACAGAAGCTACGAACATTTTACAAGTAATTAATGCTGAGAAATCAATGAACCAGTTTCTATTTTTATTAAAATAAAATATTATAGAAGTTATTTAAAAAAATACTAATTTTAAGAAAACAAATCAATTACGTGTGCTGATTAAACTTTGTATTTGAGGTTAGGGTATGTGGAAACTATTTCCGCTCTATTGCAAGTAGGAGTTTAGATACCTTAGAGATACAACCATTCATACTATATTTACTAAATAAGTTAATAAAATAAAAATTATTATAGATGTGTAATTCTCCAGAAATGTACACAATAAAATTAATTTGAAGCCCAGCTTCAAATTTTACAAGCATGTCAATTTACCCAGAAAATTGTGTATGTGTACTCCACTTTCCTGCCAGCCCAAAGAGTTTAATTCCTGTCCCCATTTATGGTTCTATAAACTGTGAAAATATATGTTGATATTCATTTTGTAATTACTATGTGAAGTATATTTGAACTGGTTTAAAATCATTATAACACTCGCAATGGGGACTGCTATGATTGATGCACTACACCTAATGAATTGGGCAGAGCGAGTATGGAACACTGTGGCGGAAAATAAACATCTAATTTGGGACTGCAATACAGCCAGAGCTGTTAAAATTGAATTTGATTGCTACTTGCCTGCACGCACCTTTTCACGAAACCACGCATGTAAATAGATGTTTTGTTCACATAAAAGTTACACTGACGAAACGTGAAAGTAGTAGTCCACATTTTAGAAACACAGCTTACAGGTTATTAAAAACTCTCAGCACTAGAACGTGAGCCTAATGTTAGTGAAGAATCTACTGTGTTGCGGAAAATTACTTGAAACCATTCTGAAGGTGACTCACCCGCCTCCGAGCAGATCGGTCACATACGTCTAACCTCAACCATGCGCATGGCTACACTAGCTTGCGGCGCGCTGCGCACGCGAGGCCGTCAGACGCCCCCTCGTGGCAGCACCCGGAACTACGCATACGTCTGGCATGTTCCATTAACTCCTTTTACTTTCTTGCCCCTCCTTGATATTTTGAGCCACATTTTGGGGTGTACAAATAAGCGCCTGCTAGCCTGAATAACAGTGGTCTTCCTCTATGAGTGATGCAGACTGGCTGACGAGGGGATGACGTAGACATCAGAATCCGCAGTTAGGCTTAATGGCGCTAGGCGCGGCAATTATGAAAGTTGAAAGGCTAAGTAATTTCATAACTATGTTGTTTTGGTACATTGCCCTGGTAATTAGTAGATTACTTACATAGTTGGGATGTTGAATTGTACAAATACTTATGTCTTCCCTGAGTTTTGAAGTGTAGGTCTTTTTTAATAGTTAGTTTTAATTTTTCTGGCGTCTTTCATGATATTTGGGGAAGAGATTCTTCACCATCAATATTACAACAATCATAAATTGGTGTTGTTAATAAGTTTTGTAAGAGATACTTTTTCTTAGCAATGAATGTGTTTTATATATGTAAAAACTTTTTGAAGCTTGGTATCTTTTGAAGCGTGGTGGCTACCACAGTTTTCTATTGTCTGCCAATAGAGGGAATCATAGTGACTTTTTTAAATGTAAATTTCATTCCAAGGTTGTATGTTTCAGGTTTTGCTCCTCTTGTCTCTCATGGTGGATTTAGAAAGCGTCGCATAAGCTTTGCTGTGATTTTGTTGGGACAGATCAAGACGTTTCTTTTTCTGTATGTTGCAGTATATATTCCTACCTTCCCCCAGTTTGGCAACATCAGAGAGTATTATATTGGATAACAAAAAATTCCTTTTATGTAATTTATGGTTCAATATATGGAAATTTTTCTGAATTGTGTGTCTGGTATTGACCGTAGGTTTGTGTGCCCTTTCCTGCCTTTCCTAATCCTTGCTACGTCCCAAAGAGGCGTAACAAATTCTTACTGTCAAAGAGTAGTTCTCCTCACGTAGCATTATGTACAAAGTTTCTAGAGCTCCAACGAAATTAGTAAGGATACATTAATATTCTCACTTCTCGTAAACCAGGAAAAGGGAAAACTATTTCTTATTAAAAATCACTTTTGTTAATTCTTAATTGGAATTAAAATATTTTGAAATATCTCTAGGTTCTCAAATTATATGCTACGACAACTTACTCAGTCTAAAGAACGTGGACCTCTGGTTACCACCCACGTAAACAAATTAATGTTAGAATGTTTCTTTCAAATTCACCAAAACTGAGTTTGCTCCTCTGTGTACCAAGACATGACACCGGTTAACTTGGATAAGCATCTCAAACTTTAATAAAAGGCTGGCATCACCAGTATAAAGGAGTCACAGCATGGTTTGAGGAGGGGATACTCACATGAGACTCAGCTGGCTGGGTTATTAGAGGATCTGGTGCAAGTAGTTGATGAGGGGAAGCAGGTGGATGCCTGCTTCATAGATTTTGAGAAGGCATTTGATAAGGTGCCTCATGGGGCATTGATGAGGAAAGTGGAGGTGCTGATACCAGACAGGAGGGTAGTGGAATGGATAGGGGACTTCCTCAGGTGGCGAAGGCAGAGGGTGAAAGTGGGGGAGGCAATATCGGAGGAAGGGGAGGTTACATCAGGGGTACCACAGGGAAGCGTGCTGGGTCCTTTGTTATTTACCATAATGGTAAATGACATGGGTTTGGGGATTAGGGGAAAAATAATATTGTGTTGTGTATGCAGTAGTGGGAAGGGGGGGGGGGGGGGGGGAATTTGCAGGCGGGAATTTGCAGGCGGACATTGACAAGATATGGTTGTGGACCGTTTACAATTAAGAAGGTGATAAGGATGGACAAGAGGTAGAAGAAGCAGCAGAATATAAGTATCTAGGGATTGTAATGCATGGAGACATCAGATGGAAAAAACAGGTAGAGACGGTGGTTCGAAAGGGAAGAAAGGCTGGGAAGGGTGCTGAATGGAGTCAGCTGTGAGGTGAAGGAGAAGGCGTATGGCACAATGGTACGGTCAACGATAGAATATGCTGCAGCAGTATGGGACGTGGAGGTGCGAGAACTGGAAAAGGTGCAGAGAAGGGCAGTAAGATGGGTGAAGGGTAGGTGGAGAAGGCAGGGGGAGGAAGATGAGGAAGAAGGGAACTATAGACCATCAGTGATGATGAAAGAGATGGGGTGGAGCTCATTGAAGGACAGGACAGTTGAACAGCTAGTCAGGATGTGGTGAATGAAGAGGGAGGATGGGGAGGGCTACACTGCAAGTTAAATAAGTGGGTATTTATAGAGGAAGAGGAAACGACAGTGAAAAGCTTCAGAGGGTGTTGTGGACAATGGAGCGAGGTAGACAGTCCATGCTTGTGAGATCTGTGAGGGAGTGGAATGTGTTACGGGAGGAAATGGAATCAGCGAGGGGGGTTGGAAAGTTCAGGAAGGGAGTGGAAGAGCAGTTTGTTCGGGTAAGGGAGAGGGCACATCACCCGGCGGTAGTCCAATTGCCAGTGTATTATATTATTTGAGTTAATGTAAGTAATAATGACTCTCTCTTCAAGCACTAGTCAATTTTGATCGTCACATGAATTCTGTGGTATCGATGTTCTTATAGGCCACGCACGACACACACACATACACTGGAATTATAGGATATAGCCCTACTTTCTGTGCACGATTGTAGCAAGTGTCATGCTAATACATGTAGTCTATCTGTGCCTGTGCTGTTTTCTGTGCTAAATTAATTGTAGCACGGCCTTTACAAAGAACGTCAGTCAAATGCTACAAAAGGAATATTCAAAGTTTGTGATTTTAAAAGCCCCTCCCAGATATGAATTATTAAACGTGCGAAGCAAGGAAATGCTGCTTGAATTATTTTCTGATACGTGCCACTCATTCGTAAATTCACCATCAATAAAAGTTGATATGCAGTCACCACAAACCTCTGCCTCAATCTCGGAAAATCACTATTTTTATCGACGTGCCTGGCAAGTGGTGACATCAGAGGCTACATTACTCCACCAGACCTACGCCATACTTACTCTAATAATGCAGCTGTAGCAAGTACACATCAATACATTATAGATCTTCCATATACGTGGCAGTTTTGCATCTTTATTTAGTCTGCCATTTACAAATTTACTTTACTAAACCCACAACTGTCAACTACACACAGCTCCATTCCACCATTTAAAGTAGCCTTCGCGTTTAATACCGGAGCAAGAAACGTCAATAATAAAATTTTTTTTTCTTTTTACGTTAGGTTTCCTTTTATTAAATTCAAAATAAGAGAGTACGCGAAAATTAATATACATTCTCAATATGTATTTAAAAATTAATCATTTGCAGAACTAATTTAATACATAAATGTTATTAATATTTGCGAATTCAAATTAAAATTACCCCCACTTTACATTGCCGTTAATGAAAAGCTGGATTCACAAACAACCGTTTCATCCCACAGTCACCTGGCCATCAGTCGGTCACGTGATCTCCAACCAATCGCAAGGCAATTTTTTTTCTATTCGTCAAACTATAATATATATCTCAAACATTAAAGCTTTAGCTCACAACCATCCGTCGCTTCCATCAGTCGCCCGCCCGTCAGTCAGCCATCCGTTGGTTATTCGTCGTCAATTGAAAGCATATCAGTACAGTTCTGTCTTTCCTAGGCTTAGTTTCCCGTACAGCCATAGTAAATATTGAATTCTACCCGTATTGGAGAGGGAAGAAAAATCCCCAAACAATAATTTGACGAACACAATCCTGTTACTTGCCGAAGTAGGTCACAGACATCCATCTCTTATGAAAACCTGAACAACACTGACAGTAAAGACATTATGAGACTGAACAATTTCATCTGGTGAGACGGAGAAGTTAGATGCGCCATTTTATCCACTTCACAGACATGTCGCTGTGCTGGAGCGAGACGTACAACCTTTCTCCACAGAGACTGGAACAATACTGACGTTAGAGATGCCGTAACACACAATAATTATACAAATCTAGACAGAGTCAAACAATAATGCCATATTATAATGCTTCAGATACAGCTTCAGCTGAGCATCGCTACAGACAAATCAATAGTATGGAGTCATTTATTTGGTGCAGAAAGTATCTTCAAATGATGAAAATTTAGTTCTTTTTTACATTCGTAGGCGAAATTGATTCCGCACTAAAAACTCTAATAGAACATCATATACTTTTATCTGATAAGGGTATAAAACACACTCTCCGTCAATTGGAGGAGAAATTCCACAGTGATGTAAACAGTCATATAACTCATAGTGAGCTTGCATTTGGCGACAATGAAATAAAAGGTGATTAATAGTCTGCGCACTGTCCCCGTCATGACAATTAGGACATTCAGTCAGTTTCAACTTGTGAAGATGCACGTTACAATGTCCATGATTTAACCTCAGCCGGATAATCGTCGTCGTGAAATAAAGTTTTTCCTCACTTTGCCACTAAACCATGTTTGCGTTTGTAAGTGCGGTTGGCTATTCTTCTAGGGCGGCTGAACCTCACATTCTTGCCATTGGGTTTCTCAAATACCGCGAAGGTGGCGTTTGGCAAATATAGTGAACATATTCAAAGTTGGAACAGTAATCGACTTGTGAGAAGCCAGTTTTGCCAGTTTATCAGCCATGTCGTTGGCGGGTATACCCACACGACTGGGAAGCCACACAATCACAACCATAGCACCCGTGATCTCAACAGTATATATAAGATGCTTAATCTGTAAGATAATATAATCTGGTTGACAATGACAGTGGAGAGAAGCAAAAGCAGTTCCGACACTGTTAGAATCTGTAAATTTGCAGAGATTTTAGGCTGATATAGTCCTGCAATACTCCAGTGCTTTTAATATAGCACCTGCTCAGCATATAATATACAGTCAGAAGACGATAACGTAAATAAACAAGACGATTTGTATGCAGGAATATAGTAGGCACAACCACCTGCATTTAGGGATTTCGATCTTTCAGTATAGATGAGGAAAAAGTTAGGATATTGGCTCAGACACTGCCAGTATAGCGCATTAACTTCTCCACCACTCATGCAGCATTTGCGTTCTGTAAATAAACATGCACACATGTATAAACAAGCACAGGAAAGTCCACCATATAGCCGGTAACGCGCTTCACACAAGGAAAAAGAGGGCGATATTAAAAATAACAATCAAGGACATCAATATCAATATAATTTATAATGGTACGGAGAGGAGATTCAAGAAAATAATTTGCCTTTATCCATAATTTGTTAGACAATAACCTTCTATGTAGGCCATATTGTGGTATATTCGCCTCAACATGAAGTGCCCCAATGGGAGTGGACCGCAGTGCCCCTAGACATAAACGTAGACTGGCATTTTGTAAACGCTGTGAGATTGTGAGGGTAGTATCACATAGCAAAGTCATAAAAACACTACCACAATCCATCTTGGTACGAATAGATGTTCGATAAAACAGTAACAGAGTGTGAGGATCACCACCCCAAGCAGAGTGCCCAAGCAATTACAACTGAAACGTTTGCTGTATCTTCACAGTAAGATGAGTTACCTGGTCCACCCAAGAAAGAGTAGAGTCAAGAATGATGCCCAAGTAAGTAGTAATTGTCACCACCTCCAAAGGCGCATTGCAAGGAAGCAGACGGGTCTGTGACTGGTTAATTCGTTTTCTAGTAAACACCATAGCTTTAGTTTTGTGAACTGATGGTTTCAGATAATGAGTACAAAGCCAGGTGCCAAGATGTTGGAGGGCATCATTCATAACTAGTACCGCATCACCAACAGTGGAGGACAAATGGAACAAAACATCATTAGCATAACTAATAAATCGAACAAATGGGCCAAGATGGAAGATCAGTTCTTGAGTGTATATAAGGTACAAAAAAGGACTAAAAAGGACTGCGAAGTGCCTTGATACACCAGTCTTCCAGGTGTTGTATGGGTGTCTGTTTTAAGGTAAGTGATCCTAATCTGAAAGAGAGCCTTGAAGATGCGGACGAGAAACATTGGCAGCCCAACCTGAGCTAATTTGTACAAAAGCACAGGAATGTTTACTGCAACAAATGCAGAGTGGATATCAAGACAGCACACACATAAAACATAATTGCTAGTAAATGCATCCTTAGCCCATTTAATCAATACTGTGACAGCATCCAGAGAGGTCCATCCTTTACGAAAGCCTTGTTCCCTGCACAAGAGGTGATTAGTCTCTAACCATGATTCCATCCTTTTCTTCAAAATATTTTCAAAGAATTTGTTTACACAAGAAGACAGCATTATAGGTCTGTAGGATGTCGGTAATGTAACATCTTTACCAGTCTTGAGAATGGGCAAAACAATGTTTTCTTGCCATTGGGTAGGAATTACCTGATGCAGTAATATACAATTTAAGATACATAGTAACAGGTGATGGCCTTCCTGTGGAAGCTCCCAGGCATGCTGATATGTAATCCCATCTGGTCCTGGTGATTTCAATCCATCTCTATGAGAGTGACGATATTCTGCAATGCAAGCTCAGACATCAAGATAGCAGTATCCTTAGCAGGCCATCTTGTGGGATTAGGTACAGATGCAGAATGATAACAAGGAGATTCATCATAGGTTGGGACATAATCAGCAGAAAAACATTTATGGATAGCAGTCAGAGTGGAGTATCCCAAACTTACGGATCGAGGAGAGGATGAGCGTTGTCGTAGAGCATGGAAGACTTTCCAGACTTCACTGGAAGAGGTAGCAGAGGAGAGCTGTTGATAATAAGCCTGCCAGTGAAACTTCTTCTCAGTTCTGACAGTCAACTTAAAACAAGCTTGTACCTCCAGATAATATAAAAAATTTGTCTTCGCAATATGCTCTTTGTATGTCCGGAAGGCCAGAAGTATATCTGCATTAACGGATGTACAAGAAGAAGTCCACCATGCACAATATGGTCTATGAAGTCCAGACCTATAAGGTTTACATGGAGTAATGGCTCGTAAGGATGATGTGACCAAATTATGAAAGTGATCATACATAGTTCGGACATCACCACCCAAGATAGTAGGGGAGCTTATATGATGTACTATATGTTCACGATATGCCTGCCAAGAAGTTCGCCGGTAATTATAGAAGTACCGCAAGGGTTGCATATCAGGATGAATAATAGGAGTAGTTGTACACATATCCTGATTAACTATTTCAATGGTAAAATGATCACTACCTATAAGAACGTTAAGCGCAGCCCAAGTGAAATCCTTGGCGAGTCTGGGAGTACACAGCGTGAGATCAATGACAGAACTGTGTTTATCATAAGCTCCCACATAGGTAGGACTGCTATCATTCAATAGCACATAAGGTGAGGTATCAATGCATTCTGCCAGATTCTTCCCAGCCAGATCACACCTCACATCACCCCACAATGTATGATGAGCGTTAACATCACTGCCTGCTTATTATGGCACCATGATTGTATGCCCCAAGCAGACTGTCCCAGAAAAGGTACTTGTAGCATGCCACGTTGGAGCATAAAGGGAAAGTATAGTCAATTCGACATCATGGAAGACAACCTTAGCTGCAACTGCCTCAACATTATCAGGCAACTTGAACACCTGTAATTCAACTGAGTATCTGGCAGTGCTGACACGTATGGCAACACCATGTTTATTCATTGGAGCTTTATGATACACTGTGTATGCAGAAAAGAAACCTTGTTGGTTAGCTGAAAAGCACCAGTGCATTTCTTGAAGCAGTATAACGTCAGTAGGGGTGGTACTAACATACTTCTGTGGAAGTCCTCGTTGAAGTGACAAAGACCTACAATTCCACTATAGTATTCTCATGGTAGGAAATTTATAAAGGAACAGAGTAGTATAGACATTCCGATTCGGGCACAAATGCAAAAAAGTGGTTCAAAAAGTTGAGTTTGGGAGCAGTTCCTAAAAAGTGGCTCAAAAAGTTGCGTTTGAGCACAAACACAAACCATGCTGAAATAAATTATACACAGTATGGATACAACGTGATAATTACTTCTGGAAATTTTAAAGTAACCTTACCAGACAGATATGCTCAGATCTTTCGTGAAAAAGATTTAAATGAAGTTAATCGTGAAGGTATAAGTTTTGCATATGATGGAATGGTGGATTGTGGTGTTAAACAATGCATTCTATTCGGTTTTTACAAGAGTAAATGATCGTCCTCATATAATTAGACACCAGTTGATTTTTAATTGTGCTAATATCTCTATAAAGTTTTAATGGTTATCCAATCATTAAAACACAATTATCGCTCTGACTTCGGCAGTGTGCTACAACATAGTCTAATTAAAAATTTAGATACACATCTCCAAATTCGACATATTAAAGTAGTCGCAACATTGAATTCCTTTTCCAAATCTTTCATTGCACTTTCTATAGAAATATTATTCATTTTTATCACATGAAACTTTAATCGTTTTTAAACTTTTAAAGTTATTATATATAGAATATGACTACTTCCAACCATAACAAAATATCTATGGTCTCATCTCTAATACCACTGTTCTTTCGGACAAATCAAAGTTAATTAACTTACCTTTTTGATACTTAATTTCAACTTTTATTTCATTAACTTAATATGTTTGCACTGGGAAAAATAATGGATAACCTGGTCCATAATAGAACATGACGCCAAATACAAATGTTGTTCTTGGTTTAAAAGTGGTAATTATATTAGATTCTCTATGATTATAATCATAAAGTTTTAATATCATACCATTTACTATATTACAGTGTATATTTATTGATTCAAATGGAGCAAATTTTGGAATTGTATAGCCATAATGGTCCACATTTGCTTTCAGAGTTTTATTTTCTGCAAAACCCAAAAGTATTCCTATTGAACACCATTTTCCAAACTGTAATTTAAGCGTACATTTAACTTTAACTCTGTTTGATATTTTATCCAGCTCGAAATATATGTCATTTTCTTTCCCATCTGTTGAACCTACACTAAATGAAAAAATTGTTTTTATAGTTTTTTCAAGATCTTTTAAGCTATATTGGGCAACTGGAAATTCAATTGCTGATTCCATATCATTCTGGCCCACAAAATATAGCTTATTTTTCCCAGAGATAATGTTATGCATTAGATAAGTAGTATAGAGCTGAACTAAAGCCAATGAGTGCCCATCTATTTCTAAGGGTAATGTAGTATTTTCTTCAACACTGATTTGATAGGAGACAAAGTTCTTATAAGTAAAAGTAAAAATTTGTTTGAAAAAGGATATACACCAAATTGGTCCTCTGAAGTATTTGAGGTGTGTGAAGTATTGTACACGAACCCCACGACATATAGAACACAAGATTTAAAAAATTAACTTATTAAAAGAATTTTTATGAGCCAGAGCTGCTTAAGAGCAAATATTATAAAGACTACTTAGTGGAAAAAGTTTTGCAAAGAAAAGGAAATAGGCTACTAATTAAATGGATAGGTTTTGATAGTAATGATAATTCTTGGGTTAATAAGAAAAGTGTAGTTGTTAAAGAAATTTTTTCCTTTATAATAAATGGATCAACAAAAAATTGAAAGTTATGAGCGACAGTCGTTTCCGCCAAACGACCAAACAAAAAATTATTTGTATGAATACAATAAGCGCGAATGGAGTTTGATATTCCTATTGACGATGCATTTTCACATCCGAATGAAGCTTATGTATACCAACAGTATAAGCTAACTAAAAGAGATACAAATGTAGATTATGAAAAAACTTCAACTATTGATCTTTGTGAGAATTTCTTCCCATTCCAGTTCTCAAGATTAGAGATCTCTAAACATGGTTGTATTATCGAAAGTATTGACAACCCTGGCATCACTTCAACAATGATGCATACATTGCTAGGTTCGGAATCAGAATCAGCATACTTCCAAATGTCGGGGATAGAACTAGGTAAATATGTTAGGAAAGATAAGCATAACGAAATTACCTATCCTTTAAGATATTTGTTTGGGATTATGAGAGATTGTAATGAAATATTCTGGAAAGGTGGGTACAAGATCACACTCATTCGAAATTCTAATGATAATGTTTCTTTTCACAGAAGACCTCCAAAGAAAGCAGATGGATCTAAATATGAAGATAAAAGACCAGATGCTGCTAAAATTGTTATTGAGAAGATGGAAATTCTGTGGCCAATTGTTGAATACAATCCTATTTATGGAGATTAAATTAAAGAATAATGATACAAACACCCCAAAATTCCAATTAGTTTAAATTATTGGCAATGTCTTGAAAAACCAGTACCTACTAATGCAAACTCATTCCAGTTTGATATAAAAGATCAGTTCAATTCAATCCAATTCGATATGCCAGACTTTGTCATTGTTGGATTTCAGCAAAACAGAACAGAAGATCCTGGACAATTCACACACGGTTCAATGTTTGACTCTTGTTTTGTCAAAAATATTTCTATTAAGAAAGGACGGAATAAAGTGTTTCCCAAAGAAAATTGGAATTTAAACACTGATGATAAAATTTTCGATAGGATGTATATTGCATACACTGATTTAGGAAATTCAAAGAATAAACTAGATACCCCTTATCGTAATAATGAACTGCACTTCAACTTTGGGTCATTTCTTGGGAGAAGCTGATTGTATGTTATTGATTGTTCTTACAGAAAAACCACTATTATAAAAGATCAAACTAATCTGAAACTTACAGTTGATTTTAATAAGCCAATATTAACTACAACTATTTGTAATGTGTTACTAGTAAGCCAAAGAAACCTAATTTATGATGTTAAAAGTGAAAAAATCACCGAAGTCCGATAGTGCGCAAACATGTATGGTTATTAGTTTTTAATGGATGGTTATGCATTAAAAGCATTTACTGTTATATAATTTTTTATAGTATCACTCTTTTTCAAATTTTGTAGTGCCCCCATGGTAGTGTACAAATACCATCTTTAAGAATAAATCTTTTATCATCTTCGGGACTTGATGCTTTTTTTTCTCAGCTCAATCGTATAGAGTTCGTGTTTCATACTTTTAATAAGATTCATACCTTTGTACAACACTTTTTTTAACCAAACAAACACTTGTTGTTGTCACCAAACCTAATCTCATCTCTGGCTACAGTGTTTTTCACACCCTTTGCTCTTTTCTTTACACAACCTTCCACATTTATTGCATACATTTTCGATTTCAATCCAAAAAATTCTGCCATTATTTTTCCATTACATTCATCTTTCATTTTACCAATAATCTTTTTGGTAACTATGGTATACCATATGGATTATCTTTTTTTTTAGTCAGAAGTATCAAAATGATTTAACCATTTCTTTCGTGTCACTGTAGAAGTCTGGTGTTTTTATATAATAGATGTACGAATCAGTATCTTGATAACACAGTTCAATATTTTCCCCATACTTTGGCTTCATTATATTATAGTGAAAATCATACATTAAGACTTTCGATAGATCAAGTATACTCATTCCAACATAAATGGGTTTGTTAAAGCGCAGTTTTGTTTTAATCATATGAACTGCAACCAAAGAGTTAGTAAATAAAGTTCCATCTTTGAAGTTTGGTTTAGCCATTAATTTATCCATTTGCTTAGAACTTGTGCACAACCGTATATCCACTCTGTTTCTAATATTTTCCATTGTTTTTTTCAAAAACGGAATTGTTCATTCATTTGTAGAAATCTTTTTCAAAGTCATTTGTACACTTTGTTCTCATATTTGTGTTTAGATCAATATAGGACTTGAGACAATCTGATTGAACAAACTCCAGAACGCTATGGATATTTTTCAACTTCATTACGAGAGATAGATATTGCTTAAAATTTACATAGTGTAATACATATTTCTCTTTACCATTAAGACTAGTCAGGAGTTTGGGATTTTTTGAACCTTCTGGTATTTTATTCTCTGGTGCCAATGGCAGATCTTTGTGGAGATCGTGTAGTTCATGTGGGTATTCCAAATAAACTTCCAATATATAACCTTTTTCTAGAATCATCTCGTATTTTTGTTACATCTATATTTGTATTTCTCCACATAAACCCACCATAGGGTAAATACAGACTCTTAGCCCATCCATATAAGTTATTTGCATTCAGATATGTAAGATAAAAGATTTCATTTATACTATCATAAGCATTCATATATTTATTATTTGCTTTAGCATATCGTTTACAACATTGTGAAATTCCACCACGAACATCTTTTTCTATCATCAAATCATGTCGTAATCTGTTAATAATTCTAGTTCTATTTTAGAATGTTTGAGCATAGCAACCTATGCTAACCCTGGAGCTGTGAAATGCCATGCTGGATCTAGCATATATGTTTTGAGACATACATCTCTAAAATTTTCCATTATATCAGACAATATCAATACATCAGATTTGCTATAGAGTACTGTGTACTCTCTTAAAGGTTTTATGTTGAATGTTTCCTACACCTCTTTTGCAAATTCGTAATCTTCGTCTGGAATGTCACATTTGTTGAGATAGTTGTAAAATGCAACTTTGGATGGAAGTGATGTCTCACAAAATTTTTAAGCACGATCCAAGTAGTTGTATGGGTAAGTTCCCTTTTTTATAACAAAGTCAAGATGTTCAATGGAAAAATGCATACACATTTCTCGGTATTGGCTTCTGGAAATGTTGCTAGAGAGTTTATCAATACTACTAGCCATAAATTTAAATGAGTCAATAAATCTAAGATTTACACTTTCACGTATATGTTTCGTAAAAGAAAAATATTTTGCTTCGTTGTTGGGAATTAGATCAATTTAATTTTCATCGATGCCAAGATCTCTTATGAATAAATGTGTGTCATAACCAGATAGATTGTGTATAAACACTGGGACAAAACATGGATTTCTATACGATAAGTTACAATCTCCATGTGCAACTCCCCTAAATTTCCCCGTAAGATGATCATGATCTCTCACAGAATCACCATTCAAAGACTCTAAACATATATGACAATGGGTAGCTGTATCATAAACAATTTGTTCTTTCTGAGTTAGTGGAAGCATTGGTTTTTCATTTGTGTATATATCACCAATAGACTTTGCTTCTTCTATTAGCATTTTAACGAACACATTAGATGCATCAGGCCCTTCGTAAGTTACTGGCGGTTTATAGTATCCATGTTCGTATTTTACATAGTAACAGAAGCTAATAGGCTCGTGTTTTTGGTATGGTTTCGTGTAACATTCGTCAGGGTTTGGTTGGCAAGTTTCGATTTTAGTCAACAAACATTCAAAATCAGCATATATCACAAACGGAACGCTCAAAGAATGATTTTGGTTTTGAAATCTTAATGTCATTTTTTCCTTTAGATGGTAGTTCAACCCTAACACCATCGTGATCTCGAAAGTCTTGTTGGTGATCTTTTAGCTTATTTACAGAGTAGAAATGTTGCAAACATCTATCACATATAAATATTTTGTGATCATTTTTCGTTACTTGTGATGCGACAAGTCTCGAAAGACATTTTACCCAGCAGTAGTGATCGTTCTTTTCGTCTTTGATATAGAGTAGGTTTATGTGTTTATCCATATTATTTTTGTTATTTTTAGTGGACAGATTATATATTTCTTACCGCCATCTTCTTCGTATGTGTATACATTAATAGAAATTCCACTTCTCTTCTCAAAGGTTGGTATGCTATCCAATTTCATTGGGAATTCCAAATCCTTAAGTGCATCAACAAACTCATGTTCGTAAGCTTCGTATTTATTCACTCTTTGAGGGTGTTTTTACTTGATGCAATGCAGATAGAACAGACCACAAAAATCATTTTTGATCCTCTTTCTTAACATTAATTACTGCCTGCTTAGTTTTGATTTTTTTCTGGGAGATCAACATAAGAACTGCCCTTCAATGGTACATATTTATTTATTCGCACTTCTAGTTTAAATATTCTGTGAGTACCCGCTGAGATCCCTTAGCTTCGAAAGCCCCCATCTCAGATATGATTTTCGATATGTTGTTGATATAATATTCTTCCAGATTAGTCGATTTCAGTATAATTTCGTTCTTTGTTTTAAAGGAGCTTTCTACATATTCAATATTCTCACCAATTCCCCTTTTGTACTCAGTGAAGAATTTCATGTTCACTTTGAGTGATTTTAAATGTTTACTAATTAGTCCCGTGACAGTTTCTTTTACATCGTTTAGGAAATGATTTGGGTCTTTGTACGCATTCACATTCTTTACGGCATAAGTCTTGATCCTACTTTGAAATACTGTTTCGATTTCTTCTACACTGAATCTGGGTGTGTACTTATGAATTTTACTTCTCGAGTGACTTCTTATGAGAGATGGTTTGTAATAGTGACTACACGTTTCACATTTTACTTGTTTCTCTCGTGGGAACTTCTGTTTTGTTATCAAATGTTGTGATACTTTAAAAAATTCCCATGCATTGGTTGGTTCATGTGATTTATTATGTATTAGTGCAAGACCTTTGTGCTATCTACTTTTAAGATGACTTCTTATGAGAGATGATTTGTAAAAGTGATTACAAGTTTCACACTTGGCATACTTCTCGTGCGGTTTCTTCTTCTTTATTTTCACAAAAATATATTTCTTAAATGTATATTCTTTCCAAACATTACCAGTTGCGTTAGCCTTTTTCATTGCCATGGTCATCATATTAGACATCAGTTGATTTATATTCGTGCTAATTTATTATATAAATTATTTTATTTTTTATGTATTCAAATTTTTTGGGCCACTTTTCTGTGGTTGCGCCCAACCACAACTTTTTGAGTCACTTTTTTGAAGATGCACTCAAACGCAAAGTTTAATACAACTTTTTTTCTACATTTTCTAAAGACTACGATCCAACCAAACACAACTTTTTGAGTCACTTTTTTGCGGTTGTGCTCAAATGCAACTTTTTAATCCACTTTTTTTGAAACTGCTCCCAAATGCAACTTTTTGAGATACTTTTTTGCAACTGCTCACAAACGCAACTTTATGAGCCATTTTTCTAGTGTCTGTGCCCGAATCGGCAGTTCTATACTACTGAACAGAATGCTAAGAGCTGCTTATTGTGTCACTAATAAGCCTCTTCACATCGGTGACGTCTTGTAAGGTGGGGTTACCTTGTAGTGTGGGGAGTTCGATAAATGTGATTAATTTCAAGACAATATCACAGAGAGCATTATAGCTGGTCGAAGGGTTATCTTGGTAAGAACGCACCACAGCCGGTGGACTCTGTACAGTGTGGTCTTGAGCTCGATGGAGGACTATCCTGTTAGAGGCTATACACGATAAAGTGAGCACTTTCAAAAGCCATCTCATTTGGAATAATAGTCAATAAATATATTTTATTTTAGCCTTAAACTTTAACTTCCGAGTGTGGTGGAATATACACACTATTTTTATTACTTACAAGGTAAAATTTATTTTAAAAAGTGCTTAAAACATAAACAATGGCTGAAAGTAAAAGGAACTAAGGCCTCAATAGTGCTCACTTTATCATGAACAGCCTATACCAGTGTGATAACCAACTGGAGTAAACTGTGAACAGTACTGGGTCACAGATATCGACTTCGAAGATTGTTGAGGAGCCGAGATACGATGAGCAACATGCAGTTTTGTTGGGCCTATGAGGTTAATTAAAGCCAATGCTATTAGAAGTGCACGAGCTGGCAATTATCATATGTGATGGAAAATGAGTTTTTCACGGGATGTGGATTTCTGCAGGACTTGCTCATCGATAACAACCCGCAAATCACCGGATGAAAATGTCGAGACCTGTGCACCCGGTGGTCAGTGCAGCACCTGAAGATGGTGATGTACCACCAACCCCGTGCAAATCCCACAGAGTGCCGAAACCAAGAGTTGAAGCCACAACTGCGACAGGGGCACATCATCTGCCAGCAGCACATTTTACGCTCTGCTGACGTGTGAATGCCGCTACCAGACAATCACCAGTGGAAGTCCTGCTTCGCCATAATCTGAGTCTGCCCATCGAGAAACTTTGTCCTGAGACAGATAACAGCAAACAGCAGCGCGATGGAGAGCAGTGGCGCACGGGAAGAGAGGCGACGACGCCACCGAAGTGAACTTCGGCACCGCCAAGAACATTACATAGCGAATTGGCCGAAAAACACTATGAAACCCCTGCCAGTACTTACGATTGGACAAAAAGTGTACGTGCATGCTGCCTGGGACAACATTTGCATGGAAATGGCACCAAAGTGGACAGGACCGCACAAGGTAGTGAAGAGACTTGAAACCACAACATACTTTGTCCGAGTGGGGAGAAAGCAGGTACAAACCAATTGTGAAGTCATCCGGATGTTGCCGAGAGATGTCCCCGACGATGCCGCATGAGAGGCCCCGATGACCTCCAACAGCAATCTATTCGCCAAGCTTAAAACTGCCAGTACAACAGGAGATGGTGGGCTATACTTCCCGGTGAGGGGGACCAGGCATTTTGGTACCCAACACCGTGTTCACCAGGGGCCATGGTGATAAAGAACCCGAGGCTATCAGCGGGTCCGGTCATGATGAGATTGCTCATTCAGAATATGCAAGTGAGGAGACAGCAGAGCAGCAATAGTTCGATGTGGCAAGCAGAATGACACACGATGGGGAAGCCCCTGCCGAGGTAGTCATACCAATCACCAACAAGCAGGGTGCATCAGTACTTTGCACAAAGGGGACCGCAGAGGGTGGAAGAAACCCGACGTCGCTTGGCACCTTGTCGCCAGAGGGGGGTGGGGTGCATTCAAAGGCAACCATAGGAGCGTTCAACGGTGTATGGCGGGGTGCTCAGCTGTTCGACCACTGGCACTGGAATCAGTGCCAGAACCTGAAGACGAGCAGCTACTAGCGGACGCCGCGATACCAACAGCAGTCTATGCAGAGATGTGAGAGCCACAGGTGTTGCAGCTTGCCTTGGGGACCCACACAAGGGTTCGCCCATTCTGGTCGCGCCCGACGGCGGAACGACTGTGGTCATTAGGAAGGGAGTGCAAGTTACAGCAATAATGCAAGTGGCAAGGACAGAGAGTCATCCAGCTCATTGGACCTGCATCGGACGAGGATTCGGATCAGGACACCATCGGCATGTGGAGCATCTGGGTCGCCCCAGCACCCTTACGCCCCAACAGATATCGAGGACTACAGCAGTAGCCGCAGTCTACGAGGCATGTGGGGCAGCAGAAGAGCTTGTACATGCTGCGTCTGAGATGAGAGCAGCGACCTACGTTGTCACTGTTGTGTGTGTTGAAACGGCTGCAAACAGTCAACAAATGGTTGGGGGTGGGGGCATTTGATGCCATATACGGCTCCTCCTTAGATCGTTTGTCCGTCGCAGCAAGGTATCTGCACCAACAAGATGTGTGCTCTACGCAGAGTGCCTCAGCCTGCAGTGTTGGTGATGTGTGCCAAGTAGTGTAGGGGATTGCAGGGTATAGTAGGGCAAGCCAGTGTAGCAGGGGGGCTGTTTAATTTAACATTGCACGTGTGTTCAGCCAGCCAACATCTCTGCGCGTTGGAGTGATATGAAAGTAGACCAAATCGTGTGGAAAACACAATATAATAGCCTAAGGGTTCACACAATAAGCAAACTTATTGCAAGACTAATAATGGCGTACAGATCAAAGCCATGTTTTATGTGTAACTGTTTTAATAAGTGTCCTCTCTGTGTTGTTTACATTTCATATGTATCACGGTGTACTGGTACCTTAAAACACCAAGCCCATCGTCCCTCTTGCTAGTGTAAAGAAACCCATCTGATGTCTGCGTTGGTATCTTCAAAATTCTTTGGCTCCCTCTTTTAATAATCCCATCAATTTGATCCAATTTTTTTTTGCTAACTCCCTGAAATATGAGCGAGTAGAGGAACCTAGGAATCGGATTAGTTTGCACTATTTCCGATTTCTGGAAACGCTTCAATGGAGCAGTGATGATCATTTCTAGATTATCCTCAATGTCCTTTAAAAAAATTATTATCTCTACCGTTATCAAATTTAAATTTAATACCTAAGAACTCCAGATGTTCCCCTCCTTTCATTGTGTGTAGTTGTGACCCCCCTCCCCCCAAAGACCAAAAATTGCAGGTAAAAATGATCAAATTTTGTCTTTAGCCATGAGGTGGCAGGCATACAAATGGGATTCGTATTATTCCTTTCTTTAACAATTTCATCAGTTGTCACTGGTGCTAAACATTCCATGAAATCCCACTGCTTCTCATTTACACTATCCTCCTTTTCATTAACTAATTTCCTAATCGCCCATGTACCATCGAAAAATTCTTTAACGTCTTTCTTACTGATTCCTAACTCTGCCCTTCCCTCTCCAAGACTCTCCGCCAATATTTTTTCCAATAAAAGTCTTGGGGAGTTCGCAAGCAATCTCTGTGCTTCCCTAAACCTTACAGCTTTATATTGACCTCTAAACGTTGTTTCTTTTCTCTTCCTTCCTATTCTCATTCTCGTCCTTTTTAATCATTTCCTTACAAAATCTACCCGTCCAATCATTAATGGTGTTCAATGCATATTCCTAATGATGATGTTTATTATGAGCAGAAAAAAACAACAATTTTTATCTTTCTGTCAAGCTTAAACTAATTCTTGTGTTTATTCTCCGAAACTATAATTCTAATTTTCCGTCGCATTACTATCTTATAAACTCATTATTGATCTAATTGCAGATTTAAATTTTTTTCTAAAAAATCTGTATTCTAATTTGTTTGCACATTTCTGTAAGCACCATTAACATACACTATTTGTTTTGCGTCTTTCGGTGTATATATTTTTATAAGCTTTGCATATCTTTTTACTGCCCTTACACAATTGAAAACATTAACATTAGACTTTACGTTTGCTTTCCGACATGTTTCTTTTTGAGCTTGACACAATGAACTGTAAATAGTAAAGTCATGCAAACTTGACCTTCTGTTTGATAAAAGTTGAAATTCTATATCAAGCAGTCAATTTGCCAAGAACCGATCAGAGGTTATGTGGAAATTTCCTTATTTTATTATAGGGCAATTTAAATTTCGGTATATTAATCCAATCGCTTCTTTAATTAAATAAGCAGCAATTATGTGAAAAAGAAATATATTCAATTACATATTTTAATAAAGTATACAAATAATATTTGTTTTTAAATAAACATTTAATATAAATTTTATGCCTATAAAAAAAATTTTCGTCAAATAAATTCCTGGATAGTATCACAATTATTTTCATAACATAATACACATTTTTACGAAGCTCGTAGAACTAATGATCAATCGTCTGAACTCTGACTTTACAATTGTATTGTGTAATAGTTTTGTCAGAGGAAAGGAAACGTAAATTTAAACGTTTTAAGTTTTCTATTATGTAAGAATCTTTATTGTTCACATGCATGCTATGTAAGACCGCGCTAACCTTAAGTCAGTATTATGATTTATCAGTTGAATAATATCACAGATGTGTTGAATACAATGTTAAATAAAATAGATTAACTCTTTGTCAAAATTGAATACATGCCATTAATGCAATACTTACGTTTTGGTTAGTCAAAGATATTAGACATAGTGTGTTGCATCCCGTGACATACGTTTTAAAACTACAAAAAACCATAGAATAAATTAAAGATATCCGTACACTTTGAGGTGCAATCTTTTTTCACTTGTCTTCAAGCGAAGCGTACTTGTTTAAGTTATCTACGGCGAGAAATTTATTTACGTAATTTTTCTGGTATGTTATTTTCTTGAACTTATTTTCTTTGCGTTGTTATTGTAGTAGTTCGATTGCACATGTAAAACTCAGATATGTCGGTAAACAGTAAAAAATTAAGCGTGTGAAAACTCTGTGAACGTCTGCCAGCGAGTAAATCATTGCCTAGATGTTTATCTTTCAGGAAGGTGTTAAAATGTGAGCATGGGAGTACGTCTGGGCTGCTGAAAAACTTGAACCAACATCCTGCATTAAAAAAGATTTTTTTAAATGAATTTATTGATATACCTTGTTATTTTGACACATGATAATTTTCTTGATCCCGTCCTGTTTCAGAGGGGAAAAATTTTTTTCCTCCCGAAAATTCCCGAACACAATAGATCCATTCCCGCACACCGCTAATACTAACTCCTCCCTCAACTACACCATTTCAATTTCCATAGTCTTTTTCAATTTTCGTTCCAAGGGCTTACGAAGCCCTTTTATGGCTTCCTCTATTGCAATAAGCATTCCCCCACTTCAATATTTCCTTCCCTATCTAATTCATAATCGTCCCTTTCATCAGCTATTTTTCGTACCTCAGCTATTCTTGCCACACTTCCTAGAATCTCTCACACTCATTATCCTTCTCCTTATTAACACTATCACTACTATGAACCTGACAATCATCACCCTCCCCACTCTCTTCCAAATCTCGCAAACTCATTAGAAAACCCCATCCTAACTTTGCTTTTACCCTTAACTCTTTTTTCTATCCTATCTCTAATCTTACTCCTTGCTCTATCTCTAAGACATTCCACCCTTACCAAACTTATCAATTTCAAAAACTCTTTCGTTATCTCACCCGACCTTTCCTAAACTAACTCTTAGGTCATCTTCCCCTTCTAATGACCATTAATTTCCTGGAACATACTTTCCTCCTCCAATTCCAAAGTTCAAACCTATATCATTCGTTCCCTCACCAACATCTTTTACTAAATCTGATTCTAATACCTAACCTATTTTCTACAACTCTTTCATTCACAACAGACTCATCTCCTTTCCCACCCGAGCTTCAACAAAAACATTCCCTTCGACCTCGGTCCATCGTAATTGTCTCGCATTAACCAGAGCGGATTCCCCTCGGATATTAGCTGACACCCATAAAATATTAACATTCGTACTTGAGGTCCTGTGACAAACCTATGTAACACTGATTCGGCACGCCGTACTTGGACTTCACACACTCCGATACCCACTAGGCATCAATTGGTGCCCCTCCATGTGGCTAAACGTCGCGCCCACATGGGTGACCAACCGTGGAATTGCCATTTTCCATCAGTGACGAACATGGAGTGAGAGGAAGCCGCTATAGGTGCCACTGGATTCTAGGAACTGTAAAGGGAACATTTTTCCGTCCCTCCACTGTTTCTACATATTTTCATGGTCGTCCACGCCGCGTACTGCAAAGGGGATAATGAGCACATGCTTGACCAGCACCACACCAGCCGCGACAAACATCGCCGTAAACACTGTCCATGTGCATGGGACAAGTACGTGAACGGGATGGCCGTAACCTCCATGAAGGTCTCTGTGCAACTGTGTATGTGAACGTGTTCACGATGGAGTGTTGGCGTGCAATTACGTGCAGAAATGGTAGAAAAGTGAAGACAGCGACCCATTTGTGAAATACAAGACAACAGAAAATATCTGTAGATGCCTTTCAGGACACACTTCAACATCATCTATGACAACACCATGACCGACATCAGGCAGCGGCATGAAGGACCAGAGCAAGATCTAGTGTCCTGCATGCATTGCTGGAACCAACAACCGGTACGGACTCTCAACATCGGGGATAGAATCAGTGGGCGGACAGGACAGTTTGTGTTACGAGTGCACCATTGCTGAAGGGCAGACTCGTAGTAATTGCACCAGTGGACTACACTGTCTCGAGGGACTGCGCAGTGCCAGGTATGTATGGACAAACTATTGGGGATGCAGACACCTGTCACAACAGATACCATGCTCTGCACACCACAACGTGGAGTGGGGGGTACTTCCAAAACAACCTTCCCAATGGCAGACTTGTAGGAGGAAACATACCGGAAAGTTACATAACTGCACCACCACCAGTGACATATGAAGTGACCAGCCAATCAGGCAAGGACATTCGGTACCCTCTCGCTCGGTGCCCTTCTTTTCCAACTCCACGCTCTGTCACCAAAGCTTGCTGGCTCCCTTATATTTTCTTTCTCCCTCTTGCTCTGCATGACTGATTCTTTGTCACTGCCTTCCCCCCCTTGTGACTCCCTTCACCCCACCACTCTAGCCATTGCCAGACAGCCTTGGCAGTGGTTGGAGGTATTTTTAGAATGCCCCTTTACTCTCTTGTTTCTCACGCTATATCTCCGTCTGGCCGGATGGGTCAGCCTGCAGCAGCTCTCTCTGTCCGTGTGTGTGTGATAATGCAGGCGTGGCATGGACACGTTGAACTAATTGGTTTTGACGTCATGGTAGTTTGAAATTGTTGCACTGGTTGGCCTGCACACTATCTTGATGAGACTATACAATATTTACAGGAATATGAAAATTCAGTATGGTCTATACTCGAAATATTAATTATCCCAAATTTTTCACCAAAAAATTCTGATCCAGCCTCGCGCATGCAGCCTATACATTCCAAAATACGGTAAGTTAAAACATTAAAATGTACCGTTTGTAGACAAATTTCTGAGCGTGTTTTGGGGGGAAAATTTTTTAAATCCCAATATCTCGTAAATAAACCGCACACCACTTTTTGTTGTCGTATTTTTGTAAAAATGTGTGACCTATACATGCCGAAATACAGTAATAGCTTCTTAAAAATGGGCAATCAACATTGATGAACTAGAGGAAGGTTAAATAACAATCACAATTTGACAAACCATCAACTTAACAGCTGTCAAGGTGATATCTACAAAGGTTGGTGAAATTAGCCATATAGTGGTGTCCTGACAAGGTGGAGCAATATTGATACAAAAAAATGGTATTATAAAATGTTATGTGCTAGTAAAACTTTCTAAGAATAGTATGAAAAGAGAAAAAATTTACGCAATAAACTGTAAAATTTATTTAATTAAAAAATATAAAAACTACATTATCAAAACTTATGTTAAATAAATATATGTATAATACATTTAAATCTACAATTGTCTTTTTCAGCTCTACCAAAAAAAAAAAAAACACTATGCAGGAACAACCCATGAATTAGAGCTCTTCAACTTGTTCAATGAACTGTTGTAATATGTTGTTTCCAATGGGGATGGTGAGAATTTCTGTTCCATCAATGCCTCGTCGAGACTTCACGAGGTGGTGGTCCAAAAATTCTGACAACTGTGCACGCAGAGCAAGGTCAGAACTGACTAAAAGGTCCTCACGGCAGGCTCGATACAGGTCTCTGAATGCAAAACCTGTGGACAAACACTATGTAACGTGCAAAGCAAGATGCAGATTGACAGAAACATTTTATCTCGTTTGAAACACATGCTGAAATTTTTATGACAAAAAAAAAAAAAAGGGAGAAAAGCATGTAGTGGTGGAAAGTAATGAGAAACAATTTTCCAGGTACAGTTCAACCAGTAAAACCATTATATAGTCTATCTGTGGTTTCTTCCTACTTCTTTGACTCACACCTTTGAAAAACCACAATATGTACGACATGTTTAGTTCTTTCTTAAATATGCCATATACTGTATTCACTCTTGTATAGTGCGTCTTTTTTCCCAAAATAAAGGAAAAAATTTCTGAGGCACGCTATACACGAGGAAAAAAAAGAGCAAGGGGAGTGGTAGCCATAAATTTTCCCGGGATGTTGAGGAAAATGGTAGGACTGTCTGTTGTCTCATTTCTCCCTTCTCTCTCAGCGACCCTTCAGTTATGAGTACATCACAACGCTACTCCACCCCCTCCCCCAACTAATGGCATCCTGTCACACCGCAAACCAGAGGTTCCTGGTGTTTACGGCCCCCTCCCTCTTGTAATAACACCCATATGTTGCCCGTCGATACGCCATTCCTTGTTTGTTTTCATTGCAGAGGTTAGTGAGTCATGTTCTAGGGGGAGGGGCGAGACTTTTTTTTTTTAGATAAGGTTAGTGCAACATTCTAGCATGGCAAAAAAGGAGTGTGGGGTCACTGCTGCTAAAAGCAGAAAGGGGAAAAAAGAAAAACGAAGCCGGAAATGTTGAGTAGTAGGAACATGAGGGTCCCGGAATTTTTTTTTTATTTTTGACCTTTTGCACCCAGTATATTTAACTAAAGTATTTTCCAAACATATCACAATCACCACACATGAATGTATACAAGAATAATTTGTTCCATACTTACTAACAGGGCGCCACAAATTTTTGGTGCAATTTTATTAAAAATATTTTTTTCCCCTGGAACTTGTTGCAAAAATTATGGTACGAGCTATACATGAGTAAATACGGGATCATAAACACTTTATAAGTGTGTTATCACAAAAGTACCTTATTTTTTGGTTAAATTGAACTTTTTTTTTATTTTCTATCCATAAATTACGGTATACCTTTCATAACTAATATGATTAATACAGAGAGAAAATAGATGTTTGGTAATGCCTAATAAGAAATAGTTCTTGTGCAAAATTTTATTAAGCTGAGTGAACACGGACGCAGTGCGTTATCCCTTTGGAGTAATTTTATAAACTCGGTTGAGCTTTATTTACATGAAAAAGAGTAATATCCTGGAAGTGCTCACTTTATCAGTGCTACAGAAAAGTTGGAAGTAACTGTGAATGGACTATACATATCAACTGCACAAAATTAACAGTTTAAACAAGTACTGAGCCAAAATTGAGCCAAAATCCATACAGAAACCTAGGTATTTGTTAAATTACAATATCCTTTCTCCTACCCAACAGTGATGGAAGAACTGATTATAGTTTGGAAATTAGGGACGAACCTAAAAATTTAAGGAGTTTAATACATCAGTGAGATTAAATCTATTTAAAGGATTTTGTATTTACTTATTTTACCACAAAGTAATACTCATGCAATTTGAAGCCCATGATACAACTAAGGGTGCGCAGGATCCCAAACTTCAGAAAAAAAATCTGTTCACATCTAAAGGTTCTTCCAAATAAAATATACGCTGGGTTGTGTGTTAAGCTTCAAATGTATAGGCTGTTCATGGTAAAATGAGCACATGAGACCCTAGTTACTTTTTCCTTCCAGACATATCTTGCCCTTTAACCATCTTTTTAAAATAAATATTGCCAAGCAGGTAATAAACACAAGGTGTACATTCCACCGAACTTGGAAGTTAATGTCAAAGGATAAAATAAATATATATATTGACTATTATTCCAAATGAGAGGGCTCACGAAAGTGACAACTTTACCGTGAATAGCCTAGATCAATGCTTCACATGAGCTATTGTGAATTTAAATTGACGCATGACGAATTCCGCATCTTTTGATGCACACTCTACAAAGTGACCTTGCCTTATCTTGAGCAAAATGTTCAACCTCTATGGCAAGTCAATCACACAACACAGTACTGAAGAGGCAGGACACGTGCCGAGGGTACCATGGTGCAATGTCAGAAGTGATTACAGACATGTGATCCTAGGTTGTACTGTTCTCCCAGAAAAGTCACGTCAACACCTCTTGATGCCAGATTGTACTGTTGGCTGAGTCACTGCTCCCTTACAACCTGACCAAGCTAGTTCCACAGCGCAGCAAGGGAGGGCAGCATCCAGTCTACTTTCCAGCAGAGCTCGAAGATAAGGGATAATAGTGCCGCATCAGCAGCTTTGAATTTTCAACCCTAGCAGCCGAGGCTATCCTTACCCGCACCTCTTGCCATCAAGTGCCTATACGAGATAAGTACAGCCAAGATTATACAGTGGATAGTGATAAAATCTAAATAGCACCAAAAGGCAAGTTAATACACCGCCAAACACCAAAATGGAAGTTATACACTGCCCAACACCAAAATTTTGGTTAAAACACAAAATAAATTATATTTTGCGCAAATATATATTACTTTACCTGTACAAGCATGACCAGCAATCTGTATCCAAAAATGTATAAACTGAGTTATAAGAATAATTTGAGTTTTCAGATGATGGGAAGAAAAAAAAATTAATTTTAAGCTGTCATTCAGGCTAAGTGAATAACAGCAGTAAATATGCAATCATTTTATTTCCAGTATTGAATGCTCTTTCCTCTATAAAACCATATCAAAGCCATTCGTGTAAGACTGTAACAAAAAAACTCACACTGTTTAGTATCCTCAACATAAGAGTTACAAAGAAACAAATCCTTTAAAAATGATATTTTTTTTTACCTATGGTAATGTACTGCATTACCTTTGTTCAAATAAATTATTTTCTCTTGTTTAAGCAATTGCATTAACGTTATAAAATTCTAATGGCAATATGCACATAACAAATTAATTATTGAAAATTTTTAATAATAAAATTTGAATTAAAATATCAAAGTACAATATTCACTTAATGCACAAATTCAGTTATGACGTTATAATTTCCAAGATTTTCATAATAAAACCGGTAACACCGAAATCAAGAATTTTTAAAAACAAAATTTGCTTTAAAATAACACTACAAAATCTTTCCCCTAGAGGTATGTATAAAAGGTCTGGCACAACCAGAAATCTTCAGTCTCAGCTCCTGCACCACTCTCGTACAGGGCCGGAGGAAGCCTTCGGTGTGTGCGACCACTGGTACATCCGCAGATTCCACAGCTCGCACGGACCGGAGTCTCTACCAGCAGAAGACATCGCGGAACAGAAGCCACCACTACTTCTTCAGCTGACACTCCTGCTTCTGGGAGACTGAACCTCCAGAGGCTCCTGAAGATGTCGCTCCGCCTTCCTTACCACCTTCTGGTATCGAACCCAGAACCTACCCCTTGGTAACAGATCACGTCGAGCACATCCCTTCAGGACCTCCACCCTCCCCACCGGACAGTGTTGGCATTACAGATGCTACCCCAAGTTATTCAGGAAGCAGTTGTTGAGCACTAGTTTAGCTAACACCCATTATCTCCTTACTCAATCAGATTAATTTAACCAGGTCGTTTTCACCTGGATTACCTAGGATTCATTTCATATAAAAGTTGTCTAGCGTAGGAGGTAACTCAGTGCCACAGAGTTTTATTACAGACATTATAAAATATGTACATGAAACGTACCTATTCTCTGATTACTGAACTTCTTTGTGTAAATCGCCACAGATTTGCTACGTAGTTCAGACCTCAAAAGTGAAACCAGCGATGCAACACAGCAATAAGCCAATTACACACACCTTAAGGAGCCCTCAAGCTCTGCCAAATTGGTAGAATTCGGTGACTAAGTGTGTTCCATACTCCACCACCGCTCAGAATAGTTCCGGAAAGGAGCTGGAACCACCACTGACAAAATGACCTCCTGTGGATATCATACCTGTGTATTCCGGTCAGGAAGTAACTTGAGCTATCCGACGTTCTGTCCCCTGCTCTCCTGCAGGACCGGACGAAAGTAACACAGGGTACTGCTTGTTACAAGATTGGGTATTCACAAGTACACGCTAGGGAACCGCAAGCACCGGCTCTACTTTCGTATAGTCTCAGTTGCACCTTAATCTCTCATGCCTTACACCTGGAAGGGAGGTAAAAAGAGGAGGTTAAGGCATGCAATTGTCACCTCTGAAACTCAATTGCATTGCAACCCTCAGTCAGAAGTTGCACTTTGCACTTCCACCAAGGAGCTTAACTCCTTATTGCAGACACCGTTACTCCCCCCTCTAATTAAACTTTGACACATGCCACACTGCTGCGCAGCAAGCATGCGCGCTCTACTGGATGACTTCACCCCATCAACAAGAGCTGAGCGTATTTGGGGCAAGTCAAAAGCGGCATACAATTATTTCCGTGGCTACAGGGTTGATTCTACACGTTGAACAACTACAGACACATGAATAATTAATGTGATCAATTACTTAAATTTGGCATGCGGTCGCCACCCCCAAGACCAAAGATTGTTTTATTCGCCGAGCCACAGATACTCTAGAGCAAATAAGGAAGTTAGTAGTGTCACCGCAGCCCACTGCTCTGAATAACCAACCTCTACGCTGGAAGGCTAGCAACCCCCGTACCCTTTTGACAGCCTCGAAACTGAGGTTTTGGATAAATAAGGAGCACTGAAAATGCTCTTGGCAAAGTTCGCCGGCCCACCTCCCGCAGAGGTTGGAGGGCTCTCCTGGGTCTGAACAAGGCTACCACTTTCTCCACGCATGAAGAAGGCCTAACATCCTCTTCAACTTGCAAAGGCTCTCAACCTCCAGCTCCAGCATGCAGCTCTTCCAGCAACTACCCCGCAGCCTGCGGAGAAAATCCCTTGGTGAGGAATCCGAAGGTAACCAGTCATCCTCACCCCTACACCCCCCTACCCAAGTCACTCCTTGACTTCCGTGGTAGCAGGCCGTAACGATGTCCCTTCTTGACATACACCACCTCCCAATACTTCGCTGTAAATTGTGAACTAGCTGTTTGGGAGCTTTATTTTGGAGTCAGAAATTTAATAATCAGGTTCGTCTTCACCTGACATAAAAGCAATTTAATTCCTTTATTACTTATTTTTGTCTTGGATTATACAGAAGTGTTATCATCATTGTCTTTCAAAGTGGTAATAAATACACTAAGTAAAATCTAATCCTTTGGTGAGGTAGTTATCTCACTGCGAACTCTGCAGATTACGTGTGAGTGGGCCGAACCCCTTCGGTTCCCTGGAGCCTGCATAAGGCTACAGTCTGAATAAAACCGGGGTTCCTAAGGTGTGTCCGGTGCACCCAGGCATATGCATATCTATGGAAGCACTCCGATACTAGCAAGTCACATTTCACATTCATCGCCTCTGAGTGACTGTACAAGACTCTCTCCAGGAGGGCTGAACACCGACTGCTAGGATACGAGTGAGCTGATCCAATCAGTTAGTAGATGGAAAGAGTCTGTTTGAGCAAAAATTATTTACTTTACTTTTCTCTCTATTTTTATATTTTTAGCTATAAAGACTTCAGATGCCTAAGCGAGGTGGTCAGAACAGCCGTACTCGTCATCTAACCTGAAGAGCCCTGCAGCGAGAGCTATCCCAGTCAGAGGGTGTACCTCCCATCGAACCTACTAGTGAACCTGCAACACGTCAACCTCAGGCCGAGGTAAAATCTGCAACACCAAGTAGGGAAGTCCCCTTAATCAATGCAAATCACAACACGTATTTGGATTCACTGTTAGGGATTTGTTGGCCATGGTCAAGTTACGAATACATAAGTTATTTAAACCCTCAAGCACCTGAACCTGTAGTAAAATCTCCCCCACCACCACAACCTAGTAGCACTACACCCCCTACCACATGTAGAATCCGTATAGCAGCCGGGAAAATGCTTGACATCGTCATTCATCCCAAACCAGTGCATAAACCCAGAATAGCATCACCTAACAATGTTTCTAACCCACTCTTAAACCCACAAGGCCTGTCCCGTATAGACGCACCGGAAGCGAGCGAGAGGCTGAATAGGGCGCTATCCACGACAACATCTCATACACCCCCATTTCATTATCATTTTTTTTTACTTCCTTTAAATTAATTTATTTCTTGTTAACAGCTGGCATCCCATATTTCGACGACCTTTACGGTGAGCAAGATCAAACTCCCTAGGAGGGAAACATTTACAATCAAGCTCACCCTGGGGTTTGATTCCTTTCCACCTAATCACAGTCCTCCTATCAGGCAGTATCCCGTTACGTTCCAAAACGTGGGTAAATCCCCGACCCGCAGGCAAACCTGCAGGCGAAACTGTTCTACCACTGAAGGGTCAAACAATTATACCTCAGATGGAAATCAGCACTCATACCAGTTTCACCCTACCTTAGAACGAAAGCCGCAGAAAAGGGAATAGTCCCTGCGAGAAGGCAACAAGACAGAGAGGGTACGTCAACTTGAAGGCCCTCCTAATCACATATTAGAACCTTCCTTAAGGTATTGCCAACCCCAGGTTGTGCGGTCCCAGTCAGTCATCAACCTTTGTCACCAGTATACCACAGGATCCAAGCACCTTGCCGTCCCAGAGTTATTGAGGTGACCATCAAACCTTGCCTGAAAAGGGTAAGAGTCTCCACCTGCAACAGCACCTCTACCTCCGAAGAACTACAAGCCTCCAAGTAAATGTGTTAACCAACCACGGTCAACCGACTCATAGGGCCATGACAGTGGCTTTGGATTTTGTCCCCCTGAGACAAGCCACTAGACATGTTCTCTATACTGGCCATCTGCCAGTCCACCATTAAAGCACTCAACCTCGTGATTCTGGCCTCACAAAATAAAACTGTTAAGGTGACTAGGACCTCCACTATCTCATTTAAATGTTGAGAGACTAAGGTTACAATAACTTTTAACCCCAAAGATCTTAGATCATTATTTGACATTGCTAGCCCTACCAAATAATTGATGCTGCAATTATCCTCCCCCCTGTGTACGCATCAAATTTATGAATTTAATCTCAAAGAGAAAATTTTGATTTTTCTCCTTGTTTTTCAATTTCAAATTTTATTTCATGAGCTACAGAAACATATTATATGTCAGATAATATGTATCTGCCCCAGTAGTCGTAATCACCTCACCATGTGATGAGACAAAGAAACAAATTTAATTAAGTAAATTTAATTAAGTCAAACATAATTGCAAGTTTCAGAAATAAAAGTATTAACATGTTCACTGAAATGAGTGGCTATGGCAGTGATTTATTGCCATTGAAATGTGATGTACTTTGAGATTATCAATACGTGGGGTAGTCACTATTTATAATCTGTGCTCTATTTGAACTTGTTGCAATGAAACATACAATTATTAAACACAGAACACTTTACATTATGTATTTTACTGGGAAAAATTACTAAAACTTGGTTGCAAACTAAAAATAATTTGAATTTACAGAGCACACTCAATATATCTTCATTACATTATTGACGCATGATGTAATCAGTTCTAGAGAGAGCACGCTACAGAATCACAACTTCGCCCAATTTGCAGATGGCTAGCTTCATGGGCAAGTCTACCCTCAGTACTGGAGGCAGGACATGGGAAACTCCAAGACGTTAACAGAGACTCAACACACCTCCAACCCCGTGCTCCTAGCTTCTACTGTCACCCTGCATACGTACAAAACTGTCACGTCATCACCCTTCCCATACCGAAGGTATATACTTCACCGCACTCACCAATAGAAGGGCGCACTAGTTTTAATTTGGCCTGCATCTCCGGTGACGCCAATCACTAAGGGTCAGTCTACTTGACCGCCCTGTGCATGGAAGTTCTGCACTCCAGCTGCCGAGCGAAGAGGCTAGATAAGACATCCATGATCCATGCATATGACATCACAAGCTCCACCCCTAGGAGGCGGTGCCAAGCCCCCCCCCCCCCCCCCCCAGCACCCCTCAGAGCACCTAAGATCTCCAGCCATCAGTATAAAAGGCGAAGCAACAACCCAAGTTTGAGTCACTCATCCACTCCTGAAAAGGCTGTGAAGGCCGGAGTTGGAAACCGTGGCAGTAATATAGTCTTGCAACACCCTCCTTGGCTATGAAGGCTTAGGACATCCTGACTTACAACTGGCTGTCCTACATCCACGCTGCCTGCCATGACGATGACGCTTTCCTAGAGGCCATCTTCCCCTGAAGGACGTCTCCTCAGAATCGTCTCCAGTCGTCATCGCCTCGAGCACCTCCTACGTCGACCTACCCTAACCTAAACCTCGTACCTACCAGGTAATTCCAGGTCACTGCGACATAGTCCCCTCAAGGCCCCAGCCAGACCACTCTACCACTTGACATCCCCCATCTAAGTCTGCCTGGATTACCGGCTAGATTAACTTTTAATTTAATTTATTTAAATTTCCAAGAATTTGAACGTAACGTAAATGTAACAGGTAGCCCTCACCTGATTTGCATTGTAAATATACTTTTTAACTTCTGCAGTTAATTTATATATATATAGTCATTAGTAAAGTAACTAATGATAACGTCAAATAAAGCCACACATAACTTCTCATTTAAATGTGAATTTAAATATTATTTTTCTTTAATTACGTATGTGAAGTAACGCCGGCAACGTATATCTGCCAAACCACAAATACAAGTAATACCGAGTGGTATTCCGAGTTTCGTCAAGTTGCAGTGGCTAATCTTCATGGGGAGCCCTTCACTAGAAACTCAATACACCTCGACATTGCGGCTGCCCACGTCGTGCTCTGCTGTGTAACCCTTCGGGCTTGAGAATTGGCCAGATGTGGTTAAGCGACATACATTGGGACTAGTCGTGTGCCAGGACGTACACTATAGGACCGATTTTCATACCTGGCTACACGTCATGTATGGCATATTAATTTTGATGCAGAATATTAATTTTAATGAACCACATGCCGAAGAAATACAAGACTGGTATTAAGAACTGTCTAAACGGGAACTGAATCAGTTAGAGTCTGAGATTAATGTGAACAGCGGGGTTGTTACTGAATCACAATAAGGTAACTTTTTATTTTATCTACCCACCCGGACACTGGGACAAGTTCCATTTGAGTATTCGATTATCCGCAATAGCAGAACAGAGATACTAGGCATAGAGCTAACAGTACTCTCTCCAGAATACACCACCATCCCTCCTCGACCTTCACACATCACATTCAACAGCCAGAGCACCACTCAGCAGCAACCGGAGTTAGCTGCTGTTCCACAGTCAGCCACTGCAGCAGCACCTATGGAGGAGAGGAGAGCTCCAAAGCCTGCATTTCCGAGGTAGAATGTCGGCGTGGTGTACTTCCCTCTGTTGGGAATTTTGTTTCATTAGTATACCTACCAGACCCACAATCTATGCTGGCATCTTGCATAAAAGGGTTTAAAATCCCTCTGGCATGTTCTAAGTGAAATTGAAGGCCACCCAAACCACTCGCACACGCACAGTGTACAAGGGTACCCTCAAATTCAAAGTAATCAAAGGTGTCAGCATCCCCAAGTCACCAACACCTCACACACCACAACTTAACCCTCCTCATTGTCTCCTGCCCCATGGGCAGAACCCCTTCTCGTGCTAGCCTGGGTCTTGTGTGCATTTCCCTGAGGTGATTAGTTTACTTTCCTCTGCACTGGCATCCGATGTTTGAACACTCATCCAACCGACCGTTGTCGGTCCCCGCCAACAGTCTAGGTACAGAGTGGGACCAAACCCTGTACTGGGCAGTAGGGTGTTTGGGGACTTCTGAGCTCTCACTCGAGCTTTAGCCCTTTGCGCTCTCTGCAGTGCTTCATTGTAAAGAGTAGACAGAATGACAAATACCCACAGGGTCCGCAGTGGCTGAGCGGTTATTACGCTTGCCTTCCACCAAGGCGAATTGAGCTCAATCCCTAGCCGGGTCAATCCCGGATTTTCACACAAGTGGGAATCGTGCCGGATCATGCCGCTTGTCAGCGGGTTTTCTTCGGGATCTCCCGTTCCCCCCCCCCCCTCCATCTTTCATTCCGCAGCTGGTTCATACTCACCTCACTTCACCATAATCGACTCAAGACATACCTGTTAAGATACTCCCAAATCTCTTCATTCATTCACAAGTACTCACAGGGCGGTACTCGTAGATAGATGCACACAAACAAAAGTCATACGAACACATTTTTCATGCGGATGAGCTGTCACGCTACGTTTCGCTGGCTAGACCAGCTTCACCATGTGGCAAGCGGTGGCAGCAATCACTCAAATACAGGGACTACCACATCGCTGAATTAACCAGATATAAACTATAGAAAAATATATTACCTATATGAACTAACTAAATTATGTACCATATAAAACAGATTTTAAAATAGTTAACCCATATATTTTACAGATGATAATGTGTTTCTCATTCACCTGTGTAGCTGGCATTAGACTTGTTGGTCAGCTGATGTTTCACTACAAGGAGAAAAATCTCTTTCGCATTGTTGGTAAGTGAGCGGAAAACATTTCTCAAGGACGACAGGGCAAGCGATCCTGTTTGCTGCCCCAGCAGCGATGTCTCAAACGACGTCTCAGCCATGTATGGTAACAGTGTCGTCGCATCCCACCAACGGAAGTTGAAAGCACTTAACTTTCTTTGGTCCCAAACTGCAGGAGCATTAGATGAAACATGCCTTTAGCATATAATAAACAATGTTGCTTAAGTTTATTCTTCTATATTTACATAAAAGAAAAGTTAGATTATCATAAAATAAAATAAACATATGCTGACTTATAGCTATACTGATGCTTAAACAATACTATACTATATTCAGAATTCTCGAATATAAGGTACCAGGTAGTTCTCATACTTTCCGGAGGTAAATGTGACTTAAACCATCATCTTTGTGTCTGTGCATTTGTATGTGTGTTGACGCGTGACTCATTTTTGCATCTTTGATGCACACTCTTACAAACGAATTTGCCCCTTCTTGAGCACAATGCTCAACCCTTTGGGCAGGACAATTACTCCACAAAGTTCTGAAGAGGCGGGACACATATCTACAGGGTACGATGGCGCAATGTCAGAAGTGATCCTAGCTTGTACTGTTCACCCAGAATCTCCAAGAAGTCGTCGTGCCAACACTCCCCAACGGAAGATTTTACTGCATGATAAGCCATCGCTCCCTCCAGCCAAGGTCACACTAGCTCATAGCACTATTAATTCTACCTCAATCCCACCACTGAGGTTAACCCAAGAGGTGCAGGATAGTCACAACAACCAGCAGAGCAGACAGGAGCCCTTTCAGCCTGTCCTCAGTGAAGAACGACAAAGCAAGATGTGCGCTGTATGTCATCATCACTTTCAGAACTGTGTGGGGAAGAGGGGTTTGCACATTTCCTTCCCGCGAAGATTGTTGTTGGACTGGTGACAAAACAGGCGATAGCGGGTTTAAGATTCAGAAGAATAGCTGACGGAGTAGAAAAAGCAAATCCTGAGTTTTGTGTTCTTGTTTATTCACCAGTAATGAGAACACGACACATTTCAACCTGTAACCAAATAGTTACCTGAAGGGCATAACCTAAGTTTCAAAGTGATGCAATTTGCGGTAAATGTGAGTTGTATTGGGGCGAGAGTAACCTCTCCAGCTAAGGCACTTTTAGCTGGCGCAGAAGATACCAACATGTGGCACTGAAGCAGTTGCACATCACAGTGCAGCAGACTAAAAGAGTGCGAACACTAACTGGCAGTGAGTATGCCACGATGTGGCCGGGAAACCGACCAGTGACCCTTGTATATGGTCCGATTAAAGACTAGTGAGGGGAGCAACGGAGTGAGTAGACATCACCCCTTTGTGCGGCCAGGTTGCGAGGTCATAACCTCTGGCAGCACATAGCAGAGGGGCAGAGAGATGCACTTCCACACACTGTGAGCATGGCAGCTGAGCAGGACTGGATAATGGTAGCAATTACCCAATGAGATAAAGTCCCAGTGGCGTGTAACTGCGTTACTCTTAAGCCTTGGAGGAGGCGCAGCTGTGGTGGGGGATATAATGGAACATGACATCATCTGTTGCACGTCATATTAGTCAATGAAAAACAACAAAAACCTCTCATTTCCCACAGGAAATTTAAACACAGGCCGTATGACAGACGTTATGTTAGGCGTATGCGCGATGTTAAGGTCTGCTTTTTCATTAATTTTAACTTCAATAGTCTTTTTTGCATAACTAGGGTATCATTTTACTCTGAATACATTACCATAACATATATAAATGTATCAATAAATACACATCAATTTGACGCGTGACAGCCTAGGGATAGGGACGTTATGTCAAGAGTGGGAGAGTTTTTAATTCTGCTCCAAGTCAGCTGCACAGGTTGGGGGCAAACTCTACAGTGGAGGCATCTGTAGTATTACCCATTGGCCTTGCACTGGTTCTTTATATAGTGGCATCAGGCACTTACAAGGTACAAAATCTGTGAGGGCGAGGTAATAGGTTTGGGCTAACTTACCACTGGTGTAGCTCCCTTTCGGCAGAAGCTGGATTGGCTGGAAGACTTCGGTTCTGGCTGACACCTACTTGTGACGTCGGTTGGTGCAGGTGCCTTGCTTATGTCCTCCGGGTCGAACGGGACCACTCCCAGGAGGAGAGCGTACCCTGGCGGAGTAGTTTGATGGCAAGGTGAGCAACTCCAGGAACCCTAACTGGGAGGCCAAATAGGTTGGTAGGGAGGGCAGTGAAGTGAGGTTCCACTAATTATCAGGCAGCTTGTGCTCTCCCCCATAGAGACTTACAGCTGAAAACTGGTGTAGGTTGATTACTTAGGAGGTGGCAAAATACAAGGATAGCAGCTGTCCTCCAGGCATTCCTCCCGCTCCTTCGTCGGTGAGCTTGACAGCAAGTGTCAGGGGGAAACAATGACTCTTCTGCTACTGTGGTAAGGAAGGCGTCATCGGCTGAAGAACTGGTAGGAGACTGGAAGGTATTGGAGAGTTCTGAGGAGGACTGTGGCTGTGCAGTAGAGAGCCTTGGCACGACTTGTGCTACGGTGAGCTAAATGGACAACTGTCATTTCGTTTCTGCCAGGCGCAAAGCATTATATTCCCCTTGGCTGGAAGGTTCCTGTATGCCTCGTTCGCTTTCGGTAATCTTCGGCCGCCACCCTCTTGGTGCCGCTGCTACCATCACTTGGCGGGATGATGGCAGGAAGGTTTGGGTGCAATTGCAGGTGGTACCCGTCGCTCACTTATGGGAAAACTCTTGCATGCCTGTGGCTGCTTCTCAGCTGTTTTACAAGTGGTGGAGATGACTATGTGACTTCCTATTATTACGTGGGTGCCGGCCTTGGAGGCAGCCAGTCGAGGTTCAGTTCCCTCTGTGGCATGTGACGCGCATGTGATGATGCAGAGTCGATGATAATAATAATAATAATAATGAGTACGAAGCGTTGTGCATAAATTTTTCTGTCAGACATTTGAACATGATTTTACATATCCAGTCAGCAAAATGAGCTATTTGGACATAATTTTTGTGTAAACACATGGATCAAAGTTCCGGGTTATTGGTTCATATGAACAACTTGGTCATACAAATTTTGGAGGAATCTTGAATGTATGTAAAATCGAGATTTGACTGTACATGTGCGCCCCTATAAAAAGTTTGAACCCTTGCATCAAAATTCACCAAACTCAGTACTCTCTATATTACTTAACACATGTAAATCAAAACTGTTTTGCTAGCCGCACACAATATCGCCACAAAATTTATAAATTACCTCTTCAATCCTCTATTTTGAATGATATGGTCATCTGAAAAATAAAGATTTTCCCAAAAATCTTATGAATTACTCAACCAATTCACATCAAGTTTACAACCAATTAGTGCTACAGACGGCTACGCAAGTTTGTATGATTTTAAGTACATAAAACATTTTCAAAACTGCAGCATTATGAATATTTCAGGTATTTCATATTTAACAAGCCATAACAATTTACTAAAGTTAATAGTATAATACTCTGCCTTGCCCAAATAACCGGAAACTTCGTGGTTGAATCAATTTAAGACATAACACACGTGATGAATATGAAGAGTAACCTGGATATTTCGTGGATTCATTTGTCAGGCTAAGCTTCAAGAAATTGTGCAACTGTAGTGCTTTGCCATTGGGCAGCAATATCTAAATTACACAAGCCCTGGAAGCCAATAAGCCAATAACAACCAGTTTGGAAGTAGACTGACCGAACTGCCTACTAACAGTCTAAGAGAAGCAGTCAATGAACAAACATGGCTCAGACAAGTGTATACAAACCTGTGAAATCTAGCCTACTGCCAGATGAATTCGTAAGATTTCTGAGTCTACAGTCATGAACACAAACACCGTGTATAATGTAGCTTACTTAAAGGGGCATTGATATGATCCACTGATGCCAGCAAGTATATATTTCTGACGGCTGCGAGCCTGGCCAGAATGTCTTGTATTTTATGGGTACGCAACGCTGGGCCATCCAGGTTGTGAATGATCAGGTATAGAGAGAGTTCTTCATCTGACTGGAACTCCTTCTCTATGAGACTCAGACACTCAACAGGGGTTCCTGACCAATCCCAATCAAGAACATCTTTCACAATCGAGTCCAATATCTGAAATAGAAAAATTACTGTACATGCACAAGAAAAAAAATTTAAAAATTTAAAGCGCAGTAGTTTATACTACATATATAGAATGCTTCAAAAAAGATTGGCGCGGCTTACCTTAAGTAGCATGAGCTATATTAAGTAAAAAAGTTAACAAACATGTGGCCAATTCAGCAACCCCTCCGCGTAATCATCCTCCAAAGCCAAAGGGACTTGCTACAGCGGATGGAGTGTATATTCCAGACATAGGCGATGCTGAAGTACGCTGTAGCAGTGAGCACACCAGACTGGTTGTGTTTACACAGAAGGTAATAGTGATGGATGTGTTGTATCACCAGGTATGTGCATCCGCAGTGAAATGGAATACACTTATGCAGAGAAGACTGACATGATCATAATGTACGAGTGCGCTAACTGTACTGACAAGATATTTCGTCATCTTTATGTTTACGGGAAACAGTAAAGAACCACAACATGCCAAACAAAATAAATTTGAGAGCGTGCAATTATCAATTGACAGACATCTGCAGCACGCCACATACACTGGGCAGTGTACCTATCATGCATACTCCAGCCATTGTAGCAAGTCCCCTAACTTTGGAGGGTGATTAAGCACAGGGGAAGTTTAATCTGCCAAATATGTGCAAGTGTTTTCTTTCCCCGTCATATATTACATACAGCGTGTCCTGTAAGCAATGCCCAGCTTGTCCTGTAAGCAACGCCCATCTATTTTTATACCACCTGTATATTTCTATTATTGTGTGCAACTCAGTGTTCTATGGATAGAGATTCCACTGTATACTTCTCAATATCAGAAGAACTACTTGTGGAACAGACAGGTTTCGGTCGACACTAAAGATGAAGGTTTGAATGTTGACGACAGGAAAGTGAGGTGAAAATGAATTAACTGCAGAATGCAAGGACAGCAGAAACGGAAGCACCTCCAAAGCCAGCTGATCAACTGCAAGGACCACCACGTTTCCCGCATACGAAACTCAAGAGTGACTCCGCCAGGAATCCAACCTGGTTCACATCGATGGAAGACAATTGGTCCAACTACTAGACCACCCCGAACAGAACTTATACAGAGTGAGCCCTTTGAATGAGGCCCCGTGGGACATGTGTGTAACGGAGCGAGGGAATGAGGAAATACAGTCCAGTGTGACAACAAAATACCTAGAGTAGGTGCTGGAAGTGGCCGCCATTGACCTCAAGGCAAGTGTGCAGATGACACAAAAAATTGTGAAAGGCACGGGCAAGGACATGCTGCAGGATGGCATCTACATGGGACCTCTTTCAAAGGACCCCTGCATTTCCACTACCCTGCTGGTCAGTTAACGAGTCATTATAGTGAAAAACAGCATTATAAACAGCGTAAATTAAAATATTTCCACTTAACTACACAAGGATAATGTTAACAAAAAATCTCGGTACACAAAAAAATATCATGCAAAAACTATGAAAGGCACAGGCCAAATATGCATAATAATACACACAGCAGTGAAATGCACACATTTTCGTTTCCTGAATGGCTTTAACAAATATTGAAATGTAGCATTTCAATTCTGTGCCAATATCCTTTTTTACAACAACATGCTGTTTCTACACGAAGGCAGGAATGTAATATCTTAAATCACAGACCACAGACAGGTGTAAATGAATACACCAAAATGAATCCTACACAAATAAAATTTTCTTTCAAACCTCATTTTCTTTATGCTAGAAAGAACATCACAAAAATGTGTTATCAATAAATGATACATCCAAACACAGGATTTGCAAGACTATCACCCCTTTATAGAGTCTTCCCACCCAGCAAGCAGATAATTTGTCAGCAAGTGTTATATTTTTTCTGTCTCCCTGTTTATTATTCAGTATTTTCCTTTACTTGACAGAGCTTATCCAACACTTTTTCCACAATTCATTCTTTCCTTATAAATTCCTTCCTGTGGAAATTATTTTTATTTCTGTCTACTCCTCACCATTCATTTGAATATTTTTCAACTTTCTGCCAATAAGTCATGATTATAAAATCAGATCACAATTACGTTTCAAGTCAGGGATGACAAATCTCACTTTTAATTGGTTAAAAGCAACAAAACAAAAATCTGGCAATTACAAAAAATATTTTTAAATCACGAAAGATAATCAGAGGGAAAGCAAATGTTGTAAAACAACACACGTAAAAATCTGTACAATTAAAACTAAAGTAATTTAGACAATAATTTCACTATGCTTTTTTTTCAGATGTAACAGATTACCTATCTTCATAAGAGACACACACTCACTATTTTTTTAGAAGCCACCATTACAATTTAACATCCAACAAATTCTTCACCTCTTTAATAGTAAGACTAGGAAAGAATCCATTGACGACCAGCACAGTTTCCTGACTGAGGTACATTTCTTGGAACTCCAACAGCAAGTTCCTTTTGGAGCCAACACCATACAACATCACGCTGAAACCTTCCCTAAAAGTGATGAGAAAATATTAGTCTCACTGTACTAACTGAAAACTGATACTGAACATAAAATTAGACATTTTCCTCGAACAAACTAAAAATACAAAAATGTAAATTTTGAAGATATAAACCCAAAAACTTTTGATCAGAAAAAAGATGCAGAGATCAGTTTTGGTTTACATTGATTAATGTACAATTATCAGGTAAACCAAGAAGTTATGAATGGAAATCATCTAGCATTGCATGTAGCATTGCAATATGTTATAATTTATATTTTAGGGAATTGTTTTTATTTGCTATATTTTTGTGTTAAGGATAGTAGTTCATTTAATATATAGAAGATCGTGGCAATAATAATTTGTTGGTATTATGTAAATGTTCATTTTTCCAAATTTTTATTATTTTATTCGAGTCAATGCATTAGTAGTATAATCATCATGGAATGACAGTGTAACTTTTTCATGAAGTTATAGTATGCGAGTCACATCCGCGTGTTGTGCCATTTGATGAAACTCAGTGTACTGATGTCACAGCGCGCACATTGTAATACTTTTATTTCGAGACACATGTCAGTGTTCACAGGTTATTTTTAGACATTAAGCGCACTTTGTGAAGCCACGATTGGACCACGTTTACTTTATGCAATATTTCAATCAGCATAAATAAGGTTAGCACGACTTTCTCGTCGTCACAGTTTTATAGTTCCAACAGCACTTCAGTTCGTCTCAGTTTATCAGTCAGTTCAGCGATGTAGTGTTCGTGCAGGACAGCGAGTGACCACGCTGCCATTCTGCCTCTTGTTGCTTTTTTTTTTTTTTTATTACAAGTGTTAATTGTTTGTGAAAAGACAGCAATAAACTTCAGTTAACATTCATCATCTTTCATTTATTTCTGTTGGCACTCCTGGATCAACAAACGTTCAAGTGTTCTATTCATTTCTACGCTACAAGTCTCAAATTTTAACCAACTGAGATAGTCTGAGCTAATGTTTGATGCAAACTCCCACGAGTTTTCATACAGCAGAATCACAACAATTTTGAAAATCCAGAGTGGTTCTCGACCAAAATAATTCACAAGCATCTTTCACAATTGACACAAATTTCTGAAATATATCACTACTGTTTATGTAAGAAGAAAAATAATTACTGTCCTCAACACACACAAGTCTATAATACAAAACTCTAACATGAATTTCATAAAAAATATTTTCTTTAGCAAATTTAATTACTTCCTTTCCTAATTTCGATTTTTAGGTATGGTTATCCACTGTGCACATAATACCCGTTTCAAGAAAAATTTACCTGTTAACCAAAACAGAATTATTAAACTACGTACAATCATATTCATTATAGGCCGTTCACGGTAAAGTGAGCACTTTTTGAAGCAGTTTCATCAGACATAATAACGAATAAATACATTTCATTGTGGCATCGGACTTTTGGTTTTGGGTATGGTGAATGTATACACTATGTTTATTACACACATGGCAGGGTTTACATCAAAAAGTGGGGGCAGGATATAAATTGGTTGAAAGAAAACAGTAACTAGGGCTTCAAAAGTGCTCACTTTACCGTGAACAGCCTATAAATATATATTATGTAACACATTTGAACAAATTTTCATTGGTGAACGTTGGTTTTAAAAGTAAGGCATACTCTAAAACACTGCGATAAAAATATGGAATTTTAGATACTATGCCATATTAACTACGAGACAGCATTAAGCTACACATGTAAATATGGCTAGCAGGATCGCCAAGATATAACACAACGATAATATTTGTTCTGTAAAAACTTAAAAATGTTGACAACACCTGACAAGCAGTGGCACGTACCTTAACCAGATCATCCACTTTGAAAAGTTGCCACAGTGGTCCAAGCTTAGGTTGTGTGAACACTCCTTGTGGCGGTCTGTTACTTGGCCCAGCAGCTCTCGCACCTGGTCCTGAGCTAAACGAGGATTCTTTAGACGACGTAACGTGTGGTTCGACGTTAGAGACTTGGAACTCATCGCAAGGAAGTAGTCATCTGTTTCTGGAATCTACGGAAAAATGGAGACATCCAGATAAAACCCAGTTACAACAAGTTATTCATGGTTGGGAGAAAAAAAAAACTGCCCCTACCTTCATATATTAATTATAACCGGTACAATGACCGGCATGTGAAAATCCGGGAGCAACCCCCACCAGGAATCGAACCCCATTAGTCTATGTGAGAGGCGAGTAGTTTATCCACTACACCACCATGGCCTCATAAGGGTGTGCAGATGACTGGCTCACCATGGCCAATCATGTCTTAAAGTCAGAGATCCTTCCTCTTTATCTCGAGCATCCCTTTGCCAATGCCTTACAGTAAAAGAAAGGGTTGGCATTATGTTGGGTAGCCCTACACAGAGTAAAGAAAGGTGCTGCATGGTCAAGGTATTGGGGAATGAGACCCGAGAAACAATCAAAGACTGGGAGACTCGATGCTTGTCCGCTGGAGCTGCCTCATCAGTGGTGAATTTGTATTGACAGAAAATAACTCTATGAAGGAGCCGAGGACAAAGTAATGAAGACGTAAATTTATAATCAGCATGCTAGCAACTTTACCCTTGCTAAAACATTACTACGTAAACATTTTGTGTTTAGAGTATATGAATCTTAAGTTCAATAATCAAAACAGCCTATGAAGTTTTCTTTCAATTTGTCCATCTTCGTTACACTTTAATATAACTTTAAAATCTGTTTAGATTCAGGCAAAATTTGGCAATGTGAGGAAAAATAAATTTTGTCACACTGCAATAATCTGTGCAGTTAAAATTAAAAATAAATAAATAAAAACTACACAAGAACTTTTTTGATCATATACTTACTGACCACAAATCTAAGGCGCCATGAAATTATAAAATTGGAATAAGACTTACGATGAAGCAGCACAAGTGCTTTTACTTTCACTTGGCAAATTGTATAAAAAATTAAAATAAAAAGGATAATATCTACCTATCATGCAGTTGACACAGTCACTCACAAAATTTAAACCCTTCCGCTTCCTTGCACTCTGCCTAGGAGTGCGAGTGGCCTTTTGATCTGTAGTGTTCTTACAAGACTCTGGTGTCTTGCAAAGCTCCAGCGTACTCCTGCGAGATACTGGATCGTCACTGTCGCTACTATCAGTTGTTTCCTCATTAGAATTGATTTCGTAGCTGCTCTCATCCACCGATATGTCACTATTATCATTCAGCAATTCTCTCTCTGCCATTTCAGATATAACTGGAATTTAATAAAGTAAACATATAACAAACAACATCATTTTGCTTAATACAAAAATAAAAAAATTATTAAAAAGTACAACCTTTAAATCAACTACATCTGTAAACTGTTGAAGTACACAGTGAGATTGTTCTTCCATTTTGTTTGAGTGCCAACAAGCTCATGAATATACCTATTAAGAGCCATGTTTACATAGAAGGTTTCAATTTCAAATTCAAAAGGTATCTAACTCGTTAAAAAAAATCTTAAATCAATGTTTTATTTATTTGTATGAACATTTCCATTATCAGAAAGCAATTAAAATTTTTAAACAAAACCTATTTTCCACTAGGAACTTATTTAGACATTCAATTAGGACGGGAGGGGATGAACATCCTTTCTTGCAGGTGCAGGTCCAGGATTTCAATTCAAAAAGTTATTGGTTCTGAACAGTCGTGTTTTATATTTATTTTGTTATTTGATAGGGCCCTGGTCACACCCAAAAACTGGGGAAAGAAAACATTTTAGACAAGTAAATAAAAAGAAAGAATTTTTATGTGACAGTGCCCCTAGGCTTGCAGGTCCTACTTGGCAATAATGCAAATTTCTGCAGTGATTGAAATTTTTCTGTGGCGACAGCACTGCTCGCAGGTTACGTGGATGGTACTATGGATTCTGTTTACCTTCTGCTGTCACTTTCCATGCAGATGTAGTAGGCTGTACTGCTTCTACTGTTGGTGCATGTTGTATGAATGTGACAGGTACTGGCTAGACAGTCTGTTGTGGGTAGGTTGGTGGTACTGGGATGAGCGGTGGTGGTACTTATGCCTAATCTTAATTTTAGAAAACAATATTAAAGTACTCAGATAAAATCTGAATTGAAAACAATTCTAATATGATTTCATTTCAACTTTAAAAACCCATAGAATAGTGTCAGGTTGCAGACATTCAAAAAGGAATATCAATACATGTGTTGGCAACATTACTATTTGACTCATCCTAAATTAACAAAGATCTCATACATGTTCAACAGGCACATTAAATAAACCACATTTTCAAGTTATTATACGTACTAAACAGGCCCAAATTGTACATAGTGGGATGTGAGGATGCCTGACGGGCATATCTGAGTTCAAGAGACATGGAGGTCTTCATTAAAAAAAAAAAAAATAAAAGAAACCAAATTTGATTTCTAATTTATTGACTCTGCTATTATCTACAGCATTAAATTAACTGTCTCCACTTGTACTCTTTTTATTTTACAGTGAGTGCAATATTTAATGTCTATTTCAACTCCAATTAATGTCCTTAAAAAGTCTCTGTTGGTTACAGTCAATTAACTCATACTCATTATTAGCATATGTTTAGTCTATCATTTATAATGACTTTCACTCACGCATTTAGTCCAATAGTCCAGCCTGCCAGTCGAATCCTTCAAAACATTGACACTCGCAGTCACAGCCTTCCCTTCTCCACTGCTGCTCATTCCGCTCGCTCTTCTATCGCTCGGAACTCAGCCACTCATTCATTCATTCATTAGCTCCAACTCCACTCCCGGACCGGAGGCCTGTGGAAATTTTTTCAGAGCTCGCCATGACACGTGGAAGGTTCAACGCATCCCAGGTCGCGCTGAGAGAATGAGGTTGGTAAATCCAGAGTATTCTTCAGATATCGGTCAAAAACAATCCAACCAAGGACTGTGGCACGTGTGTAATTCGAAACCCATCTATGCCTGGCCTTCCTTCGTTGCTATCGTATAACAACCCTCTGTCCTTCTCTTCCACTCGCTCGCCAGGCACGCCAAGGTCAGCCGCACAGACTAACGACACGTAACACTGCCCCCTCCTCAAGTCTGTTCATCCCGAACACACTGAAACGTCAGGACCTTTGTAGAGTTCCAGTCGGTCAATGTTGACAACCTTCGGATTCGCTCGAGAACCTTGACGACAAATCCGAAAGATCACAACATTGACCTTCTTCAGAATCCTGTAGGGGACTTCCGAACATTTCTGTAGCTTCACGCAGTACCCTTTTCTCCTTTGTAGGTTGTACAACCACACCAGTTGTTCTTGAAATACCCCATCTGACATTCTCATATCACACCGCATCTTCATCCTGTCCCTATTTGTTCTGAGGTGCTGTCGAGCAAAATCATGAATGCCAACAAGTCTGTCATGTAATTCGCTGGCACAATCAGGGGCGGCAGCTTCCTCTTCTATCAGTTGGCCGAACAGCTGGTTACTGGGGAGACGTAACTCTCTTCCAAACAGTATCCTTGATGGTGTTACCCTTGTGGACTAGTGAACTGCTGAGTGGTAAGCAAGAAGAAACAATGATACCTTTGAATCTCAGTCTTTTTGGTTGTCTGCCACAAAGATTAAAACGTACTGCTCAAGAGTGTGGTTAAGCCTCTCAACCATTCCATCCGACTGAGGGTGTAAGGCTGTAGTATTGTATTGTAAAGGGCTTTTTAACGTCCCCCGATTTTGTACTTGAAAGCTTAGCAGGGGATGGCTTACAGACTAACTTATAACCTAACTTAAATTAACACCCATGCCTTACTCGGGATTCGAACCCAGAACCTCCCGTACCCAAGATCGGTGGCACATCAACTGACTGCACCACGGAAGGTCGGCTAAGACTGCAGTCCTAGTCTTTTATATGCCCAGAATACTTGTCACCTCCTGGAAGGCAGTGGCTTCAAAGTTTCTCCCCTGATCAAAATGGAGTACTAGTGACACCCCAAACCTCGAAAAGACATGTTCAATGAGTGCTTCAGTCACAGTACGTGCTTCATGGTTCTGCAAGGGTATAACCTCAGGCCACTTAGAAAAATAATCTTCAGCCACCAGTAGATACTTATTACCTCTCTCTGACAGGCAAAGGACCCAGAATGCCTATTTCCATCCTTTCGAATGTGGCTCCAACATTGTTTTCTAGAGATGACCTTATCCTCTGGTCCTTGGGCCCTTCCTCACAGTGCAGGTGTCGCACAATTGGCAACACTTCTCAACATCCTCCCGACAGTGAAGCCAGTAGAATCTCAGTCTAACTCTGTCGATGGTCTTATTAACACCAAAGTGCCGTCTATAGTCGGTTCAGGACTGGAACAGAATTATGAACAACACCATAGTTGTCAGCTGCATGCATCGTTACTACAAACAGTGACTGGCGAGGGGACGGTCAGTTTGGCAGCACGGAGAGAGAAAATAGTTTGAATGTTTTAATGTATTTTTTTATCTATTGCTTAAAATTGGGAGTAGAAAAGATTCTGAGAAGGTCTGTTCCAGTTGTGAACGGACTATAGTTGCCGCATTATGCAGTTCTTTTAAGACTGCTGGAACCCTGCATTCTGGAAGCACCAACTGTAACCGTGTGTATTTTCCATCATTACTTTCCCCGTTTCTGCCAAATACACCATTCTTCAGTATGAGGGAATTCCTTTGTGCCCAGTATGCTCTGACTGTTATGGTCAGGATAGATACCTCTTCCCATTTTTGCCGACAGCCAGCTTCTCTCCACTTTAATAACGGCTGCAAAGTGGGATCATTCAGCTGGTCTTTCCTAATATACTCATCACTCCAGGTAGGTGTCCCATCACAAAATATAGAATCTTGAATTCTTGTCCCCAGTACCTTCAGCAATTCACCACTCATTATTTCTTGATGTTCGTAATGATGACAAAATGAGTCACATGGCCTCCTAGAAAGTACATCTGCATTACTGTGAAGGCATCCAGATCTGTGCTGTACTTCAGTCATATTCTTGAATATGCTGTATCCACTGGATTATCTGACCTTCGGGGTTATTAAAATTTAGTAGCCAGCATAATGAAGCATGGTCAGTTCTTAGTATAAAATGTCTGCCATAAAGATAGGGGAGGAAGTGTGAAATTGCCTTCACCATAGCCAGAAGCTCCCTGCATGTAACACAGTAATTTCTCCCAGGTTTATGCAATACCTTACTGAAGTATTCTAGTGGTCTTTCCCTCCCATCTTGAACCTGAGATAGCACAGCTCCAATGCCTACATCACTAGCATCAGGGTCCAAAATGAATACACACTCACTTTTTTTGGGAAACTCAGGAATGGAAGAGGTATCAGAATTTTCTTAAGTCTACTAAAAGCAGCTTCACACTCAGTGATCCAATGAAGTCTCCTTTTTGCCTCAGTCAGTTCACGTAGTGGCTTGGCAATTGTGGCAAACCCAGGTACAAATTTACCTGTAACTGTAGTCATATAGCACCGTTCTATACTGTCGTTGGGCAATTTCTGGGGGGAAGGCCTAAGAATGTGTCTGCTTAATACTGTTATGGTCGCCTCAGTGTTGACGAGCATCTGGCAAGGAACACCATTCAGGCTCCCCTCCACAAGTATTGCATCCCAATCCTGTTTTATTGCCCGTACATGTAAGAACATTGGGGCCTTCCCTCCAGCAGTCAGCGATCTTTGCCCTCTAAGATTGGTGTTTACAAGTTTTCCAAATGAGCTGTAATCTCACCTGCCTCTCACTGCCTCTTATCACGTTGCTACTTCAGTTGCTGCTGTTGTGGGCAGTAGGCTCTAAGGTTGTCCACATGACCAACACTTCGGCCGTTTAGGTGAGGGGCGATGAAGTTAAGTAGCATGGACCCTGGAAGTGATGTCTCTCATAAACATCTGCATCTACTTCAATGTCTTAGTTAATCTATCTTCGTCATCTTAGTTCAGTGTCACTGCCTGTACCAGTCACCGGGATGTGGCCCCTGTCTTGCAGACTCCTCCTCGTGTGCTTGGGCCAGGGCGTCCTGCATGTTGTGGGGTACAGCCAGACGTACCACTTGTCGAACCTCTGTGTCGGTGATGACATCGATGAAGAAGCCTACTGCTATGATGTCGCGCACCTCCTCGGAGCACCCTTCCGCAGATAGGTGGGAGAGCCGCACAATGTCTTGTCATAACTCCTACAGTGGCTCCCCTGGTTGCTGGGTGCGGCTTTACAGCTGTGCATGGTGGGCATGTCGCAGGTACCAGTCGCTGAAACGAAGCTCCAAGGCAGACACCAGTGTGGGGTACTCCAGTCAATGACGCTCTGGCAGAGATTGTAGTATGCTCAGTGGAGGGCCTCTCAGTACTGCAGCAAGGTAGTAAGCCTACTGTTCGGTTGTCCAGCTATTACAGGTAGCAACTATTTCAAACTGGTGTTGGTACTCCCGCCATGAAGTCTGCTGGCCATTGTTAAGGGGCGGGCTTAATTGCGACCCCATTCCTCACTGCTGGCTGCGCGACAACAGTGCTGCAGATTTTCTCTCCTCCGGGGTTACTGTATTGAATTTATCTTGCACTGCCTCTTCACTCCTCTCGGTTGCCGATGTGGTGGTAGTAGAATTTCACTGCTGCAGAAATTCCTGCAATTCCTCCATTTCACTCATTTTGTTCTCAACACTGTCCATCCTTCCACTGACACTGTTCACTATTTTGTTTACACTATCAATTCTCGTGATTACTAACTTACTAATGTCTTCTATTTTTCTGTCTACATTCTCATTAACAGTTAATTTTGCTATTTACATTCTCATTTACACTTACAATTACTGAACTTATTTGGTTATTTACATTTTTGTTCACACTACTAATTTGGGTATTAACAATGTCGTGTACACTCTCTTTCACACTATTAATTTGGGTATTTACAGTCTCATTTACTCTACTAACTTTGTTATTTACATCTTTCCTTAAGCTATTTGCACTTATGCTCACTTGGTTACTTAGCCTATCAACCAATGCTCACAGTGCTTCCACTTCTGCAAAAAATTTTCCTTGTTAATATTCACTGAGTAAGTTGTACAAAACAGTCTTAATTATTTTCACCTACAAATATTAGAATTTATTTATTTGTTTTAAAATCACAAACTACTTGCCTATAGTACAACTTTACTTACAATTGATTAACTAATAACTGCCTCCATCCCACTTCTGACACCAGCCTAACATGTGAGGATACCTGAGAGGCATATCAAGTTCGTGAGAGATGGAGATCTTAACAAAATAAATAAATTAAAAAAAACTAAATTTGATGTATAATTTATTCACTCTGCTATTACCTACAGCATTAAATTAGCTGTCTCCACTTTTACTCTTTTTATTTAACAGTGAGCGCAGTATTTAATGTCTATTTCAAGTTCGAACATCCTTCTTAATTGCCTCTGGTTACAGTCAATTATCTCATTCTCATTATTAGCACGTGTTCAGTATATCTGTTTCCATAATTTATAATGTATTTCATTAAAGCATTTAGTCCAATAGTCCAGTCTGCCAACTGAGTCCTTCAAAACACTGAAACACGCAGTCGCCACCTTCCCTTCTCCACTGCTAGTCACTTCGCTCATTCTTCTATCCCTCGGAACTCAGCCACTCATTCATTAGCTCCAACTCCACTACCAGCCTGGAAGTATGTGGTGATATTTACAGAGCTCGCTGTGACATCTGGAAGGTTCAACGCACCCCGAGTAGCGCAGAGAGAACAAGGTCAGTAATACAGAGCATTCATCAGATATTGGCTGAAAACAATACAACCAAGGACCGCGGCATTCGTCTGTAATTCGAAACCCGTCTATGCCTGGCCTTCCTCCATCACTATCGTATAACAACCCTGTGTCCTCTTCCACTCGCTCACAGGGCGCACCAAGGTAAGCAGAGCAGACCAACAACACATAACAACACAGTTACCTCTCAATTCTAAGACCTCTTCCATGGTTCCCAGAAAAAAGTTATTGCAAAGGGCTTGTTACTGGAAAAACCTTTCAACTAGAATTTTTTTCATGGTTCCCCGAAAAAGGGTTATTATTTTAAGAGAATTGCTATTCCAGGAGTTTTATAAATGAGAAATGAGACTTGACTGTATATTTAATTTTGAAAATACTTTTAGATTATATTCAACTTTTGTTCGTAAAAATGCATCTTCTGTTCTGTCATTTGGGACTGTGAAAATAGAATTATTGGAATGCCAAGAATGTGTTTGCAAAGAATACAGATTTCTTCCAAGGATGCTATGAACCATAATTTGTAATCACATTAATTTTTGCTAGGTTGTGCAGTTGATCTTCAAAATGGGAACACTAGGCATACAGTTACAGAAAAGAACAATACATGGAACAAAATGAGCAAGATCAGATTTGTTTTGGGTAAATCTGTGCTACTGGCACACTGAGGATAGTGTCATGTCAATGTAAGAGATGGTTGTGGGGGGACGGGGGGGGGGGGGGAGGATGAGGAGGAATAGTCTCCTGTGGACCCCTCTTTGGATCCGCCCTGACTACAACTCTGCAAATATCCCTACGTTTTAATTTTATATTTGTGGAACTGATAGATTTGACTAACATTTAGAATTGATAAATTGGACTATCCACACAAATGTACACACAATACATAATAGTTGAAAAAATGTAAACTTCAACACAATTCCACATGCTGAAAGAACACTGTTTCTCAACTGTCCATCGGTACAAAGAACACAGATTGGTACAGTTCCAAAGATACTTTGGCCATTCATGTATAGTTAACTGAAAAGGTCAATTATACAGTATTACTACTTTTAACATAAACAATACCCTTCCCTGAGATATCTAGAAAAGCCACGTTAAAAGTATAAGTAAAATAAATTTACAGATCCTCATTACATTATCACCGGAGAAAAAAATCTAAGGGGATAATTTTGTAAAGTGTTCACTTGAAGGCACAGTGTTCCCAGGCATGTATTAGTAAAGTATTTATACTGCCAAAAAATGAAAATAATGCACCACAAAGAAACTACGCAATAACCATGAAATTAATTAAGTAGTGAGTATGGACCGGTAGGCACGACACCATGTTGTTATTGTTCCAACTTCTCCTGGCCTGCTTCAGACCATTGTGGAGAATTAAATGTTTGAAACAATAACTACAATTTATGATAAGATTGCAAATAGGCCGCTAGTCTACTAAAAATATATAAAAGGACAGGAATCCAAGTACTCAACGTCTAGTACTTGACGATAGGCGCACACACCAAGTAGGATGACACATTTTTTTCATGCGGTGAAAAAAAGTGTCGTCCTATCGTCAAGTACTAGACTGTGAATACTTGGATTCTTGTCCTTTTATATATTTATAATTTATGATAATGTAGGGCAATTTCAGGGAGGAGATCATAGGATTAAAGTTGGTGTGTAAGCAGGGCTGGATTTCCCATTAGGCCGACTAGGCCTGGGCCTAGAGCGACCCTTTTCCAAGGGACAGCACGGAGAAAAGACATGTCTGCCTTAAATTGTCATCATTGATGCTGAAGACAGCTGCGTTACTGCGCTATCACCGTGAAATGTGACACACAGGCGCAAACGCGCTGTGTTGATAATCTTAGCTTACACGATACTCTCTAGATAATAAACTGCACACAGCACATATTTGATACACATTTATAATAAAATAATATTCTAATATTTAATATGGTATGCCTACTTTTGTGACTGCCTGGAATTATTGCTTACACTATAAATGTCCTGAAATCCCACTTACGCTTTTTAACTTTAGGTCGTAGTGAGTACGGTGTGTTGTTTACACGTTTGACCTCCATATGAACTCGATGTGGTGTGTGTGGGGTGCATGGTGTGCGAGGCGTGCCGTGCTTGGACCTAGGAGTACTGTGAGTCAACGTGGGTATGCAGGCAGTCAACTTTGGTGTGCCAAGAGTTGACTTCGGCGTGCCTTTCTTGGATGTGGGTGTGGCTTTTGGTGTGCATGGGCTGTTGCTAACTGCGCTCAACACCCTTGCATGTTTTGGTGTCTTGGGACTGGGCGTGCAAGAAAGGACGGCAGACTGCTTTGCTTTCAGAGCCATCGCATCTTTCTTCTTCCGCGTCTTGAACCCACAAATGTTCTGCCCTGATATGTTTCCTTCGTCTGACAGAACTGGGGAAAAAAAAAAATTAAATTTCACAATCCAGTAAAATTTTTACAATCACCAAACACTAACAGTTTTATCAAATAAAAATCTCTTTATCACAAAAACATCTACTGTCATTGAAATATTTCAAGAAAATCATTAATCATACTACACATGCTACTTTTCTTGTAAACAGATGTGTTCTATGAACTGTATTCTTTTTTGCCCATTTTTCTGTTCACTTAATAATTCTCCAACTTCATGGAGCAATTTTTTTATGTGTTGATTTCAAACTTATTGCACAAACTCAGGTATAATGTTCCTATGAAAATTACTATAGTTATATTAAAGAAGAAATCTGCTAGTTTGAGCAATATTCATCACTGTAGGGGGGGAAGTAATTCTTAGAAAAATAATTCAAGCAATGGTTTGTCAACTAATGAAAACATAATGGCAAGAAGTTTAAGGCCTTGCCATGAGCTTTGAGCAACTAACACAGGAAACATAGCTATTCCGATATTTACAATGCTATGAACATGCATATAGATGGCGTGGGTTACTCAGCTCACCTTACAAAGTTTGCATGCAATCCGTAAAGTTGGTAACTACATCTACAAAAACAACCTAATACATACTGGTAATCATATGCTAATTAATCATTGCTATCTGCCACCCTGCTCCTGAATGTAAACCTCATCAGCTCCAAGTGACATACAGCTCGTATAATAGAGTAAAATATTAAACCAGTTTACAAACAAATACAAGTTCTATAGTTTTCTACGAAAAGAAAAAGCTTAGCTGACATGTTAACAGTTGCATCATACAATTTTTGGAGGAATATCACACCTGACAGCCCACACACCCGCAAAACTACTGTAATTCAGGGTGTCCACTGAGATCCCATTTCGGAATAGCCTGACTTTTTCACTGTGAAATTTTAGCATTTTACATGACCTATTTTCAGGATCAAAACCTTCTAATACCATATTTGTCCACCGCCGACAGAAAAAAAAAATGCTATCAGTGAAGTAGAATTAAATTACACTGAAACAAACCAAGCAAGCAGGACAAACATTTTATTCAGCCCATCGAAATTCTTCGCAATACATGCTACTTACTGACTTCACACGAGTACCTATTACAAAAACACAAATACTTTACTTTGCACGTATAGACTATGTCACTTGGCCAAGATGTATTACTATCAGTGCACAAACTAAACATTTTAATTTATAACGCATATGCTGCTTACAACTACAATAGCCTGTATTCACACAACTAACAACTTTCACAGAGTAGCACTTATTTACATTTTCTCTGACCCATGTGACATCTCCCTGACATTTTCTGTCACATGAAAACTACTTAACTTTTTCCCGTTTTTCTTGTGAGCGGACACCCTGAAATTTAACACTGTATTTTGTTTGCATGAATTACTGCAGAATCCATTACAAAATGTTTGCACAACAATAACCTGTTGCTACAAGTGCTCCATTTTCTCTGGTTTAACATACAATGCAACTATCAGTGAGTAACTAGTTATAGGTTTGTTCACTGTAAACTGAGAAATTGTGAAAACCATTCTCAATATCTACTTGTATGTACACTGTGTATTATTCCGCCATATGTTAAAGTAACGCTGCCAGAGGCTTCATCACTTTATTCTTGAGTCTGTCAAATAAAACTGTAAAATTATTATAAAAGTTGATGCATGACGAAAATGGTGCTAGATATAGCGTCATTACGGATTCACGACTTTGTCCCATCCAAGACGGATGTTTTAATGGGCAAGTCTATTCCCAGTACTGGAGGCAGGACACGGGGAACTCCACGACATTGACAAAGACTCCACATTCTTCAAACCCGTGCTCCTAGCTTCTACTGCTCCTTGCATAACACAGAAAACCGTCACGTCATTGTCCTGCCCACACTAAAGTTATTGACTTCAGCGAGTTCACCAGAAGAAAAGCGCACCAGTTTGAATTTGGCACAGCCAGAAACACGGCCCAATCACAGTAGGTCACAGCCTACACGAGCACCCTTAGCTTGGAAGTTTTGCATCCCAGGTGCCGAGAGAAGAGACGAGATAAGGCATCCACTGGTCCATGCACATGACGTCACAAGCTCCACCCCAAGGAGGCGGGAGCCAAGCCCTCCGCACCCCTTGCAGCATCAATAATTGACAGACTCAGTATTGATGCATACCGCTTATACAACTAATCTAATACAATTACGACTCATCGCCTAGAGTACTTCCACCACTGCAGACCTGAGCAACACGCTGCCTACCCCACAGGCAGCAGGAACTATGAGTGATTCTTTCTCACCTGGAGGGTACGCATCCTAGCACGAAGCAGAATCGCTGACCAGAGTATTCCCACGCCAACCAGGGCAGGACGCCACGCCTCCCTTGCACCCTGCACTGGCAGCCGACAAGCTTCCACTATATAAGTCCGGACGCTGCCGGGCACAGGCAGTCATTCTTGTTCCATCTCTTGCGTTATCCCACAGCACTGCTGCCAGTACTGGAACCGCCTGAGATCTTTGAAGCATTGAGTACGCCCCCTGTGGCTACTTCACCGCCAATGACCAGTCAACCCAAAAACTGGCAAACATGCTTACCAACACGTTAAATTTATTTTGACTCCTCAAGACATCTTCTTTAGACAGTTTAGTAGTATTACATATTTTCTCGTTAAGCTCTTTCTTTCCCATTCTCCATTAGAACCAGGTCACCTACACCTGGCCAGAGTAGTAACCTTCAGCACTCAATTGCCTCGTAGGAGGTAGCAGGTGGTGTTTATTGAGACTTCAGTAAACATACTGTTGTTTCCTACCTCTCAGCTTTTCTTTATTAGAGTATCTGTCTGATTACCCGCTAGATACAGGCTGCTTCGTACACCTTTGATGAGGACCGGGGGAATTTGTAACTACCGAATTAACTTCAACTACGGGCGCCCTTCAGGGGTGCGTCATATTTTCACACACCCATTAGATGGCCATCTGTTGCTTCCCAAACTACCACAGATTTGCTTCAAGTGCCAGTAGGGAGGAACAGACGAGCCACGACCACTAGCAACACCTTCACCCAGAGAGGGGCAACAGTCTCAAGTTATTACCTTATCCCACAGCACTGCTTCCAGTACCGGGATATACCATGGCTTGAGATCTGCCGTCCATTCCTGTGAGGACGCACATCCAGTGGTGGCACTGGTGACCCAAACAGCTCTCCGTCTCTGACCAGCCCGCCTAGTGTAGGGGATCAGTGGAGACTTTACAGAGCCTGGTCAGCAAGCCAAAACCGAACTTACGCTATAACTTGTGTTCTGTATTCGAGTCAAGGTGTACCCAGTAACCTGTGAGTGGAGACTTAATGCCTTTCAGCCAAAGGCACAGTCGCAGGCATAGGGAGCGAAATGCAGCGCTTCTTGTCGCCAGACAGTTGAGAGCACTCCCTCAACCTACATCGGAAAGGCAGGCGGAATGGAACCGTGTCGCCCAACTCAGGCACGAGTCAGTATCGACTGCTCCGATTGTGGTATTATTAGTTTCTCCGTGCATATGCATTAACCTGTACACTTCTGGACAAACTAATCTCACCTGTGGAACTGCAGCCACGGTGTGGGAAAGGCTTGTTACGACTGGACCAAGTACATCACCAACATGACACCCAAGAAGTAGCAGTGAGTGAGTACTAGCTAACACTCCTCGCCTCTCGACACATAGCTAACTCAATCACCCCGCTTTTGGTCTAGCGGACAGAATCCCAGACTGTTGTGACTATTAACCTAGCCAGTCATGCGTCAGTATAAAGGCAGAACAGCCCAAACCTAGAGAATTGTACATCGTCCACCGGCCGCGGAGGTTGGGGGACACCAGCCAGAGTTGCTCGGGGTGGTTCGCCAGTCACTAGTCCACTCCTGAAAAGACTGAAGGCCGGAGTTGGATACAGCGGTGGAAACTAGTCTTGTAGTATCTCTTTGCCGTTGAGGCTGAGGGCAACATTACTTAAAATTAGCCATCCTGCTCATCACTGCCATCAACAAAGACGACGCTCTCCAAGAGGCCAGCTTTCCCTGAAGAAGCACCCCCTACATCGACCTACCCTCTTCTTAAGCCTGCTTCGTCCAGGTAACTTCAAGGTCATGATGACGTAGCCCCCTTAAGACCCTAGCCAGGCCTCTCTGCCACTTGAATAGAGAAAACTCATTACAGACTGAGTTCCTTTCTGTACATTCCCAGAATAAGCTCAGATAGGGTCTACTGCTAGTTAATTCGTTCTTTAATTAGATTTTATTAAATTTTATCAAAATCACAGATATTACATAACATAAAGTAAATGCAATAGGTAACCTTAATTTGATTTGCATTGACTTGAAAACATTTTTAATTCCGCAAGTTAAATTAGTATATTATTGAGTTATGCGGTACAGTTATTTTCTTATGGTAGAAACCAGCGAGTTTGTTGTATTATTCTTGCGGTACTGTATGTTCAAGTGGTCATATTAAAAGCCACCGTACTAGGAATAATTGTGACTTTCACTCGCAACTGTTAGCAACCTCGAACCCCTTGTGTTTATCAGCGTAGCAAAAGCCACAGTAAATTCTCATTTAAATTTGTAAGTGAATACAGTATTTTAATTTGGTGTGCATGAGGTAACACCAGCACCACGTGTAGGCTGATGTATTCAAAGTATTCAAAGCGGTATTCAAAGTTTGGTCCAGGCATCACCCAGGATGTTACAAACACAGAGTGTCACTCCGTGTGTAGCACGGGTTGGCCTTCGGGGGAGACCTTCATTAACAACACACTACACCTTGATACTGCGACTGCTCACGTGCGCTGTTGTCTAACCCTTCAGGCAAGTGAATTGGCCAGATGTGGTTGGGTGACTTAAGACGCGCTGGGACTAGTCACGTATCAGGACGTACACGGTAGGCATGTTCCATATACCCGGCTTCACCCCAGGTACATTACCGTGTTGAGTGGCTTACTATTATTGTTTTGACGCAGTAGTAGTTAGGTAACCAGCCATCTTAAACGGGAACTATGTCAAATTGAAATGGAAATTAACTTACAAAGTAGTATTGTGAGTGAATCTCAAGGAAGCAGTGCTATATTTGATTTGCAGAACAGCACACCGGGTCAAACTCTGTTTGAGTATCTAACCATTTACACAGTCGACTAGAAGTGATAGCAATATAGCCGTCAGTTCTTCCCCTTAAATATACTGCTATCCCTCTACACACACACACACACCGCTTCCAGCAGCAGCAACCGGAATGGTCACTGTAACTCAGCTGGCTGCTGATGCAGTACCTACGGAGCAGAGGAGAGACCATAGGCTGTGGCCTCCGAGGTAATACGTCGGCGGATTGTCCCACCCTCTGTTGAGAACTTTGTTCCTTTACGTAAATCAGCTCGCCCAACTATTTATGCTAGCACCTTACCCAAGAGAGTGTAATTTTCGCCCCACGACATGTTCCATATGAATCTCGCATTAAAGAGACTGAAGGCCACTGAAACCAATGGCACACGCACACACAGTGAAACGAGAGTACTCTCAAATTCAAAGCATTCATCGGGGTCAGTGTCTCCAAGTCACCAACATCTACGTCACAAGTTAACCCTTCTCCGAGTCTCTCACCACAGCGTGGGCCAAACCAGTGCTATTGCTAGCCCGGGTCTTGTGTTCATAGTTATTTAGGTGACGCCATACATGAGTATTGGATTGACTGAACATTCTTGTTGTAATGGCATCCGAGGTTTGAACCTTCGTCCCACCGACCCATTTTGGTACGGTACCGCACCAACTGTAGGTATGGAGTGGGTCCAAATCCTGTACCAGGTGGTTGAGTGTTGCAGACTTTTGAGTTCTCGTTCACTCAATCCCTCTATACTCTATTACGGGCTGTGTTTCGAAGCCCAGCTTCAAAGTTAATATTTTACGAATTTTCTAATTACTACACTAATGTGCATCAAAAGTGAAAAATAAGAACAAATAATTTTAGTATTTACAAACGTTTAACTAACACTTTTAATGCAACGTTCGGAGATGGAACTAGGTACTTCACCTCCATTGTTGCCAACTTTACACGTGCAGCAGGTGGAGAGGGGCAGAGGCATTTATCAAACAATTTCAAAAGTGCTCAGTTAGCCATGAACAGATTTCACAAAGACACACACATTAGCTGACACCGGACTCCAGGCATTATCTATAACTTAAGTAAAAGCAAACCAGTTACCCGAATTACTCCAACAGTTTCTACCAACTTCAGTTTCTGATTCACTTTCTGAGATGTCTCCTTCTTCACCTTCATCTTCTTTTTTGATATTCTTCACTTTGTAGTTTTTTGACATCACTGCAACAAAATTTTACAAATAATTAATGTTACTCTTTAACATATACATACACACACAGGCCTATATATATAAATACATACATACATATCCACATGGCAGCAGTGGATGAGCGGTTAGCCTGCTCACTTCCCACCCAGGTGAACTGGGTTCAAACCCTGGCAGGTAACTCCCAGATTTTCGCATGTGAGAATCATGCCAGACAATGACGCTGGTCGGTGGATTTTCTCGGGGATCACCCATTTTCCCCGCCCTTTCATTCCAGCACCGACCATACTTACCTCAATCACCCTCAATAGCTCTCAAGAACGCACTGTTACGAACCACCCAAATCTCTTCACTCGTGTGTATGTACACACACTCACCTGTAGGCTGTTTATGGTGAACTGATCACTTTTTAAGGCCCAACTAAAAGGCATTAACCCCTAATAAATATTTTTATTGCAGTCTTGAACATTAACTTTTGAGAGTGATAAAATATTTACACTGTTTTTATTAGTCACATCGCTATGTTTGGATTAAAAATTGGCTGAAAAGTAGGAATTAATTGAAATGAAAACATTAGCAGTGCCTTAAAACGTTCTCACTTTACCGTGAATAGCCCATATACACGCATATCATGGACATATGTATGTGCCTTTAGCAGCAATAAATTTCATAAAAATTAAACATAACAAAACTACAAAAAAACAGACCTTCAACTTACTTTCATTTTTGACATTTAATAAAAACAAATACGTAAATTTCCCGCCATTAAAAAAAACACAAATCCATAGAAGACGCCGTGCTACGTTGTCTTCTACCAGCAACGAACTAGATACTAACAAAACACGATTTTTTCCTTCCTTTTCTTTTAACGAGAAGCAAAAACTAAAGAATTGTTGAGCCAATGAATGATCACAAAATTGAGATAAAAAACGAAAGCTCAATAAACGTCCAAAAACTAAAAGTCAAAAATCGAATGTCCATTAGACTCGCTAAAGGATCCATCACCACAAACATACAGTGATACCGACTCCCACCACCGAAGGCCAAAAAATCGAACAGTAGGTGAAGGCAGATACTACACTACAAACAAAATGCAAAATATGTAAAGCAAATTGGTTCCTATTTCTTCTCACAGACGGAACTGTGCACCATAGATTAAAGATAAGGTAGACCTATTAATATTATTCTTTTGCACATGTATCCAACATTGACCTACCCTAAGGACGTATTAGTATATAGGGTGGAAACCCAGATACGAAAGTGAAGACAAAATAAAACACAAGTAAAGGGCTAGTAGTGGCAAAATGGTGCATGTTTTACATTGAACATTATGTTACTTTTGCCTCTCAAAATATGGCGGCTCAAGTAAACAATATGTCTCAGCATGCACAGTTGAAAGAAGTCAGACCAAGCCATCAGCTTCACTTGATAAATTTGAAAAAGACAGGCTGTTACCACTCCATCAACTTTTACCTTCATGATCTACCCCACAGAACACAACTGTCAAAGGAGCATTTTCAATAGTGATGGACTTGTTTGTTTATAATACTTTATAATGAGAACTTTTGTATGAATAAAATACTTTTAAAAATTGTAATTTTATCAAAATGTATTACGTAAGAGTTATAGGAAGTAAACTGAGGTGCGGGAGGCTGGGAAAAGGTTAGGTTTGATTTTCTGGAGTGAATATGGTGAGATGTAGGAATGAGTACACACAGCAATGCCAGATGCCATCAGGCGAAGTCAATGGTCATGCTGCTCCTCTTAACATTGGGGTTGTGGGCCGTCCGCTCGGGACCAAACTCCTCGCTGTTAATGTTGAAGTGTTGACACCCACCCTGTTGACTGTTGTTCCAGATGAGTGTAATTTACTAAACGATAGCCCGTCGGTCGGTTATGCACCATTGGTGATTTCGGTGGGAAAATTCCTATGTATTACAAACACACATATGTGGGCTGTCAGTGCCTCCAACACGACCACACTATGTGAAACAAACTCAGAACACTAGCTAATTAAACTACTTATGTAAATTGACTGAGCGGGTATTATACGGGTCCATCCCTTGATGCACATTATGAGACGTAAATAAATAATGTAGCAAAAGTTCACACACACACAACTATATATTAAGGTAACATTACATCACTTCAATGAGGGCACTTGACATGTAACACTCTTGGCTATTCTGACCGGCCATGCGGTAACACTCTGAAAACGCCTTGCGACAATTAAGATTACATGGAAAATTGAAGCTCCCTGGGGCAATGCTATTCCACCGGGGAGTGGAGGTGGCTTGCCGGGCGGCTAGATGAAAAAGAAGGTTCCTGATGATTTAAAGTCTATTTCCATGAATGTACAGATACAAGAAGTTGATAAATGCCCGGTATGTGTGGGGAACTGCAGGAGCTTAACACACACCCGCCACCTCCATTGAATGCTCGGTGCCAACTGACTCTCCCGCCCGACACGGGCTCGCCGTGGATTGCCCCCGCGGCAAAACGGAACTACTTTACGACATGACTTGCATTATTGACCCTCGCGATATATGTACAAGTAAATAAACATACAAAAAACAACACAAATAACCCTGCAACATAAACACTGACGAAATGAGGTGGACAAAACACTCTACGGACTATGAAAGATAAATAATTGCACATTACCTTGCAAATTCAACAAATAAACAATACACACAAAACAAATTATATATATTTTAATAAGTCTTTAATTATGCCTTAACTCTCCAGTTCAGAATAATCGCCACTTGCCGTCTCCTTCTGTGACCTCTCTGGTTCCCATGGAAACCACTGGCTGCACTGCGACGGAATACTCTGCTATTGTTCTGCGGCCGGGCACACACTCGAACCATCAGAAAAGTGCGCAGCCCCGGTTCGGTCTCGTTGCAGGTTAAAGCAGGACAAACGGTTTTGAGGGGTGTAGCCACATGGCACACATCAATACATACATCTCAATGCACTTGTTTACTAAAGAATTTTCTAACTTCAAGTACAGTTCACGCCACTTTTGCACATCGCATTGGCACAAAAGCAGTTCAATGTTGGGACACTGAGATTAATTGTGCGAAGCCAGTAAGAAAAGTCTACCTCATCTCTATTCTATGCATCATTCTACTACCCACTAATCTCATGCATCAACTGCACGAGACATGTAACAAATGCTTCATGCACACCGTCACAGTGGCGAGAAAGTTTTCCAGAAACGTGTGTACCCATATTTGCGAGCAAATTTGGATGTTTTATAAAATTGGTGACATAAGGATGGAATGTATGGAGATTGTAGCGAAATTGTTTGGTTTCACAATAAGTTGGCGTAAATTATGCCGAAAAATTACTATAGTCTTATTAGTGCAATGTTAATCTGTAGTGAGGATCTGTACAAGATATCAAGGCAATGAAAAAAATAAAACTATAATAATTTCCTTGCTTGTAAGGTGCGAAAATGAAACATGCAAGTTGTTCCATTCCTCAGCACACAAATTTAATGCATACTGAAACGGAACAACAAAAGGTGGTTATTGTAATAGCGCATTCCTACTCTGAACTGCAATCTGCTTGTTATAGCCGAATCCTGCATGTTCCAATTATCAGAATTCGCTCTGAGAGCAGTCGGATTTTCGTATTTTAGTTGCGAGTTCCTCTGAATAATATCTAACATTTCAGCAGTTGAATAATACATAACAGTTAATATGGACAAATATACTCTTGATATATAGATGATGTCGCTAGATATTACAGTGAAGATGATGTTAATTTCACCCAGTGTCTCGTCCATATATTTTCCAACAAGGTAAAAAGGAGAAATTGGAGCAAATAACTTCTACGGAATGTCGCCAATTTCAATTTTAATCCTCATATCAGCATCATAGTTCAAGCATTTTCTCCAATTATTATATTTCCTCCAAAATGTTAAGCACTTTTTTCGTGGCATGTTCCAGTTGTTTGTGCATAAACTATATACACTTATTTCTGGCAATCATGTGATACATGCTTTTTCAGATTCCAGTGGGCACCGGGTTCGTGCCCAGAGCAGTCAGTTGGAATACAACATAAGAATGGTACCAAGGCTCATGGAAGCAGACATATCGTATATGGCCACCAAACAGAAAACCGAAAATGATGGCTCACTAATTCTACTGGCAGTAGACAGTTTTGTGATGATATCAAGTTTTTTTTTAGAAGCTTGAACTGTAAAACATGGACCAATGGCCCAAAGAGCAGTTTCTTAAATACAAAATGTAAAGTCAGCCATATACCATAAGTATATGTGTTCGCATTGTGAAACGATTAGTTTCTGAATAAAAACCTGTATGTTATACATTTATATTGATTTGAAATATTAGAAAACAGATATCAATATAATATTTTGACTGTATTAATTCAAATAAAGATTTTAAAAAAATTGGAATTTATTTATAATGACATGAGCTGCTGACATCTCTCGATATTTAGGCTGTACCATCAAGGAAGAAACTAGGTTATGTGGAAAGGATTCAAAAACTACTACTATATTGTCTGGGGCTACCAGTATCTCATCAGTGAGCATGTGTTCAGTTCGGGCATGTGGTCGACTGTGTGATAGGGGTTCCCCTTGATGTCCGATGTCTCAATCTTGTAGTTGCAGAATTTGTATAAGATATCCCAATACCCATATCTAATGACTCGTCTAGTAGTAATTAACAGCGATATTCCCATACGCCCATGCTCACTCCCTGCTGTTGCAGGCCACCTTACGCCTTGTGAAATATATTACGTACGAGATCCGCTGTCAAAAATTGACCGAATAAATAAATAAATAAATACACTCCGGGACTTCACATGACATGAGCACTTATTCCTCTAAACCTTCAAACAGAAGCAATTACAATATTGCCCCACTACAATGGGGGGCACGCTGATACTGAAAAGGCAAAAGGTGGAGAAATGCCTGGCTGGGATTTACGGTAATCACGTCCCGGCAACATACAAATGGACCGGGTTGTGAAACGGTTCACTCCAAAGGCTAAACAAAACAAAGGTTCCAGTTACTTAAATGAAAACTATTGCGAACTACATGATTGGTATCAAAGCGATGAAGTGCCCGGAGAGGGCACGCGGCATGACCATCCCATGCGGTAACCTAGAGGCGACTGACTAACATGGTGGCAGGCTGCCATCGTCACGGCACAAACTCCCGCCACTGTGACACGTAATCAAAAATTTCATGAAAACACATAAACAAGTGAGATGGAGTGGGTGAATGTGGCCCTAAATGATTACGAAGCAATAAAAACATTACTTGATAATGAACATTTGAATATTAGGAGACAACGAAAATATATGAAAACATAAACTTAACTAAAATGCATAAGACACCCTAACCTCACTTTGGTGCCTTAGTCTTTCACAATGCATGGCCCTGCAAGTGCCAGGCCTTCTCAGAATTCATTTGCACATTAATATTTTAATACACAGAACACATCAGCACAACACTTCAAAGGAAATTAAAAAGGACACATGATTATTCGGCCTCATTTAGCACGTGTGTGTTACGTTACATTACCATGTACATGGCTTGCAGCCGATGTAACACAAAACACTGACTATGTCCAGTATATGTACTGGTTAGTTGAGTTCCATTTTATAAAATATATTAAAACGAGAATATAACACAAGCGCAAGCAATGGCACTGAAAAATACATACAAAATAATCCACGTGAGTCGAGTCTTACCACGTGGTTGTGTGGTTTGTTTACATTTTGGTGCATTTTGCACATCAATATTCTTCACTTTAATAAAACACAAAATACAATAACAAACTACAAAAATCATTAAAATAAACATTAAATAGATAAGCACTAAATCCCATGGTCTATATACAAAATACAAAAAAAACCGCAACACGTGAAAACACAGACGTCGCACTGTTGTACACAGTGCGGCAAGTATCGGACCACTTGGTCACTTGACAGAAAATAATATTTTATATATAAATGGTCTGGAAAATTATGTTAACACATTTAGAACAGTCATTAGACTGAAAAGAACAACCGAATTGGAAACAAACACTGTATGGCCATGGAAACAAAACATAAGTATACATTTATACAGTATGCAATTTCGAATCATACTGAGTTGTGCACACATCACACTGGTTCTACACAGTGTTGGTGTCAGTCAGCTGGCTAGGCAGGTTTCTCTTCCAGATGTGGTGAATAGCCTAGGGGTCAGAACGTGGCACACATCAGTGTTCTCCTCTAATGCCCAGTTCCACCATCAAGGTTCGAAATTCGAATATAGAGCGGATTAAATATTTTCACAGAAAATTATTGTACCCTCTTCTAACACCTCTGATTGGAAGTTTGAACTCGATTGGTAGAACCAAAGATGTTAGAAAGGGGTGCCACAGTTTTCTGTGACAGACTTACATCCAAACTAGGATCGAGTTTTGAACAACGATGGTGCAACTGGGCATGAAACAGTTTGCCCACGACTCAGCACTCTAGAAGTGCAACGTTCATTTGCAGTCTATCAGCGCAACCAGTTCGCTTAGGTCTGAGAGACATCACACAGGTAGTGCAGCGTAGTGTGTCAAAGAGTGCAGCTTCTGGCTACAGTTGCCACGAGTAGCATGGCACAAATGAATATTAACCCTCACAATCTATTTTGTTTTCTCAAGCCCAAGCTAAGGCTTTAATGCAGATACCAATCATTACACAGCTATTAGACTTGGACAGCCATTCAATGAAGCCATCTGTTCTTATATTAACCACACTATAATGTGCCTTTTATAATATTCTGTTTTAATCATTATACATGTTACCATCCACAATTCACTCACTGTGTTGATTCCATGTTACTTTTAAACATGTTGTGAAGGTTTGTTTATGCCTTTCTAGCATGCAGTAGGCAAAGTAAGTCCAGTATAGTGCTATTTTGTAAGAAAGTAATTCCATGCCGACCAGTGCGTCACATCTATAACATTAGTCAGAGCTCAGCATCCGGAGGAGTTGGTTGCGAGCATGGCATGTGTCGCATGCACTTCATCTTTTGTGAGCTTATCATTATCTTGCAATCAACTTTAAATTTCTGGAACTTATCTATTTAAGCCATTCGGGACACCTCTCCTCCACTTTCACAGTGCTTGCATCATCTGGGGACGATTTATTTTCAATGTAATCGTTTTCAGCCCAGTCTTACTGGCAGGTTCAAGCCCCACTCGTGTATAATATGTTGTCTCCTAATGGGGTCTGTAATCACAACGCGAAATAAATCATAATTAAAAGAATCAGTGTTAATTTTTTTCAGTTCAGTCTACAGACTTTTAAGTGTGTGGGCCCTACTTCCAGGAAAGTGTAACATTTGTCTATCGCATCATGCGTGTTTTATGTGCTTTAATTTGTCGTTCTGTTTTTCAAGTGTAACTGGAGCGTGTGGATAGACCGAATAGGCCACTGTGTAGCACACAAATCACTTAATTATTAACAGCGATTATTATTGAATGAGGAGTACCAACTCATCAACAGGATACCGCCTTGATCATCAGAAGAACTAATCCGAGACTACGAGAGAATGCTCTACCAGAGTATGGCATCATGATAATGATGACTGGTACCCGGATAACTATATCCAAACTTCCCTGAAACCAGATGTCACGATAACAAAAATGACTCTTCTACCAACCGCCACACTTTGGCACCCACTTATGATCACCTACCACACAATTATTATTTTTTAGTCTTAAAATATTTAACTATGCTCAATTTTTAAGATAATTTTGTTTTAAAATAACACTATCTGTTGTATTATAAATGTATTATAGCACAGAATACTACAGAAGAGGACATTAAAAAATATTGACAAATAATTAGTTTATAGAATGTGAATGACTGTGATAGATAATATTGTTTTATTTTGTAAAAATGAGGATTTACTTAAACTTGTGCATATATTGAGAGGAAATCTGCATGTGTTTGCAATAAATACATTTATACCACCTTCAGTAGGAATAAGCTTTACCGATAATTTTAAGTATCTGTGACAACTGTTGCTGTGACGCACAAATATGCGAGACTTATATATCCAAAAATATAATCAATGAGGAGTTAGAGAGTGATGTCGTGTGGTGAGGAATAAGGCTTTGAGGGTAGGTTTTCAGGGACAGTAAAATGTGAGGTTTGGAATATGTTGTGGTTTAATCGACTAGGCTGGTGACGTCACACAGGACTGTGTCAATTATGGTGGTTTAATATCGATTGCTTCTATAATGCTTTCTCTAAATACACAATATACAAGTAATTAAATGCGACAGCAGGTAGTAATACCAGTGCCTATACACGGTCGTCCGAAATATTCTACGTCCATAACCTTGAAAACTGAAAACCCAATAATATCCAAACTAATGAATGGGATTCGGTCAAACAAAGTGTGAAATAACTACAATCACTCCAGATGCACAATAATGACTAATAAATGCAAATTTGCAACAACAGTAAATATGTCACAGTAGCTGGAAATAATAACCTAATACAGTATGGAACATTCTGTATATTGTATATTAAAACAAATCTGAAACTACAACCACAATACAGCCCAAATCTGTATTCTTCCCAATGAGTTCCTTTCAAGAACTTTTGTATCACGGTCAGCTGTCAATCACGTATGAGTGTATCATTCCTTATGTATCGTTTGATGCAAGGCGATTGGAAGGTGGGTCTGTGAAACAAGTATATTTATGGCACCATTTATGCATTATACCAACTGTCGATAGGATCCCATAGTTACAAACAGATCGCACATCCCTCATTATAACTCATTATTAAATCATGACTCATTATTAGTAGTTATAACGAAATCAATAATAAAATGAAAAACTACAACGACAAAATGTAGACCGATTATTACGGCAAAAAAGATTCATTATGGATTAAAATACAGTCCCGCATGACCAAGAATATGCATATCACAGGTAGTTCCAACCAACTTCCTATACAACCAAATATGATCACAGAGTTCAAACTTCATCTTCTTACCCCGAGAACATGGACACATTACCAAATACACTAATAACAGCAGTATTATCTGCCTTCCCTTCATAAACAGGATATTATATCACGAGGATCATTATCACAAATTTCCTTACACGCAGGATTCTTTCGATTGTGGGACTTCCTGAAGAGACACAATTCCAGCAAACCACTACCTGCCTTAGCAGTTATTCCTTGAAGACCAAAATGGTACAAAAACGACAACATAATATAACTCTCCTCTACATCAACAACCTTAATGGTACAGGACCTATCGTCCGTATAAACATCCTTACTGAAAGACAGCTAGACACACGTATCTGGCGAGGCATTATAATGATCTCTCTTCGCTAACGTCATGGTGCAAAATGAAGTACATAAACAGGTTACAACCTTTATATACATACACAAATAGTAATACGGGAACCTTAGATAAAAATAAAAAAGACAGAAAGTGTAGCGCAAAGATAACAGCACAGCACAATACCTTATTGCTACGTCTACTGGACACTGTAACCTGCACGATAACATAGTTTACCCTCAGGAAGTACAGGGAAAATGAGTCCAGTGAAAGTGCATGATGCAGACTTTTCATGCACCGTGAAGTTGCGTTCCCGTTTACAGTTGGCCATTCAAGTCGACTCGAGTCGCTTACACAGCAGGGTTGAACAGAGAAGTTCACAAACGTTGCAGTTTACACTTGGCCACGTGACCTTGTAGCTGTCACACACATGAACACGGCACAGAAGGGGTGGTTCCCTGCCAGAGTGGAGCAGCATGGTTGCCGTGGAGAGGGGAGATGGGCGGCACTCACTTCGTTCCAGGACGAGCCCAAGATGGCGATAGAGCTGACATCACTGGCCGAAGTGATCGATAGAGTGATGCATAGGCCAAACATGGTGGTCTTCCAATGCTGTTATTCTGTTTTTGGCACCAACTTGTTGTTGCTGTCGTGTAGCATCTCCTTGTTGTCTAGAAGTGGTATACTGTAAAATCTGGGAGAAATTTTCCAGGAGCAAAATTTTAAAGAACCTTAAGGCTCAATTGGACTTTATAGCTGTGAGCACATGGTCACGGAGGAACGTAATCATAGACCAGGAGTACAGGACATTAAACAGTTACTGAAACAGGATAAGCTGCACAAAGGAAAATATAAAGTTATTTTGCGAGCAGGAAAATGGTGTGAAGTGATTCCTGATGGTTAAGCCCTTAGTTGGGAAAGCCAGTTGACAGTGTTTGGCTGGAACAATGGAGGACAGAGGTACTAGATGGGTACAATGCAGAATATTAAGAGATTCCCGGGTAGGACATCAGCTCAGGGTGAGCACGGTGATGCAGTGGTCATGTGGCCAATGGCCTGCGGCTTGTCCCCCCCCCCCTTCCCATTTCATGTGCCAACAAAAGTACTGCTGCTAGATGTCTTGCTGTTAGAAATCGTGTCAGTGCCTCGTATAGTGGGGCACTCGGCCTTCCCGGTGCCATTCACTCCAAAGGGATGTCGGCCTCCCCATGCCATTAAAAAAATACGTACCTTAAATGGTCGAAATGAGACCAATGATAAATAATAATGCCGTCTTTTGCATTCGTGTATTAATTTACCTTTCATTTCCATTAACAGACAATTAAATTTACACTTCGCCAGTTAAGTGGGCGACCACTTGACGCCGTGGGGTAGGATGATATTGGGTTTAAATATGAAACAGGAAATAGTTACGACTTGGCCACACTACGGCTAGCCAATTTGACAGCTGTCGTCGGATGGTATGGGGTTAAACTGTGGCTTATAGAGGCGGTGAAATATTTGGAAGGAGATTGGTATGGAAATGTATACCAGGGAGGTATCAGACGTCGCCCGTGCGAAGTCAATTATGATGATGTGGTAGAGGTGAGATATCCCAGGTGCTCTCAGGGTGCTGCAGGCCGATTACCCGGCCAAGATTTCTCGCGATGATCTTGTTCACCTTGTGTTGAGGCCTCGTTGTTTGCTAAACGAGGGGATATTCGGGCGGCCCAATCAACATGTGCTATTGCAAACTATTGAAATATTGAATCTGTGTGATGACTCTATATGCATGGGTTGTAAGGCAAAACCACACGGCCATAAATGCTAGACACAATACTTTGTAATACGATGTAGCACACATGGATACAAATAATTATCCCCAAAATTCACATAAACACTTGAGAAAAATGGCGGATTTTAATGGGCTCGTGCCCTGAAATGCCTTTCGGCGACCGAATAAAAAGCAGCTCGGAGGTTCATGCTGTTTTATTTGGAGACTCCAATGTTCACTCAATGAGAACAGCTTACAAAGTTGCACACTTTCAGTATGTGGCAAAGGCTACACCATAATAAAAACACTAGCCTGATATTGAATTAAGCGTGTTGATAAATTTACGAACTCCCCAGGCGATGCAATGACTGGGGCGGCGAGGGGGACTGTGCCGGACAGCAAAAACAAAAAGGATTCCAAAGAAATTAAGTTATTGCAGAGAAGTTGCAGGTGATGAAGACTTGAGACAGTCCGGACGGGAAAAACATGAGCGCGGTTACACACAATCCTCCCCTTTAGGTGCGGCTTGCCGAATAACTTCCTGCCATGGCGCAACGGCTGGTGAGCGCGGGCCCGAATGCCGCAAAGAGATCTACTTGCACATCTGGAAGGTCATTTTTACTGTTACATGCTACAAACGATATTAAACACTGCAAATACAAATCAAATAATTACTCTGCGGTTTACCGTGCAAATAGAGTGAAATTGAGTGGACAAAACTCCAGTGGCAGTGAAAATAAACATTTATGAAAAACAACAGTGCAAAACAATAACACAGGGGCATAAGGTTTCTAGGCATCGTTTACTTTATTCACTAGTCACGTGCCCTCATCACATGTCGAGAAATATTCCTGCAAATAGGTTTATAACCCTTTACATAGAATAACATGTATTCCTGCATCACACCGCTCATTAGCTTGGAACGGTACAAGCACATGGCGTTACTCTACTTTGCACTGGGCTGCACCTGCCCTATCCTGCACTTGCGTACACCACTCCTGCACTCACACAACACTGACACTACACGCTGGCGATCAGTCGTCGAGTGCTGATGCATACTGCGCTTGCTGGGGAGAGTCTGGCTCGAGAATACGGTCTAGGGTGAGGAGCGACACTCGTCACACTGGCACAGACAAAAAGTCATGTCACCTGTGTGAAACTATAAGTGCATAGTTACGCACTGACCGTGTACAAAAGGACCTGAGATGTGGGGTGATGCTCGCTCTAGGCTAGAAAAATAAAGATTCCAATTATTTAACAATAATTAAACAGAATGACATGATGAATAATGAAGCAAAATGGTGCAGGTCCGGAGCAACGCGGTGACACGACCACTCCAAAACTAAGTTCGGACTCTACTTTAATTACAGTTGGTCCAGAGCTTGCTGGTTGGCCGGTACTCCTGCCTTTGATCACATGAATGTAGAAGATACATGAAATTATTATTAAAATTAATGAAATGGAATGGCTTGTATCCATGCAAGTGAAATGAACATACTGAAAATCACTATAATAAAACACAAAAAGCCTTCAAAAAAAAATATATAATATTATGTTAGTGGCGTATCTGGTTGCCACACAAAACTTAACCTCTTAATGGCGAGAACTGTTTAAGTGAATCAGGAACTAGCACGATATTTCCCGAGGACAACTTTATATCTAAAAAGACATTTACCCTGATAGAACTTCGTTACATATAATAAAACACTTCAGAAAATTATAAATTAAAGTACAACTATGGTTATAGTGCATCCCACTCTTAGATCACTGTACAGAGTCAATGGCGTGCACTGTTTCCAGATTACGCCAGCTTTGCGGCATGACTGGCAGGTTGACTAACAAATGGGTGGCAAAGTAAATGTTCTGATTAAGTGATTTTTATCCGTTTACATCCCTGACAACCCTTCAAGATAATACAATACTTCGACACAAATCTAAGAGGATCATTTAAAGTGACACCCATGAGAAACCCTACCATTGTGACTGCATGATACATATGCAACAAAATTGGCATTTTTAAAGTCTGGAACAAGATAACACATCAGTCAACAGTGCATGCAGTAACAAGGACAGAGTTAAGCACAGAAACCATGTATTGGAAAAAGAGAGAGAGAGAGTGATTGTCCACTACACCGCACACTGCTATCTAAGAGTGAGATGCTCTATAAGAAAAGAAATTCCACGTAGTTTTCGCTATTTTATATTGTCACTTCATATCTGTGGCATCATTATGAAAGATTCGGGACCTTCATCTTTCACAACTACATGTGGGATCATGTGATGAAAATTTAGCTACCGTGATATTTTATTCTATTGCGCTAACGTGACTCTGTCTCTTTGCGTCACGACAAACATAAACTTACATTACCACATGTGTGCTCAGTGTGTCAACACATGAGCACACACGAACACTTATAGTATTTAAATACATAAACAAAACATTCTTACATCTAACATAACACTTCATAATGACACTGCCTTATACTTATGTGTGAGGAAAAGAAACACAGTAATAAATAAACAAACACACATGTACACGAGCCGTCATGTTCACAACTTAACCCTTCAATTACACATCAACACTGATTGATAATAATAAAACAATATCTACGCCGTTAAAATCATTAGTGCACACTGTGCACTAAACCAAATGACTTAACTGAGCAGAACAAAAATAAAACATCAAAACACAAAACCTGAAGGCACTTTCAAAGGTAAACAAAAACACATGTCCTTTCTATAACCCTTCTGAATCATATACATAACCCTAACATCTCACATGAACACATGTGTCACTATATCATGTGGGTGTTGGTCTAGCTCCATGGAGCGTGTGGTAAATGTGCTTGAGGCTGATGTCACCTGCAAGTGATACACCACCTCTAAGGTGAAGACACTTCAAGATGAACAAGCCTGAAGTTCTCATGCTAAACATGGCAGTCGCACATTTTTTTGAATAGCAGGGGGGGTTAGGGTGGAGCACTACATATGTTTTGATGCAGCACGTAGTGGTGCCGCTAGTGTGCTCCCTGGTGCACCGCTAAGCACGTTCGCTCGAGGCAGGCTGTCCACCTAGGGAATCTACACCACCTGTTCCTTTTCTCTTCTCCTTTTTTGTTTCAGGTGTCGACTTGCTGCGTGGAAGGAATGCCCAATAGCGATATTTTCCCCTCCACCAGGGGGGTCTTGTACCTCCCACCCCCTGGTTAGAATTCAAATCTAATGTGAACAGTAAATAAAGAATAACCACTCTACCAATCTTTCTCCTCTAGTGTCTCAAACCCCATTTTAAATAAGTTTATCCTTGCCCATCCTCTATTCTAGTAGAAATTTTTTTCTACTTCATATTGCATGCAATATTGCAATTCTTTTGTGTCGATGGGTTTTTATGATGCCAATGCTAGTATTTCCCCATCCCTTGCAGTTTAGTTTAAGTTAGCATGGGTGGTAAACTTGGCACTATATTATTAATAGAAAAACAATTGTGGTGTGTAGTGAACAGAGGAAAGAGAGATGCCAATCTCAGCCTAAACTGTGTAATATCTAATAACCTTTGATCACCCAATCCACAACTACAAAACATAAAATGCCCATCTCGTAAGTTTGCTCCTGGTTTCTCTCATGTTGTTGAGCCATACTAGGCATTGATTATCGGTTTGCAACGTGAAAATACGATATTCTACGAATGTCCTATACTTTTGTATCCCCCATATCACAGCAAGGCATTCACTTTCGGTGACGTCATATCAGCGCTTGGTACTTCCCTATTTCGCACTCGCGAATTCAATTACCACTCTCTCACCTGTGTTGCCGTACTGGTAGAGTAGTGCACGCAATCCCTCTTGACTGGCGTCGGTCTGCAGGTAAAGGTGACTTGCTGGGTTGTACTGTTCTAGAGCAAGACATAATCGGAATTTCTTCTTAATTTGAAGAAAGGCAATTTCCAGTTTGCTTCCCCATATGTACTGCTTTTGTGGAGACAGCAGGTCCGTGAGAGGTACGCTGATTACTGCAAAGTCCTGTATGTGTTCAGGTAACCAGTTTATTATACCAAAGAATTTACGTAATTGTTTATGTGTACATGGTTATTCCTGATACTCAATTAGCCCCAGCTGTTCGGGGTATGGTCCGTTACCTTGTTCGTTCATCATGTGGCCTACAAACTCTAGATCGCTCCTGCCAAATTGGCATTAATTAACGGTACACGTTATCCCAATAATCTCTAATCTCACAAGTACAAGTGACAGGTGCTTCAGATGTTCTTCTCATGTCTCCGAACATATGACGACGTCGTCGAGGTAGACGAGTGTAAATTCACCTATCATATCATCGAGGATCCGTACCATCTTACTTTGGAATGTGGTGGGAGCACACGTTAACCCAAAAGGCATGGCGCAGAATTGATATTGTTGGTTGTCCGGGATGGTAAATGCGGTCTTTTCCCGGTCCTCCTGGTGTACTGGTATTTGCCAGTAGCCACTTCGCAAATCGAGAACGACATAATTCTGGCCCTTCCGAGTGAACTCAGGGCGTCCTTGACTCTGATATAGGGTGGTATAGTATTGTACATCACCTGATTGATGGGCCAGAAGTCCATGCAGAACATCCAGATCCCATCCTTTTTTTTAGCGCAAGAATTATGACCCAGTTATACCGTCTCCTAATCGGTTCGATTACCCCGTCTGCAAGCATCTCAGATATCTGCTGTTTGATTATTTTAGCCTGGTGAGGAGAGTGGCTGTGGGAGTTACTGAAGATTGGTTCTTCCTGAGTCAATGATAGTGTGTTCTGTCACCGTTCTCCTGCTTAATGCATCATTTTTCCCGAATTCAAGTTTACATTCATATAGCCAGCACTGAAAAGCAATTTGGTGCACTGTGGGTATGTCATGTTCAAATTCTGTTTACTTTAAGCACATATTCATGTCTATGTCTGTCTACAACATAAACTCTTCAACTTTCCTTTACTCCAATGTGTATGCGACTTTCGGCTGGTTCAACTATTGTACTTTGCTCTGAGAGCCACGGTACTCTTGAAAAAACATCTTAATTAATGTCACTGGTAATGACTGATGTAGTTATGGTTTCCAAATACCTTGTTCTGATAATAACGGTCCCTTGGCCGACCACTCTAGTAGTGCATTCCCCTTTAGAAAGCCGCATCACCTGTCCGGTTGAGGTAATGACACGTTTGACACGAGGATGACAAATGTTGTGTGATACAAAATACAATTTACATGAACAATTACACAAATAAATTTTGCACCCTAGCTACTGACCTTAGTAGTTAGGGCTTGCTGTGGTGTTGCCGCTGTGCTGGTGTTGGGTTGAGTGTGGTGGGGGGGGGGTGAAGTCGGCAGTTACTGGCTCTAACCCTACAATATTTCGCTGCTGGTCTTCATTGCTGTCCGGTTGTTGGGTGGGCGTTTTCGCTGCTGTTGTTCAGGGTTCTCCGACGCAGGTTTCCTGGGTAATCGGCATGCCAATGGAGCTGGTGTCCTGGGCAATACAGGCATGGCCTCGGAGGTCGTCTCGTACGGTTCCACCGAACGGACCAGTTCTCATCGTGGTTCTCATTCACATTTGGTATGTGTTCCTGCCATATCGTGCAGTGTTGAAAACTGATCATTTGGTTCACTCGCAGCTGTTCCAATCATCATGGTTAAAAGTTCTGCCGGTTTACCCGGTAGTCATGGCTGCGGTTGTTCGCGAACTCGTGAGGTACTTAGTGTGTCCAGGCGCCTCCCGATTCACATCGCAGAACACTTGTGTTTCGTTCGAGGATGATAACGGCACGCATGAACTCTGCGAGTCCGCTGTTTAGTAGTGGTATTAAGGCTGGTCTGTACTCTGATAATGCTGTCTTGGCTGTCACTTAGAGGACTCTCGTTAACTGAATCCAGGGCAGAATCTTCATATCAGGTGTGTTTTCCTGTTGACGAACGCCGATAATGATTTGCCCTCCTGTTATTCTTGGAGCATAAGGTTGCTTTGGGCTTGGATTTAGGTTAACGAACCCCGATGCGGTACTGAAATGTGTGGATGAACTCTCCCCAACTGAGTCTGTAATGATTTATCGATCGCCACCATTTCCGTGCGTCTCCTAACTGTTTACCAACATATCCAGGCCATTCCTTTTCCGACACTCCGTACCTCTGCAGGCGCACCATGCATTCTTGTATAAAGGCAGAAGGATCCTCATTAAGTTGGCCGGGAAAGGTTGGCAGTGTCTGGAACTTTGTAGGTGTTGGTCTACATGGTACATCAGTGCAATTGACAACACTGGACATAGTCATTGTGGCTCTGTTTATGTCTATTGGTAAGTTTGGAATAGGTGTTCAGGTAGGAAACCTGTTCTGTTGGGTTGGCAATTCTGTGTGGAATTGTGGAGTGTATATAGGCAGGGAAAAATATGGTTGCAGGTGCGGAACATAGGGTGTACTGGGTATTAACGGTAAAGGTTGGCACTGGAGGGTTGTTACAGGCAGCGGTTGTGACTCGGGTACATTCGCCCTGGGGTGTACCCTGGACGTGGTATGAACGTCGGGTACTTCAGCATTTGTGGCTTCTTCCTTGACGGCGTAGTCTCCACACTTGAACTTTTCTTCACAGTTTGCTTGCTGTTATGTCTCCGTTTGACACTGTAAGTGGACCCTAATGTTGCATTGGTTACAGCTGCATATTCTTTCATCATAGCTCCCCGTACATCCATTACGGTCATACGTGTTGATCCTTTGCAACTCGCCAAATAACGTGTCCCAATTATACGTGATCTGCTTGTTTGTTAAGGGTTTTGTACTGCACTGCTTACAAAAAAACATTAGCCCTTTAATTTTATGCAATTCATTTCCATTCAAACACTTTGTATGGTAACAGTAACTACACAGTTGGCATTTTAATAAGAATGTGTATCGACCTGGGCAGAGTAGGTCATATCACCAATTTGTTGTTTGTTTGTCTCAAATGTCACTGTTCTCTTGTTCTTCCCTCTCACGCTTGTTCCCGATGTGGATGATTGTGCCTGATTGTCGGGCACACTTACAGTAGGTAGTATCACACCCATATTTGGCAAAAAAAGTCCTGTGGTTGTGGTCGCAAGCACTGCAGACAGAGAAACTCGACGGAGTCACTACTGGTCCAGCCAGCCAACATGTTCGTAAACAAGTCCATGTGGTTGCAAGAGAGTTTTCATGGATGCGCGGCTACCGGGAGCACAGTCGAAAGCCGGTGGTCATAGCACAAGGTGGAGGTCAACACATGGTGGGCATGCACATCTGTATGGCGCGGCTGCAGATAGCATGAGGAGGCGATTTTCTTATCTGCTTTCTCTCATATATTTTCCTCCTTTGTCCTCCTTGAGCACGTGCGATGTGGGCGAAAGGGGAGGAATCGCAGCCCCTTTGTCTGCTCGGCACCTGGGTGGCGCGTGCTGGCTGATGTCACGGCTCGGCAATATTGCCACTATCCCTTGTCCTTCTGCTTTCTCCCTCATGGTGGTTGTAATGGCGGTGACCTTGCAGATTCCTCGAGCTTTTCACTTATGCCATGTGCATCGTATTTTCGGCATCCTGGGACATCGCAACAGAGTCCCACGGCTCTAAATGTGCACAATAGATGTTGTGCAGTCCTACTTGGCGTTCGTGTATGTTCAGGAAAGTGTGCAAGGACAGTTTCTGATTGTAGAAAATTGAGGAAAATTTCAACGGGATATTGAAAAAGGAATTTTGTTGGTAGGAAATGCCCCTAAGTTGGGAAAGCCATTTGACGGCAAGGTAATGGAGCAAAGTGGTGTTCATTAAAAGTTGGCAGTGGGACAGGTATATGTTCCATGGATTCTCACCATCTCTTCGGCTTGTAGATTATAGGCGCCAGACTCTTCTTCTCCCAGGGCCGTGTGTCGACGACCTATGGGCAGTGTCCTCCCGGTGCTCCTACCATCGTTATTGATACGAAACAATTGCAATACTGAAAACCTGTGCAGTGTGATTTTAGGATGGCTCATATGCCCATGTTTAGTTGTATGTAGTTAAAACACTGAAATCGAATCAACACACTGACACATAACCCTTAATGAATTGTGGGAAAAGATGGGCGCCCGTGCCCCTATGGAACATAGGCAACCCGATTGAGAATGCACACTATTTACGTTAGATCATAAGGTTTTATTAAGTTTCCTCCAGGAAGCAACCTACACACGTTACTGGGCTTAACCTGCCAACAAGTTGACACTGTATAACTGCCTGATGACAACAAAAACTTTATATGAAATTAAGCCTTCTCAGCCAACACTATTCCACGGGAAGGGAGGCGTGGTAATGCTTGGACGGCTACGAAATATACAAAGGTTCTGATTAATTAATGTTTTTGCTGTGAAGTGATTGGCAAACAAAGATGAAGTGCTACCCAAGAGCATTAAACGCGACCCTGTTGGTCAGCCCGTCCCCTTCCTCGAGATACAATGGTCTTACTTACTGTTCCACGTGGCATGCCGGCCGAGATTTGGCGGACAGGCCAGCCACACTGACCATTTTCTTATACACTAAATCTCTGAAAACATATACGCATTGTTTGATACATAACAATTCTGACAAAAACAATTACTCTGAGCATAGAAACCTTTTAATAGACATTTTACACTCTGTGAAATAAATGGCAGATTATGGAAAAAATAAAATTCCATAATTAAAGCCAGCAGGGCCATCAAAATACTATACGGCTACTTGACTTGACAGTTGTGTGGACAGGCTTTGAGAGTTCGTTACTTAAATCTCCTTTCACTTGTGCCTAATTTTGCAGGGTCTTATTTTAAGACACATGCACGCGGGCGCATGTGGATTGTTCTTCACTTACACTTCCTTACTCGCACATGTCCCGAGTGCTCTCTTCAGCCTCTGTGGCCGCACTCATAACCAAGTTCTTGGTGGCTCGACCGCTGCGGTGTACTCTCCAACCGGTGCGCACAAGAATCCGGTAGAGTGCTGGTAGCTGCTGTGACTGCAGGCGACTGCGGACAAATAGGCTAGAGGGAAGCAGATGGCGTCAAGTTCAATTAGCAAAGTCTGTGATCTCATTGGTAGGATTGTATTTAGTAAATGTGTATTGAATTTAAATATTATATGATCGTTGTATGACTTGTGCAATGCGATTCTCTAGAGAATGACTCTGGATGGAGGTTTTTTTTGCTCTATTTCTTCTTTGAATGTTATGTTTATTTTTCTCGCCCATAGTTTTCTTGTCATATTTAAGTAGTTTTTCGTGTTCAGTTTTGAATAAATATAACGTTGTCTTCTTGTAGGAAAATGCGGGTATTTTATCTTGCATGTATGGGTTAAAATTAAAACCAGCATTGGCAACGTTTGTTGTCAGTGATCACTAACACGATCGTGCCACCTTCCAGTACTGCTGACAAGCACTGAAATCACTGATGGTTGATCAGTGTTCGTCAACAATAAGGGAACAGATGTCAGTAAGTAGCAAATATTCTTCATCAGAATTCACTAATTGGTTTTTTCGGATCATCTGGCAGTAGTATTCCAGTGTTCAGGAAAATATAAACAAGTATTGCATACACACTAACTGCACTAATTTTCATACAGCATTTGGACTAAACAGTAAAAATGTTTCACACCTCCTGCTGCTATTTGGTTATCTTTTGAAGGCACAACAATATCATATGTAATTGCCTCAGCACCTTTATCTTCTTTTAGTATAATTTCCTGGAACGTGACTTGAACTTCCGTCAAACCTAGTGTTTACCTGACAACACTGATGTTTTAAACGTCAGTAAGCTCCGCGATCTCAAGCGTCTTACAAAATAGAAATCTTAATTTTTGGCTTAAAGTTTTTTTTCCTCTGACGAAGTCACCAATACACAATATAATTGTAAAGTCAGAGTTCAGATAATTGAACATCGTTTCCGGGAGCTTCGAAAAAATGTGTATCTTATTATGTAAATAATTATATTACATGCTGTTAATGTAGTTTTTTTTTTTTTTAGATAGGTTTGCAATTTATATTAAATATTTTATAAAAACAAAAAACTTGTTTACTTTAAAAAATTTATATCTATTCATATATTTCCTCTTCACAATATATTTGTGTGCCATTTATATAATTTAAGACGAGTTTTGTTTAATATACCGAGATTAAAATCGCCCTATCTTTGACATTTTCATCGTGTCAAGCTCCATAAGAAATATGTTAAAAGCAGATATATAAGTCATATGCGACCACATGGGGCATCAGTGCCTTCAGCAGTAATGGAACAACAGCCATTTCCGAAACAGCTAATTTGTGGAATTTGTTTTTAGAATGTTTGGGTAGTGTGTTTCGAAGGGCTTGAACAGCGCTACATGTGACAAAATAGGAAACTACAGACTTGTGGAATTTCAATGTTATTTTATTTGTCACACTTTTAGTAAATAACTTTCTCCCAAGTATTTTTCACATAATCCCGTTGTCTTGTGAATAATTAATTATATTTTTTTCTAGCCAATATCAAACTTCTCGTTATTTCTCACTCCCTGCTACTAACACTCATTTTCAAATAACCGATCACTTTTTTTTTTTTAATATAAAAAACGAGTTGTATTTTTAAATAACTTCATGCAGATCCCTTATTTGCCATTTCCCACGTGCATGTTTGATGTGCAGAGTTTCAAAAATTGTAAATACTGACGTTCCCACCACAACGCGGAGAATAAAGCGTAAATAATCAACAGGAGGCGATTTTACGGACCTATTGGCTGGATTTAGTGAGTTACTTCTACTCAGTAAATCGTTACTCTAAATCCACAAATATTTAGGGCCTAATTATGGTCACGTGGTCGATTTATTAACCTAAATAATGGTCTCGTAGCCTTTTCGTCTTCGGTTAACAGCTGGTATTATTGAAATTACTGAATACTGACCACGACCAGTGAAATCTGCGCGAAACGGAAATTGGTCTGGCGAAAAAAAATATTTTTAATGTCAGTAGAACCAACTTTCCAAACAACAAACCATCACCCGTTTGTTGACTTTTGAAGGGCAGACGTGTTGACATTGACATTTTAAAGTGAGCAATAAATGTTTGGCAACCTAAAATTTTATTTTAGTTTTTGTTTAGTTTTAGTTATTAGTTGTAGAATTCATTCACCTCTTGCCTTTTTTTAAATTCATACTCACCGTGATTTACAAGTTGATATGTAGAATGTAGGTAATTTGATTTGAAGGATATTGAATTCTGCATCCTATTGTTTAAATTAAGCGTGGTCTGTTTACTTAGTTGCCCTTGAATGTACACTGAGCTTTTTGCTGCCAAAATATGTGATAAAAGTGGTTAGTACGTTCTGTATTTACTGGCGAGATTTTACGATATAGTAATTTCAAATTTGGGTCGTTTGTAAGTCGCGGTATTCGATATTTTATTTTCGTGTAACTAAATTTTACTATGTGTCACTAGGGATGATCTTGTGCGGGGCCGAAAAACGTACGTGACGGAGCTGAAGAGTTTCCAGTGACCTTGCATAACCTCTGCCCAGCTGGTTATCAACGCATGCAGTTAATGTTTCGGTGAGTTAAATAAATAAATACATACACTCGCAATTAGGGTACGGCATAGCAAGGTCATCTGGCGTTGTTTATGAAGATCACTGAAATATTAATGGAACATTAGCAATACTGTTTTGACTTGTTGGCAATATGTAGTCACATTGGACATGACTGGGTTTAGCTATTAGCTTCATTTTTGACACACTTTAATGTTACCTAAACCTCATAGCAGGAAGCTAAGAAGGTGCTGATGTGATACGAAAAAAGGCCTCATTTTTTTAAATTTAATAAGCAGCATTCATCCCCAGGATGGCAAGCACACATCACAATTATGATTGGTTGATCTTTTCGTATCAAATTTTAGTTCTGTATTAAGTAACAATGGTGGTTGTTCAGAATAGGGACTTTTCCGAAAATTGGGGAAAATAATACCTGCAAATGTTATATATTATTATTACTAATCACACGTAATAGGAAATGTAGCAAGGCTTCACATAGTTTGCAGTATATAACATGAAATGTGATTATATGGAGAGTATTAAGATTGTGATGTTTATGCAGTAAAACACGTAAAATGTACATCCACTATATTTGCATTGGGTCGCTAAATTGTATTAAATGTGGAAATACCTTTTTTGAAACAAGGTATCAAACAGTTTTGGAACATTATGTAATTCACGAGAGGATAGTACATAACCTATTACTAGTAAAAAATAATGAGTCATAAGTTAACTATGGTAGATCATACAAAACAACATTCACAGATGGTTTTTATAAACAGGTGCCATATAACACCACGTTACATTATAATACACAGTGACCAATAATGCACAAAACAGGAAACAAATGCACGTCGAAATTGGCTGACGTCACATTTCGACAGTTGTATTGTGAGAAAGTGCACCATTCCAGTACGTATGATGTTTCACTGTGCGGAGGTTTTGTAACTTAATGCACAAGTGCTGTTTGGCGTGTGTTTTATTGCAATTAATTTTCGATGTATTAAATCTAATAATTTTACTACGACGGTGTTGCAGTCTGTGTTGGTTGTCAGATGGTTAACATGCAATGATTGTGAAGAGAGCTCACACACCTAATTTTAAATTTAGAGTAAATTAATGTAACCAATGTTACAAATATGCAAATTAACCAAGTTACTTAATGTAATGGTTTTCATTGATTTCGTTAGAACGTGCACACTTGTTTGTCTTGAATTTTAATTGTGAAGTGCAGTAGAAATTTTCAGTTTTTCATTAGGTCTATAAAATTGTTTTTAAGAATGTTTTTAGGGGTTTTCCTTTCCCTCACATTTTTCTTTATACCTAACTTTTTTTTATTTCTGAATATTTTCTTTTTTAACCCATTTATAAAATGAGTATTAATAAAATATTTTCTTATATTAATGCAATAAGGAAAATATTTTTAAATTTTTAAGGGTGGTTTTTTTTTTTTTTTTTTTGGGATGCAGCTTATATTATGTTTACGTAAAAATGATACAGCCATTGCTTACCAGAAGTTCTAAAATTAACAAGCAATTATCGTTATTTATCTGTAGAGCTATTATAAAATAGTTTTACTTGGTACATATTTATAATTCTACTGTGAGCTAATGGAATTTTCTAGATCTGTATATGCATATTGGTGAAAACCCCAAAGTGAATGTGTCACATGGCCTCCTATAATATTTTATGATGATTTTTTTGGCAAAAGGATTTTGATTAATCATCCTATCCATATTTGAATTTGAGTGGTAATTTTTCCTAGCGACAGTATTCTTCCAGCAAGATAGTGCACGCTCTGAGACAAACTTTCAGGCGAGACCTTGCGCTCTGTTTACTGACAGCTCACATGCTGTGAACTGTAAACACAGCCCTTGTGTACATGTTCAACAACTTTGTCTGATATACGTGGACATCCTACACCTTTCCTATGCAGCATGGCTTTCACTCTCTTTAAACACCCTCACATGTGGTGCTTCTCAATGCCCTGTTCAAAAATTTCCTAGGACTTGTAAGTCTAGATATAACATTGTCTTGATAAACCACTCCATGCATTGCTCCATCTGCAGATCCACAATCATTGAATTGGTGATGAACTTTCTCATTGCATTGCTGTACTAAGCCTAACACTTTAATAATAGTTTTATTGTACACGTTGTACACTATTGACTAATAAACTACAATAACTACACATATATATATATATATGCTGTTATTTATGCTCTCTTGCTCACCTTGTTGGCTTCTTTAATTTTTTTATGTACGATTTTGGTAATAAAATATAATGCTGTTGTAGTTCTTTTGTTTTCCTTTTTTTTCTGTACAGATTTAACTTTTAAAATATTGACATACAATTATAATTAGTGAATGGTGTGCAGAGCTCCAGCAGAAAATGTTTTATTAAAAAACTGTCCGTGTCTGATGAGTGAGGTCTGCTTACGAATAGCATGTAAGAAACGTTAAACTCTCTATATATTTTTCAGTTCCTCCATTTCTCTCTAAAGCATGTTTTTGTGATAGTGAAAATAACTCAAACAGGTGTTTTCATGGTCATTTTTAGGTATTAAAATTTCTGTACAAAACAAATAGAAACATGCATCAAACTTTCATTTTTATTATAACATGTTAAAATGGTAGGGTCTCCGCTGAAAGTCTTATAGATGCGCGTTATCGATGGCATGACTGCACGCCAGTTCAGTGCTTTGCGCGTAGAGGCAATGAGAGAGTTGATGCGCATGTCTCGGTCGCCCCTAGTGTTCCCATACTTTTTTTAGACCTCAAATATGCAAAATTCCTTCAACCAGGAGGCAACCTTAATTGTAAGATAATTAAATGTCAACAGTCCAGCTGTTTAATCAACTGAGAAGGGCAAGGTAAATACCAATTAAAGCATACAGCAGCAAAAAATCAAAGATTCCAATATGTTTAGCAAGAAAAAACTTTTAGTTGTCAAATGCAGTGTTAAATCATACCGTTCAGCCAGTTTTCATTGGTTTTGCAGCTGCTTTTGAAAAGTCCAGCTGTCACTGAAGTGAATATACGTCATGATTATGAGAAATTTGAACTAACTGTGGTTCAGTGCCCACCCATAGCGTGACTTGAAATTGGGAAAGAAAAAAAAAAAATAATTGCCATGGTTGTACCCAAATTCACTGTAACGTACCCTCATTCACTTTTACTTGATCCCTTCCTGACAAGGTGGGTATAATTTAGAACACCTATCTTTGTTTTGCAGTTTGTAATGCATATACAAAAATAATCAATTAATTAAAGTCTTTTCTTATGTAGCCTCGGTTGGTTTGCGCAGAACAGTGTTCCAGGAAACAGCAGGGAGAAGTTTGCAGAACCATTAATAAATAGGTGAAAAAGGAAACTTACTGTGTAGGGCATGTAAAGGGGACATTGTTCTTGCCCTTAGCTAATGGGACATTCTAGGGCGCATCCATGCCCTTACCGCGAATTTGGACAGCGATGTGACATCACAGTTCCGGTGCACTTTTCTATGATACGAAGCTAGGTAGGGACCCTTGGCAGGAGAATTCGGACACATCCCAGGTGTTTAGGGTCCTCATATGAACAGGTAGTTTTGTCACATTTGATCTTTCTGTTCAAAGTGTTCATTATAAAAATCATAGGCTACTGTGCATCCCGTAAGTGGAGACACACGATATTTGCAGAAAAATTTCATGCAGGCTAGACTTTAATATCTCGAGTGCACACTTGCAGATTTTTAGTGGTTGTGGGCCACATGTCATTGTCAAAAGACATTTTTTTACTTACGAGGCCAATCATAATTATGTTACTCCAATACTGTGATTCGCGGGCAGGCAGCTGAGACACATAACAGTTGAAATAACTCAGTCGTGAAAGTGGATCTGAACTAGAGTATTTTGTAATGGCGGTAAAATAAATCTACCGCTACTAACATGTGAATTGAATAAAGCGTTTGCATAATTTGCATACTACATTTGGGTGATAACTTTGCCCTAGTTTACTGTATCACCCGGCCTTTTCCCCCCCATCTTCAGAATTAAGAAATTAGTAAAACGTAAAATATTGAAGTGTTTACAGTTGTGTGCATGCAAAAAAAATATTTGCCAGATCTACTTAGTTCCTACTGTAATACCTGTGTAGTCGATCCACTTGGGAAAAAGTAGACAATAATTGGTAGGCTTCTTGATTGCTGTTCTCGAGGTTCTCTATGTTCGACAATACAAACTTATGATCTGCCATTATTTATGCATTAAATGTAACTCTATTGTGACATCTCTTGTATGTGCACAAGTGCAGTGAACCATTATGGATAAGATTTATTTTATTAGCTGGGTAATGGGTTTTCAAAAAGCATCCCAGGTTGGAAAATCTGTTTGTTAGCTGTCCTGTGATTCTTCTGAAACAGCGTAAAGCCTACTCGACTTTTTTTTTTTTTTTTTTTTTTTTCCCCCATAACCTGAGACTGCAATTATGCCATAGGTGCTTGTTATTATTATTTAATATATTGTGTGGTAAACTAGTTTGTTCTTATAGAAGCATTACTGTTTCCTCATATTATGATTCACATCTCAGTGGACCTTAGGTATAAGCAGAGGACCTTAGGTATTGAGATCAGTGGTTTGATGCAGCACACCACCAAGTGAAATTTTTGTTGGAAGAATTAAAGAAAAATTGGCACGGGGGAGGGGGGGGGGGGGCTGTAGCCTCCTTTCTCTTTTCTTCCATACATATTGTTGTCATGTGATTTACAATCACCACTTTATATGTTCGTCAAAATTCATAAAACTTACAAATATACGGCACAAAGATTATTTTTTATTCCCTTCTTTATTTTTGCTTTTTATTATAATAATGATAAATGTATAAAATTACTTCACTATTAGAACCACTGAATTTCATAGAAATTTCCAGCTAAGTTTCTCTTTGAACAAGTAATGTTCAGTCATTCATGTTTGTCTGCATAATTTGCTATTGAATACTGTTTTGTCGCTAACCTCTAATGGAAGTCCTGCCCACCAGTACTGTTGAATGAAATGTCATCAAACCAAGAAATACAAAAAAAAAAAAAAAAAAAATTACTGCTTTCTTATGTACAGAAATTTCACAAACAGAGCCATCAATCAAGTTTTGGATGCTGTGCATTTGTATATTCATCAAGAACTGAAGCTTGTCAAAGTTTTAAAAGACCAAAAGGTAAATGGCCTCTGATTAAGTATATTTTTAGTCACTTAATTAACGGATGCAGTGAGTTTAATCCTATTGTCACACAAGCCAACTGCGATAATTTCTTTAAAATAACTCATCTCATTGAGACAGACTCACTGTGAACTCCTGTAGTAACTGTTCAATAAAGTGGACTTTTCAGTACGAATCATGCCAGCTTTTTTCTTAGAGTTAAAAAGGGTCCACACTTCCGTTGATCACGTCGACCATGTGGAGCGAACAGAAGGGCTGTCAGAGGCAGCGATATAAACATTGTCTGGATATGTACTCTGTCTGCATTCCTATAATTCCATACTTGTTGAGTGGAGAGGTTTGGGCAGGTCTTGATAGCTGATTAGGGTCAAGCTGGGTGAGTATGGAGCAGCGCCGGAATACAAGGACAGGAGAAACGGAAGACCCCCGAGAAAACCGTCCGGCACGGTGAAAATCTGGGAGTGACCCCGCTGGATCTAATTCCACATTGGCACTAGGAAGATGCCAGTAGCTTGCCATCAGAAAGGTGTCGACAGTTAAGCTGGCGATTGTTATTTATAGATATGGATGTATTAAGTGTTTAAGGTAATTAGACATGAGCTGACATTGATTTCCATCAAATTAATCCGATGTCCCGGGGTCTTAACTAGTGGTTTGTATTATTCAACACTTCAAGTGGGTCGTGGCGCATTACAGATCTCTGTTCTAATATTGTTGAGCCGCCCTCTACCCCAGCGGGTTTCAGGTTACTCAACGTGGGTACTTAACCCAAAAAAAAAAAAAAAAAACTGGAAATAGATGGCGAACTCAATTATAAGAAATAATTGTTAGATATCTGTAGTAAACATCGCACAGTGTCATAACCCAATACAAGTCTTATTACACCAATGTCTGCGGGCCAACATATAAAAAGGCAGGGGTGTTTCATTGTAAGTCAAAACCCAAAGTTCTTTTTTTCTTTTTGTACACACTGATAGTTCGCACTGCATTTCACATTCTGTATATTTCATGCCAAAAATAATACTGGCCAAACTTGTTACTAAAGTGGTCACCAAGCTATGACTAAAAGTTAACCACATTTACGTATCTAATTTTACACACTTTACACTGATAAAAGTACTATTTAAAATATTCTGGCAACACAATAATTTTAATATTTGGGTTCGCAATGGAAGACCATCGCGAATAGTGCGCTACGTGTACCTGGTAATTTTCTTGTAGGCAGAAACAGCATCCAAGGGCACCTCACAGCCCTAACGAACATAAGTCACACGCCGTGTTTTACCGACCCGGCCCGTCATTCCGCAAGCAGCGCGCTCTACAGCTGCTCATAGCTCGCCGGTCAACGAACATTTTTTTTTCTTTTTATATAATTTGAATGTCCAACAGCAAATACGCCCACGGCCAATATCAGCGATTGGAAACGAACAATAGATCAAACCCTTAATCAAAACTAGTTATATCAATAACCCAAACACGAAGCAATGAAAACTCGCGAACATTCTAGACGGCACAAGCATCACGCCACGTGCACACCTACGCGGCGCACCTAGCGGCCACCGCCTTTAACAATATTTGAACTGCGATTCGTTACCAAAACCGCTATAAGTTTAAATATCTAATATGAAGGGGAAAAATTTATAAAAACGTGATTAATTGATTATAAAAATTTTACACGTTAAAGTACGAATTATAATTACGGTTAACATAATATTGGTCGTACTGCTAAATAAACCAGCATTAAACGTTCATAATTTCTGACTGCAAAAAAAAGGTGGCCAATCCTGTTATTTTCAGTACGGGTTGACGTGTTGACGAGATTTTGCTCTTCGGTTGAAGATGACGATAGTATAGAACAATGTTCGGATAATATTTACTTAATTTCACTTCGTATCCGATAATTCGCAAAAATACATTTAAAATCTCAATTTGTTAAGGGACTCATCTACCTTAACATTTCACTTTAGGTAGAAAGTGTCATATACATTGCCCACTTGGTTTGGAATAAGGAATTGTCTTCCGTAATTTGTCGGTCGAATTCCGCCCCAACCTGTATACACTTACACAGTATACACTCCGAAACAGTTTTCTCATCTAGGCGATGTATTAGCATTAGTTTCGTAACCGCTTCGTTTTCATTCTAGAGCTCCCTTCCACTTCTCTGTTCGCATTGTATGACACTTCGGCTGGATTGTTTTTGTGTGGTATACCATTGTATAGGCCGTTCACTGTAAAGTGAGCACTTTTTGAAGCTGTTTTCAGTCATAACCAATAAATAAATTTCACTGTAGCCTCGGACTTTTGGTTTTGGGTATGGTGAATGTATACACTGTGTTTATTACTCACATGACAGGGTTTACACTAACAAGTGGTGGAAGGATATAAATTGGTTGATAGAGAAAAGTAACTAGGGCTTCAAAAGTGCTCAGTTTACCGTGAACGCCATATATCTGAATTTTCCTAGTTCACACCCACTACATCGCATGCCAAAGCATTGGGCACCCACACTATTATAAATACGCACAGATTTTTTTTTTTTTTTACAAACAAAATGAAACAAAGCAAAGTTTAGAGAAATTTATTTCAGTCGAACGTAGCTCAAATTGATATGCATAAGACCGATTATTAGAAATACATATAAAGATCATTACATCATTTTTTATCGCATATAACTAGACTAAGTATTATTATAGTCTTGCTTGATGGAGTTTTTTTCGTAATAAGTATGTGTTTTTTGAAGCATGCAAAATGGAAATATGCTTACATTTTGATTCAAAGTAGACTCTTGTCAATTGATTTTTTTAGAACATTTTTATAAGTAAATGCTAGCAAAATATTTTACAGTGTTACCAAATGAATGCAGTTTCTTTCATGTTCCAACATGAATCTTACTTTTCGAACATTTTTCGGCAGCGTGTACTACTTTTTAACGAGTCTCGCGTGCTGCGCAGTTGGCAGCAGTCCTCAACATGCAGAAGCCACTCTCCTGTTGCCTAAAAAATAAATCTCCCCGAATTACTTTATTCATGTGTCAGTCAAATGAAACTGTGAAATTATTGAGAAAGTGAATACTTTACAAATGTGCTCACATTTACACTTCGATGCATTAAAAAAACAGAAACTGAAAAAATTAATTTTAAGTTATCACAAATTGTTACCCGACACTTTTTATTCAACGTTAAGATATGGAACTACTTTTCCTTCATCGTTACCAACTTCACTGAGCGTATGTCACTCTGTTCTCCCGTTAAAATATATGCAGGTAGGAGCAGTGACTTTTTTCTAAGGTTCATTTCTTAAGTGCTCCCTTTATCGTGAACAGACTTTATAATGCTTAATGTTTCGTCGACAGCGAGGTCATTAGAGACGAAGCAAGACGATCAGAAAATCAGGAATGGGGAAAGATTCGGCCGTGGCGTGTAGTAAGGAACGTGTGGAAACCACGTAAGGCTGGAATCTGGATGACCGGGCCGGGAATCGAACCCGGGTCCTCCCGAACTGCAGCCCGCAGGTTCGCCGCTACGCCGCCTCGTGTGGGCACGCGAATGGAGAGATGTGAGCGGCTGTTAACATTGAGGTCTTGAGAGCCGATGAGGGTGAAGCTGGGTGAGTGTGGAGAAGCTCCGGAATGCTGTGGCGGGGGGAAGCGGGAGATCCCCTAGAAAACCCTCCGACCAGTGGTATCGTGCGGCACGATTCCTATAGGCTATTCACGGTAAAGTGAGCACTTTTCAAATCAGCCTTAGAAAAAAGTCACTGTTCCTACGTTCATTTATGTTAATGGGCGCACTGAGTGACATACGCCCAGTAAATTTGGTAACGCTGCAGGGAAAGTAGTTCGTTATCTTAACGTCGAATAAAAAGTGTTAGGTAACCATTTGTGAAGACTTAAATTATTTATTACGGTTTCTGTTTGTTTAATGTATGAGAATGAAAAAATGAGCAGATTTTTAAAATATGTACTTTTATAATAATTTTAAACTCTCACTTCATCAACGCATGAATAAAGTGATGAGGCCCATGACAATGTTAATTTTACATAAGGCGAAATACTACACAACGTGCCTATAAGTGGATCTTAAGCAGGGATTTCAAAAGTGCTCATTTTACCGCGAACAGCTTGTACGTGAGAAAACTCGTGAGCAACCCCGCCAGGAATCGGACCCGGTTCGCGTGCGTGGGTTGCGAGTTGTCTGAACACCACACCACCGCGGCCCCTGTGTGGCACGAGCTGTGCAGGTCCGTGAAGGAACGGTGTGTGTTTGGCTTGGGGGGGAGGGGGTAGTCTGGGCGAGCGACGGCGCCCTAATTCCTGTGACCTATACTGGAGGAAGTCGCGCTGGTCGTTGTGTATGGAAGCGGTTTGCGCAATAAGTAGGTCGCCCCCCCCCCCCTCCCTTCCCTCAGTCCTCGTACCTCGGTGGATCGCGCATTCGCGATGCATCAGTTGTCGCCCGCGAATGAGAGAGAAAAAAAAAAGGGGACGCTGTTTGGCAAGCAGGGTTAAACGGCTCCTCGCATCGGCGAATATATTACGTGTGCTCGCTGCGTGTCCCTCTCCCCCAACCCCCTCAGCTCAGCCTGCTGGGGCTGAGGAAGGATTATTCCCGAATTCGACACCTGTAAGGGTGAAAAAGAAATAAAACGTGTTCTCGAGGAATCGTCAATAAACAACCAGACACGTCATACATACACGGAGTATTTTTTTCAAAAGTTTGACTCGTGTAGTGTAATTGTAAATGTGTACCATTGTACATAGTCATAATATGTAAGTATAATGTAACATGACTGTAAGACAGAGAAAGAGAGTTCAAGGGACTCAGTTGCGCCCGGCAGTAAAATGGCTCACACGAGTCTCGAGTATACCGCATGGCCATCAACTGGAGTGCGAACTGCATGTTGCTGGTAGGGAAGAGTATTCCCGGAGCCGAGCCCTAGGGGAATCACTGTAACGCATCCCATGGCTGTAAGTCTAATTGTGAATCGCTGTGACGCATCCCGAGACTAGTAGAGTGTATGAACACTTTTTAATAACGCTAAGTGAGAGGCCAAGTTGTAAGACCTTGTATATTGCACCTTGTATCACTTTTCAACAAACTGATGTCAAAAGGAGTTTCTTGATCGCAGTGTGTTGCACTTTATTGCCGCTACAACTTCCATGTGAATCTCATATGAGTTTTCCAGCCGCTCGGAACGCTACACTCGAAAAGTGTGAACAAACCGCGAATAAACTACAACGTCGGAGCACTTTTGAAATCCTTTCTTAGTGTTGCTTCTACTCATGCCGTATTCTTCTACGATGTATGAAATCTCATTGGCGTTAACATTGTCACTTTATTCTTGTATCATCCAAGTAAAACAGTAGAATTATCGGAAGTTAAAAGATGCTCCTTATGCAAACTAATGCTCTAATGGGGAATAAACCTTAACGTAGATTTACACATTACTTCCGCAATGCCACGTTAAGTGACAGACTATTTTCATTCATTCGCTGCCAAATTTACTAGGAGTATACTTGTAGTTAGTATTTATATGTTCAAATGTTTATTCCTAAAGTGCTTAAGGTCCGCGTCCAACTGGAGTTTTTGTCCGCGTTTGAGGCCGAGAAGCGCAGGAGCGATAAAGGCGACACTGCCTTGCGTGTCAGGCTGTGGACTGACGTGCAGTGTTCTCGTCGTACACCAGTGTATACGAATAGTGAGAAAGAGTGGGTGGTACAGTTTTGTCCCATACATTCATGGTAGCGTTCCTACATTTGCTCAGGAAACAGTCAAATGCATAGGGAAGTTACCAATTACGTATTGTAGCGGTGCTAAACATTCCTATATTTTCAGCCTGATATATGGTATTACCATAAAATGTATAGGTTAAAAACTTTCATTACACTTTGGGAAGTTTACCAGGTATATTTTACACTGTGTAATGCTGTTGAAGCGCCAGCTGTAGGCGGGAGGCTTAACTTCGCCACGAACATCCTATTCATACTCTGGGCGGATGTATACTACGAGTTCAAACAGTGGGGAGTTTTCCGAGTACTCTCAAGCATTCATTTCAGTGTAATGAACACGAGGTGGGCAGTGCTGCTTTTCAAAAAAGGCGAGGCGTCAAATATTGGTTATATGTAGGGATCTGAAACATTCGCGAGTTCAATGACCTGCAGGTTAGACTCTGCAGTCTTATGTACAAGCGTTCTCCAGGAGGTGTCAAACACCGTGTGGACCAATGGCTAAAGTTATATAAACACAATTGTTTTGAATTCTAGCTTGTCCCAAAGTGAATCCGCGAATTCTTCAGGTCTCTAGTTATATGTTGTGTTCACAGTTAACGAAGCACTTCTTAGATCGACGTGAGAAGAATGTCACAGCTCCTATCAACATATGTCTCAATGTGCAAGCACAATGGAATGGCTGTCGCGCTCCCAAGTCTGGTAACAACAGAAAGTAGTTCCATAACTGACCGAAGAATTAAACGTGTTAGTTAATCATTATTAAATATGGATATTATTTAATTCGTTTTCTTTATTTTAATGCTAATAAGTGTTAAAAATTGGCAAATTTGTAAAATATTGTTTATAATAATTACATAGCTTCGCGTGACCGACGCATGAATAAAGTGATGAGACCCAGGGAAATGTTAATTTCGCGTGTGGTGGCTGAATACACAATGTGTATACAAAGTAGATCTTATGCAGGGCATTCAACGTGTTGGGTTTACCCTGAATAGCTTATGCACGCGTGTCGCGTGCGTATCGATCAGTGCGTGGCAGGCTAATCTGTCCGTGCGATGTCCCTCGCGTTGCGAGTGCAGATAGCCGGCGGCCTACATACAAGCGCTGCTGCGATATTTCCCACGGGGTCGCACAGCTCCCAAACGAGGCCGTGACAGCCCCAAACCCTTGCGATGCATGTCTCCTTGCGTACATTTCCTCCCTTGTAGCTTCACCCCTGAGCCGCACCTAGCTCTCCCATCTCTCTACTTCGGCAACTGTGAAATTTAAATAGGAAATACCGTGTTAAGGACATTTCGCCTCGGTACGTTAATTTTTAAAGATAGGTGTTTCAAACAAAACATATTATTCACGAATTGTTTAGGATAATTTCTCTGCAGCGGAGATGCTTCCAAAACGTGTATAGCCTGTTTGTGAGGCATTTTTTAAATCTATATGTTACAAAAAATATATACACTCGTATTGATAGTCTCCTAAATAATTCCTAATGAGTACATTTTGTTTGAAACGCCTATATTTAAAATTAACGCACTCAGACGAAATTTCCTTAAATTGGGATTTCCTATTGAAATTTTGCAACTGCAGGTGGTCGGTAGGATGTGGCCTCAACACTTATAATTAGGATTGAGTAGGGGAAAAAAAACCCTGGCTTCGAAAGCCGACGCTGCCGACTATAAAACATAGTCATTCACGGGAATGATTACGCCCACTGAACATTCCCGATGTTCTGACATGTTGTTTGTTTGTATCCATCCTGTGTGTGTGTGTATATATATGCCATACACACGTGTGTGTGTTGTAGATATGGTTGTATACATAGTTACATAAGGTGTAGGCTGTTCACGGTATAGTGAGTACTTTTGAGGCCCTAGTTACGTTTTCTTTTCGGTTATTTTTTTTTTATCCTTTCACCACCTTTTAAAATAAATATTGCCATGTATGTAATAAACACAGTGTATATATTCCACCGCACTCTGAAGTTAACGTATATGGCTAAAATAAAATGTATTTATTGACTATTACTCCAAATGGGATGGTTTTGAAAAATGCTCATTTTACCGTGAATAGCCTACTGTAGATTACATAGTTCATACAAAACACATGTTTTAGTTGCAAAACAAAGTACTGAGTCGACGTTGTTTTGCATAGTTTTTAAGTTTTTTTTTATTATATTTTATTACGGTCAACAGGATATTGTTTCACAAGCTAATTTTTTATTTCAGTTCTGTAATACGGTGAAACCATAGAAAATTAGTTGCTTAGCATTGCAAATAATGTTGGCGTATTCAATAGGCAGTCCCTACGTGTATTCAGTTTTCTCTATATCGAATGCCCTCTGCTCGTTTGGTCTTTAAAAAGCATTTCTTTTTCGCTTTCCTGGGATATCCCAAGTCGATTGCTCTACTTTAAGGAGGAGGATGCACACAAATCGTATATCTATATAATTTTTGTCTAAAGATCTTCCACAGATTAAGTTTTGAAGGGACGGAGGGTGGGAAAGGGGGGGGGGGTAATATACGTGTACGTGGTATCACGTTTCCATTCATTAAAACAGGACTGCGAAATTTCATTCCGTTTCGTTTCGGCGGTGTTGCGAGAGTGTCTGTCGAGTTTCTTTACGTGAGGGAAAGCTTGACCTGTATTCCGATAGCCTGAAATATAAATGTCGGTAAGATGGAGTTGTTTCAGCGAGCGAAAGGCGCGTTTTCACCGCGATTTCAGTCGTGCCACCAAGCCGCTCCTGGCGGCCGGCATCCGAATCTTGTTCACCACGACTTTTGTCGAGCTCCCGAGTTCTTTTTTTTTTTTCGGCCTTAAAAGGAGCGAGAGCCAAAAGGCGGGTAGGGGAGGGGTGAGTGAAGAGATTTGGGCGGCTGTTAAGATGTACTGAAACGTTTTCTGTGAATTCGTTCTTTGTGCCTGAACTCGTGTCTCGGTAAATAAATGTTCTGGAAGTACGAAATTCTGCCAGAAAGGATAGAAAAAAAACTACTGTGTGTGTAGCTTTTTTACTTTTATCATATTAAGTGTATTAATGGAGAAAAAGAAATTCGCGAAAGTGGTCAAATATCGCATTTTTAAAGCTTGCATATGAAATTTCTTTAAGCGGCAAGAGAAAAGTACGACTATACGCAGGTAGTTTGATCTGTGTACTTTCATCGCGTGTAATGAAACCTCACAGTTACAGATTATAGTTTGCCGATGAGGGTGAAACGATGTAAGGAACAGCCACGGAATGTGAAGGCAGAGGGAACGGAAGAGCCCCGAGAAAACACGCTGACCAAACGGCATCGTCCGCCACGATTCCGACATGCGAAAATCCGGAGGCGACCCCGCAGGTTCGCCTTAGTGGGAGGCTAGTAGTCTAACCACTACACCACCACGGCCCCGAGGAGGGGAGGCGATAATTCTTTACGAACGGCCGAATTGCTGCTAATAAAGATAATGAATTTTGCTTAGCATACCTTAAAACGGAATCAAACATGGCATTTCAGTTACTCTTGTTACATTTTCTGTAAATGTTATTTGCATGTTCCAGAAACACTACAATCGTGATTTTGACATGCCATAATACAAAAACTATGGAATCGAATCATTTTTATTAGAGGTCAAGGGATTTGCAAATAATGTCTACAAGTTGAATGGTATTGAAATGAAATTTTTGGGGAACAGCGCTTATAATAAAGGCGTGTAAAGGCGTTCCCCTTGCTAATTAATTTAGTTAGGTTATTTCGCCTCTGCCGCATATGACGCTTAGGGAAAGCTTTCCTTTCGTCCTGCACGAGATTTCCCTCGGTTGTTTGTGTTCGAGGATCCAGTTTGTGCTGCGATCGACGCCACCAGCTTGTCTGTGTATGTGTGAAGCCTGTGTTACGCTGTCAGATTTCTCCGTCATAGTGATTCCAATGTAAATTCGGGTCAAATAAAATTGAACGATTATATCATCACCTAAGTGTCTTTATCGCCGACATTTTTGTCTGGAAAAATTGGATGGCTCTAGTTTCCATCAAACATTTCGAAAATTGGACCGGTTCTAAACTTTTTTTTACGTTTGACGGACTCGACCAATTTGATTCGTGCATTTCATAAATGGCCGTTTGAACATCGCGAAACTTTAAAACGGTGAACAATTTCCGGAAAGGACATAATGTTATGAAAGTAATCAATTTATACGGAAGTTCTTTCAGCACGAATGTTATTTTAAGTGATTAACTCAGAATATTACTAAGAATTCGGAGGCAGTAATTTACTTTGGCTGAAAATAACTGTTAAATAACATTTAAATATCGTAAAGAAGTAAAAATAAACCACAAAATTCTTTATATTTCTTCCTGTAGTAGACTGCACGGAAACACAATAGCAGTATTATCACTTTGAAAATCTTTTTTAATGAAAATTCACACTAGATTCATTCAGTCATAAAATTTGACATTGTGACACATTTTAAATACATTCAAGATTATTTGATAATATCTGTTGGGAGAAAAATTTTGATGGTCGTATTTCGTCGTAGTGTCCTTGTTTTTTTCCCTGATAATTCGGTCTGTAATTATATTCTTTTTTTTTTATATATTTCTTAACAAATATGACAAAATTCCTTTTGGGATTTATTATACGTTTTATTTGTATATTTTAACTACAGCCACTCATTGCCTTGTTTGTCGTGTTCGTTTCATGTCTCAATCTTAGTTTCCCTTGACGACCCAGTGTAGCAATGGAGTGTGTTCAAAATATTTCACGTAATCAAATATTACTGTCAAATGTATTTGAAGGCGAGAATTGGACAGTATGGCTGGGACTTGAGAGATGTGTCCGTACATCCGCGTGCGATCACATTGCGCGTATGGCTTCGCAGGAGGTCGGTGTGTTTCTGTCGCTGCTATCTTCGGCGGCCGGGCCAGCAGGTTGACGGAGTCAGCGGCTAGATCGCCTAGGCGAACCTGGCCCCATTCCCCGGCACGACGACGCCACCTGGTCGGCGGGTTTTCTCTGGGGTCTCCCGTCCCCGCCCTTGCGTTCCGGCGCTGCTCCATACTCACCTCGCTTCATCCTCATCTGCTCTCCAGACCTGGACGTCTAAATAGGAAAGCCCATGTTAAGGAAATTTCGCCTCTGTGCATTAGTTTTGAAGATAGGCGTTTCAAACAAATTGTATTCTTCGCGAATTTTTAGCAAGTTCCCTACAGCGAAGATGTTACCTCGGCATGTGTAGCCTTTTTTGCAAAGAATTATATATATATATATATATATATATATATATATATATATATTTACAAAGAAAGAAACACATTGCCTATCAACATGGAAAATATGCGCCCGTAGGGATCTTCTAACAAATTTGCGAAGAATACATTTTGTTTGAAACGCCTATCTTTAAAATTAACACACTGAGGTGAAAGTTCCTTAACATGGGAATCCCTATTTTAATTTCGCAGCTGCCAGTCGGTAGGCGGTGCCCTTAAGAGCAACCCAAACCCTACCAACCCCAGTAATTCCCCAAACCCTCTTCGATACCATTATGTCTTAAGGGGGTGGGGGGAGAGTTGGACACCGTAATAGCTATATATGTGTATATATATGCTTATATATGTCATTACTTGCGTTTGAGATTAATATTTGACAATGTGACTTCGTTAGGGGATAAAACATTATTTAATTGAATTTTAAAACATTTACTGCCGGCTTCTTGTTTCTGCTACAGCTTCTGTAGTAGTTCTCGGGTAGGTAATCACTAATTAATTCGCATTTATTCCACGTGGTAAATAAATAAAGCTACGTCGTTGATATTATCGTAAATGCAAAATATGTTTTATGGCTTGAAAATTGGTAACACCGCATTGATCTCTCTCTCTCCTCTCTCTCTCTCTCTCTCTCTCTCTCTCTCTCTCTCTCTCTCTCTCTCTCTCTCTCCCCTCTCTCTCTCTCTCTCCACACACACACACACACACACACACACACACATTTCCTGCTAATTAAAATTATTGGGTTAGAATTTAATAAAAATGTAACTAATAGAAGTTCAGCTACAATCTATTCGCGTTTTATCCACATTTTTTTAAATCGAACCTTTGAAAATTCATTTCATGTACGATGTGTTTGGTTGTTTTCTAAATATGGCATGTATCATGAACAATTTATACTTGTGTTAACACAAGAGTATCTTAATTTTGGTTAAATTGAACCTATACAGGTTTACTAAATGGATGATACCGACTGGCATGCACGGCTGTGACATAGCAGCATGTCTGTTCAACACCTGTTTTGGTGTACTTTAAACGGTAGAATAGACTTGTATTATTATGTAACAAATGAGAAAACATAAATAAAATGAAACAAACATATAACACATAAAGGAAGTGACGTCTTGAACAAAATTACATTGTAAATAAGTATAAAACGTTGTACAAAAATAATAAACTAAAAACAAACATAAACAACCACGTGATGGAATAATTAAACAGTGACGTAAATTACACAAAGAGCATTATCAACAAAACACATTTAATACAACATTTCAAATAAATCAACAACTGCAGTTGTTAAAAACAAACATGTAACTATGTTACAGCATTACACGTTAGTCGGTATCAAGCATTTAGCCAACCTCATAAACATTACGTGGCATTTGTAATTTTCAGCATCTGTTATCTCGCATACCATTCGTTGGAGACTTTCTCCCCAAAAGGACTTGTTTTCTACGTCTTGCCATTCTAATTCACAACCCGTGATCACACTTTACGTAACGACTCACGTAGACCCTTTTTTCACTATTCAGTTCAGAAGGGCCAGCAGACGGACAGACAGACCACCCCCATTTTACCATGTAGGGAATGCGGTAGGTCAACAATGGTATTTGCCATGTAGGGAATGCGGTAGGTCAACAATGGTATTTGCCATGTAGGAAATGCGGTAAGTTAACAATGGTATTTACCATGTAGGAAATGCGGTAGGTTAACAATGGTATTTACCATGTAGGAAATGCGGTAGGTCAACAATGGTATTTACCATGTAGGAAATGCGGTAGGTCAACAATGGTATTTGCCATGTAATAAATGCGGTAGGTCAACAATGGTATTTACCATGTAGGAAATGCGGTAGGTCAATAATGGTATTTACCATGTAGGGAATGCGGTAGGTCAACAATAGTATTTACCATGTAGGAAATGCGGTAGGTCAACAATGGTATTTACCATGTAGGGAATGTGGTAGGTCAACAATGGTATTTACCGTGTAAGAAATGCGGTAGATCAACAATGGTATTTACCATGTAGGAAATGCGGTTGGTCAACAATGGTATTTACCATGTAGGGGATGCGGTAGATCAACAGTGGTATTTACCATGTAGGGAATGCGGTAGGTCAACAATGGTATTTGCGTGGTTAAGTTATTGAATTCTTTGACATGCATACAAAAATCGTTCCGTAATATCAGATGTAATTAAATAAATTTAATTATTTGAACTCAGTCTTCAGAAGGGTTTCTTACCCCTAGGAGTGGTTTCCTGGCGTTCCTTTTCACACATTTTCTAACTGGAATTTTGCAAGGAATATCCTCACGAGGTTTGTCGCTGAGGTATTGACTCAACCTGTATGTTATCTATATATTATAATATTAAATTTAAAATTTATATGAATTAAAACAGAGAGAAATGGATGTGTTGGCAATTCCTAGTAAGAAATAGTTCTCGAGCAAAATAATATTACACGGATTGCGCACGAATGCGGCGCGTTGTCCCTCTGGTGTAATTTACTATAGGCTGTTCACGGCAAAGTGAGCACTTTTTAAGGCCCTGCTAAATTTTTCCTTTCAGGGAATTTCTATCTTTCTTCCACGTTTTAATATAAACATTGCTATGTGTCGTTTAATAAACACAGTGTATACATTTCATCGCTCTCAAAATGTAGCGTGTGAGACTGCAATACGATATATTTATTAGTGGTTAATGGCTGTTGGGTGGGCCTTAAAAAGTGCTCATTTTACTGTGAATAGCCTATAGTCTTTCTTTGCACGAGGCGAATAAGTAGTTTGAGAAGTCAGAAATCTACGAAGAATCAATTATAGTAGTGTAACATTTCCCACGGCTAAAGTGGAATTTACAACGACCTGTCATGTCCGTCCGTCCGGCAAGCACGTGACCAACAGCCAATCAGAGGTGGCCATTAATTCTATCCGTCCTTCCGTCCGTCAAAACCTTGGCAAGCTTTAATTTTTGAAGGACGAACGGATGAAATTACAGCCTTATAAACTTGCATGTTTTGTTACTCGTTCATCCCGAGTTCTTTACAAGGCTGTGTAGTGTGTGCAGCGTTTTGTTTGTGCTGTCCTATGTTTTCACATGTTTGTTTATGTAACTGTAAGAAGAAATTAAGTTAAATTTCCCTGAAGATTAATTGATAATTACGTCTGGAAACACGAGATCTTTTTGCGCAGTAGTAAAAATAATAAAATTACGCTTTATATTCTATTGATTTTTTTTCCCATAGATTAGTTTCCGTTACGTACGTGTGTGGTTGTTTCTGGCACTTAGAAACACAATACCGCAAAACATTTTTCTCTTTTTGTGGAAAATTTCTTCCTATTTTTTAAACAGTTTTGTTTTTATTAGTTTGCAGCAATGAACGTGCGACGGACGTACGAAGTTTGGCTGTAAATCGCTCGGCTGGGAGACGGACGGACGTATGACGGATGACGGACGGACTGTTGTCAATCCTGCCTAAGCGCAAAAAAAAACTGTCCCGGTTTCCCCCGCGCCGAGGAGTGTTAATCGATAGTACGCGGGCGCTACCTGGGCCGCGATCCAATTATCGATATTGCCTGGCTGCGTCGCGTGGAATCCTTGGCGCTGTAATGCCGTGCCTCCCTCCCCTCCTCCCCCCCCTGTCAACTCCCTCCTGGCCGTTGGCGAGACTAGGGCACTGGCTGGGCGATACAGGCTGACCGCGTTCACCCCGAGACAGCCGGCCGAAGTAGCACATCAGGTCACCACGACTGGTTGCTTACATTGTTGGATCACTTTCACTGCGGCCGCGCTGCCAGCCCCTCCGCTGTCTCATGCCGCTCCGCCTGTTCGATACATCGAGATATCGAGATGGCGCCGCCGCGGTGGGCCGTCCTCGATCCCCTGCCTGCCAGGAGAAAAAAGAAACAGGTTTTTTATTTTCGGTCGTAAGAATTTTGCATATATATACGCATTCTTTCGGGAATACTTACTCGTCTCGCTGATTTCAGTGGTCACAAGTTGTGCGTCTCGGTGAATCGATATCTCGTGGACGGTTTTGGGGCCGCGGTGCCCAAGCGATTAGCACGCTCGCCTCTTACCAAGGCGAACCGGGTTGAATCCCCGACCGGGTCACCGGATTTTCGCAAGTGGGAATCGTGCCGGACGATGCCTTTGGTTGGCGGATTTTCTCGGGGATCTCCCGTTTCCCCCTCCCCCGTTCATTCCGGCATCCCTCCTTATTCACTTCAGTCACCCTCATCGACTCTCAAGAACTCGCTGTTAAGAGCCGCCCAAATCTCTTCGCTCTTCACTCACTCGTGAACGGTTTAGATGAGCTCCCCGTATTAACAAGACAAGGGAACTACGAACTCTAATAATTACGTAACGATTGTAATTCTGCCGACGTTTATCTTTATCACTATCGTGATACCAGGCATTACGTCTGCACTGCTGTGTAAGTCGGTAGCTGGTTGGGCATATGCGTCCTTTTGAAATGCTCTTATGTATCCAATATGGAGGCGCAGGGTTTCCCTTAGTGCCAAATACCTGCACAAGGTGTGTGGCGTTAAGGCGTAGTGTACATAAATATTCATTATCTCGCTAACGTCAGTGGTCACAGCGATTGATTAATCGATATCTCCTGGACAGCTCCGATGTGTTTCCTGTACTAATAACTTACTGCCAGATGCCCGTACGAGCTGGTGAAGTTGGTGTTTTAATTCCCGACCAAATATCGATATTCAGAATGGCATTTTCGCGACAAAAATGAAAAATCCATGTTGCTACATTTTTTATTTATTTTTTCCAGTTCGCCTGACATCAAAGGTTCGGGGTGTGGCGAAGCTACATTGGACTTTGGTACAGACTTTCTTCTAGAGAATGTCGCCTATACGCTTTTCACGGTAAAGTTAGCACTTTTGAAAGACGTCTCTTGTGGAATAATAGTCAATAAATATATGTAATTTTATCATTCGACCTTACATTTTGAATGTGGTGGAATATACATACTGTGTGTATTACTTACATGCCAATATTTATTTATAAAGGTGGTCAAAGGATAGAAAGTGGCTGAAAGTAAAAATTAGCTAGGGCCTCAAAAGTGCTCACTTTACCGTGGGCAGCCTATATTTAGCATGATCGAGGCTTAGAACCGCGGCAGCGACCCAGCAACGCATACGGCATGCCAGTTTCTGTTGTGGACAAGCTTATTGAAGGACGCACGCAGTTTTGGTCCTTCTGCGCACAATTCTCCAGGTAATTAAGTGCGCCATGTGCTTAAGTTATTATTTAATGTATTCAAGGGTATTAGTTCATGACTGTCGCGTGCGGGTCGTGTGCGATCTTGGCGTAATTTAAGATATCGTTATATTTTACATTTTAAGTGCAAGTTAAGACGAAGTAGACAATCAGAGACCAGTGAAATTTGTTGTTGGTGGGAAACTGTATTTACATCTTGTATATAGGTTATGACATATTGTGAAATCGTATGAAAGTTACTATTTTAATCTAGAGACAGTGTCCTCTTTATTTAAAGAACTGTTCATGATCATGTTTTATTTCTTGGAAGAGGTTATTGAATTAGATTTAATTAAACTTTTCAGATGTATTGATGGAATTGCCCAATGTTTGCATCGGCTTTCCCTTCTATAAGATATCACGAGTTTTTCAAAACGTTTACACAAGCAGTAACCAAACATAATTAAATATATGTAAATAATCTTCACTCTTTTCCATATTTCATGTTATGTTGGTTGCCTTCTTCTTCTACGATTGAGTCGTTAAGTACAATTCTTAATTTCTCAGTCTTTAAGGGGACTATGTAGCTGCGCGTCCAAGGTCAAGAAGCGAGGGAGCGATACGGGCGACAGTTCCACGCACGCCTAGCGCCTCATCGCTCCTACGCGCAAGGCGTGCAGTGTTGCCGTCCTAACGCTGTACTGTGCAAATTAGATCTGTAACATGGGGGTTTTATTACACGCGATGTAAGCCCACATATTAAACTACGGCCGTACATTTGTACTTTTCTCTTGTCGTTTAATGAAACTGCATAGGCAAGCTTTAAATATGCGTTATTTAACCAATTTTCACGATTTTTTTTTCTCCAGGAATACACGTAATATGACTAAAGTAAAAAAATAGGGACCCTTAATCGCAAACCCACGTTAAGGGTTGTAATGAAAATGTATGACCAGAAATAAAAAATCAAAGCTAGACATGACATAGATGACTACTTACGATTTTTTTTTAATTTGTAGGGTTTAAAATATACCTGTATTTTCCCATGTGGGACTGTAATTATTAAATAATTAGATAATGTTTGATTACGGTTACAGATGTGACACTAATCATGTAAGAAAAATATGTGTGATTTAGAAATAACTGCTAAATGTTCCCTATGTCATGACTAGCTTGGTTTTTTAATATTGACTCCGAAAATTAAGTTAATGAGGAAAATACATAAATCCAAGATAGCAAGGATACTTGCCCCTCAAGTGCGGCCAGAGGAGAGCGGAGTGGAGAGTCCGAACAACGAGCGAGGCCTTGAGAGCCGATGAGGGTGAAGTGAGGTGGATGTAGAACGACGCCGGAATGCAAGGACATCTCTCGACCAGCGGCATTGTCCGGCGAGCCTAGTTCGCCGCCTAGGTGGGAGGTTACTAGTCTAGCCACCGCACTTCTAGGGCAAGTATCCGTGCTGTCTTGGATTTACATATTCTCCTCATTAACTTAATTTTCGGAGTCAATGTGTAAAAACCAAGCTAGTCATGACATAGGGAACATTTTAACAGTTATTTATAAATCCCTCATATTTTTCTTACATGATTAGTGTCACATCTGTAATCGTAATCAAACATTATCTAATTATTTAATAGTTTCAGTTCCACGTGGGAAAATACGTGTGTATTTGAAACCCTACAAATTAAAAAAAAAAAAAAAAAAAAAAAAATGGTTAAGTAGTCGTCCACGTCATGTCTAACTTTGATTTTTTTATTTCTGGCCATACATTTTCATTGCGAAGATTTGTAAGAAAATTTGAGGATGGTGTGGATAATACCCTCTTAAAGGCTGTTCACGATAAAGTGAGCACTATCGAGAACAACTTTAGAAAAATAGCACTGCTCATACGTGCATATATTTTAACTGGCGCTCTGAGTTACATGCGCTCAGTTAAGTTGGTCACGATCGAGGGAAAGTATTTCCATATTTTAACGTCGAATAAACAGTGTTGCGTAAACGTCTGTGATAACTAGAAGGTGTTCATTTCGCTTTCTATTTTTTTTAATGCATCGAAGTGTAAAAATGTTACTTTACCAACGCATGTATAAAGTGATGAGGCCCATGACTGTTGATTCTACATAAGGCGGAAGAATACACAGTGTGCATTGAAGTAGATATTCAGCTAGGCTTTCAAAAGTGCTCATTTGACCGTGAACAGCCTTTACTAGGCATTATCAACATTCCTAGAACAGTTACGATGTTACAAATTTTTGTTATCATACAAAGACTGAAAAAAAATTATGTGAAATTACCTCAACATTGGATATAGTTCTATCCACTAAGCCACTGCTGCCCCACTTTGAATCGCTCTTTCCACTGGTCAACTGCGGCCGCACTTGGTATTTCTCTATCCACTGAGCCACTAAGGCCCCATTTGATATACATCTATCCTCTTGGCACTGTGGCCCCACTTGATATAGTTCTATCCACTGAGCCATTGCGGCCTCACTTGGAATCGCTCTATCCACTAAGCCACTGTGGTCCCACTTGGAAATTAACTCCACATTGAAACGAAACCTTTAAATTAAACAACAATTATATTCAATTGCCTTCATATCTTTATGCAATAATCTCTATGCATTAATACAAAACTTTCTGATAGGAAATAAGTAATTAAAAAATGAGTTTTTAGGGTTGAAGGTAATGATTTCGTAATCTGATCTTACTGAAATTCGAACTTGGCGTGTATTTGACCCTGAGGATTGGCTCTGCAAAATTTGAAGAACTTTTGTTGAGTGTCAAGTATTAAAGACGGACAGACAGACAAATAGATATCGTCTCATTATATAGGATGTTATAATTTATGGATAAAAATAAGTAAACAATCATTTTAACCAAAAAATAAGGTACTCTTATATTTAAAAAAATATATAAGACGCTTGTTGTAAATTAAATATGTAGGGCGTAACCAAACACATCATACATGGAGTCATGTTTCAACGAATTTATGAAAAAAAAAATATGTGGAGATACCTTGAATATATAACTCGTCTCCTGTGCTCTGAGAAAAAAATGTTTTCCTGAATGAAACGGAGTTTTGCTTGACGCAACCAAATTTATTGTTTGTATAGCGGCAGTAAAATATATTGCTTTTTGAACCCATTGTCTGGTTGTCTCGAAACTAAGATTTGGTTGGTGCGTCCAAAGATCTGGTTCGCTCAACGTACATTAAACCGTCTCATATAAAGAGACTGCAAGCCCGACCGCGATTCGAACCCAGAGACCGTTTGTTGCCGAGCGCTGCGCCACGCAACCACAGCTGAAGCGACAGTAGTTGATGAAATTGGAATGTTTTTAAATGTGTACACCAAGCACTGGACAACGTACGTGGATAAATATTTCAAGTGTTACACTTTTACTTTATAGTTTGCTGTTTGATTTGGATTTTTATATCACTAGGTATTAAGAATCAGTAGATGCACTAGCAATCATTGTTTTAATTTAATTATCACAACAACTGCGAACAAACTCTCGAGCTGTATTTTTGAACGAAGGTAATCAAAAGATGTAATGTAATGTAATGTGACATTTAACGCCTCCCGGTTTTATGCCAGGTAAATATATACGGTGGATTCGACTAAATATTTTGCTGAGGAAGTCTTGTTCGTTGGCCCGACATAGAGGTTTTGTTTATCCAAGCGTGTATTTTGCTAGACGAACAAAATCAGTTTTGTTGCTTTTTAAGTTTTGTTTACTCGGCAAATTATTTTGTTTGGGCTTCTAGATATATATTTGCTCCCATGGAAACAAGCGATTAAGGACAATGTACTGGATGATAGGTCGCATCAAAATAGTTAATCTGTAATTACTTTGACGGCTTCATGCGAAGCTAGTGATAGCCATCTCGGGGGCTGCTATACTGGTCGGAGCATTCCGTGTATTTATTTGGTGGTTTGCGAGATTAATCCTATGCAGATCACATTGCGAACAAAAAAAAAAAACAGAATTATCCTTCATCAATTAGCTTCCACCTTCTCCTCCCACCAGTTCAGGCCTCTGCTTGTCCCCCCCCCCCCCCCCCAGAATATTTTGCGATGGTTCTGGCAGAGATGTTTCGCTGCTGTCTGGCGTCGAAGACTCGAGAACGAGAAGCACTCATAAGACGTGCTCATAAACACCAATCAAAGCCCCATCTCAACTCGGATTGCTCTGTCAGACTGGTTAATCATCGAGACAAATTCTTGTAGCCAACGCTACAAGTACAGTATCCGGAAGACTATAGGCCGTTCACGGTAAAGTGAGCATCTTTTTGAAGTTGTTTCATCAGACATAATGAACAATAAATACATTTCATTGTCGGCTCGGAATTTTGGTTAGGGTATGGTGAACGCATACACTGTGTTTATTACTCACATGTCAGGGTTTACATTAACAAGTGGTGGAAGGATATAAATTTGCTGAAAGATAAAAGTGACTAGGGCTTCAAAAGTGTTCACTTTACCGTGAACGGTCTATAATGTCTTTGTTTACTGGCCCAAACCCAATAGAATGTCTAATTCAACTTATGGACCTGCGATAACTTAACTGGAAGTTGGCAACACCATAGAACAAGAAACGTATAGTTTGGTAGGGACGAATCTCGTCTGGTCGGCTGTGCCAACTCGATATCGTCGGTCTTCAGTACATCCATTCTATTGTTAATAATAATAATAAAAATTTAAAATAAAACATTTTGTGGCTTGCAACTAACTTCCTTGGTGTGTGTCATATATACATATATGTCGGTAAGCGCGTGGAAACGAGCAGCAGTATGTATGTACTCCATAGGTTACTACTGTTCAGATGTCTGCAGAATGACCCCACGCGACTATGGCCAACGTCGTCTCGGAGTTCAGAGAGACTTTAGCCTCGTCGCCTGCACCAAGTAGCGTTCCGTTTCGCCAGTTGGAAAGCCGAGGCGGGCAGTTTTCAGAGCGCGACAACACCGCTCGCTCGCTGCAAACATTTTTTGGCTGTGACTGTGCGAGTGTCCGTTGGTCGAAAAAAAGGGGGGGGGGGGGGAGGAGTCGACTTTCGAAAGTCGCCGTTCGTAGTGATGTTACCGCTGCAACGCGAGATCGCGCAAGCCATGACGGGGAGTTAAAGGTTGTTCGCGTTCAAGTGAGCACGTTTGAAGGCCCTTCTAAATTTTTCCTTTCATCTAATTTCCGTCTTCCTGCTGCTTTTTAATATAAACATTGTCACGTGGCCAATAAACACGGTGTATAAATTTCACCACCCTCTAAATGTAATGCCTGAGGCTGCAATAAAATGTATCTATTAGTGGTTAGTTCCGCCTTAAAGAGTGCTCACTTTACCGTGAACAGCCTATAACGATGGCTGGAAGGTAGTGCCATACTTAACGTCGAATAAAAAGTGTTAGGTAACCATTTGTGATTACTTAATTTCTTTCGCTCTCTGTTTTTAATGCATCGGAAGTGTAAAAATGAGCAGATTTGTAAAATATTTACTGTTCTAATAATTTCGGAGTTTCACTTGTCCGACGCATGAATAAAGTGACGAGGCCACGGCAGCGTTAATTTTACATAAGGCAGAAGAATACTCAACGTGCATACAAATAGAACTCAAGCAGGGCTTTCAAACGTTCTCACTTTATTGTGAACAGCCTTTAGTCATCTTCACAGGACCTGATTAAGAAAGTGCGGGGCCCGTAGCACATAACAAAAATAACTCCAATTTCTAAAAAATTAAAAAAAAACTTTAAACATTAAAGGGACCGCGGTGGTGCAGCGGTTATACTGCTCGCCTGCCACCAAGGTGAACTGGGTTCAATCTCCGGGTGAGTCACTCCCGGATTTTCGCAAGTGGGAATCAGCCCGATGATGCCTCTGGTCGGCGGGTTTTCTCGAGTATCTCCCGTTTCCCGCGCCCTTGCATTCCGGCGCCGCTCCATTCTCCACCTCGCTTCACTTTCACCGGCTTTCGAAACCTCGACGTTTAGAACCGCCCAGTGGCGTGTAGTGAGTTTTTTTTACAAGGTAAGCATTTTCTATTAACAAACGCAACTTCCAACTTTTGCTTACCCTCCATGTGTATTTATCTTTTTATAATACCTAACATTAGTTATAAAAACGGAAACGAAATTAATGTAATAATAATTAAACTGAATATTATTTAGAGAGCATATTACAAATTATAAAAAATCTCCCGTTTTCCCGAACACTTTCATCCACTTTCCAAAGAAATGTAGGACTGGAGGACGCAAACAGAACGATGCTTGCCCTGCCCATAGAAATGGAACGCGGCAGGGTAACTAGCTTGCGAGTTCGGTTCATCGCTAGTCGCTCCCGTTTGTGGAAATAAACACTAGATAGCAGCACTATGCGTGTACAGTACGGGAGTTACGAAAACTCTGTTTCTCGAATCGTAAACGGGAAACTCAGATTTAAATGTTTTTAAATTTAAAATTAGGGCGAAATCTATAAAGAGTCGGACATTTCCAATATGCATAGTGTAAGCATTGCTTGCCTTGCGCCACTGGAACGGCCCAGATTCCTCCACTCCAGGAGAGGCGAGTGTTGAGAGTTCGCTGAGAGATGCCGCAGGGCGGGAGAGAATAAACAAAAGCTTCCTGCCGCGCGGCAGTGTGTTGCCGGTCGACTGCGCCATCTTGGCCGCAGTGTGTGTTTATTGCGAGCGCCGTACGTGGCGACAGCTCCGGACGGGATAGATGAGTTTATGAGCGGCGAGCGACAGTAAGTGGGTCAGTGTTACGGCAAGCACATATGGCTGCCGCAGCCGCCCTCCAGGAGAGCGCCCTGTATGTAGTCTAAAGGCTGTTCACGATCAAGTGAGCACTTTTGAAATGAAATGAACCTTATAAAAATGACACTGCCCCTGCCTGCATATGTTTCAATGAGCGCACTAAGTGACATTCGCCCAGTAAAATAGGTAGCGATGGATGGAAGGTAGTTCTAGATCTTAACGTCGAATAGAAATTGTTACAGGCTGTTCACGGTAAAGTGAGCCCTTTTTAAAGCCCTTAAAAATTTTTCCTTTCATCCCATTTCCATCTTCCTGCAGCTTTTTAATATAAACCTTGCAATGTGACCAATAAACACAGTGTATACATTTCACTACCATCAAAATTTAATGCCTGAGACAGCAATAAGATATATTTATTAGCGGTTAATGCCTGTTGGGGAGGCCTTAAAAAGTGCACACTTTATCGTGAACAGCCTATAGGCAACCATTTGTGAGAACTTAAATTATTTTTGGTTTCCTTTTTTCTTAATGCATCGAAGTGTAAAAATGAGCTGGTTTGTAAAATATTTACTTTCCAAATAATTTCACAGTTTTACTTTACCGATGCATTAATAAAGTGATGAGGCCCGTGGTAATGTTAATTTTACATAATGCGGAAGAATACACGACGTGCATACAAGTAGATTGTAAGCAGGGCTTTCAAAAGTACTCATTTTACCATGAACAGTCTTTATTCGCAATTTCCTCACACAAAAAAATGTAGGACACATTTTTGTTTAATCCACCCCCCCCCCCCCAATAAAAAAAAAGTAAAAAGTATTAACGAGAGCGTGAAAAGTATGTTATAACTCGTGTCAGAATTTTGACATGCTGATTAATAATCCGTCTTATAAATCCCGGGCATGCTACGGCGTCATGGAGATTGAAATCGAAATAAGGGTGATAATTTGCATGGCATAATTTTGATAGCAGCGACAGACAGACATAGATGTGTTGTGTGTACATATATTTGTTCCGTTACACATTATCCAGAAAACGCAGGACAATATGTACGCGTAAATCCAGGTCGTGGTTTTAATCGCCTTGCTGGACGGAAGTGCTTCGCAGTTCTACCTGACGCGGGTTCTTGCCCCATGTGGGTCGATCCCCTCGCCACTAGGCCGACTTCTAATTAGGTTAAGTAGGTAAGACTTGCTCGACCCCTGTGGCTCGTCCACTCACATCACGAGGGCACACGTCGATGGAACAGTGGGACCGGCTTGCAGCCCCCGACTGTACCTATGGAGTCGGCTGTCCCCCCCGCCCCCAAACCCACTCGCGAGCACGCCAAGGTCTGGAGAGAGGTCACGCGACTGCCCTGGCCCCGACTCGAGTACGTGGTCGGGGGTCGATGGTGCGGAGCCTTCAGGTGGTCAGGAACGTCTGCCCCGTGGCTAAAGGCCCATTCACATTGCAGTTAAGGTAATGTTTCACTTTCTTTTTCCAAGGATTGTCTGAAAGAGCTTTCAAAAAGCGCCCCCTTAATTTAGTTATTAGTTGTCAAATCATCATAGTTTTCAAAATGTAATACTAAAAAGTCTTAATTTCCCGAATTCTGCAGCATACTAGGCTTTCCTCCTAGATATTTTTATCTCCCAATCAAATTGCACTTAATGCAATCTGTATGGTGTGCAGAACATACTGATTCAGTATGAGTGCGATTTATAAACAGGTAAGCGAGTAATGGCACACTGCATTTTGTTGAAAATAGGGGTCAGACTTGTAAATATATTTTTGTTCATTCAAGCGAAACTGTTAACATTCATTTAATAAATGGTTTAAACCATAAACTGTAGAGGAAAAGTTGTTTTTGTTCCTTTCGTAGCTTGTAACACAAATGCAGTATGTCGCGCTTAGACTCAAATACAACACTTTGAACCTGCTTATAACACTCTTGTGTTGTAATTTGAGTGTGATATTTTGAAAACTATAATGATTTTACAACTAACAAGTGCATTAAGGGGGTACTTTTCGAAATCTGTCTCAGATAACCAAATTAAAAGGAAAAAAAAGAAATTTCACCTTAAGGCCGTTGGCTACGAAATATACCGGGTGTGATCAGGAAAAATTGATAATAAACACCAGAATGGGGTAGGTGAGCACAAATGGAGCATATTTCATCAAGTGAAAACTTGTCTATCGTCCATAGTTAACCCACAATGGCAGTGGCACTGTGTATGGGAGAGTAGTGCAATGAGATGGCAAATTATTTATACACTTGGGCAAAGGTTTCCGGCGTGGCATTTATGATGGCAAACTGCTCTCCGTATCCGCGTCATTAACTCATACTTCGTGTCACGTGGTGTGGCCTACACCGTTGATCTGATGTGGCCTCGCAGTCAGAAGTTAGGTGGCGTGATGTCAGGTGAGCGTGGTGGCCATAATGTGGGGCCTCCCTTGCCTGCGTGTATGCCAGTGGCGTGTATTCCATAGACGCAAGGTAATCAATGCTTGCCCTATTCATATTGGAAATCCTTGACCCTTTATAGTTTTCGCCGTAACTTAAAACACATTTAATTCTGAGGTTTCCGTTTCGAGAAACAGAGTTTTCGTAACTCCCATACTGTACACATACAGCGCTGCTATAAGCTTTTCAAGGTAAGGTGAGCACTTTTTAAGGTCCTGCCAATTTTATTTCAATTAATTTATAACTTTCCGTCACAGTTAATGTAGCAGTGCAATACGACTAATAAACACAGTGTATACATTTCATCACACTCAAAAGTTAACGTCTGAGACTGCAATAGAATATATTTATATGGCGTTAATGCCTTTTGTGAGGACCTTAAAAAGTGCTCACTTTACCGTGAACAGCCTATATATAGTATTTATTTCCACAAAGAGGAGCGACTAGCGATGAATCGAACTCGCAAGAAACACCACGTCACCGCGTTCCTCCGGCAGGGTAAGCAGTCGTTCTGTTTGCGTCCTCCAGTCCTACATTTTTACTTGGAAAGTGGATGAATGTGTTCCGGAAAACGGGAGTTTTCTTATAATTTGTAATATGCTCTCTAAATAATGTTGAGTTTAATTATTATTACATTCATATAGTTTCCGTTTTTATAACTAATGTTAGGTATTATAAAATGGCAAATACATGTGGAGGGTAATCAAAGTTGGAAGTTGCGTTTGATAGTAGAAATTGTTTATCCTGTAGAAAAACTACTACACGCAACTGGTGTATACCAGTTCAGGGGGTGCACGTCGAGGTGCCAGCGAACGGCCCCATCCTGCGGCAACCACATCACCTCACGAGCACCTAAAGGAACATCCTCCAAGTATTTCAGTAACAAGTTGTCAGGAACTGGAGATACATAGTACCACTGCGACTGAGCGGCGTTATAAGGCGCAGGCTGGTTGGTCAAGTACCTACACAAAGTTGAATACCCGCCCCTGCACATTGCCATTGCTATTACTGGGTTAACTATGGACGTTAGACAACTTGTTCCTTGATTAAATATGCTCCATTTGTACTCGTCTACCCCACTCTGGCTGGTGTTTATTATCATTTCTTCGAGTACACCTGGTATATCGCCTATTAGTATTGTATATTCGCGTTTTCGCCACACTTTTTGAATCAAATCTTTGAAAATCCGCCCCGTCTATGATGTGTTTGGCTGTTTCCTAAATATCTCACGTATCACAATCATTTGGGTTTTTTGTTAGCATAAAATATATTACTTTTAGTTAAATTAAACTGTTGCTTATTTATAAATTATATTTTACTTATAATTAGATTAAATAAAAGCATGTGCTATATCGTGTATAAAACTAATATGTAAAGATTTTGAAATAATAAAGGCTGTTCACGATAAAGTGAGCACTTTTGAAATCAACCTTAGAATAATGTTACTGCTTCAACCTGTGTATACATAACGGGCGCACTGAGTGACATGCGCCTAGTAAAATTGGTAACGATGTATGGGATGTAGTTTCATACCTTAACGCCAAAGGAAAAATGTTAGGTTACTATTTGTGGTAAAAAAAAAAAAAAAAATTTTCTTTGGCTTTCTGGATTTTGTAATGCTTTAAAGTGTAAAAATGAGCAGATTTGAAACATTTTTATTTTCTAATAATTCCACATTTTTCACTTGACCGACGCATGAATAAAGTGATGAGACCCTTGGTAATGTTAATTTCACATAAGGCGTAATAATACACAACGTGCGTACAAGTAGAGCTTAAGCAAGGCTTTCAAAAGTGCTCAATTTACCGTGAATAGCCTATAATCATAATAACTATCGTCAATACAGACATATTTAAAATGTCTTAAAGCAGACCAAGTATGGTTATAGGGTTAAATTGTGAACCCTCTTACGTAATGGATTTCGAAATATGACAGAATTCTTTGAACAGCTGAAAACAGTAAACAAAGCATTTGGCAGTTAATTTGTAGAAGTGACATGATAACGTTTATGTTTACATGTAGCGGAAGGATACGTAATCGGTAACCAAAAGTAGAACTTTAGTAGGGCATCAGAAAAGTGTGTCGTAACTATCAATCACCTATATACACAAGAAGTCATTTTAAAATTAGTATTTTAAGGAAAACGATTACGTACATTTTCGTCTATTTTCGTGAGGAATAATCTTCCGGAGTTTGTCGCACTGAAAATTCGAATCAGTGGGAAACCGCTGGTTCACAGTGAAATTCAACTGCTCGAATTAGTGAAAATGGCTCCACTTAGAAACATGGCAAAACCACTGATTGTTTCAATGAAACAATTTCACTGATTGAATAAGTGACGTGAAACAATTTCAGTGTTTCTATGTGTGTTGAATTAAATATTGTTTTGGTTGAATTCAACCACATAATTGCAATAAGTAAACGTATTTCCGATAGTTACTATAAGCTGTTCACGGTAAAGTGAGCACTTTTGAAGCCCTAGTTACTTTTTCCTTTCAGCTATTTCTTATCCTGTAACCGCCCTTTTCGATAAACTTCGCCATTAAATAATAAACACATTGTGTGTATTCCACCACACAAGGAGGTTAACGTCTATGACTAAAATTAAACATATTTATTGGCTATTATTCCAAATGAGAAGGCTTTCAAAAGTGCTCACTGTACCGTGAACAGCCTTTATTAATATTGCGCAACGTACGCTAATTAAAAAAAGTAAACGATAATTGTTGTGGATGGTAGGCATTGAACCACCGCCACCTCAACTTCGCTCTTAGACCGTCACCTTGCCATCCGAGCCACCGTTCATAACGAAGAGGTATATAAATGTTTATATTTCTTCATCGAGAGTATGTGGTTTTAAATTATATGGCCTTTGTTTTTATTTTTACTTTAGTTGGTGATGTTAGGATTGTTAAAACAAATAGTAGGTATGAGTGCAGTGGACTCACTTCGCCACATTAAATGCAGTTTAAACCTTCAAGCCGAGTGATTCATGATCATGCGAAAACGAAATGAAAGCCGTAAAAACGGAATGAAAGACTGTATGTTCATGTCACCTTGTAAAATGGTGTTATGAAAGACGGAATTCACATTTAAGAAAGTATTTTGTATTGGTTTTATTAGTTTATGCGTTGTTATTTAATCTGATACACGTTATTTAACGGTCAGTCAAATAACAAATCGCCGAAAAACAGTGAATAAAATGGCTTATGAATCAGTGGAAAATGTGACTGAGTCAAAGTAAAACTGACATTTTTTCACTGAATTGACTGTTGAACCCAGAGACTAAAGATGAGGTAGACCGCTTATTCGTCTTCTGCGCATGTACCCCAACATTGACCTACCTCAATCTTACAAAACTGTCAAAGTCGCAGGGTCAACAGTGAGTAATGTGTTTGTTTATATCGTAATTTTTAAATGACAAGCACTATTATATCATTAAAATACATGTACCAGTTCGAATCGAATCCATCTACATTAAAAATTGGTTAAAGGAAGTATACATTCATCTCAAAGCATTTGTTTACAAATCAGTTTTCTAACCTTAAATCCAAACCACGCCATGTACGCTAGACGTGTTGGCAGAAAAGCATTTCAATGTTGGGACACGGAGATTGGTTGTGCACAGCCAGCGAGATCGGTCGACCTCATATTTAGTCTCTGGTTGAATCAGTTAGGTAGTGTTAACTGACTAAAACAGCGAAATCCTCACTAATTCAGATTTTAGAGTGCGGTGTTGTTGATGAAGAGCCGGCGTAACACACGCGGATATTTCTATCACAATGTGTGCCTGCTGTAATGATATCTCTTCGCCCCCCCCCCCCCAGCCTTCTAGTAAGTAGTAAACGTCCTGGACGTCCCTGTGCTAACAGTGGAGTCGTGCCAGTGTTGTGAAATGAGGCCCTTGCCTTCGCTCTGCTGAGCACGGGAGGTGTAGTGTTACCAGACACCCAACACGAACAACGAGGACGTACCCTGTGGGAAAGGAGGGCACTTCGCCAAAAACTAGGACAATAGGGTTTTGTCTTCGTTGACCAGAAATTACCCTGGGGACGATACGTCGCACAGATTTGGGGCCCCCTTTTTGTTGACGATCGTCGACAATCGGCTCGTGAGAATTTAAGGGGACTATGTAGCTGCGCGTCCAAGGTCAAGAAGCGAGGGAGCGATACGGGCGACAGTTCCACGCACGCCTATCGCCTCATCGCTCCTACGCGCAGGGCGTGCAGCGTTTCGTCGTGACGCTGTACTGTACAAATCAGATCTGTAACGTAGGGGTTTTATTACTCGCGATGAAAGCCCACAGATCAAACTTTTCTCGTGCGATTAAGGAAATTGCATAGGCTAGCTTTAAAAAATGCGATATTTGACCATTTTCAAGATTTTTTTCTTCAAGAATACACTTAATACGACAAAAGTAAAAAAATAGAGCGATATATAATTGTTTTTTATATTTTCTGTCAAAAAGTCATATTTACAGAACTTTTATTTACCGAGATATGCGTTTACGCGCAAAAAATTTCACAGAAAACGTTTCAGTACATAGGACTCTTAAAGCTTGGATATGTTAAGGGGATTCCCTAATAAAGTGTCGTCTGTAAAGAAATGGGGGTTTCACAACTCGCCTCCCACTGAGACGAACCGGGTTCGATTCCCTGCGAGGTCTCCCGTTTCCCCTGCTCATGCATTCCTGCGCTGCTCCATACTCACCTCGCTTCACCCTCATCGGCTCCCAAGCCCTCGGTGTTGAGAGCCGCCGAAGTCTCTTCACTTACATTTACTTCACTCGCTAAATAAATGGCCTGGAAATAATATTACTTTTCCAGGAAAGGTTTAAAAAAAAAAATAGGCTACAGCCACCACTTTTTACTTGTATTCTGTTAGATAAATTCAAAGCGGAAATAAAAGGATGCGAGAATGTTTAAAAACGGCATTTTTATGGTTTCCCTGTGCAGGTGCCTCAAGGGAGAGGAGAAAAGTACAATATGACATATGTAGTTAAATCCATGGGATTTCATAGCGAGTAATAATATCCCACTGTTTCAGATTTAATTTACGAAAAATTCACCTATACGCTCTTTACGGTAAAGTGAGCACTTTTGAAAGCCCTACATATTATCTACTTGTATGCGCGTTGTTTATTCCTCCGCCTTACGTAACATTGCCATTGCCATGGGCCTCATCACTTTATTCATGCGTTGGTAAGTAAGTATTTTACAAATCTGCTCGTTCTTACGCTTAGATGCATTGAAAACGCAGAAAGTTAAAAAAAAAAAAAAAAAAATCAAGTTATCATAAATGTTTACTTGACTTTTTTAATTCGACGTTAAGCCATGGAACTACTTTTTCTCCATCGATACCAACTTTATTGGGCACATGGCACTCAGTGCACCCGTTAAAATATGCGCAGGCAGGTGCAGTGACTTTTTACTAAGGTTGATTTCGAAAGTGCTCACTTGATCGTGAACGGCCTCTACCTGAGAATGCATAGCGCAGCGTTACGAGGTCCCGCCACAATGCTTCCTTACGGCTGACTATACATGACCTGAGTCCGCACACGGGGAACGCATGTGAAAGTAAGGGAATTTCATGTGACAGGGAAAAGTCAGGGAGAATTTAAATAATTTCTACTCTCCGGAAGTTGTTAGTTGTATGAATACAGGATAATGTAATTGCAATCGTATACAATTTAAAATATCTATTTTTAAGTTACTTGAACTGGCGATAATACAGCATTGCCAAGTTACCTAGTGCCTAGGTGTACGAAGTTAAGTGTGTACGGGAAGTCAATAGCAATTAATCGCGAGAAATATCAATGCGCTGAATTAAATGTTGAATCTGCTTGCTCGGTCTGTTGCAGAACTTTTTCATTTCACTCATAGCAGCATATATTGTTCTGTCAACGGTGGGGAAAAAAAATATATATATTGGACAGGGACGTACTCAGGAATTTACATTTCTTGTTGAAGGGGTGGAATTACTAATTTCTGTTTTTGGGGAAAACGTGAAAGTTATAATATTAAAAATTATTTCTAAAACTAATTATTTTTAGTCAATGGGCTAGTGTAAATATACAGAATCACAAAATGCTATCAATACCCTTCATGTTCAAAGGGGACTAAACATTTCTTATATATAAAACAAGTTGTAATTTATTTAATAATAATTAATTTTGTAATTAATTTAAAAATTTTAATTTCGAAATTATTTTTAGAGGGGAGGGGGTGGTGGGAGGGGAGGAGATATGTCCCGACATACACCCCTGGTATTGGAAGGTTTCGGTATTCTTGAAAATAGGTCAGGGATAATGGTAAGGTACTGCGTGTAAAACCTGTATAAGTCACGAGATTACAAGTGTCATTTCAGCGGGGTGTGAAAATGTTTTATTGCAATAGAACGTGTAATAGAGTTGTGAGCCGTGATTGGTGGAGACATGTGACGAGGTTGCGTCAGGCAGGTCCCAGTGGGCCCGCTATCGACGCCCGGCAGATAAGGCAGGTTCGCACGTGACTGCTACAAGGCCGGCCCTTTACATGCCCCGGTGCACACACGACCTCTAATGTTCATCGCACACATGTACACCGCTCGCGTCCAGTAGACCACTAGACGGGAGAGCTGTAACAGCCAGTGGGATGCCGTCTCCCAGAGCGATGTGCAAGCATCACTCTGGTTAAGCCAGCACCATTCCCGGACAACAACAGTCTTTTCATCTCTACTAATAATAAATAATGATGTCCAACCAATAATTTCGAATTCTTTCCTGTCGGCTGGTTTTTTACGGTGTCTCTGCCGGTTTTTTCCAGGTCTCTTCTTAGTTGTAGTTTAGCCATAAGTACACTCAGGGAGGTAGTCGTGGCCCCAATCGTTGGTCGTGGATGCCCAATCCCTCTCTGCCGCGATGCATGTCTCCTTGCATTATTTCCCTTCCTTGTAGTTGTAAGGGGTTTGCCCTGAGACGCAACTAGCTCCCGTCCTACCTTCGTGATATAATGAACACTTGGTAATAGGGTAGTTATAAAAACTAATTTGTCCTCCTTTTAGTTGCCCTCGTTAGTAATCCACGTTTTTATGCGAAACTATTAAACGTGCGTGCGATGTGCTGTTCTACGAAAAGAACTCACTTCAGACGAAGGCTGGTGATTGCTGTCAAGACGGCACGCATATTAGAAACAGCATTTTATAGTTACTTCTCCTAAATGACTAAAAACTGAATTTTCAAAACACTGTGCCTCAAAATAGACGCGTCAGATACATACAAAACTACTCGAGGGCGCTGCATTGAACATTCCTATAGACTTTTCACTAATAAAATAATGTGGTTACCGCTGGAAGTCTCATATGTATGCTGATAACGATAAAGAGAGCACTTTGAAGGCCATAGTTACGTTTTTATTTCAGCCATTTTATTAATTATCTAGTTACCTTTTTAAATAAATATTGCCCGTGTAAGTAATAAATACAGAGTGTATATTCCACCGCACTCTGAAGTTAACGTCTAAGTATAAAATAAAATATATTTATTGACTATTATTCCAAATGATAGGGCTTTCAAAAGTGAAGTGTGTGTTTGTTTTCGTACTCTGGTGTCATGGAGACATGTTTATTGGTTTAGTTAAAAAAAAAAAACGCGGATCTCGAACACTCTGCGACGCAATTCATGCACCAGATGGGCTCCCTTAAGGGCTTAGGATGAGTCCTTGCCATCTTGGATATATGTATTTTTTGCCATAATTTATATTTAAGAATGTCTAACGAAATTTTTCGCACGACGCAGCATAAATAATGCCCTCTCAATGTTCGTCAAATTCTAACAGCTTCAACGTCCTTATAAATTCCTGACTTGTGACAGCCGACAATAAATGAGTAGTTGTTTCTTGCGGGCGAATACAGTAACTGCGATACACTAGAAACAGTAGCCTGGTCGTGAGAGTCCGGGTTTATAAATTGTGCACAGCAGTGCCCTATGCTTTGGCGTTTTCTAATATACGATACAAAATCTGTGACGAAGATTGTGATGAGAATTCTATAAATCCAAGATGGCGGGGAATGGTCCCTCTTAAAAGTCCTATATGCCTGGAGCTATTTTGTCTCTCTCAACGAGTATACAAGTACTAGAAACTACACTCAAGGCAAAGCAGCGGAATGCTTTTTTTTTTTTTTTTTTTTGCCCAGTGCAAATGTGCCAATGTCAAAACAAAAAAAAAAAAATCAGTTCACGGGTTGGCTCTACTACACGTTTGTTCAATATTCACATCTAAAATATGTAGCGTTACATCCAAAAATAAACCGGCACTGTGAGCTGTCAACTGTCAGTACATAACGCCAAATCGTTACTAAAACACTTAACTTGCTCGCATCATCGACAATGCACGTCCATACGACAATGTAAGGCTCACATCACCACCAACATCGGAAAAAAGAAATGTGGAATTATATAAATCGTTGTACTTCAGTGTCTGTATATGAATCAACATAACTATATTTTTATTTCAAATTCCGTTGAAAAAGATTTATAAAACGATAAGCAGTTTATTTACATCATAACAAATAATTAAAATAATTTTACGTTTTTATACTGCCGATATTGGACTGGGCAATTAGGCAGAATCGAATCTGAAATAAATTAAGCGTTCTGTGAACTCCTATCCAGTGTGTGGGGGTTGTTTTTACCATTCCAGATATAAGGGGGTATAAGGGCGACATCGACCCGCCCGGCGCCTCATGATCTACACGCTAGGTTCTGAACTGGCGTGCAGTTGTCCCCGTCGTGCCTGCAGCTATGGCATCTCAGCGATGGCACCGTCATTGCATTAGTGCAAAGCCTGTTAGTGTACATATACCCATAGTAGAGGCAGTTTTTAGTTCTGTTGGAGAGCTCGGAAATAGTGTTTGCAGTGCGTGTGGTGTCTCGAAGGACGGAAAGTAGCCTTCGTACCTTGTCTGAAGTGCGTGTTCTTTTCATAGACGCACGTATAATTTCGCGGGAAAGCGAGTATTTCAAATAGGGCGAGGGTGATTGAGGCGAGTATGGAGCAGCGCGGGAATGAAATGGCGAGGGGAAACGGGAGGTCGCAGGGAAAACCCGCCGGCCAGCGGCATCGTACGGCACGATTCCCACGTGCGAAAATAAGGGAGTGACCCGGCCGGGGATTGAACCCGGTTCGCCTTGGTGGGAGGCGAGTAGGTTAACCGCTTGGCCACCGAGGTCCCTAGTGGTGTTTCCATCCTTGTTCCAGGCGAACGTTAATGCAGCTTCATAATATGAACATTTCCAACCACCCGCCAGTTATAATATAGACCGTTCACGGTAAAATTAACACTTTTGAAAGCCCTGCTTAACATCTACTTGTATACACGTTGTGTGTTCTTCCGCATTATGTAAGAATTATATTGTAATAGGCCTCATCACTTTATTCATGCGTCGGTCAAGTGAAACTGTGAAATTATTAGAAAAGTAAATATGGTACAAATCTGCTTATTTTTACACTTCGGTGCATAAAAAAAACATTAAAAAAAAACAGAAAGCGAGAGAAATAATAGAAGTAATCACAAATGGTTACCGTACAGTTTTTATTCGATGTTAAAATACGGGACTGCTTACCCCTCCATCGTTACCAACTTTGCTGGGCTCATGTCACTCATTGCGCCCGTTGAAATATTTGAAGGCAGGGACAGTGACATTTTTGTAAGGTTGATTTCAAAGGTACTCACTTTATCGTGAACAAACTTTAGCTGGATTGATTGCTTGGTTAGCCTCGAGGCATGCAAGAAAAGAAAAAAAAAATTTTTCTTAGTTGCTGCCGTGTGGTTTGCGATGGCTGCAAGATGCAGTCAGCAAGCGACACCCTCGGTGCAAGGTCGCCAACGTTAACCGTGATAAGGCGGGCTGCGAGGTGTACTCGGCTCGCGCACGTGATAACATGCCTAATAAGAACTGCTGTGTTTGGGGTGAAACACCGCTCGGCGGGTTCGACGGCCACTCGATCTAGCAGCCGCGATCCACAGCTCCGGCAACAACCCACGCATGTGTTGAGCGGGTACAGCAGGTCGTGACACGAAGTCTGAAGTGGGGCCGGGCATGGCTAAGTTAACTAATTGCCCACTCACGTGGGCATGCCGTTTTAAACTCATACATGAACTTTGATGACCACGAGCTCAGAGTTAAGTTAAGCACATTTAAATCAGGGTCTTCTTCAGTGTGTTACGGATATGACTTAAGGTCATGTCCGTACAAAAAAAGGTTTAGGGGCATAATTGAAATGATAGTTAATGGTAGAGCTTTTAGGGTAACTGAGGGGGTGTATTGTAGCTTGAGAAACAAGTATAACAACAAAGCATTTACAGTTTGCATGACACTGAATGATTAAATACGCGGGAGAGCTACAATAATTGATATTAATTTATGTTATAACTATGTTGCAACACCTGGATAATAAGTTATCTACTACGGACAGTACTAATCTTTCCAACCCTATTAACTAAGAGCATATTTTCCAAACATTGTATCTCCTGTAGCATTCTATTTGATTTAATTTAATGCATGCAATAATTTTTGAAATTTTTACTTCTCTGTCGCAAGGGTTTTTACGTCTCGTGGCGTTTTTCCCTTGCTCTTCATAGTTAAGACTAGTAATAAGTACACTTATGGAGGTAGTCATGGCCCCAAAGTGCAGGCCATGGCTGTCCAGTCCCTCTCTGCCGCGATGCATGTCTCCTTGCATGATTTTCCTTCCTAGTAGGCGTAAGGGGTTAGCCCTGAGACGCAATAAAATCCCGCCCTATCTTCGGGCCGTAACTTCACATAACACTTAGAATAAGGTAGTTTAGAAGAAAAACTACGGACATTTCCCACGTTAGTAGTGATGCCGGAGGCTGTATCTAGCTGATTGGATGCAGAAGCCACGTTATTAATTAGCTAAATGCCTCTGAAACCATCGGAACTTGTTCACCGTAATCTCGATGCCGAAGGCTGCTTAGCATCACGTCTTGGTGGTGGCCCACGGTACGTCCTTCTGCGGTTCTTCTTGACCCCGCGGCGGCTGGCTGGCGTCAGGCCTTAAGTTTCATGTCCTCGCGGCGCTATATACCTACTCACCGCGGGTTTACTAACTTAACTCTGTTTCCAAAACGCCGCTCATCGTGTGGCCTAGCCCTCATTGCCTCTCGTGCGGCGTGGGGTCCGTTATAGCCAGTGCTATGGACATGGTTTGCCCACTGTAAAGGCTGTTCACGATAAAGTGAGCACTTTTGAAATCAACATTAGAAAAAAGTCACTGCTCCTACCTGCATATATTTCAACGGGTGCCCTGGAGTGACATGTGCCCAGTAAAAGTCAGTAACGATGTATTGGAATTAGTTCCGTATCTTAACGTCAAATTAAAAGTGTTAGGTAACCATTTCAGATAACTTAAAATATTTCTTTCGCTTTCTGTTAATTTTTAATACATCGAAGTGTAAAAATGAGCTGATTTTTTAGATATATACATGTCAAATAATTGCATAGTTTCACTTGACCGACGCATGAATAAAGTGACGAGGCCCACGACAATGCTAATCTTACATAAGGCGGAAGAATACATGATGTGCATACAAGTAGATTTTAAGCAGGGCTTTCAAAATTGCTCATTTTCCGTGAATAACGTATAACAATAAGTGATAGGTTATGGATAAGTCTGTGAGTGAAGAGATTTGGGTGACTCGTACCATCGAGGTCTTGAGAGCCGATGAGAATGAAGCGAAGTGAGTATGGAACAGCGCCGGAATGAAAATGCGGGAGAAACGGGAGATCCCCGAGAAAACCCGCCGGCCAGCGGCATCGTCCGGCCCGTTTCTCGCATGCGAAAATCTGGGAGCGACCGGTCCATCGTATAAACATAGACACAGCAGTACAGCATCACGTTAGCTATAGGCTGTTTACGATAAACTGAGCACTTTCGAAAGCCCTGCTTAAGATCTACTCGTATGCACGTTTTGTATTCTTCCGCCTTATGTAAAATTAACATTGACACTGGCCTCATCACTTTATTCACGCGTCGTTCAAGTGAAAGTGTGAAATTATTATAAAAAATTTATATTTTACAAATTAACTCATTTTTACATTTTGATGCATTAAAAGAAAACAGGAAGCCAAATAAAAATTTACGTTATCGCAATTTGTGACCTAACACTTTTTATTCCACGTTAAATTATGGAACTACTTTCCCTCCACCGTTACCAACTTCACTGGGCGTATGTCACTCAGTGTGTCCGTTACGATAATGCAGGTAGGAGCAGTGACTTTTTTCTAAGGTTGATTTCAAAAGTGCTCACTATATCGTGAACAGCCTATACCTGTAGTCGTCTCGAGCTCAAAGGTCGCTTAGGGGCCGCAGTGGTGTGCCGGCTATAGCGCTGGTGGAGCTGTTAGACTGCTTGCCTCCCACCATGGCGAACCAGGTTCCATCCCTGTCGGTGTAACTGCCGGATTTTCGTCCATGGGAATCGTGTCGGACGATGCCGCTGGTCGGGGGGTTTTCTTGGAGATCTCTCGTTTCCCCGTTCCTGGCATTCCGGCGCTGCTCCATGCTCACCTCACGTCACCCTACAAGACCTCGATATTAAGGCCGTGTCCGAATTCAGTTATACTGGCGTAGTTGCATCCTTGCATACTTCACTTGCCCTTGGCACCAAACGTGATGAATTTGGACAGGCAGTCTTGTTGGCTTCGCTATCAGTTATTAGCCAGCTAACCGCGTTTTATGTACCTGTATTCAGATTAAGAATTTGATAACTGCCGAAAGTTTTAGAGGTTAAATAAAGTATTTAAGAATATTTCAATTTGATTTGCATAACATTTATTATCTTGCATTATTGTATGTGAATATAATTGTGATTTTCTTTTTTTATCTTGGATTCTGTAGGTTGGGAACATAGTCCTAATACGAATTTATTGTTTAGACCTTTTTTAAGGCGAACCATGAAATTATTATTAACTCAGCTCAAAATTCTATGCCTATGAAATAGTAATGTTGCCCTGTTAAACTTTAAATAAAATAAATAATACCGGTAAATCAATTGTATCCTACAAATTTCTTCTCAAAATGTCGGAACGTATTCCGCAAGTACTCGAGAAGTATGCATCTTCGTTTACTGGCTCACTTGCAATTCGGATAACACTTACGACGTCACTGCCGGGGACAGGTACGCACAAGTATGTACTTCAGGCGAATTCGGGCACAGCGTAAGAGCCGCCCAAATCTCTTCACACTCGGATCACAGCAGGAGTGTCGCTAGCGGAGCGTACTAGTGAGGCGACGTCAGAGGTCAGTGCAGTCAGGGTTGGAGGGTGTGAGGACGCCGCCTGGGTTGGGGAGGAGGGTGTGGCGCCAAGGACACGCCCCGGCCAAGGACGCGACGTCACGACGCCCCGTCACCAGGACGCCCCACGGACTGCAGCACGCCACCGCGCCCTCACTTCCACAGGTCCCAGCCTTGGCGCCGGAGCCACCGCTGCTCCGAGGAACCAGCTGTCACAAAGTTATTAATTATTAAAGGTTGTTCACGAGAAAGTAAGCACTTTTAAATCAACCGTAGAAAAATGTCACTGCCCATGCGCGCATAAATTTGAACGGGCGTCCTGAGTGACATACGCCCGGGAAAGTTGGTAACGATAAATGGAATGTAGTTCCATATCTTAACGTCGAATAAAAAGTGTTATGTAACCATTTGTGATCATTTAAATTATTTTTTTCGCTTTATGTTTTTTTAATGCATCAGTGTGTAAAAATTGGCAGATTTATAAAATGTTTACTTTCCTACTAATTTCACAGTTTCCCTTAACCGACGCTCGAGTAACCCATGGCATGAAACCCATGGCAATGTTAATTGTACAAAACGGCAGAATACATTATGTGCCTACAACTAGATCTTAAACAGGGCTTTCAAAAGTGCTCGTTTTACCGTGGACAGCCTTTACTATATTTGTGATTATGAAACATTGCATAAATAATGTCCACGATGTAGTTAATTCCAGATGCTCAGAGTCTACTTTCTTAAGAAACAAACGAATAGATAACACCACAAAAAAAATTATTTTAAATTATAAACAACAAACATGTCCCGACCGCCAAATACCAATTACACATCGCCCAGGTGCACTTTTACATACATACACGCAATACTCGCAGATTTGCATACTTAACGAAAAAAAAAAAACGCCCCAATATTTTATTTTGGAGGTCTCGCAGGTATGATGCCGCTTCTACTTGGTACATTTTTTAATGCCCAATCTTCAGCAAGAATACCAACTGAACATTTGCAATCTGGACATTATCATACCTTCAAAAAATTCTTATCTTATAACAAGGGAAATTATTGACTTATGACACCCACTTACTTGATAAATAACTTACAATAATGTGGGAAAAGAGGTCTAAGTTCATCGGATACATGCTAGAATGGTGTTTAACACCTCTTGTCTCACAAGACACTTAGACTAATAGCTAACGAATAACACAGAGTGAAATCCAGTGCACACAACCACCATGATGCGAAACACTCATGATAGCAACCACATAAATGCCAATGTGCAAATAGACAATAGAGTTTATATCTTAACAATCAGTGTTATTAATACTACTGCTCTAAATAACGAACACACTAACTGCCCTCAACATAAGCTACGTTCAATCTCAATAACTTGAGATTTGTTCAGTTTTCTACTACGTGATCAATAAATCATAACACTACGTGTTGTATTGCAAATTTCAGGTATATTTGGCTGACTGAGGATCATTGATCAGCGACTTCAAACGAATCGCAGTTAGTAGGTAATATGCAAAAACAACACTGGTCGTTGAATCACAGCCAAGTTTATCTATTGAACGAAACCAGTCCGACTGGCATGAACAGAATGAACACTTTTACCGCAAAATCGATACTGAGAACAAGATTCACGCTGTTATAAAGTGACGGCGAAAACTCCTATTGAGGTTAATGACTCTGCAACTAGGGAGTAGAAGCTTCCAGAGAAGTCATATATCTCTGCAGTGATCGCAGATGGTATCACGGATCTAATTCATCCTACTCCTCTCTTAGCTCTGCGATCAATGCCATAAATAAAAAAACCTAATTGAAAGAAAAACTAAGTAGAAAAAATTAAATTCTTCACTGACTACACGAAAGCAGTCCCTATACACAAGCAGAATACTCAGAACCACGCTATAGGCTGTCCACGGTAAAATGAGCACTTTTGAAGTCCTAGTTACTTTTTTCCTATTAGTCATGTAGATCCTCCAACTACTTTCTGAAATAAATATTGCCATGCACGTAATAAACACAGTATATAATTTCACCTGACTCTAAGATAACATCTGAGGCTACAATAAAATATTATAAACTGACTATTATTCCAAATGAGAAGGTTTCAAAAAGTGTTCACTTTGCCATGAATATCCTATAGTTGCAAACAACCCTACATGACGTCAATTTTTGCAAAGAAAGCCTGGGAAAGAAAACTCCCATACCAGTGCTCGACTACCTCTGACAAAAGATAGAACCGTACCGAGTCCACCAAAAGGGCAACAAGATATGCTTCAATACAGAGATTATAGAAACCCACGAATTTACTCGAACACTTAATAGAAAATGCTTCTTTACCATACACATGAGGCTCTTATAATCAAACAAAATTAGCATATACAGCATACTTCAGGACACTCGCCCAGACATCACCGAAGACCTCAAGTACTGTCTGTCTCATATAAGATGGCTAGATTTTGGCAGTTCACCTAATGTTTACTTTTAGTTCATGTATCCTTTCGTCATCAGCTGGTGTGCCAGTTAACACGAAAACAGGAATTGGGTTTCGGGAAAAACATGGCGTGTCTAGGACATAGACGGACAATTACTGGCCCAATAGAAATTACTAGTAATCAAAATCGCTGTACACGAAATATATGCAGAGCTCGTGAAAAAATAAAACTATTGGTATCTGTTCGTAAATTTGTTATTTTACATACGAAACATATTCATTTGAGCGTTATATCTGGTTAGGTTCGAGAAAGAACTCACAGATGGCGCGCACGACATGGTTAAGTGTGTGAGCCGACAGATAGCAGCAGGTTTGCCGCCTCTAGATCCTGCTTTTTAAAACTTGACTTTTCTCCTATTACTGTCTCGAAAATAATTCAATACTATCGTGCAATATTTTTGTAGGCTTTTGGAATCAATATCAACCACATATAGAATGCATGGATGGAAAGTGGGAATACGACATGAACAGATCTAAGGTTTGAAGTCGCGTTTCATCCGGCTCTGAATCGTCTTATTGAGCATTTCATTTTGAACACCTATACATTACTATTTTAGCACGAAGATTAGTTTGTAACACTTGCCACCTCTGTTTTGTGACCACGTAAAATAAAATATATTAATTAATCTAGGAACTCTTTGTTATTGCGTATTTTACCCTTGCCTGATGTGCGTCGCCAGTGCACTCAGAATAGTCAACTTAATAATAACTTTTGTTTGTTCGTGTATCAGCTGATAGACAAGTTTGTAAACGGCACTTTTTTTGTTTCGTATATGAGATAGACAGTAGTTTCGTTAACCTGACTGTAATACTTGGGGACTCGAGTATTGCGAGGTCTATTTTGTATTCCCCACCAATCCTCGTCACTGTGCCCAATGTATCTCAAGAATCTAAACTGGTTGACATCAAATAAGTTTTACAGTGCATAGTGAAAAGTGAACAATACTCACAATTACCTCAATTATGTAAAAATTGCCAGTACAAGCAGGAAGCTACTTTCGTACAGCCCGTTAACGGTAAAATGAGCACTTTTGAAAGCCCTGCTAAAGATCTGTTTGTATGTACATAGTCTATCCTTCCGCCTTATGTAAAATTAACATTGCCATGGACCTCATCGCTTTATTCACGCGTCGGTCAAGTGAAACTATGAAATTATTAGCAAAGTAAATATTTAACAAATGTCTTTTTTACGCTTCAGTACATTAAAAAAAACGTACAAAGCGAAATAAATAATTTAAGTAATCACATATGGTTACATAAAATATTTTATTCTATGTTAAGATATGGAACTACTTTCTATCCACCATTACCAACTTTACTGGGTGCATGCCACTCAGTGCGCTCGTTAAAATACATGCAGGTAGGAGCAGTAACTTTTTTTCTAAGTTTTATGTCAAAAGTGCTCACTTTATCGTGAACAGTCTTTACCTTATTTTTGGTGGGGCCACGGTGACTGAGCGGTTAGTCTGCTTGCCTCTCACCAAGGCGATCCGGGTTCAATACCCGGCCGGATCACTCCGGATTTTCGCATGCGGGAATCATGCCAGACGATGCGATGCCGTTAGTCGGCGGGTTTTCTCGGAGATTTCCCGTTTCCCCCGCCCTTTCATTCAGGCGCTGCTCCATACTCACCTCATCGACTTTCAAGACGTTGTTAAGAGCCGTCCAAATCTCGTCACTTGTTTTTGGTTAAATTGATCTTTCACTTACATTATAATAGTATTTCATTTATGATTATTATTAATAAAGACAGAGAGAGAATAGCTGTGTTGGAAATACCTATAGTATGTTCACGGTAGAGTGAGCACGTGTTGAAAACCCTCTCATTTGGAATAATAGTCGATAAATATATTTGATTTTAGCTTTAGATGTTGTATTCCGAGTGCGGTGGAATATACGCACTGTATTTATTACTTACTTGGAAATATTTATATAAAAAGATGATTAAAGGGTTAAATATTGCTGAAAGGAAAAAGTAACTAGGACCTCAAAAGTGCTCACTACCGTGAACAGCCTATAGTAAGAAATAGTTGTTATACAAAATATAATTAGAGTGAGTGCGCATGAATACGGCGCACTTCCCCTTTGGTGAGATTTTCTAAGCTGTCTGTGTGCATTAGGTGGAGGAATATCCTGGAAGTAGAACTGTATCAGGGCTTCAGAAAAGGTGTATGTAACCGTGAATGGACTATAACCAGGTTATCTCCACCATCCTTATCCATGCCTCACTTCAGGGAAAAATGCCACCACCAACTGGAAGAAATTGAAACAAAAAAATATCTAACATAAAAACAGCAACGCCTCTCAGAAGTCGAAATCTCTCCCATCGCACCCAAAATTGACCAGCAATCAGACGAAGAACTGTCATAATTCCTTTGAAGAAGTATAAACTACTTCTAAACATTGTAGACCATGAAGTAAAGAAAAATGTTTATATTTCTTATTAATTTTTCCTACGCTGCTTCCCTTTTCCCCTCTGTGATCAATAATCCAAAACAATAAAATTTCCAGTAAAACAACGAACTACTACCATATCTAAGTAAACAAAATAAAAGTGAATAATTTTGTCAAATAATGAGATCCTACAATCAATGGTAAAAAATTTTCACGAGTTGAAATTTGATACCAGTGCCGAAGCATTAAACACAGAAGCACAAATATTAACAGTCGATAGATTGGTTCAGGAATGGCTTAACCAGCAACAAGTTTTAACAAAAACAAAATAATGTGTTAGCTGCGGTACAAAACCTTCTCCAGGAGGTTGCCCATATTCATGAACAATGAACTCACACACGATTTAAAAATAATATGCGTGTGGTACATGATGATATTGCGAGACTAATAGGGGAACAGAGTTTTGGTGTTGTGTAAATATAAGTGCATATATATATATATATATATATATATATATATATATAAACACACCACTGTTACTATTTGTACACCTCTCTCACAAGTATTATATTTTGAAAACCTTAGTGTTGGTAATCGTATTCGTTCCGCTTCCCTGCGTTTGTATTTCGATTGTTTTGTTACAAGAACTTCGGCGATGCAATCAGTTAGTTTTGTTTATTTCCCTAGTATGTAGTGGCTAGTGTCTGCTGCTGCGGCTTTGTAACCATCATACATCTACAGTATCAGTGCTAAATAACCGGTTAATTAAGTTGTATGCAACAAGAAATAATTCATTTTAATTTTTTTTTTTTTCGGGCAGTTACATAAATTGGATAAAGCAAATAACATCAAGTTTCTGCGGTCTGAAGGGAAAGAAGAAATGTGCTTGTGACTGTAAGGCTGTTTATAAATCATAACACTAAAGAAAATAATGCTGGCTCGTGTTTACTTTGAAATGTCGCTGGTTGACGAGGAAACAACATCTGTATCACTTCACTTGCACTTAAGGCCACTGCCTACGGGCTGCCTGCAGCTGCGAAATTTAAATAGGAAATCCCATTACAAGGAAATTTCGTATCTGTGCGTTAATTTTAAAAACATGCGTTTCAAATAAAATGTATTCTTCGGGAATTTTTTTCAGAAGATCCCTACGAGCGTGGATGTATTTCTAATGTATGTAGATAAGCAGTATGTACTTTTTTGTGAAACATATATTTTAAGGATGCCTTACAAACAGGTTATACATGTTACGAAAACATCGCATCTGGCATACTGTCGGAATAGTGATTGAAAAGTATTTTCAATGTGCTTGGCTATAAAAGGAAAGTGTTTAATTTTTTTAAGTGCGTTAGTTGGATTTGATTTTGTATGCATGTTATGATTGCAGGCCAAATACTAAATACGATAAACAGTTGAAATACACACTATGAATTTACGTTACGGAAAAAGATCTACTACAAAATTGTTATGGCCATGTATTGGCGGTGAGTTGGGGGGGGGGGGGGGCACTCTAAGAAGCTACAGATTCCCACCACCTTGTGCCGTCCTTAATGGGCGTCACTGTCCTTAACGCTTACTTAACCGTTGTGTGCAGTAGCATGTGAAGCTAAACCCAGCGCGATACGTAGGCTATTAGAAGCACGCTAGCCAATCCATTAGTGAGGTGAGATGTTTTCTTGAAAAGAGCAACAAACTGCTACTAGCTCTTTGTGCAGGATGCCAACGAAATCATTTCAGGTGTGAAATTGTCCATCAAATGAGGATTCATATATTAATTACAACTAGCATATGACGTGAGTCCGTAAACAAATACCCTTCAGCGAATCAACATTCCGCGCAATTACACTCTTGCACCGTAAATCATACATTTTTTGCAACAACTGTTGAATAATTTCGCTGAGTATTTACATCCACACAGATAATTAATTAACATGTGTTTATATGGACTATTTAATTTCTTTTTTATCAAGTTAAAATCTGACATAAATACACAGTCGAATCACATTATTATGAGCAGATGCTAGAAGCACCATCTACCGCGCGTAGCCTCATGACGTAGGGCCCGTAACGTGGGCTAGTGAAGCGGGTATATAATGCGACCGACAGGCCGGCTGTGTTCAGTACACTTCCTGCTGTCATGGGTAAAGATGGGTTTACGATTGACTTAACAGAATAAGTGTGCCGTGTGCTTAAGATATGAATCAATATGTTCAAGGGTATTAGTTTATGACTCGCGTGCGTTTTGGCGTGATTAAGATATCGTTATATTTTATATATCGTAAGTACAAGTCAAGTCGAAGTAGCCAATGAGAGCACAGCGACAGTTGTTGTTGGCGGGAAACTGTATTTACATCTTGTATTTAGGTTATGTCGTATTGTGAAATCGTATGAAAGTAATTATTTTAATCGAGAGACAGTATCCTCTCAATTTAAAGAATAGTTAATGCTTATGTTTTCTTTCGTGGCAGATGTTATTGAATTCGCTTTAATGAACCTTTTCAGATTTATTAATGTAAATGCCTAATATTGGCATCGGTTTCCCCTCCTATAAGATTTCACGAGTTTTTTTAAATCGATTACACAAGCAGTAATCAGAAATAATTAAATATACGTAAATTGTAATGTTTTCCAAGTTATTTCGGGTGCTTACGTGTCCTACGATTCTGATTGGTTACTTAACATTTGCTAATTCAATCATAAACTGCAAATCTTTTTATAGTCATTTTCCGTGTGCTTATGTAGTCATTAAGTACAATTCTTATTTATTAGGTCTGTAATCGTAAACCCACCTTAAGGGAAGAGCTATTTAACCAAGTTGCAAAAATGGGTGGTGGGGAGATCATCGGCTTTCGGGCCAAGGGGGGCAGCATTTCAGAAACAGCGACGTTTGTGAACTGTTTATGTGGAAACTGCGTAGCTCCACGAGCAATTTATATCCGAGGTTAAGTTCGACTACGGTGGTGTGTGAAGGCCAACCGACAGGCTGCGATGGAACAGCTCACCATCCAAATGGACCAGGGGGAATCCAGATACGTGTCTACCGCAACAGTTCAGCGAATGGGGTTCCGGAGTAGACGGAAGGTCACTGCACCCATGCTACCGGCGACCGGACCGCTGCTGATTGGCGACGGGTAGCCTTCTCCGACGATTCACGGTTTCAGCTGCATAGAACAGATGGACGTCAGCGTGTCCGGCGAGAAATATCGGAGAACAGACAACCTGCATCCATTCCTGGACGAACACAAGGTGGTGGGGACTGTGCTACGGTCTGGGGAATGTTCTCGTGGTATTCTCTAGGCCCCAACCTCCGCGTGGAAGGCACTCTTAATCGATTTGGTTAAGACTACATCCCCGGCGATCACGTCCACCCGTACATGCTTGTCATACCTAGGGAGGATGGGATCTTCCAGCACGATAATGCGCCTTGCCACACGGCCAGAAGTGTCCGCACGTGGCTGGAAGAGCACGATCTGGACTCCAATTGGGTCACCACCTCGATCGTCGTGTTCGCAGTCTGTCTCCTCCACGCACCCTACAACAGTTGTAGGACTCACTGCAGACAACGTGGCTCCAAATACCCGTGGAGACCTATCAGCACACTGCCAGCTCGTCTAGCTGTTGTCCGTGCTGCGAGGGGCTGTTACTCTGGATGCTAGCTGGTGGTCATAATAATGCGATTCGACTGGGCATTTCCTTGTACACGCCCTTGTCAATTGAATAGCCGACATATGCTTGCGTACGTACTATGATTACATCACGTTTACTGTTCCTTTCAGCATTATGTTTGCATAGTTTCCACGCAGGAATTATACAAGTACGCAGTGCTTTATGGATACGGCCTTTAAGGTATGTGTGTCTAAAATCAATTGTTATGTATTTACATAATATATTTCTGTGTTCGTGTTTGTAACGTATGTGCATATTGTGAATGCGGCTTTCATTGCGTGTGTGTATAAAATCATTTTATACGCTTTTAATCAGTGTAAGTAATGTATGTATTTACGTTTATATTATTTTCACGGGAAAATAACTAAGAAGATGTATGCGTGAAATGTTGTATTATAGTTGATCGTGTTGTACCAGAAAGTCAGTTGCGTTAAAGGAGAGGCTTAAAACAAGTTTAAGTATTAATGTTTGAGCAGATGTTAATGATAGTTGCGTACATAACTGAATAGTGTCATTATAATTGTTTAAAGTCATAGGAAAAGTACCGTATGTTCTTTTCTGAAACAAATCCCACTTTTTTATACATTGGTGTTTAAGGAAAAAATACTGTTTTATGTTGAGGGTCCTGAATCGAATAAGTGGTACTGAATATTCTGTACAGTAATAAGATTTACCTTACACATTTGTAGCGTCACGGCGACGTGTTATTGCGTGAGAGATATTCACGCTGACGACACGTCTGTACTTTGTGTAGTTTCTTGGGTTGGATGCAAAGGAGACAGTTTTTTTTTTGTAATAAAAATACGGGGGCTGTAAAAAAATGTTTCAGTGAATCCTTTGTTTTTATCGAAAGAAAGGGAAAAGGTAAGGTAGTGACGTCTGGTGGGACCTGGTGAGACTGCCTCGGTTCAAGAAACAGGGTTGGGTTGCCTGCAGGTAGAGCTGGGCCTTATCTTTACGTATCGCGCAATAGTCGGTATTTTCGAAATGTTGCAGCTGCGGCGAGCTGCAGAGAGTTTTGGCTGTTAACTGTTCCGATATGGATGATTTCGGAGTGTTAAAATTGTGTTATCATTTGTGTGGCATCGATGTCGGTACGCGGCTGTGTCGCGTATGTACTATGGCAAACGTGGCTGTCGTTGGCGGGCCGGTTCTCTCATCGCACCTTGTTTCTCTCTCCCCCCCCCCCCCTCGTTTTTGCATTTCAATGTCGCCCAGTCCTTTCGCGTCAAAACTTTACTACATGGACCGCGTCACATTATTCACGCGTCGGTCGAGTCTTAAAACTGCGATATTTTCGTGACTGTAGAAGTGTTACTACTCTGTTAATCACCACTCTTATGCGTGTGAAGCAAACAGAATATAAGCTGAATAAATTCAGTTTGCACGACTTTAAATATTATAATTGTAATACGATGCTAAGTCGTGGAACTATTCTTCTTACACCGCTGCCAACGTTACTGAGAGCATTCTGGTCAGCGTGTGCGTTAAAATTCGCGAGGTTAGGAGCGGGAATTTTTTTTTCCAGAGGTTTATTTTATAAATGCTCGCAACTAACGTAGGCGTCTGTGGACAGTCGTGACCGCGGTTAAGGCAGTCAAGGTTATAATCCATTGACGGTTACTTCAGCCTTTTCTGAAGACCTGCTAAAGTTCTACTTCCAGGATATTCCTCCGCCTGATGCAAATTAAGCTGAACTAAGCCTGGAGGATTACACCAGAGGACAACCAACGCACCGCATTCGTGCGCGCTCAGTGTAACAGTATTTTGTATAAGTGCTATTTCTCACTAGGCGCTACCAACATATCTATTTTCTCCCTGTTTTTATTCAAATTATTTGTAAATGAAGCATTATAATTTATAGATAAAATATGAATAACATTTCAATTTAATAGAAAAAAAAAAGTATTTTTCATGAACACAAGTATAAATCGCTTGTGATACATGACATATGTTGGAAATAACTAAACACGTCAGACAAGGAGAAATTTCTCAAAGGTATGATTTAAAAAAGGGCGAAGAAACCGTGAATGGACTATAGTCTACTTCCACTGCAGGTTGGGGAGATCAGTGTTGAAAGTTTGGCAGGGGGTACATTTTCGCCGCTAGGTAGGCGCTAGTGTCGCGTGTGTAACAGATTTTCTCTATTTCCTACGTTAAAAAAGCAGTGTAATTGCAATGATCGTAAAGCAAATATAAACACATCATAAGTAAGTGAAATATTTCTCTTTTATAATTCACATAACTTAAAATTTTATTTAAAAGTTAACTTTTGGAACACGGCGTACCCAGCTTAGTTCCTAACCTGAGTTGACTGAACGTCACTGTAGTAATGTTGACAGCACACACACACGCACGCACGCGCAGTGATAGTGGCCTCGACGGTCCACAAACTTTCGTCAGTTAACAATGAACCAGATCTATTATAATTTATTATAGATACTCTGTTCGGAAATTGGGGGATAAGAAATTCATCGTCACGTAAAAGGGCCATTATGTAGAGGTCGTGTGTGGGATGGACGCGCGGGCGTTTCGTCGAAAGCGAGGTCACTAAAGTCGAGTTAAGAAATCGTTGTTAGGAGCCGCCCAAAATGTTTTGATAGCCGATGAGGGTGAAAGGTGAGAATGGAACGACGCCGGAATGCAAGGGCCGGGGAAAACGGGAGATCACCGAGAAAACGCGCAGACCAGCGGCGTCGTCCGGCACGATTCCCACTTGAGAAAATCCGGGGGCGACCCCGCTGGGAATCGAACCCGATTCGCCTCGGTGGAAGGCGAGTAGTCTAACCACTACACCACTGCGGGCCCAGGGGTAAAGCCGATATTGCACGATACCTGCTGCCGTACTTGGTCTTGTACAAGCTTCTACAAGCCCTGGTGTACGAGCCGGTATACCAGCCCGCTATATGAGCCGCCATGGTAGATTCATATTACACGACAGCAGTTCGCGTACTCGGTGGGTGCGCAGCGCGTGGTTCGTAGTAAATATAAATCCCATTCGTAGATATGCTATAAGTCAGTAACTTGAATTCGCCTATAATAAATACAGAAGGCGGCAAATGCCATGACGGGTCCTATGCTAGCCTGTATAACGGCCGCTGTGGTGGACCTTGGACACGTTTTTACGGAATCTGGTATCGTGTAATATGGCCTTAATAGAATGGTGCATTTGCCCCCCCCCCCCCCAATAGATTCCTACTCCGCCCTCTTTTTCCGACGCTCCTGTACCCACATGCAAATATTCAGATCAGATGCGACTCCGAGTCGGTGGTTGTAGTTTTCGCAGACCGTGACGTGACACCCTCTTATCCCGAGGTTTGGCGGCGCCACAGCGAGGTCAGCTCGAGCGCATGACGTCATGAGCGCGATTCATTATCGCGGCCTTCAGAAAAGAGGACCATATCGATTAGCGAGGATTACACACGTGGATCAATAATCCGCAGTGACCTCTGCGCACAAACGCACACATTGCACGAGGCAGGTACACTCCCCTGGCCTTGTGAGCGCGAGGTCATCTCGAGGATGGGTGTGACTGATCAGTCACGTTTAGCCGACTACCGGGCGCAGGTAGTAGCAGCGCTCAGATAGAGCTTCTTACACAATACAAAACTTTAGCATCTGACTTTACGTTTCCTTTCCTCTGACGAAACCACCAATACACAATACAATATTGTAAAGTCAGAGTTCAGACAATTGAACATCGGTTCTGCGAGCTTCCTAAAAATGTGTATCTTGTTATGTAAATAATTTTGATATTATCCAGGAATACATTTTATGTGCCTTTAAAAAAAATAGGCTTACAATTTAAATTAAACGTTTTTGTTCAAAACAAAAACGCATTTATTTACTTTATTAAAATATGTCAATTAACATATTTCCTCTTCGCATTATATTTGCCATTTATTTAATTTAAGATGAGCTTTGATTAATATAAAAGATTAAAATCGCCCTGCAATAAAATAACGCACTTTCCACATAATCTCAGATTCTCGGCAAAATGGCTGCTTGACTTTGACTTTAAATTTCAACTTTTCGAAATCGTAAAGTCAAGAGTGCTTGACTTTACCTTTGACAGTTCCAGTGTGTCAAGATCCTTAAGAAACAACATGTCGGAAAGCACACGTAAGTCAAATGTTAAAGTTTTCAATTGTGCAAGGACCTTAAGCTTGATTCTACTCCTGTTAGAAACGAAACGAGTTTTCTTAAGGCCATATTACACGGTACCAGATTTCGTAAAAGCTTGTGCATGGTCTGCCATAGCTGCCGTTATACCAGCCTGCACGGCAGCCGTAATGGCATTTTTCGCCTGGCGCTGCCAGATTTCATCACAGATTTGGTAATTGGACCTGTCCTATTTTCCGTGGCAGGTTCCATACCGGCTCTCGTACCTGACCAATCGCATTGCAGTTTCAGAGCGTAGGGCGCTCCCCGTGGCTACTACTTGGAACGAGTTGATGAAGAAACAGAAAAGGAAGCCTCCATCTTGATTTTACATCCATGAGGTTGAAACTCTTTCAAATAGATTTAAAATACGACGACGAATAATATTAGTAATGACAACTTTTAATTACTGTTTAAACCCGTACTAAATACTTAAAACATTACCTTCTGCATGATAAACTTAATTTTTAAAATGCACGTTATCTACTGTATATAAACTCGATGCTTGGTGTGTGAACTGGTAGAGTGGTTAAGTTGCGGCGCCCGCGAATAGTTTGTAACTTTTGGGCATGAGTTCGAAACTACGTCGGGTCCAAAAAAAATTTACCATCAAATTTTACATGCGGATAATATCCCGGTACATATATACAAAATTATATTTTGCACCGGTCAGTCATTTTCGTCAAAATAGAAAATAACACACTCGTACTTTAGTGACTGCACGCGATTTTCAAGAAAAGTAATGAAACTATGCTAGTAAGCAATCAATTTATGTAAAAGACGAACAGTAATATAGCAATATTAATGTGTGCTAGCTAGTTTTCTCACAGGCCTACGCAAGTTACTAACTGGTAGCAGTTCTACGAATGGGGTTCATATCACACTGCGCATCCACCGAGGGTGCCAAATGCTAGTACGCGAACTGCTGTCGTGTAATATGAATCTTCCATAGCGGCTCATATAGAGGCTGGTATACCGGCTCGTGCACCAGGGCTTATAGAAGCTTGTACAAGAACCAAGTACGGCAGCAGGTATCGTGTAATATCGGTTTTAGGAACGAAACGAGCCTTATTATGGGAGAGTTTGGCGTAGGGAACGTTTCTACCCGTACGCTCACGGTGGCCTCTACAGACGCTAGCCGCATGGCGCGCAAGTTTTGTTCGCCTTAGTGATATGCTACTTGTTAGCCACGCAGGCACAAAAAGTTGCGAACTCCCGGCGCCGTCTTGCTAACTTCATTTTAATTTTAAAATACTACGTGAATTTTCTAAAGATTCTGCAACTAGAATTTCTTGTTTATACTAGGCCATTAAAGCTGTGGTTTGAATTTCGACCACGACCATGTAGTTCAAAAAACAACTTGTATTTCAACGTGGACAGTGGGCAGTGAATCCGGATGAAGTCGTTCACTTTGAGTGCGGTACGGATTTGCTGCAATCCAAGCCCAGGTTTGAAGATATTTTCTCATGTACGCCACAGCATCAACGTCAGTTCTGTTGGTCTGTTTTCCCTCTTGCGTGCTTGGGTATAGGCTGTTCGTGGTAAAGTGAACACTTTTGAGGTCCTTGTTACTTTTTTCCTTTCAGCCATATTTTATCCTCTAACGACCTTTTCAAATAAGTATTGACATGTAAGCAACAAACACAGTTTGTATATTTGACCGCATTCGGATTCTAACGTATAAGGCTAATATAAAATATATTTACTTAGAATTATTCCAAATGAGAGGGCTTTCTAAATTGCTCACTTTACCGTGAATAGCCTATACCGCGTAGGTGTTGCTTCCAGAAGAGGGGGAAGTATCAGACTCTTGTGATAGTACCCCTTTCTCCTTATCCTCCCCCCTTGTACTGTGCGTTGTATGTTTGTGCATGCGGTTATACACGTATGTAACACTTATTCCATGTGGGTTGATGTTTTTTAAAATATTTAAATAAATTTATTTCTAATGAAATATTGCTGTTTTTGGTTACGTAAAGAACTGCAATCAAGATATACAGGATGTATCTAAATTAGACACAGAGACTTCGGCTGCAGGTTAATAGCGAAAAAAATAGGGCGTGGCTGTGTTGGGGACACGGCCGTTTGTTTTGTGTGAATACGTCTACGTTGACGCGCTCGGACACCTTGATGTTTATTTTACGTTCCCGGCACCGCTTTACTGGATCATATGGGGTTTTATGGGTATCACTGGATTGCTTTTGAGATGCTCTTTCCAACCGTATACGATCCCTGTATTTCGACTTGGCTTTGTGACGAGTACAGGCCGACGTTGTGTTAAGTTTTCTTAATTTTTTTACATTAACTCATACAATTTCACCATAACCACGCCACGCAAATGTTTTTATTCACGCGATCGATCGATTGATCTTGGCGAAACTAAACGAGCGTCGTAGCTTCTCCTATTCAAAAGTTATAATTACGCGGAAGTTATGAGACGCGACGAAACGAACTCAAAATTGTGCCGGACCTCCCCCCCCCCCCTTTTTTTTTTCCTCCTCAGCGAGATGCTTCGCAGTCCTCACTCAACGTAACATATTCTTTGATCCTTTGGCAATCGAGTGGTGTAATTGAATTTTGGATGTAGACGATAGATTCGGAGCTGCAATGGTAAACTGTATCCCCCGATTTTTATTATCATCGGATTTTCTGGATTTCCTCCCTCTATGGTGCAAATTTAAAAACGTATTCACGTCAAAAGAAGGTGAAAACATGCCCATGACTTACAGTCTGAAGGTAATCAATCGTAAGGGCGGTGCATAACTTCGACGTAGGACGTGAAACAACAGTTTATTACAAACACTGGAGATGGAACACAGAGCGTCTGGATAATGTGTAAAGTTAACTGTGACGTGTGGGTTAATAATCCATATCTTAAATCCCAAGTAGTGTACGGCGTTATGGAAAATAACACGAAAAAGGATAGTAAACGTGATTATTTCCATGAAATAATTTGTTGACAACGACAGAGAGGTGTTGTTTTTTCAGATATGCAGTTGTTCCGTTTGACATTACAAACACACAGAGAGAGAGAGAGAGAGAGAGATACGAGAGAGAGAGAAAAAGTTCTAGTCGCGGTTTCTTCACACTATTTTTTAATCAAACCTTTGAGATATCAGCCTGTGTAGGACGTGTTTGCGTAGTTTCCTAGACATGTCACGCGTATCAGAAGAGCTTTATACTTGTGCTAACATAAAAGTGCCTCCTTTTTTATTAAATTGATCATTTATTTATTTTTTATGTATATATTACAATACTACATTTATAGTTATAATAAGTAAAAACAGCAAGAAGATATGTGTATTGGTAATAGGCTACTTGTAAATGCTGTTCACGATAAAGTGAGCACTTTTGAAACCAACCTTAGACAAAAGTCACTGCCCATGCCTGCATATACTTCAACTGGCGCAATGAGTGACATGCGCCCGGTAAAGTTGGTAACGATGGATGGAAGGTAGTTCCATATCTTAACGTCAAATAAAAATGGTTGCGTAACCGTTTCTGATATTTTTAATTATTTATTTCGGTTTCTGTTCTTTTAATGCATCGGATGTGTAAAAATTTGCAAATTTATAAAATGTTCACTTTACTAATAATTTCACAGTTTCGCTTGAACGACGCATGAATAAAGTGAGAGACCCATGGCAATGTTAACCTTACGTAAGGTGGAATAATACACAACGTGCATACAAGTAGATCTAAAGCAGGGCTTTCAAAAGTGCTCATTTCACTGTGAACAGCCTATACTAATATATTTATGCGCTACATTACAAACTCCTTGCATCAGTGTTGGTTAAGCAAGCGGTGAAGAGGGGGACTGCTCTGCCTTACTCTTGATCCTCGGGGAAAATGGGAGGGGGGGGGGTATTTTCCCATGTATATATGGGAGAGGGACACTGTCATATAATTTTAGAAAAAAATACTCAATTAATTCAATAGAATCAGTACTTTAACAATGCCGATATTATTTAATTTCAGATCGAAAACATTTACAGGACAGTTTAATGTTAATGTGAGGTTTTAAGAGTGGGACGTCTCCCTTGCCATCCCCCCACACATTCCCCCCTCTCTCACCTCTGCAGCCACCCCCTCCAGCGAGAATATTTCCGTAACCCTCTTAGCGGACCGGACTTCTTCGTCTCAACGTACGTGTCGCGACATTAACATTTTCGTAAGAAGTTTGTTTTTTCATGGTAGCCACAACAAATTCGTGGTTTCTACACACTTTTCGGAGCAAAACTTTGTATGACACGTTTGGTTTCTTTACTAATTATGTCAATTATCACAAAAGTTTTATGCTTCTGTTTACATAAATGTGTCCTATTTTTAAATTTATTTGAACTTTCATTTATATGTATTTTCCAATTATAATATTTCATTTATAATCGATATGAATAAAAACAGTGAGAAAATAGGTGTGTTGGTAACGGGTAGTAAGAAATAGTTCTCATGCAAAATGTTATTACAACTGAGTGCGCACGAATGCTGTGCGTTGTCTCTTTGGTGTAATTGTCTGGACTTGTTTAAGCTTAGTTTGCATGAGGCGGAGGAATATCCTGGAAGTAGAACTTTAGCATGGCTTCATAAAAGTGTGAAGTAACCGCGGATGGATTATATTTTTCCTGTTGCCCCGCGAGAAGTCGTGTCCTGATCCGTTGTAAACACACGCTGCGTGTTATTTCGTCGTTTGCGTTTGTAACTCGCGTTGAGTGAAATCGAGAAAGCCTCCGCCGGAGAAATCGAGTGATTGCTTCGTGTTGGCCCACGCTGTGGTTGTCTGTCCGTCAGCGGGGTAAAGGGAGGGAGCAGTTCTATCATATACTTAATATGGGGTAGACCGATCCTTCATTTTCTGCGCGTGTACTCGACATCGACCTACCCCCAGAAGAACACAACTGTCAAAGTCACATGGTCAACACTGTTTTTTTCTTCTTATACACTTCGTGGATTAGGCCAATGCTTGTTACGGCCTCATACCTCGTTCCATCTTCTTCTTGGTTGATCAACATCCCTCTTGCCTCTAGGATTATAGAGTGTCATCTCCTTTGTAAAACTTCTCTCATCCATTCGTGTGATATGTCCCTTCCATTCTTGCCTATAGTGATCAATTTTGTCCTTAAGTCTATATATATATTCAATTCTTGCCTTATGTCCTCATTTTTCCATCGATCCAAACTTGTACATCCTTTAACCCGCCTCAAAAATGTAATTTCAGTGGCTTCTATTTTAGACCTTTCCTTGAGAGTGCGGACCCAGTTTTCACATCCATAAGTAAGGGAAAGTTTTAACTACTCATAAGATTCATGAAAGTGTTTGTTTATATCTTAATTTTTAAATGACAAGCACTATTGTATAAATTAAATATTTTTACCGATTTGAATTTAATCAATCCGCTTTACAAATGGGTTAGAGAAAGTTTACATACATCTCAAAGCATTTATTTACAAATCAGTTTTATTACCTAAAATCCAATCCGTGTCGTTTTCGCTAGACGTGTTAGCAAAAAAATCAGTTCATTGTCGGGACGCGGAGATTGTGCGCACCCAGTGAGATCGGTATACCTCATCTTTAGTCGAAGAATTTTGTCATCAGGAAACGGAACCCACTAGCTAGAGATAGCATCGTACTGTTACACAACCACGGATGTATGTTACAACTCTCAGCAGTAGACTTTATTTTTTTTTTCGACGACAGTAGACAGATAGCAAGCCTATTAATATGTATAACATCGGAAACACTTCTTGTCAGTGTCAGCGAGAGGCCGCAACATTTTACTTGAAGCTGTCGTAGTTGTGTCTCAATGAAATGTCGCATATGCGTTTCCGTTACAGTCCATTCACAGTTTCTTCCAACTTCCGCAAGCACTGCTGAAGTTCTACTTGCAGGGGATTCCTTCGCCTCATGCAAACAAAGCTTAACCGAGTAAAGAAAATTACACTAAAGGGACAACCCATCGCATTCATGCGCACTTGGTGTAATAATATTTTTCATGAGATCTATTTCTTTCTAGGCATTACCAACACACCTATTTTTCTCGGTTTTTATTCATATTAATTATAACTGAAATATAATTTATAGATAAAATACAAGTACATGTTCAATTTAACAAAAAATAAGCTAATTTGTGTTAACACAAATACAAAACCCTTCTACTATTATACACTGTAAAAAAGTTTGGTAAACTTCCTAAACTGTAATGGACCTTTTTAACCTATACAGTATATGTAAATATAGGCTGTTCACGGTAAAGTGAGCACTTTAAGGCCCCCCCCCCCCACACACACATACAACCCCACAACAGACTTTAACCACTAACAAATATGTCTTATTGCAGCATCAGGCATTACATTTTGAGGGTGGTGAAATGTATACACTGTGTTTATTCGTCACATTGCAATGTTTATACTAAAAATCAGCAGGAAGATGGAAATAGGACGAAAGGAAAAATTAAGAATGGCCTTTAAGAGTGCTCACTTTACCGTGAACAGCCTATAGTACTACGTATCAAGTTGAGAATAGGGGAACGTTTAATATTGCTACCATACAAAGTTTGGAACATAACTACGCATTTGATTAATTCCTCAGCAACTGTAGGAACATTACCGTGGATGTACGGGACACCGCGTGATGGTGATGCACCAATATCCTTTGAAGATACCTCAATGTGGTTCGATCTGTGAAGCAGTTCCTACAATTTTTTCACAGTACGTAAGACTCCCTCCGCCTGTTCTAACACTGTTCCCTAGTTGTTTAACCGTTACCGACTGTTTTCCAGTTTAAAAAGGTCGTTAATCAACGAGCTATATAGTAAGCATGGATAGGGTGACTGACTTATTACAGCGCTTTTAGCGGAAGCCATCGGAAAACTGTCCCGCCATTTTCGTTTCAGTCAAAACATTGTCAGCTGATGCTTATTTGTCTTGTTATTGTGAATGAGACGTGATAAGTTTTTGAATATTAGTATACTGTTACGTGTATTTCGTTAACAGCTGCGTGTAAACTGGCGTTGCTGTGTGTGTGCGTGATTTCAGATATTTGATGTGCATTATTTATACGTCTTAACTGCGAACTGTTTTTATGACGAAGTTAATTATTTACATCCACGGCTGTTAATTTATCACAACGTTGTACCGTTGTCCTAAGTGTTTGAAACACAGTCGTGGAACGTGATTTGCAACTATCCCAACAAAATACTAAGTCCAGCCCGATAAATTTCAATAAACCTAATAAACAGTAAGTAGCAATAGATATAAATATGAGCGGAATAAAGTATACGGTAGGCTTATTTGTGTGCATGTTCACAGCTATCTTTTAAGTTTGTATGACAAAAATGAGCAACACGATTTGCGTGCTTGAATGTAATGTGCCTTTTTCGTTTGACTGGTTGTTCCTTCGTTTTAATATATATTCCAACTGAGGCCGTTCTTTCAAAGAAATGACCCAACAAATATCAATAACAAAAGAATAAATACTACAGCTCTTTACCTCGCAGTTGTAATAGTGCTAAAGACAGTCGCGGCAAAATATTGACGTGCATTACGTGTAATGTGCTATGTCGTGGAAAACAAATATATTAATTAAAAATAACCGTAAGAACTATCGTCAATTCAGGCATTTTTAAAACCGTCATAAATCTGACCTAAATAATGTTAAAGAGGCCTAAAACTGTGAGTATTCGTAGTAATGGTTTTTGAAATAAACCTATGACATTTTTTTGATGAAGGAAATTGTGGGGTGAAACGAGTGGAAAATATCTACTTCATAATAGTATTTACACATGTAAATACACGAATTGCCAAAAATACATAACCACACCAATACAAACACTTAAATTGATAGTGGGGAGGGCAATGAAGATCAGGGAAATTGTGGGGTAAAAAAAAACACAAAATATGCACATTTTCAGTGTAAACTTTTACCCCTCAATTTTCCTACAGTTCGTAGCCCTCCCCAGCAGGTGAAATATTGACGCGCCTCATAAAATATGTGTTCTATATTAATAATAGAGTGGATTTATACCGTTTTCAGTTCTCTCTCTCTTTTTCTCCCCCTCTCCCCTATCATAAAAGCCCCTTTGATTACGAGGTCAATCCACCAACTTTGTGGTTTGATGCCAGACTGCTGTAGTGTGTAAATTATTTGCATTGCAGTTCCGAGCCGAAACACCATCGCCCATTGCACCTTTAATATTACCGAGCACTCAATTAAATGGATACATAAATCGCTTACATGCTCCCATGCATACGCTTATACACTGCAATCTCAAACATGCAGGTTTGATGTTAACACAATTCTTCACAAAATAACGTTCACAAATCACAACCGTGCACTATACAACTTCCCGTCGGTTTGTTTTATGCCATCTTTAACCTTGCCAAGCAAAATCCGCGAATTGCACTTTATTTCCAGCCAGCAAGTGCGTGAAAATGTCCAGTTTTATTTTGTGCTCGTGTGGGTGATATTCCTTACTGCTACACCCTACCACGGACCTTTGTTTTGACTGGAATAAAGATGGCGGACATAGGTTCACGTTGCCTCAGTCTGGAAGCGCTTCCGACACTCGTGTGTTTACTATTTACCTCGTCGTCGTTAGTAAAGAAACAGGATTCACAAGCTGTCTGTGTTCATGTAACAGTTTTACCACGATTATTTTTGGTTAGAAAATGTCTTGCTGACCACCTACCCCCATTGCAAGTAGTTATCATTAGGAAAACAGTAAACTTACGAGAAGGTCGTGTGGGAGGTAGGCTTTGCTCGCACGACGTCCATGCGAGGAACTCAAGAGTGTTACGAAGTATCAGAAAAGCGTTTCCTCTTTTCTCCCAGAACTCTGACCCGACTGCCAGCTTCCAAGCTTGCGGCCGGATATGACGTGCATCTCACGTGATGTTCGTGCACGAAGAAAGGCGAGTTTGCATTCTACGTTGCACGGTTAAAGCTAGAGACTTGGAAAACTGGGCATCCTTAGTAAAGGCTGTTCACGATAAAGTAAGCACTTTTGAAATCAACCTTAGGAAAAAGTCGCTGCCCTTGTCTGTGTATATTTTAACGGGCGCACTGAGTGACATTCGCCCAGTAAAGTTGGTAATGGTGGATGGGAAATAGTTCCACATCTTAACGCCAAATAAATAGTGCTAGGTAACCGTTTGTGCAAACTGAAATTATTATTTTTTTTCCTTTCTGTTTTTTTAATGCGTCTAAGTATAAGAATTAGCAGATTTGTAACACATTTACTTTTCTAATAATTCCACAGCTTCACTTGATCGACGCACGAACAAAGTGATGAGGCCTATGGCAATGTTAATTTTACATAAGGCGTACAAGTAGATCTTACGCAAGGCTTTCAAAATTTCTCATTTTACCGCGAACAACCTATAACAGTGAGTGGGCTTGCGAGTAGACTGACTCTGTGCTCAAGAACTTGAGGGGCCGCGGTGGTGTAGGGGTCAGACTACTCGCCTCTCCGTCCTAAGACGAGTCGGTTTCCATTTCTGGCGTGGTCGCATGTGGGAATCTCGTGCCGGACGATGCCGATGGTGGGCGGGTTTTTTCTGGGGTCTCCCTTTTCCCCCGCCTTTGCATGTCGGCGCTGCTTCATTCTCACCTTATTTTATCTTCACCAGCTCTCAAGACCTCGTGGTTAAGAGACGCAAAAAAAAACACACATATATATATATATACACACACACACAACCACACACATACTGGGTGATTCGTAATGCAACTTCGGGAGGTGATTCTTCATGAAAAAGTAAAAGGAAAACATATGTGACACTTTATACCTACACCGAACATTAAGGGAGGTATGAGGCCTTAAAAGAGGTTTTAAGCCGTATTTGTGCAAAATATCGGCTCTTACGTCGAAGGTCCGGATAACATACAATAATGTTCCGAGAGTTGTAATTGAATTTTGCTTCGTTACATATATATATAATGTGTGTGTGTAGTGTATGTGTGTTATATATATATGTGTAGTGTGTATTTATGTATATAACCATGGGAAATAGCGCGGTACTTGTCAGCCGCGCAACAGTAACCAGTCTGCGTGTTATCCTAACTAGGTTCTTCTTTCCTTAGTACAGAACTTTCGAAACCACACGGCTACAACTACGGTTGCCACAGCCAGTTCCGTTCGCAACTGCTTCTGCTTACACAACACTGTTGTTCATGTCATCTGTGAAGCTCGCTGCCACGTTGCAACATCGCTTTTTACCTATTCCGAATGTTCGATTGTGACGAAGTGTGCATGCACGTACTTGCGGTGTTGGCAAAGGTAGATATATAACTGTGTACAAAACTAACTTAGCATTTTTTTTACCCAGTCATCGTTTGGGAAGATTGCCCACCCGTAAGCTCACACTCACAGCCGTGCCCTCAGTAAAATACTCAGGAAATCATTAGAAATATTATTATATCTTCATGTATTAAAAGTGTAATTTTTGAAATCGTGGACATCGAAATTATTAGTTTATAGTTTGTTTTATGCGTAGGTATAACAATTTAACTGTTACGCATTTTCGACGTATGAGCGCCAGGCATTGGGTCCGCCGCCATATCTCATCACTAGGTATTAACATCGTAATCAGTTGAATGCGGCAGGTCAGGGGAGGTTACCCCTCCTTTTTTGACGTGAATACGCCTTTAAATTTGCAACCACAAGGGGGGGGGGGAGGTAATCCAGAATATCCGATGATAACAAAATCGGGGGATACAGTTTGCCATTGCAGCTCCGAATCTATGGTCTACATTCAAAATTCAATTACACCACTCGATTGCCAAAGGATAAAAAAAATACGTTACGTCGAGTGAGGACTGCGAAGGAAAGTTGGGAAGGGGGGAGGGGGGTCGCAATTTTGAGTTCGTTTCGCCGCGTCTCATAACTTCCGCGTAGTATAACTTTTGACTAGGAGAAGCTACGACGCTCGTAAGTTTCAATCGACAGCGCTCGTCAAGATCAATCGATTGCGTGCATAAAAACATTTGTGTGGCGTGGTTATGGTGAAATTGATTGCGTTTAATGTAATAAATTAAGAAAACTTAACACAATGTCGGCCTATACTCGGCTAAATGCCAAATAGAAATACAGAAATCGTATACGGTTGGAAAGAGCATCTCAAAAGTAATCCAGTGATGCCCATAAATCCCCCCATATGATAGAGTGAAGCGGTGCCGGGAACGTAAAATAAACACCAAGGCGTCCGAGCGCGTCAACGTAGACGTATTCACACAAAACAAACGACCGTGTCTCCAACACATCAACACGCAATTTGTTCTTTTCGATCGTAATATTCCTCGGCCGAGCGCCGGCAAGGAGTGATTGCAAGTCGAGCTTCATGAAGTGAAAGTCAGCGACACGAGCTGCATGCTCCAGTTTCCTGTATTTTCCTTGGACTGGATGCTCGCTCGTTGGAATATTTACCCCGGCCGAGGCCGTCCTTCAATCGAAATAACCAAACAACTCATCATCCCAAAATATAAATGATTAATGTGCGTAAAGTGCTATATCGCGAGCAACTCAAATATTTCTAATACTGTACGTTAGAAATACTCACCATTAGAACAACGATAAATGCAGACGCTAAAAGTCACAAAGCCGACCTAAATGCGGTCACGCCTAATGTATTTACATGAATTCGTTATGCTTTAAAAAATTATACTAGCTTTTTTGAACAACTGGAAAGTGTAAACAAAGTATTTGACAGTCGAAGCGTGTTTGTGTAGGATATATATATACACATACACACACTTACACTTAAATATATATATATATACTAGCGATCCGGCCCGGCTTCGCCCAGGTACAATTGAGTTTGTTATATTTGTAAAGGATTAGACAGCGTATTCCACGAGAGCGCGCTGACGACAAACTTTTTTCCCGAATTTATTCACTAATACTGTTAACGCTCAGCTCCTATAAGAGCTAGGGCAATTTTTAATACACACAAACCTCCCTCGATAAATGCAGATCATAATAGTGAAAACCGCATCCAAACCGTTCAGTAGTTCTCGAGATTAGCGCGGTCATACAGACAGACGCGCGCCAGTGACTTCATTTTATACTATGTATTGATATATAACATGGCGGTGTATTTTTTCACATGTCGTTGAAGCATGCGTAATCGCCATGTAAAAGTGGAACTCCAGCAGGGCTTCACAGAAGTTTAAAGCCTAGTACACACGGTCATATTTCTTGTACAAGAAAGTGAAAATAAAGACGAACACTAAAGTGCCATGCACGGAATTATGTGATACATACACACGACACTAGCTGGGGAGCAAGAAGATGGATGGTTGATGTCAACTTTGTATGATTTGGAAGCAGATTTTGGGGCCGTGGGGGTAATTTGTGTATTATCAATAGCATCTGCCATAAAAAAGAATAAAAGATTTAGTCCAACCAGACATATTTCTAGCATTAAATATATACAAATGTAGAAACTGTAAGATCACTCACAGAAAAAAATACAAACCTCTATTGTTCAAAATTCGTACAAAGAATTATTGATGATAGTGGTGCTATTAAACATTTTATCGTATTAAAAACATTAATATACCGTATCTGCTTATTGCCAGCATCAACAAAATATACTTATGTTATTGTTTACATTTGGCTTGCACAAGAAAGATGGTGAAAAATAGGACCGTCCCTATATGGCACTAGCTAGTATACAAGCTCTTGTGTGCTAGCAACTAGCAAAAGAAAGATGCCCGTATGTACTAGGCTTTAACGTACCGTGAACGGACTATGCCATATTTTCGTTTCTCCTTTTCTTCCTGCCAGCGAAAGGGACGGTAGGAATGACAGAGGGAAGGAGGCAGCAAAGCAGAGTAAACATAAAAGAAGGTCGGTCAGTTTTGAAAATTGCGTGGCCTGTAATAACCGCGCCGAGGACTCGCGAGGTTTTCAAAATAAACATTGAAACTTAGAGTTGGTATACGGAGTGGTTTGAGTTAGTGAGTCATCGGTCCCGTGCTAGTTGCTGTGGGATGATACGACACTTGCAGAGCCCAATGGTGTAGCCAGAAATTTATCAAGGGAGGATTACACTGACTGAAGTGAAGAGAGGCGGGCTTACACAGCCGTTATAGTCGATTCGCGGTTTATTCACATTTTTTTGAATCTTTGGTTTGGTTGTCTCCTAAATATGTCTTGTATCACAAGCGTTTTATACTTGTCGTAAAATTAAAATGCCCTATTTTCAGCTTTGTTCGAATTTTATTTATATTTTATCAATAAATGATCATATTTAGTTTATAGTGAATATGAATAACAACAACGAGATTATAGGTGTGTTGGTATCGCCTGGTGAGAAAGAGTTATTATGTAAAATATTAGTACATAGAGTGCGCACGAAAGCTCTGCGCTGTCCCTCCGGTGTAATTTTCTAGACTCGTTTAAGCTTTGTTTGCATGGGGTGGAGGAATATCCTGGAAGTAGAACTTTCGCAGCAGGGGTTCAGGAAATTTGTAAAGGCGAACTCACAACAATCCGTCGTCCGTCAATCCTTTTGTACGGCGAAATTTCAGTGTGACGTCATCGTGATCATTTCTTTAGTTCGATGTGTATTTTAGTTGGAAATACATTTTCAAGAGAGAAAAATTTGGGGGGAAACGATTTTTTTGCGATAAAAATTTGTACTGAATTATGGTTTATATTTTAACTTCCTAAATATCCACTGCCTTGCATTTTATTTCAGAGTGCGTATTCGCGTGTACGTAATGTCGCCAGAAGACGGTGGCCCATCCGTCCGTCTGTCGACAGTTACAAGTTTGAGAAATATTTGACGGATTGACGGACAGAGAAATGAGTTGCCCTGCGATTGGTTGAAGATCACGTGACCGTTGGGCGACTCGCAAATGCGAAGAACAGTTGCAGGTGTAGACCGATCTCGCTGGCTGCGCGCAGCCAATCTCCGTGTCCCCAACATTCAACTATAACCTATACCCGGTAAAATGAGCACTTTTGAAAGCCCTGCTTAAGATCTACTTGTATGCACGTTGTGTATTCTTCCGCTTTATCTAAGATTAACATTGTCATGGGTCTCGTGACTCTAGTCATGCGTTGGGCAAGTGAAACTGTGAAATTATCAGAAAAGTAAATATGTGACAAATCTTCTAATTTTTACACTTCGATGCATTAAAATAAACGGGAAGCGAAGGAAATAATTTAAGTCATCACAAATTATTTCCTAACACTTTTTATTCGACTTAAGATACGGAACTACTTCCCGTCCATCGTTACCAACTTTACTGGGCCGTATCACTTAGGGTGCCCGTTATAATATATGCAGGTAGGAGCAGTGACTTTTTTTTAAGGTTGATTTCAAAAGTGCTCACTTTATGGGGAACAGCTTTTAACTACTTTTCTGGCAACACGCCTAGCGAAAATGGCATGGTTTGTATTTTAGATTAGAAAACTGGTGTGTAAACAAATGCTTTGAGATGTATGTATACTTCGTATAACCAGTTTTAATGCAGTTTGATTAAATTAAAATTGGTGTAAAAGTATTTTATTAATATAATGGTGCCTGCCATTTCAAAATTAAGGTATAAACAAAGGCCGTGTCCGAACTCAGGTATATACTTGTGTACTTGCATCCTTGCATACTTCACTTATTCCCGGCACCAAACTTGATGAATTCGGACAGCCAGTCTTGTTGGCTTCGGTGCGAGTTATTAGCCAGCTGACCACCTTTAATGTTCATGTATTCCTACTATTGCCGAAGGTTTTAGGGGTTAAAATAATATTAAAATTTGATTTACATTAACATTTATTGTCTTGCATCTTGTATGCAAGTGCAGTTTGGATTTTTTTTTATTTTTTATCTTAGCTTCTGTAGGTTGGGAACATAGGCGTAATACGAATTTATTGCTTAGACCATTATTTTAAGGTGAAACTTGCGATAATTATTTATTTAGTTCAAAATTCTATGTCTACCAAGTAGTAATGGTGCCCTATTAAACTTTAAACCAAATAATTATGTCGGAAATCAATTGTAACCTACAAATTGCTTCTCATGATGTCGGCACACATTCCGCAAGTATGCGAGAAGTATACAACTTCGTTTACTTGTATTCTCGCATACTTCACTTGCAGTTCGGACAGCACTTACGGCGTCAAATCCGTCGACAGGTACGCACAAGTATGTACTTCGTGCGAATTCAGACGCAGCCTAAGACTTGGTTTGGACGGTAGCGTTTGTCGGCAAGAGGCTAGGGCCTACGTTTAGCTGTGACGCCATACAGCAGTCGACGTCTCGACCTACCGGCAGGTGAAAATGAGGCGGGCTGTGAGGATATTGGGGACAGCGAGCGCCACTTTCACTGCGCCCAGTGAGAGAGCTAACACCTCTTCTTCCTCCCTCTCTCTTTAAGGCTGTTCACGATCAAGCGACCACTTTTGAAATCAACCTTAGAAAAAAGTCACTGCCCCTGCCTGCATATACTTCAATGAACGCACTGAGTGGCATGCGCCCGGTAAAGTTTGTAACGATGGGTGGAAAGTAGTTCCATATCTTAACGTCAAATAAAAAGGGTTAGGTAACCATCTGTGATAATTTAAATTATTTCTTTCTCTCTCTGTTTGTTTAATGCATCGAAGTGTAAAAATCAGCAAATTTGTAAAATATTTACTTCTCAAAAAATTTCACAGTTTTACTTGACCGACGCATGCATGAGGTAATGAGGCCAATGACAATGTTAGTTATTACTTAAGGCGGAATAATACACAACTTGCATACAAGTAGATATTACGCAGGGCTTTCAAAAGTGTTCATTTTACCGTGATCAGTGTATACCCAGCTACACTCTGCCAGGGACTTTGTGTTGTACTCGCTTCTACATCGCACTATGCTCCCAAGGCGGCCCCTCGCCTTGTTCAAGGAAGTTCGCACGTCTGAGGCATACAAGCCTGGGAGCGCTAGGGGCGACAGAGACATGCGCATGTACTCTCTCGTCGCTTCTGCGCGCTAATCGCTGAACTGGCGTGCAGTCTTGCCGTCGATAACGAGCCTCTAAGAGACTTTCAGCGGAGACAATGCCATTTTGTGATACGTAATAATACAAACAAGGGTTTGATGTACGTCCCTTCTTCTTTCTTAATGTTTTGTACCCGGAATGTTCGTACCTAAAAATGACCGCGAAGCCACTCGTTTGAACCATTCACTATCCCAAAAACATGTTCTAGAGAGAAATGGAGCAACTGATAAACTTTTACAGACGCGTAACGTTTCTTAATGTTATTCGTAAGCAGACCTCACTTATACTCTTTGGACGGTTTTTTTTAATTAAAATTCAATTTGTTTTACAGAGCATTTTTTTTTTTAATTTTTGGCTCTACGAGACGTAAATAACAATTTTGAATACCTTCTTACGTTGTTGCAGATTCACTGCGGTCGCTATTCTCGGAGCACTCGTTGAAGATAAGGCGAAAGAAAAAAATTCTTAATTTTCTTCCATCATTGCTCCGAAAATAATGAAGGCAGTAAATATGTAACAATGTAAAATATGTTGAAAATTATTTTAGTAAATTATTTTATAATATTGCAAACTATACACATTCTTCTTTAATATACAGCATAAATCGCACTTTTCTGAGAATTTTCATGGTGTCTCTGTACTACTTTTTTATGAGTTCATCACGCTTTACAGTCGGTTTCAGTGCTCCATAGCCAGTTGCTTTACTTCAACCTTAAGATTTATGATAGAGTTAGCAATTACCGCTGATTTTGGAGAACACATTTCAAACTGAAGCGACTGCTTTTCTAATAAAATGAAAATGCAATTTCTGAAAATACACCGGTTTTGTCGTTAAAGCCATAAGAAGATTACCCTAGGTTTAAATGGGGGTTATTGTGGAGTGACGAGCTAATGTGGCCTCTCAAGGCGACTCCGTAGTAAAGAAATTACTTAACCAGGCGAACATCCTTTACGTGAGGAAGTGAGTTTCCGCGCTAGTTTCAGCGCCGCAAACCAGTATCCATCCAGCAAGTGTTATCTCGGCAGGTCGTCATTTTAATGGCGTCAAGATTAACTGTGTTGTTCTATCACACAAGAAGTCACAGCTTTGAAACTCGTGTTGATCGTAGCTGTCAATTCACATGTGAGTATGTTTATAATTCACTTGTTCCGTGGGTAATGGAAGCTCTTTAATATGCACAAGCCATTTAATAGATAGTCAACATTATCTTTTACGAAGGCTAATAAAATTTGAGCACTATTATTAAATATTTTCGTCGTTTAGGAAGCGACTAACTTTTTTGTGGAACACGGCCTGAACATATAAACCTCGATGGTTTCTTGTTGTAACATGGTTCCACGTGAGAAAAAGTTACCGTATTACGCGATTTTTTTCCTTCGCGGCCATGGTTATTAACGCTAAATAATATTTACGAAATCTACTCCTGGTGTCGATGAGAAACCATTGACTGGATTATTTTGTAGTACCACTACATCCACAAGCCCGAGAAAGAAGGAGCATAGTGGTTTGGCTGAGAGAGAATTAGTTTCCCACTGGGTGATTTATAAGTTATAGTCAATTTTTATTCGTTGCATTACATATACAGGAAATTCACAGAAATCACCAACATACTCCGTCAAGTGATTCCTTACATAAATAAAGACGAAAAGTATGTACATGACACTTAGCCTAACACTCTTCCCGAGGATGGCACACGCCAGTAAGGGTGGAGATAAGCAACATGTTTATTGCGAACAGCACGGGTCCAGATTAACCTGAACCTCTGAAAGTACGTATATAGTGTTCCAGTAGGTAAATTAACATACGCATCTGCATAAGATACTGTCTATGTACATAAGTAATAGGTACTGGAGATAAAAAAATATTGTGGTTGCCAACTTTTCTCAAAGTGCACTATTTATAGATTTGAATGTCAAAATATATAAATTTAAAATTACTGCGATCAGGTCGCTATTTGATCTATCAAAAAATAGAAAAATATGACAGAATTATTATTGAAATCATGACGTCGAGATTGTGTGAACTGCAAGTTGGAGGTATTGGCAGTGATAAGTGCCTTGAGTCATTTGGGATAACTTTCTACCAGTAAGGTCTAACTTAGAGGCACACGTTTTCTTTTCAAATAAAGGCTTTAGAACGCTGCCCAACTTAATGAATTCTTGTATGTAAAAAAAACTTATTTATGAAAAACATTTACGTTCGGAGAATCTGTGGGTTTTCATTTGAAATGAAACAAGGCAGAGGCTGTGTTAAGTTGCCCTGGCTTGTACAAAAGTTACATTATAGACTTTACAAAAATTACCTGTTTCAATCTTCACAGCAGATTCAGCTCTTGGCGCATGTGACGTGCGTTAAGAGACCCGACACTACTTGGAAAAGAAAAAAATAATAGGATGTGGCTGTGTTGGGGACACGGTCGTTTGTTTGTGTGAATACGTCTACGTTGACGCGCTCGGACGCCGTGATGTTTATTTTACGTTCCCGACACCGCTTCACTCGATCATATGGGGTTTTATAGGTATCACTGGATTGCTTTTGAGATGCTCTTTCCAACCGTTTACGATTTCTGTATTTCGACTTGGCTTTTTGACGAGTATAGGCCGAAATTGTGTTAAGTTTTCTTAATGTTTTACATTAAACGCATACAATTTTACCATAACCACGCCACGAAAATGTTTTTATGCACGCAATCGATTGATCTTGACGAGAGCTGTCGATTGAAACTAAACGAACGTCGTGGTTTCTCCTAGTCAAAAATTATACTACGCGGAAGTTATGAGACGCGGCGAAACGAACTCAGAATTGTGCCGGATGCCCCCCCTACCCTCCCCCCCCCCCCCGTGTACATGTTACTTCACAGTCCTCACTCAACGTAACATATTCGGATTTTCTGGATTGCCTTCGAGTATGGTTGCAAATTTAAAGGTGTATTCACGTCAAAGTCTCATCCCCTTACCTTGATGAACAACGAACAGCTCTGACACATACACACAAACACACCAACACACATGCACAACATGCAATTGTGTTATTACAAATGTATAAAGTTTATTTTTCTTTTACTAGTTTTTAAGAACCGTGTGCTATCATGCAATGTAGCAGCCAACAGTACAAATAAATTTTTGTTTCTGTATGAAACCTTCGCGGTATTGTGTGTGCGTGTGTGCGCGCACGATTGTGATTGTATCGAAGATGTCCGTAGTTAAAGTTTCGTGGAAGCTGAAAGTCCTTCATTAAGTAGAGAATTAATAGTAGGGAATTAATACTTTTTTTTTTGTTAAATTATTTTACTAGCCAATTGCGCGTGTAGATGATTCACCTTTTAATGCAGCAGTCTTGAAATCAAGATTTGAAGAAGTATCTCTGCCTACAACTGAATACAAGACGGGTTTAAACTACACTTCGAAACATGGTTGGTAGTGGGAAAGAGTGTGGGGGCCGTGGAGGGGGGGGGGGTGGTAGGGATGGTTGAGTGTAAGACATTCATTTTAATGTAATGAACCCAAGGCCGGCAGTGCCGCTTTCCAAATCTACAAGGCTTCAGATATTAGGTTCGTTTCTTTCAACCGCAAAAAGTGTGGCCTGTGTAGTCTAGTGTAGAGCAGTGTAGTGCAGCTACACCAGATTTCCTTCTCGGAGTAACTACTCTGGCAGAGTTGTAAGAAACGACATTTGCCCAGTTTTCACCGTCGTATTGCCGCGCAATGAGCACGTTTATATCTGTGGTGGATATTTCCTTTTTTTGTGAGAGCGTATTTGAATTTTATTGTTTTTATTATTACAGTACACTTTTACCATTCGTATATCACACCAGTATCCTCCACTCTGCAATAACATTTCTACAGGGTTTGACATTCATAACAAACGTGTTCTCTGCCAGAAAAGAAAACATGGAATATTAAATGATTGTACTTCACTTTCGAACATACTTTATTTGCAGTTTTCATTGCAAAAAACTTAACGACAACTTCCAAGAATATTACAAACTTTAGTCTCGTTATGAAAACAGATATTTCGTCAAACAATAATCAAACAACTAAAATATCCTAATTTTGCGTCATTGTATTTGCACTACACCACTACAAATGCTTGACGCGTTACACTTGTAGCCTGTTCGTGGCTTCTTCACTCTTTTTCAATCAAACCTTTCAAAAATCACCCCATGTACGACGTGTTTGTTTGTTCCCTAATTGTGTTGTGTGTTACAAGTATTTTACTCTCGTGTTAACATAAGATACGTAAAATATCCTTATTGATTGACATTTTACTTATATTTTAACTATACATTGTAATACCTCAACCATAATTATTATGAACAGAAACAGTGTTAAAATAGGTGTGTTGGTAACGCCTAGTTCTCATACAAAATATGATTACACTAGTTGTGTAATAATGCGGTGCGTTGTCACTGTGTTGTAATTTTATAGACTAGGTTCAAGCTTTGTTTGCACGAGGCAGATGAACATCCTGAGAGTAGAACTTCACCAGGGCTTCAGAAAAGTTTGAAGTAACCGGGAATGGTGTATTTTACAAGGTCGTGGCTCGCTTACGTAAGCAATTTATTTACGTGGTAATGTAATAATTTAAATAATATGTAGTTTTATTATAAGCTTCACGCTTGTGATTATTACATTAGACGCTAAATTAAGTAATTGTATTCAAAAGTATACATTTGAACTATTAATATGTGATAAAATATTCTTTCAGCGGACTAGTCTGAAAAGAGTATCGGGTCGCTAATTGTATAGATAGACTAAATATGAGGTACACCGGATGTCGTCTTATGTACATGTACCCAAAATTGACCTATTCCACCCCAACATAACCGTCCTTTAAATGAACGAAATACTTTGTTTGGTTAACTTTGATATGTTATAGGTGCACTGTAACTGCGTTAGGGAAAGAGTACAACAATTTCAAAGCACTTGCATAAACAGTTTCTAACTTCAAATCCTATCCACAGTACTTTCGTAGGGCTATCGGCAGAAAATCAGTTCAGCGTTGTAACACGGGGAGTGGAAATTCGTACTCTACCCCATTACCACTCTACGGCACACACACTTAGCTCGCAAGTATTTTTGGTGGCCTACATGCAGACGTTGTGAAACGAAGCACTGCCGACTGTGGTGAGGAACTGAAAATAACTCCGGTGTTTCTTCGTGTAGCTATTATTTTTTAACTTGAACACTAATCGGAGTATGTATGGGCGGTGAAGTATTAAAAGCAGTTTCGAGTCTCAATTACAGAAGTTGGCGATTAATTGAAAAATCTACTTATATTTTATAAATTAGAGTAAAGGTTCGCACGCAAATGTATTAACAGCTCGCATAAGCAACGCATGGCTTACTGGTGATTACTAATTCCGTTCATGTCGATGTAAGTATTGTTCATGGCCATGTAAGTTTTGTTAAGTGTGGCCATGGATGGAGAAACGCAACGGACTGAAAGGGCGTGCATAATCAGAGCTTTCAAAAGGGTTTTATCAAGTGTAAACGGACCGTATAGACTGACCTTGGTTAGTTGAACAGTTCTAAAATCAACCTCTGGAAAAAAATTGTCTGCTCCATAACAGGATTTATTATTTTAACTTGCACGCTGACAGGCAAGCCCCCAGTTAAGTCTGCAGATATAGACAATTAGCACATTGTCTTTACTTTCTACTAAACGTCCTGCGTTTAGGTTTGTGGACAGCATTGACATAGTAGTAAATATATATGCGTACCTAACGATTTCACTGTTAATTGTACATAATGCGCAAGGATATCAAATAGGAAGGAAGAAGGGCGCTCGAAAGGGGAAATCGTAGACGGAAATTTCTTCCCTGACAAGGCCGTAGTGTATCACGCAGGTGATTTGTTAACATAAAATTATCTCATTTTTGGTCAACTGAACTTTTACTTAAATGTTATGTACATATTACAATATTTCGTTTGTATTTAATATTAATGAAAACAGGCAGAAAACAGGTGTGTTGGTATAGGCTGTTCACGGTAAAGTGAGCACTTTTTAAGGTCCTGCTAAGTTTTTCCTTTCAATTAATTTCTTCCTTTCCGTCACTTTTTAATGTAAACGTTGTAATATGACTAATAAATACAGTGTATGCATTTAATCACTATTAAAAGTTCACGTCTGAGACTGTAATAAAATATATTTATTAGGGGTTAGTGCTTTTTGGGAGAGCCTTAAAAGTGCTCACTTTACCGTGAACTGCCTATAATTTCCTAGCAAGAAATGGTTTTCATGCGAAATATTATTAAACTGAGTGCGCAGGAATGCGGTACGTTGTCCCTTTAGTGTAATTTTCTGTACTCTGTTAAGCTTTGTTTGCCTGAGGAGGAGGAATATCGTGGAAGTGGAAGTGTAGCAGGGCTTCAGGAAAGTTGTAACTGCGAAGAGCGTACGGAGAGAATGTGGAGTGGTGGAAAGTGTGTCGGCCGGGCAGGTAGTGATAGCGTGTAGCTTAGCCAGCCGGCGTACAGCCTTGAGGGCATTGTGGACAGGAGGTTGGGACAGCGCGCCAGTATTTGGGCGCAGCTAGTGTGTGTCCCTGTTCATCTGGCGCATTATGTCTCGCGCCGACACACTTATGACGTGTGCAAGTGGGCGCGACCTTCGCTCGGCTACGCAATTGTTTTGTGTCCACTGTATGTCACCTCGGCAGACCCCCCACACCCACAAACCTTCTCCCCTCCGCTTCATCTCTCCCTAACCATCTCCCTTTGGCCTCATCTCCTGCTTCCTTAAATAGCAGACCTGCCAGATTGCACAGCTCGAAACGAAATCGGTGTAATTTGATTGAGGTGTTGATAAACTGTTATTACGGAAAAGGGAAATTACAACATATGAAATAAAATTACAAATACAGGAAACAGTTTTACAAAATCAACACGCCAGCGTAAAAAAAAAAAAAGTGCTCTTCTGTTGATGTGGAGGTGGCAGAAATTTACATAGAGAAACGTTACTGAAACCAATAAATTGTCAAGTTTAGAAACCAGTTGGGGAAATTATCCCAAGCCCCAAAATGAAGTAAGTTAATAAAATGACACATAAAACGAGGGACAATACAGAGGCAAAAATAAAGGGATAAAATGAAAACAAGGAGAAGATACATGATAAAAACCAAAATACTGAATCCAGAAAAGGGAGGCACGTATAATGTTTAGCGGGGTTCTGTGGCATCTTGAAACCCTAGGTGTATGTGTCCGAAGGACGAAAAGAAACTCAACAGTTGGGGGAAAAATTGAATAAAAACAAAGACTGAGGTGCAGGTGTTTTTCGCAGTTCTATGGCACTGTGCAAACATAGATGTGAAAAGTATAACATGATAAATTAAGAAATGGAATAGTATCTACAAGGGGAAGAAAAATTACTGTGCAACCGTATGTTGTATCAGAATAAAAGGAAGATTTCTAATCCGAAAAACGTTGTTCGGGACAAGAATGCACTGTGATTGGTGGTATATTTTGACTGTCCTTTGCATCCTCTTTGTATAGTTTAAACCATTGTATAATTGTATAATATTACACAAATAATTCATTTTAATCCATTTACCTATGTGATGTAAGTTATAGGGAATGTGTGTCAAAAACTATTCTCTCGATATTGAGTCGTGAGTGGTGACTCTGAGAATGTTGTAACCCTGTATGTGTACACTATATCAGTGTAATCGATCTTTGAAATTCGTAACCAACGTACCGTATTATTTTGTGATTGCAATTTACGATGTTTTTTTTGGTCAATACTGGTTATACTGAGGTATTAGCCGTAAGTTTCAAAATTGTACGAAAAATTCTTATTCGTATTTAATTTTTACTTGTGGTATTCCTTTTGTTTCGTGTAATCATATACAGATTTTTGTATAATTTGGGGATCCAAGTTGTTTAATCTAAAGTAAATTGCTGACAGTCCTGCCCATGTTTTTTTTTTACGAAACTATTTATCGTGTGTTAATGTGCCGCTCTAATAAAAAAAAACACATTTCAAAGCATGTATGTCGGTTACTTTTAAGACAACACTCACGTCCCGAAGCACTCTAATATAAAGGCTGTTCACGTTTAAGTGAACACTTTTGAAATCAACATTTTAAAAAAAACTGCCTTTGCCTGCGTATATTTTAACGGGTTCACTGAGTGGCATACGGCCAGTTAAGTTGGTAACGAAGGATGGAAAGTAGTTCCATATCTTAAACGCCGGATAAAATGTGTTAGGTAACAATTTATGATAACTTAATTTATTTATTTCATTTTCAGAATTTTTTTAATGCATGGTAGTGTAAAAATGACCAGATTGTTAAAATATTTACTTTATAATAATTTCACTGTTTCACCTGATCGACGCATGAATAAAGTGACGAGGCCCATGGCAATGTTAATTTTACATAATGCGGAAGAATACACAGCGTGTATACAAGTAGTTCTTAAGTAGGGCTTTCAAAAGTGCTCATTTTACCGTGAACAGCCTATAGTTAAAACAGCTTTTCCAAAGCGCTATATCTCAAAATATACGCCTTTTATACATACAAAAGCACCCTAGGGACATGCACTGAACCCTTGCTACAGACTTTCTACCAATAAAATGGCAGGGTCACCTGTTAAAATCCCATAAGTTGACGAAGCACGACGATAACTGTGGGGGCCGCGGTATTGTCGTGGTTAGACTACTCGCCTCCGGAGTTTCGCATGTGGGAGTCGTGCCGGACGATGCCGCTGGTAGGCGGGTTTTCTCTGCGATCTCCCGTTTTCCCCCGCCCTTGCATTCCTGCGCTGCTTCATTGTCACCTCGCTTCACCCTTGTATCTCAAGACCTCGCTGTTAAGTCAGATTCCCACCCGCTATCTTGGATTTATGAAATTTTCGCCATACTCTGGAAATGCAGTTTCGTATCTTGTTTTTTTTTTTTTTTTTTTTTTTTTTTTTTTACGACAGAGTACAGAACATCGTCTAAGGTCAGTACTTCTTGATTACTGTTGATATCGTCGCCTTTGTAATCGTTCGCAAGAATGAACCTCGCGTTTCACCTCGACAGTTACCAGCAAAAAATTAATAAATGTAGCGATGTTGTGGCTGTTCGATAAAGTTTTGGAAGCTGTTGTTTAGGATATGTCGTGCGGGAATTTCCAGTACACCTTCTGAAATATAAGCTTTGGCGCGAAAAATCGATAAATCCAAGATGGCGGGTGGGAATCTGCACTTAAGAGCCGCGCAAATCTCTTCACTGGCTCACAGGAACTCTGTCCGCCAGTTCAGAGCCTTGCGCGTAGCGTCGATGGCGCACTTGATGCACGTGGCAGTGTCGCCCTTATTGCTCCCTCGCTTGTCGGCCTCAAAACGCACTAACCACCTCCAGGTAGGCGACGTCCTTACGATGGCCATCTAAGTGCTTGTCTCCCCTCCCCTTCCCCTCCAACAATTAGGCGGCGCCCAAAAGTATGCCCCGTCCTAAGTTGAAGATGTTGTTTCGCCAATGCATTCAGTTCATGGTTACTGAAGCCCTGATGAAGTTATAGTTCCACGATATTCCTCCGCATCATGCAAACAAAACTTAACCGAGTCTAAATAGTTTCACCAAAGGGACAACGCGCCGCATTCGGACACACTCAGGTTAATATCATTTTACATAAGAACTACTTACCAGGTATTAACCCACTTTTTCTCTGTATTATTCATATTAATTATAAATGAAATCATATTAGTATTATTATTCAATTTAACAAATAATACGATGATTTCATGCTAACAGAAGAATGAAACGCTTGTGATACACGCCATATACAGGCAATAAACAAACATGTGATACGTGATTTTTCGAAGGCTTTTGGTTCAGAAAGTGTGAAGATACTACCTCGAACAGACTTTATTTACCCGACCGTTTTTTTTATCAGCTTGAAGTGTTTGCTTATGTGGTATCAGCCGAGGAAAATCTTTGAAGCGAGCCGCATTAGCGGGTCCCATAACTCTCACTCGCCAATCTAGTGCCTTCGCTACAAGGCTGCAGATATTTGAGGTGTTCGTGGAGTGTGCTGTATAGTGCATACAAACTTACGTGCTGTATAGTGCATACAAACTCACTTGCTTATAGTTGACTTACTTCTAAAACTTCGTAACTCCGTTTGATTAAATGGTACAGGAAAGTAAAGGTTTTATTATAAATGTTGGAGAACCATAAACATTTGGGATTACCTACTCACAATTTTTCTGTTATAACAGAGAAGATGGGGAATTCTGGAGGCAGCACAACTCTGAGCTCTACCAGCATATAGAGAGGCTCTCTGACTGTGCCAGAAAACGGAGGGTTGCTTTCTATGGTCATGTGACTAAACTGTCTCCAAACAGACTAACAGACTGTTCACCTTCTGGCGAAACGAGAAGATTCGTACAACTTGGCTGACAGAAACTGAGAAGGATGTAAAGGAACTGGGAATAACCGATCTTCAAAACAGGCAGATTGAGACATATCTTGAAAAAAATAAAACAGTGGATTTCAGGAAAAACCTGTGAGGAAAGGCACCCCCTGGACAGAAGAAAGGAAATAGTTTCACAGGGAGAAGAAGCGACAATACTGGGCAAAGATCAAAACCCAAAAGTTGAACAAGCGTGGTCCTAAGTATGCCAATTCGAAACCTGAATAAGAAGAGTAAAATATAATTTTGTCCTCAAAATATGCCACGTACTTGCAAAGTAGAAAACTGGTCTGAGTGCGGGGGTGGCTACAAATAAAAAGAAAATTACTCGTGGTTAAGATGTCGTATGAGAGCGTAGAGCAGCATTTCGCAGGGGCGTGCCGTACCGCTCGTTGATCCGCATACTGTCTATACCGTGCTTGTAAAGCCGACGCTACATATGGCGTGTGTTCTGCGTCGCCCTTAGCGTAACTTCGCCTCAGCACCTCTGGGCAGGCAAATATGATCCAAGCAGGAAGGACCCTCGAGTGCAAGGCGATAGAAGCCAGTAGAAAGAGTTACGCCCTTGTTCGTGTTGGGGAGCATGTCTGGGGTGCCCTTATCGACCCTCGTAGTGATGTTTAGAGATTATTAATCAAATAAAAACACCTCTCTGTAAAAAAACTTCTGTATTTTTACAAAGAATTATTTTGAAACGAATTGCAGAAATTATTTTTGTAACACTAACAAAAAATTTGATGAAATATTAATGTAGAATGTGTGGAACTAAGATTGAATTTTAATAAGCTGGTAGGTTGGGCCTACGTAGACTTTTGACTTTAAGTTTATTATTAACATGATTCTGCGTAAACAATTCCGTGTGCTTCATAAAACAATGTGTTATAAGGATACGATAATTATAAGAAAATCGTTGGCAAGTAGTTTACGAATATATTTTTCTTTATTGTAAAACGTACAAATATGTTTTACTGTGCGGACTTGTTGACTGCTAGAGTTGTGTCTCGTCAGAGCTGGCTGTCACACCATCGCCGCTCGGTCTTTGTCAACATACGAGCATACGAGCACGCATGTGCACGATTACGTTCTCACAATCCGGCAGTCCGTCCGTCAGTAATCCGTCTGTTTTATCGTTCGTAATTTGGCAATAGACCAAAGATGAGGTAGACCGATCTCGCTGGCTGCGTACACACAATCTCCGTGTCCCAACATTGAACTGATTTTCTGCCAACACGTCTAGCGAAAACGGCGTGGTTTGGATGTTAGGTTAGAAAACAGATTTGTAAAAAAATACTTTGAGATGTATGTATACTTCCTGTGACCGATTTCTAATGCAGTTTGATTAAAGTAAAATTGGTAAAAGTATTTTTTTTCATACAAAAGTGCTTGTCATTTAAAAATTAAGATATAAACAAACACGTTCATCAGTGTTGACCATGTGACTTTGACAGTTGTGTTCCTGTGGGGTAGGTCAGTGTTGGGTACATGCGCAGAAGGCGAATAAGCGGTCTACCTCATCTGTAGTCTATGCATTTGACAGCGACTCACAACAATCCTTCGTCCGTCAATCATTCTGTACGGCGACATTTCAGTGTGACAACTTAGCATCGCCTTGCATTTTATTTCAAAGTGCGTATTCGCGTCAATGGAATGTCGTGGGAGGGCGGTGACCCGTCCGTCCTTCCGAAATTTAAGTTCGAGAAATATTTGACGGATTGACGGATAGAAAAAGAAAGTTGCCTTGCGATTGGTTGAAGACCGCGTGACCGCCTGACGGTCGCTGCTAAGTGCATCTTCCGTGATGGCGAGGTGGTAGCGTGCCTTATACAAACCATAAACTAAAGATGAGGTAGACCGCTTATTCGTCTTCTGCGCATGTACGCAACATTGACCTACCCCAATCCTACACAACTGTCAAAGTCACATGGTCAGCAGTGAGGAAAGTGTTTGTTTACATCTTAGATTTTAAATGACAATCACTATTATATGAATAAAATTCTTTTACCAATTTGAATTTAGTCTAACTGCCTTAAAAATGCGTTAGAGTAAGTATACATACATCTCAAAACATATGTTTAGAAATCAGTTTTCTAACCTAACCTCTAAACCATTAGGTTTTCGCTATATGTGTTGGCAGAAAAGCAGTTCAGTGTTGGGACACGGAGATTAGTTGTGCGCAGCCAGCGAGATCGGTCTACCTCAGCTTTAGTCTATGATACAAACCTGAGCCTGCTCACACTCGACATGAAGTCCAGGATGTAGTGATGAGCAGGGGGGGGGGGGGCAGTGACGTATCTTGGTCGCGCCCACGTGGCTTATAGCCAGAGCACTTGCCGTCACATTCCCCCCTCTCTTTTTCTCTCTCCTCCCCGCTACTTTATACACGGTCCTGCTCCCGGACGCTGCGGGAGGCTATTTCCGTCGTGTCACAGCCGCCAGTATGCAGTTTGCCCTGGCGTCTCGGCGCCTGCATTCGGGAGGCTATTTCACGCTAGCCGACAGTCCACTTATTTTCTACAGCCCGCGTGAACAAATTTAAACCTCAAGTCTCACCCCCTACCCCCATATCACTATACTAGTCTTTTACCACTTAGGTGAAAATTGGGGGGGGGGGGGGTGGCTGAGCGATTAGCACGCTCGCCTCTCACCAAGGCGAACCGGGCTCAATCCCCGGCCGGGTCACCGGATTTTCGCAAGTGGGAATCGTGCCGGACGATGCCGTTGGTCGGCGGATCTTCTCGGGGATCTCCCGTTTCCCCCCTCCACCGTTCATTCCGGCTTCCCTCCATATTCACTTCAGTCACCCTCATCGGCTCTCAAGGCCTCGCTGTTAAGAGCCGCCTAGATCTCTTCACTCACTCGCCTTGAAGAGGCTGTGTCACCCCTTATACAAGGGAATGATTAGTTTTTATGTAATAACAGAAGAGCCAGGGTCATTACTGAAAATGTTTCGCTATAGAAGCATTAAATTTCATGTTTTTATGCACATTTTGTACCTGATTTTTAATAGGTATTCTCTGGTTGTTGTTTAAACGTGAGAATAAGTTAATATATAAAATGTATTAAATTGATTGTGTTGTATAAATATGCGTTAGTAATTTATATATTATTTCTGTAATGATGGAACAAGTAATTAGCTAAGCGTCTATTTATATTGTCGCATTTTCCAATAAATCCTCCTAAATTGGAATCACGAAGAAACAAATAGAAAATTCAGTATGGTGGGTGACACGGGCTGTATGCCGCGATGGAAGCTCCCACGCAAGCCTGCATGATTGCTTGTATGGATGATTCTATGGAAGATTTGGTCATTTGCTGATCGTTTTCGTTATTGGTCGTGTGCAATTTCCTTAAGGTGGAAAGTTTAGCCATACAGAGAGAGAGTGAAGGAGTAATTTATTGTTATTATTATTATTCTTTAGAAAGAGCGATTAAGACAAACACGAATGAGTAGTAAATTAAAAAACACTGAAAATTTTTATTTATTTTAAAACAAATTGTACTGAAATCATGGTAAACATTCGTATTTATTTAACACAAAAATTCCAGCTATAACAACAAAACAATTAGGCTGTCTGCTGAAGTCGTGAATGAAGATTGTTCTTAAACCACAGTTGCAGAAGTAAGTTTTTTTTTTTAATGTACTCGGCTTATACTTGCGCTGCAACAAGTATCGCTGGACAAGTTGTTCCAAGGAACTCTCTATACCTACGTGCGTGCATGCAGGCTCGGCTAGCAGGTCCCGTGGAAGCTCTTCCGCCCGAGTTTGTACGTGCAGGCTCGTGACATACAGGAACATGATTCCTATCGGCTATTCACGGTAAAGTGAGCAGTTTTTAAGGCCCTTCCAGCTTGCATAACAACCAAAAAATTAGGGCCTATATTTTATTGTGGCCATAGACGTTAACTTATGAGAGTTATAAAAAGGAAACACTGTGTTTATTAGTAAGACGGCAATTTTTGTATTTACATTTTGCTAAAGGACACAAAAATTTCCTTATTAATATTTTGTACCGGAATGTTCATACCTAAAAATGACCGCGAAAACACCCGTTTTAATCCATTTTCAGTATAACAAAAATATGCTCTAGAGAGAAATGGAGGAACTGAAAAACGTATGCAGACGCGTAACGTATCTTAAATGCTATTCGTAAGCAGACCTCACTCAGACACGTTAGACGGCTCTTTAATAAAACTTTTTCTTCTGGAGCTCTGCACACCGTTCGGCGGCATTCCCAGGCGATCTGCCACCTTAAGTATAAGTAAAGACCTGAAAAATTCGCAAGTTCAATGACCCGCAAGCTATACTCTCCAGTCTTATGTACAAATATGCCGATTTCAGCTGTTCATTGGTTGCCTGCTGTCACAGTGGAAGGCGACGATTGGGCTCGTATTTTCTATCAGGTGTCCAACACCGTGTGATCCGACGGCTAAAATTATATAACACACGTGTTTTGAATTCTAGCTTGTCCCAAAAGGAATCCGCGAATTATTCAGGTCTCTTAAGTATAAGTACACTGAGGGAAGTAGTCACGGCCCCAATGGCGGCCATGGCTGCTATAATACTTCCTTGCATGACTGCCTTTCCTTTTCCTATCTCGTAATGTACTTTTAACACTAAGGACGACGGTAGTTCAAGCTTCTGGTACGTTGACGACATAGAGCAGCAGCTCTCTAACTGTGGTTCGCCAACCCCTGAGTGTCCTTGACGTCACACGTCCGCAAGTGAAATTAATATACACTGTAAAAAAAAATTGAGGTTAAATTACCTTACATGTAAGGGAAGCTAATTACCTCTACATGTAAGGTAAAGTTGCCTTTTAAATGTAGAGTAAATTTACATAACAAGTAATGTACTATTCCCTAATCGTACCGGAAAAGTACCTGACAAAAGTGGAGGAGAAATCTCATACAAGTAAAGGAAAATCAACTATATTGTATAATAAAATTATGTTTAAAAATATCCCAGAGTATTAGCAAGGGTTAATATTTTTACTACGTATATCCGCTGACGAATAGTAACCGAAACATCAACATTAATTTCCTCGACACTTGCTGGTAGATGGGCGCGAACCACGGTAGGACGATCTGGTATCCATTACACCACGACTACAGCGTGACAGTGTCGGTGAATATTAGCGTGTTAGAGGATTGTTTCTTCCGCCCCCCCCCCCCCCCCCACTTAGCTGTTGAGAATGCTGGAGAGATGCACGCGTCGTAAGATAATTTTCCCCTCCATGTATGGGATTTTTCGCTACCATGTACGTGAATTCTACTCCAGAGTGCGGCAATTTTACCCTACTCGAAAGGAAAACTGTGTTTCCCCTCACCAGTTTGCGAATATTACCTTACACTTGTCAGGTAATTTTCCCCGTTATTTTTTTACACTGTATTTTACTTTTCATAAACATTTTGTAATTGTTCTGTTAAAATAAAATGGTAGCGATATTTGCACGCTGGTTCAGTGCCTTGCCCACAGAGACTACGAGGCTTTCGATGTGCTTGCCACTGACTTGTGTGGTTCCCCCGACAATTACCTACCTCAAGCTCGTGAACGACCTTCAAGTTCCGAGCCTCCTAGGCGAGACTTAATGAGCTGTGATAAGCAAGCAACAAGTTGAGTTGCGCGGTTGAGGAAAGTGCCTACATTTTCTGTATAAATGCGCAACATATTTCCTGTCTCGGCTTCCGTTCCACCTTCCTTGCGTCACTGCCTACAACTGACATTACCGACGAGTTTTCCTACTGCTGACGAGTCACTGACGAGAGGTTTGCAGGCGCCCGGGTTCGAGGCTACGCTTCCTGCTCGGACCGATCTCAGCAATAGCAGACGATCGAGAATACCGGCCGGTGGGAAACGATAACTTTAACCAAGAAACTATAACATATTTGTTATCTACCGAGGATGCGAAGAGAGTACAGATGTTTTTGTATTAAATTATTTTCACCAGAATTAAATGCTTATTGTATAATTTTAACACATTAATTTCCTTATCGAAAATCTTAATTATTGCTAATGACAACAAACTTGTTGGGTTTTACGGATGCTAGTATTTCTATATTATATTCTCGGTTTCTTCACACCCTTTGAATCAAACCTTTGACAAATACGCCGTGCCACGTATGACTTGTATAGTTATTTCCTAAATATTTCATGTATCGCAAGCCTTTTATACCTCTGCGAACATAAACGCACCTTAATTTTGGTTAAAGTAAACTTTTACTTGTATTTTGTCTGTAAAGTATAATATTTAATTTCTAATTAGGAGAAAATAGTTGAATTGGTAATGCCTAGCAAGATACAGTTCTTATGTAAAATATAACACTGAGCGCGCACGAATACGGTGAGTTGGCCCTTTTGCGTGATTTTCTAGACTTTGGTAAGCTTATTGCATTAGGCGGATGAATATCCTGGAAGTATAACTTTAGCAGGCAGGGCTTCAGAAAAATTGTTCACCTATAGCTGCGATTCCACACGAAGATGGTGTAGGAAACCCAGCCCCACAAATGAGACCATCCGTCATCTTGTCAACAAATTGGATCTTATAGGGATTGTATGTACAATCTACCACACAGTGGATTGTGGGACATCAAGCAGAGTCCGCGCACGAGAACTTCGTTCAGTGGCTTCCTGCCGGAATCCGTCGAATGGTGTCTTCAGGCACAGATGGCCTGCCTGAACGCTCATCGTCCTTGAGGGTCCTATCTACTGAAACGTTTTCTGTGAAATCGTTGTTTGTGCTTAAAACTCGTATCTCGGTAAATAAAAGTTCTGAAGTATGATTTTTGATCAGAAAAGACAAAAAAAAAAAAAAACAATTACCTATGGCCCTATTATTTTTACCTTTGTCATATTAAGTGTATTCTTGGAGAGAAAAAAATCGTGAAAATGGTCAAATGTCGCATTTTTTAAAACTTTACTATAGGCTGTCCACTATAAAATGAGCACTTTTAAAAGCCCTGCTTATGATCTACTTGTATACACGTTGTGTATTCTTCCGCGTTATGTGAAATTAACATTGCCATGGGCATCGTCACTTTATTCATGCGTTGGTCAAGTGAAACTGTGAAATTATTATAAAAGTAAATACTTTACAAATATGCTCATTTTTATACTTCGTTGCATTAAAAAAATACAGAAAGCGAAAGAAATATTGTAAGTTATCACAAATGGTTAAAAGCCGTTCACGTTAAAGTGAGCACTCTATAAATCAACCTTTGAAGAAAAAAACACCGCCCGCAACCGCGTATGTATAACCATGTGTGTCAGAACATATGCTGGGGACGAACACACCCAGTTATGTTGGCAGTGAAATGTGAACAGTAGTTCTACGAAATAACGTGGTATTTGAAGTGTAATGTTTAAATTTATGGCTACGTAAGCTGTTTGAAGTTTATTTTATACACTTTAAAGTAATTATTGGCGTAAAGATAATGTATTTACTGTAACTCATAATTATATAGTGTCACGTGATCGGCATAACGGTCAAAACCAACGTCCCGTTGTTGTGGTTCCTTCGTGCTTGTTGCTTGGCTTTGCTTGCGAGGCAAACTACAAATTTGGAAACTGGAAGTTGTTGTGTTTTAATATTTCTCATTTATTTTTCTGCTTATCTGCAATCAGCATTGTTTTATTATAGGTCGTGTAGTGTTTAATTGTGTTGTAGTGATTTTGTGTAAAGTGGTGAGTTCCAGCAAAGTACGTACAAATATTCAGGGTCAGGAGGACATTATAAATCTCGCCGAAAGTATTTATTCTTTAATTCGTCGAGGAGAGATGAAGCCGTGCAAGGTGATCGAACGAGTTGCAGAAATGTAAATGTTTTTTACGACGAGTTTTCGCCACTTATCCCTAGTAAAAAAAGTGAAAAAGAACAAGTATAAATCGACAGTTAGAAACGTGATATTATAAACGGAAAGTTAAATATCAATTATAAAGTAAATAAACAACAGCAAAAACGCAACATTAATATATTTATGTGAGTTTGCGAAGTACATGTTATATCCTAAGTTTGACAAATAATATTAAAAGTTATATGTACCTATCTACCTACGCCCATCTGTTTAACCTTTCTTTCAAATCCTCAAATATATCTGTACGATTATATTTACGCCCAGCAATGTAACTTTCTTAAATCTCCCTTGATAACAAGTGCAAATGTGCCTGTCAATAATTATACATTAATTTGACACGTTTTGAAATCACTGTGTTATTTTGTAATGTAGGCCTAACCTCAAACTTTTGTTCATTTAGTTATTCATCCCAAGTTACAGTGTTAAGTTTTGCTATTGTTAACGTAACATAAACGTCGCAGTTTGATGCTACACCAAAGGTGTTCCAGCATATAAACTATAAAATCTTGAAGCTGGTTTTGTTAACTACAGACCTATAGCTGTGCTTGTTGCCGACAGTCTTTCGTGATGCAAGTGTAGGCCTAATTGTTTTACGTGGCAATGCTTACCGTAATAAGAATTAGAAAGTATTTACAGATAATTGTGAACAGTTAGGCCAATAGAACAATTCCATGTATAAATTTCGAAATGGATGTTCGACAAGACAACTTACGTTGTTGAGTAGACATACTTGTTTGTAATATCTGCCACTTTGGCCGAAAAAATATTGTAGTTATTGAAAGTTAATGTAACTGTAAATTACACATCATAGTCAACACCCCAGACTCCCAGAGCTCCTGTTTACTTACGAGTACATGTTTTGTAATGGTTAGATTACATTACGCAGTGTATGTGTATTTCTAAAGAAGCTGTATGAGCTAGCTTTCAATAAGGGCCGGGCTACAATTGTCATACCAACACATTCAGAGTTCTAGCGATAATCACATACAAAACAAAAAAAGCACAGTGGTTTGGCTACAATTGATATAACGATAATAATATTAGTTTGTTTATGTTGCTACATTTGTACTGAAGAAATTTAGGTCTGTACAAATAGTTGGTAGTGGGTTTTTTTTGAAAAATAAATATTTTCAATTGATCTGAGACATTTTTAAAATGGTAAATTATTTGCATTTCAATGTTTACTTTAAACATTACCTACAAGTGTTACAAAACTTCCGTGGTTGTGATTGTCCATAAATAAATAAAAGAAAATATCTTCCCGAGGAATGACGTCAAAATACACACTTTCTTGGTTTGTAAATAAGTTTTTCAATTGATAACATAGTATAAGTGTCGGGGCTTCTGATTGGCTGTTTATTGACGCACAGCTATAGTAACAAAGAAAGTCAAACCAAGTGCTTATCGCTATGCACAGTAACTTGCCTGTAAGTATTACTTTTATAATTTGTCCTTTACATTATCATTTTGCTGTCATTTGTGGATATATATTGGTTTTACATTAATAATAAGACATTTATTTCAGCTTTGCGTGTGCACGCATGAACCATTTTTGTAAGTATAGTCATTTTCTCATTTAAGTCTTCAGTTTTGCTGCAGTCATTGCAATGAAGGAACCACAACAATGATGAGAGTCCATGCACTTTCCTGTAAAATTGTTTTCTTGAGGTCTGTGTGGGTTTGACAAAAAAGGAAATGTCGCATCCATTTAGGCCACAAGAGACCCCGGAAATGTGGCCATCACCGGATCGGCATTTCACTTAGCTATAAATAATATACATCATTTTTATAATAATTTTGTACAAATGAAGGTGGTGCCAGTTGCAAGCCTGGTATACCCTTCTTTTACCACTTCAATTCACAGTATAAATGTTCAGTTCTTTTTTGGAGGGTCTCAGAAGTGTACAAACACAGAGTAACGGTGTCAAAAAAACTATATGTACATATACACAATTGCATTTGTTGATATGTTTATATTTTTAGTGTAAATTATTTTTATTTTATATATACGTTATAGGCCTATGTCGAAATATATTTATCTCCATTTATAAAGGTGCATATGAAACTATCCTTAAAATGTACATATCCATGCACATATTTTATATATTTTTCTTTTTTATATATTACATATTTTTTATATACTGCCACATTTGTGCTGTCACGTTAAGTTTATTAGCACCATCTACTTCTGTGCAGTGCTGTACTCATTGCTTGGCTCAGATCCCCTCGTCTTTCCTTGCCTCCCTGTCTTCCCCTTTCCGCTTCGTGCGTCATTATTTTTTGATTTGTCGTTTTTTATTTAAGTCCTTGCACGGCCTCGCTCTGTCTACTTTATACGCTTCAGACATCTTCTACGTTACGTCGCTACCTTATGCCTGCAAGATGTAGGTTTTTTTCCTGGCGGCTTGGTTGCACCTAACTTCAGTCAGCTGAGGCCAAACACAGCTACCATGTTTTAGAGCTGACGTTTTACTTGTCACGCTACAGAGCGATGGGGCACTTATAAAACGGTGGATCATGGGAAACATTAAGTTTGCGGTACAGTTTTTAAATGTTTGGTCATTTGTGTGACAAGTGGTGTTGTACCTTGGGTGTGCAGTAGTGGTAGTCTATTTCAAAATCTGGATTTGGCTGCCCTTACAAATTATTTTTCGGCTTAACTAATGTATGTCCTTTTTTTACGTGTCGTGTTGGTCCTTGTTCACCACCAAAGTTTATTGTTTGCTTTTTCACAGTTTCCATGACTTCATCAGTAGGGTGTTCATTTTTCAATTGTTTGTTGTGTAAAGTTTTTGTCTATCGGAGATGTGAGATGACCCAAACAATTATACATGTTGCGTATTATATATATATTGTATATTTTAGAATATATATGTACATATATATGCATACATATATACGCATATATACATTATATATTATGTATTATATACATCATATATGATACATGTTTTATATATAATATACGTGTTACATTTAGCAGTCCTAAAATGTAAACATTGAGTTTATTAACAGGTGGCAATCACATGGCAATGTTTGTTTACATGTGGTGGAAGGATACATAATGGACAAGAAAGTATAATTTTAGCAGGGCTTTCAAAAGTGCTCACCTTATCGTGAACGGCCTATACCTTACACTTTTAGTACGACTTTGATGTATGGAACTACTTTCCTCTCCATCGTTACCAACTTTACTGGACACATGACACTCATTGCGCCCGTTAAAATATATGCATGTAGGGGCACTGACTTTTTTCTAAGGTTTCTTTCAAAAGTGTTCACTTTATCGTGAACAGCCTTTATGCCGTTTCATTAAGCTCGTTTGATCTTGACGAGAGCTGTTGATTGAAACTCAAGCGAGCGTCGTAGTTTCTCCTAGTCAAAAATTATACTACGCGGAAGTGTGATGAGACGCGGCGAAACGAATTTAAAATTCCCCCTCCCCCCTTCCCCCTTTCGTGATGCTTCGCATTCCTCTTTCAACATAACATATTCTTTGATCCTTTGGCAATTGAGTGGTGTAATCAGATTTCGAATGTAGACGATAGATTCGGAGCCGCAATGCCAAACTGTGGCCCCCCGATTTTATCATCATCGGATTTTCTGGATTATCTCCCACTATGGTTGCAAATTTAAAGACGTATTCACTTTGAAACTAGATATATTAGCGATTTCCCACAAATGGATAGGGACTTTATGATCACTCTGGCACTGCTGACGAATGTTCCGCCAATGAGAACACTGTCTGTCTGTCTGTTGGCGTTCCGTGCTCTTCACTAACCTCACAGCTGTCAGTAGAACAGGAAGGTAGGCTGTGTTGAGCTTCTGCAAGTTGTTTCCGACTGTCGCTGTTTCTTCACGCCTCGCGTCAGGGTCAGCTCGAGTGGTCTCGTCAAATCGATTTGTAACAGTCGTGATCAAGCGTTGAGTTGGAGGGAATTAATTGTTCTTACGTAATCAATTTTCTGTCCCCCCCCCCCCCTCCACTTCCTGACGATACTAGTAGCTTCGGTTTGATGTGTGTCCCCCCCCCCCTTCCCCTGAATGAGATAAGGGGCTTTTTGAAGTATTCTTGCAGTAAACTGTCGAGTTTTCAAATCGTGTGAAATGCAAACTTCGAACATTTCACGCAAATGTGTTTTGTGTGCAAGGAAGTATAGGTAGGAAGGAAGGTAAAGGCTGTTCATGGTAAAGTGAGCTCTTTTCAGGCTCTACTTAATTTTTCTTCTAAGCCATTTATTATACTTTAATCACTTTTTGGAAAGTAAATATTGTTATGCAAGAAGTAAACACAGTGTGTATATTCCGCCGCTCTTGGACATTAATGTCTACGACTAAAATAAAGTATATTTATTGACTATTATTCCAAATGAGAGGGCTTTCAAAAGCGTTCACTTTACCGTGAATAGCCTATAGTATTTGTTACTAGTGCTGCCATGAAACAGAAGAATTTTTTATTTGACATCAAATTGTAAATTTTTTATTCGATGAAAATGGCATCACAGACAATGCTTACAAGGAAAACAATGTTTGGTACAAATTTAAAATGATTAATTTTTTGGGGTCTAACAGCCTTAGCCCTTTCAGACCAACTTTAATTTATGGTGTCAGGTGTTTGCAAACAAAATATTTTATGATGTCTGCTGTACTTAAGTCGACACAACACTTGTTTCGTTGTCACATCCAATGAGCTGTAGGCTGTACGTTCGGCTACAGTTATATGAACCAATTACGTCGTAGACCAGTAAGATGGTTTGCGAATCATTTACCCACAGGTAAGATCAGTGGTCATTGAGTTTCGCAGTATGCAGTACAGACCAAAAATTACCGACACGTGCGTAATGTACAACATTATGTATAGTTGATTCACGGTATCTTCGGCCTTTTAGAATCAAACCTTATAAAAATCTCCCCATGTATGACGTGTTTAGTAATTTCCTAAATACGCCCTGCATCACAAGCGTTTTATACTTGTGTTCATAAAAGTTACTATTTTTCCTGTTAAATTTTAATGTTATTGGTATCTTATGTATAAATTATAAAGCTTCATTGATAAATAATTTGAATAAAAAACAGGGAGCAAATACGTATTTTGGTAGCGCCTAGTGAGAGGCAGTTCTTATACAAAATATCTTTACAACTGAGTGCGCACGAATGTGGTGCATTGTCCCTCTGGTATAATCTTCCATGCTTAGTTAAGCTTAGTTTGCATGAGGCGCAGGAATATCCTGGAAGTAGAACATTAGCAGGGCTTCATAAAAGGCTGAAGTAACAGTGAATGGAATATAGGTGTAAGTCGTGCGTACGTATTGCAGCTGGGGGTCGCACACGCGGCCTGACTCCGAACATATTCCCGACGAGGCCAGTCACCGACATTATATATCCAAAGTAGGGCGGGTCCTCGGGCAGCCGCGTATGACAGCGCAAGGCGAGGTGTAGCGATTCGCGCCGAGGTCCATCACAGAGTCGCAGTTACTGTCTACTCGCGGTCGCTTGAGTGAGTGAAGAGATTTGGGCGACTCGTGACAGCGAGTGAAGTGAAGACGGAGCGGCACCGCAATGAAGGGGCGGGGGGAAACGGGAGATCCCCGAGAAAACCCGCCGACCAACGCCATCGTCCGGCACGATCCCCACATGCGGAAATCCGGAGTGACCCGGCCGGCGATTGAACCCGGATCGCCTTGGTGGGAGGCGAGCAAGCTAACCGCTCGGCCACCGTGGCCACCGGTTCGTGGTAGTGAATGTTAGGCGCGTGCGCAGAAGACGAATGAGCCGGCTACGTCATCTTTAGTTCGTGGTCTGGACTATAGGACTTGTTATGGAACGTCGTGCTGTCTGTGGGGAGAGGGTCTGGTTGTAGGGAGAAAACGACGTCCCAGTTTGTTCATAGCGGCGTGTGAACTGGAGTGAGGGGTGCTTGTCTTGCCTTGCCTTGCCGCTGCTACTTGCAGGAGACACGCCGAGGTGAAACGCCAGTTCGTCCGCCCGGGGAAAGCTAACAGCTCTCTCGCCACCTTCCGCTTTCTGTCCGTAGTGCATTTGTGGATACCCTCCCCTCTCCCTGCAGTCGCCCCTTGTTCGAAATTTCTCGGAGGGGGCAATCGAAAGTGACGACAATTTCTTATTTTGATGTAAGAGGGAAGGGTATTAGTATAACAATTATACACCTAGTAATAGTCACGTATAAGTTAAGAGTCTGATTTGTTCCATGGTTGCCACTCATCTGGAAAACTGTAAAACAGGGAAACGTCAGGAAATTTTAAAACTGTCATGGAAATCAGGGAAATGTCGCGGAATTCCCTGATATGTATGGTTATATCATTAATCGTGCACCGTTGCCAGAATCGGTTAGATGTGTAAGATCAGAAAAGTATTTTGGTGTAAAAGTGTGTTATAAACCAAAGGCACCAATCCTTATTTAAAAAAAAAAAAAAGGAAAAATGTCAGGGAAAAAAGATTATTTTTGTCTGGAATTCAGGGAAAATGTCAGGGAATTTTTCTATGGAAAAATGTGGCAACCCTAAATTCTCCCGTGAAAAAAAAAATCAGTTAAAAAAAAATTAACATATTGCAGTAATTAAGTTTATTTCGAAACTAAATCATCGGTGTTCCTCTGAAATATTTTGAGACAAAAAAAGTGGCCGCGGTGGCTGAGCGATTAGCACGCTCGCCTCCCACCAAGGCGAACCGGGTTCAATCCCCGGCTGGGTCGCTGTCGTGCCGAACGATGCCGTTGGTCGGAGGGTTTTCTCGGGGATCTCCTGTTTCCCCCGCCCCTTTATTGCGGTGCCGCTCCGTCTTCACTTCAATCACCCTCATCGGATCTCAAGACCTCGCTGTTAAGAGGTCACCCAAATCTCTTCACTCACGTCGACATTCTGTTTAACCGGCACAGCCTTAAAACAATTAGGTTAAAAATTGAATACGTATTTAAATATTCTCCTTATGCAAGGTACAGAAGTTACTTCCCAATCCGACAATAGCACACTACGATGACTATCCAAAATTTAGGATTCTCGATGGAGGTGATTTCCCCATATCCCCTACCCTTTTTCTCCAAAGTTAAAATTGATATATGGGAGAACAGCATAACAAATTTCCAAATAAAACTTCCAGGATATCGATTCATATGGTAACAAATAATATGTAATATACTAAAAAAAAAAATACGTATTTTAAACTCGTGAACGCCCCCGTTCTAGGCTGGTAAGTTAGCCCGAACTTACAACGTTTCGAGTTGGGGGCATAATCCATATCTCAAGCTGGTGCTACGGGCCTCATTATTAATTTTTATTGTTGAATGAGTTACAGGGTATGAGATAGGCGTGTCCTGGTGCATCTCATACCTATACTGGAGGGTGAGTAGCCTGATTTCTTAGTCCAAGTAATATGCGAGAGGTTTTTTTTACGGATACTCAGCATTATTACGTCTCATGAATATTACAGAGCAGTAGTATCACAAATTAACTGAATACAATATAGGCCTACCACAGAATATACTTGATAGATATACACTGTTAAAAATAAATTTCCTTCATTTTACGGAAAAATTTTCCAGAAGTGTTCGTAAACTCTCCGTAAAACCGTAAACTCTCCGTAAAATTACAGACACATTGATTTTCAGAAACGGGCTTTCCGTAAATTTCACGGAACCTCTCCGTTAATTTCCGAGTTAGTATTCTGTACTTTCCGTTTAAAATAAAAAGAGATAATGAAAATGTCTTTCATTTTCGTTATGTGGGTGTTCTACTATGTATAAAAAATTATATTTAAAAAGTTAAAATATTTTGTACTTAAGCGAGTTTTGAACCCGAGTCAAAAAATTACCAGTACACGATTTTAACCATTCACCTACTACTCTCAGTTGAAATTTGTGGTATAACTTTTATATTTATATGGAAAACACAAAAGCAAAAATTCATTTTCTTTTAAGTTGAGTGTATTTTTAGTGTTGCCAAATGTTACAGACGCCTGATGCTATTTTTTATTGCGTGAAATAATAGTTCATAGTCGCGTGGATAACCTTAACTGCCGCAGAAACGACAATTTTCTTGTTAAAGTGGCGAAGAAATCTTCGTGTAGAATCGGCATTGTTCGTCCCCGTAACTCGAAGCCAAAGGGAATGCGGAGACTTTCCGTATTTTGTATTTACGGACTTAACTCCGTTTTTTGTTATTACGGATTGCCTTTCCGTATATACACTGTACATTTCCGTAAAACATTCCATAAATATACGGACATTTTTAACAGTGTGTGTGTGAGCTTGTTATAAGTATCCACAAATAAATTATGGATAACTCATAGTTTCACTGTTAAACGTGCGTGCCTAGCTCAGTGTTATTAAAACAGAAATTATAAGATTCGCATGGATCCCATGCCCAAGATTTCTTGTAAACCACGACGGTTATAAAAACAAAGATCATCGAACTAAGCACTCAATTCGTACTGGCTACGCGGATTTGGACACAAAAGAGTCGGTAGTTCATCAGTTTTAAGAGGGCGTAAACGCGTATCTCGGTAAATAAATGTTCTGGAAATGTGAATTTTTGTCAGAAAAGATAAAAAAATAAAAAATAAAAAAAAAACAATCATCGATGACCCTATGTTTTTACTTTTGTCATATTAAGTGTAAGTGTATTCCTGGAGAAAAAAATCGTGTAAATGGTCAAATATCGCAATTTAAAACTTGCCTATTCAGTTTCCTTAAGCGGCAAGAGAAAAGTACAAAGATACGGGCGTAGTTTAATCTGTGGTCTTTCATCGCGTGTAATAAAACCCCTACGTTACAGAGCTAATGTGCACCATACAGTGTTAGGACACACTGCACGCTTTGCGCGTAGGAGCGATGAAGCACTAGGCATGCGTGTAACTGTCGCCCGTATCGCTCCCTCGCTTCTTGACCCAACGTTGACCTACCCCACGCCAGTGAAACTCTCAAAACCACTTGGTCAACAGTAATTGACGTGTTAGGGTATATCTTACTTTTCAAAAGACAAGCACTTCTACACAAATAAATACTTTTACTAGTTTCAATTTAATTTAATTATAAATTGATTAGCGGAAGTGTGCAAACACCTCAAAGCACTTGTTTCCATGAACAGTGATCTAACCTCAAATATTATCGACGTTGATTATTGATTATGATACTCGTGTTGGCAGGAGAGCACTTCAGTGTTGGAACACGGAGACATGTTTTCCGGCGCTAGCATGATCACTGTACCCCGTATTCACTCTACGGTTACATTGGAGATTGAACAAGTGCTGTACTCACAGACTAAAGATGAAGTAGACTGCCTATTCGTCTTCTGCGCATGTACCCAACTTCGACACCAATCCTACACAACTGTCAAAGTCGCATGGCCAACAGATTTGTTTATATATTAATTTTTAAATGACGAACATTATTAAATGGAAAAAAAAATACTTTGGCCAATTTGAATTTAGCAAAACTGCATTACAAATTGGTTAGAGAAAGTATACATACATGTCAACTAATTTGTTTGCAACTCCGTTTTCTAACCTAAAGTCATACCGTTTTCGCAAGACGTGTTGGCAGAAAAGCAGTCCAATGTTGGGACACGGAGATTGGTTGTGCGCAGCCAGCGAGATCGGTCTACCTCATCTTTAGTCTGTGGTTGTACTCAGCCCGCGTCCGTCTCATTGTAGAAAGGACTTCAACCCACCCAGACTCAGCGCATGCGATTGTGCACGTAACGTACACGGTTATTTTTGCCCTGTACTGTATATTGCGAAACTCATCGCCCAATGATATCCCATGTGTCTAACTGATTGGTTAACCGTTCTGCTGTTCCAGGCAATGACTGGTCGTTGTTGCTACTGCAGCCGAACACTAAGCCCACTGCTCATTGGCCGTGACAATCAAACCAGTGACCAGTTGTAAAATGGGCTTTAAAAAAATTTGGAATGTTTCAATGTAAATATTTTTTTCCAGGGCGGAAATTAAAGTCGATATTATGTTTGCTCTTTTATAAATTTGCTGAGTTGAAAAGTGCCATTGTGCAAAAATCGTCTTACCTATCCCCTCGTCTATTCTTGTGTAAAACTGTGTTTTGAACCATAGATACAATGCTGTATCTTTTCTCAGCAGATTGCTGTATTAAAACCACCGTATAGTCACCGTATTACAGTCTCAGGAAACAAAACACTCGCGGAACTTATTTGCGAGCTATTTTATGTCGCCGTCGCCATGTTTCCTTATGGCTGGGGTATGACCTTGAGTAAATTAAAGTATAGGTGTGGAAGTGCTAACTCGCCGAACCAGGTTATCTGTAACTGGGAATTCTTCACAGACAGTGAACGCACACTAGTTGCAGCCAAGAACCGTATTTCAGCCTCCAGCGTAACAGACCGAACCAGGTTATCTGTAACTGGGAGTTCTTCACAGACAGCGAACGCACACTAGTTGCAGCCAAGAACCGTATTTCAGCCTCCAGCGTAACCGACCGAACGTAACATTGAACCTCGGATGAATCACGCGACTTCTAGTTGTCGATAGTTTCGACTCCGACCAACTCCCAGCGGCGGATTGGCCAAACGTGTTTGTCCCATTCACATGTAAACTGCAGGTTGAGATCTTGCCTCGTGTATCTCGACTGCACCTCTTTCTACTCCACTGTGCCGTGCAGTGGGTTGATCGTTGAAAGCACGATCATCTCAGACGGGGCCGCGGTGGTGTAGTGGTCAGACTTCTCGCCTCTCACCGAGGCGAGCCAGGTTCGATTCCCAGCCGAATTTTCGTATGTGGGAATCGTTCCGGCTCCTGTAGGCTACTCACGGTAAAGTGAGCACATTTGAAATCAACCGTAGAAAAAGTCACTGCCCTTTCTTGAATATATTATAATGGCCGCACTGAGTGGCATGCGCCCAGTAAACTTGGTAACGACGGAAGGAAAATGGTTCCATACCTTAATGTCGGATTAAAAGTGTTAGGTAAAAGTTTGTGAGTACTTAATTTTTTTTTTTTTTCCCTTTGTGTGTTTTTTTTATGTATCGAAGCGTAAAAAAGAGCATATTTGGAAATATTTACTTTTATAATAATTTCACAGTTTCACTTGATCGACGCACGAATAAAGTGATGAAGCCCATGACAATGTTAATCTTACATAAGGCGGAAGAATACACAACGTGCATACAAGTAGATCCTAAGCAGGGCTTTCAGATGTGTTCATTTTACCGTGAACAGGCTTTACCAACGAAGTCTTGAGAGCCGATGAGAGTGAAGCAAGTTGAGTATAAACTAGCGCTGGAATGCAAGGGCAGGAGGAACAGGAGATATACGAGAAGCCACGCCGACCAGTAGTATCGTGCGACATGAGTTCCTCATGAGAAATTCCGCGAATGACCCGACGGGGAATCGAACCGGTTCACTTCGGTGGGAGGCGAGTAGTCTTCCAGCACACCACTGCGGCCCCTCGAGAATATGATGAAGTGCGAGGGAAAAGTGGTCAACATGGACAATGTATTCTGTTATTCTTTACATAATGTGGCAGGCTCTATTGTGTTACACCCCCGACCACTCGCGCTCTGCCTAATGAATTCCAGGAATCGTCGCTATGTGGTTTTGTGACGTTACTCAAGCTCCAAGATATCTGGCGCGCACTATAGACAGACCTTGCTGGCTGCTCACAATCAATCTCTCGTGTTCCAACATTGAACTGCTTATCGGAAAACACGACTAGCAGAAACACCGTGGATGGATGTGAGGTTTTTGAGATGTTTTTATACTTCTTCTGACCAATTTTGATTGCACTTAGATTAAATTCAAATTTGTGAAGGAATTTTGTTCATATAAAAGTGGTTGTATTTAGAAAACTAAGGTATAAACTAACATTATATTGGTTACGAGTAGTATAAAAAAATGGGGTTCTGACACACCTGGCTCCTGACTGGGGACACACGGATAAAAATTTAAATAAGGGTCTCATAAAAACAGCGGCCATTTTGCCAGCCAGTACCGATGGTGGCCATCGTGGCTTTTCCTTTTTCCCGGTTTCCCTTCAAAAATGTCCTTGTTACCTTAAAAATTCCCTAATCCCCGCAAAAATTTCGTGAATTTCACTCCAACCGACGGCGGCCATCATGGCAGCCAGTCCAGAAAGTGCCTTTGCACAATCCAGTGGACAGTTTGCAGAATGAGGGTAAGGTTTGCGGAATGAGGGTGGATTGTGCAGAAATTCCGCAACCCATGCAAAATTCTGCCATCATTGCACAACCACTCTCTGTGGCCATCTTGGTATCGATGACCTATGTCTACTCAGGACAATTGGCGACCAGCGGAGGATGTCAACCAGTTTGGTAGCCAGCGATGGCGGCGGGACATCAAGTCGTCACGAATGCTCATTTGTCGGATCTCGTATAACACTGCCCCTCCTGAAGTCCGTGTGTATGCATAACACTTGTAAGTATAGTTGGGTGTAATTTCCGAACCGTTCAAGTTATAGTTGCTAAATTCATAACATAGACATCAACCACGACTAGGAAAAGGGTCGCGGGGTCAAGTATGCCCTATGTAAACTTATAAGCATAGTTGCCTGTAATTCCCGAACCGTTTAAGTTATATTTGCCAAATCCATAACATAGACATCAATAATAATTATGAGAGGGGGTTGTGGGGGCGGCCATTTTGGCAGCGAGACCTTAACTTACATTCGTGTATCTTTGTGTCCCGAGCCAGAAGCCAGGTGGGCCAGAACCAATTATAATGCTACTCACACATAAACACACACACACGACCCGCTCTCGTGTACTGAAGTAGGTAGTAATAATTACAGATATACCCAAACCTTCAATGCATACTTCCAGAAAGTCGGTTAGTACTACACTCATGCAGTATGTACCGAGACTTCTATGTATGTACATAATGAGATGTCACTCGCTTCATCGCAATAAACACAGCCGAGTCCCTACATCAACAACACGTGCTAGAACGATATGCTTATTACGAAATGAATTATCCCCTTCCTTAAATGGTGTAGCAACATAGGCAGCGAGCGAATCACGACGTGACCTTGCTGGAAGCTGAGACTGCGATGACCGGTTCTGGCTTTCTGTGCAAGGTAGATACCGTATAAGTACTACAACCCCACCTCCCCCGTGTCAACATTCTTACTGGTATTGAAAGGAACTAATGCATGTACCTCTGAACCATCCTCGAGGTTCGATTCCCGTACAGACCACCACCTCCCCTTGTCAACGTACGTACCAGTATTGAAAGGAAACAATGCATGTACCCTAAATGTGCTTTCTCACATCGTCTGCTAGAGTGCACGAAAAAAAAACCACCAACCCGCACAAGCAGGCAAGACCATATATCCTATGACATTCGACAAAAGCCATGTAATTCCATCACTAATACAAATTGTCAGATTGGCCGAGCGGCCTAAGGCGTCTGATATAAGCTCTGGTTCTAGTAGAAAAGAGCATGGTTTTGAATCCCAGCACCTGACACATTTTTTGTGTACCCTATTCAAATAAATAAGGTATTGTTGTTTTGATTCCCGTTGAGAGCATATGCTGACATGTCTGCAGTCATTCGTCGATCCCACTGCCCATTAAGAGACTAGCATGTCAGCCATACATCGTCTCCGACCTGCACTTATGTACCGACCCTTTTGCAATTAGAGACAGTGATACACCAAATAGTTGGCTATAATTTCCGAACTGTTTGAGATACAACTAGCAAAAAATCATTACATTAGCCTACACACAATTACCAGTATCCCCGTCCTGCACTCGTGTACCGAAGCAGATAATAATAACAGGGAAGGGTCAGGGAGGGGTCACCCTACTCTGTTATACGAACCACACACACATACAATGCAAATGATGCTAGACTGCTCTAGTCAAACGGCCCCCCTAATGAACAGACTGAAAACGAAACCGTTACTCACGACCTACCCACTCGTGTACCGAAGCTTGTAATTACAGTCAGTCATACCCCGTATCGAACCTTCAATGCACAACAGGTGTAGTCGTGCTGATCCTTCAATGCTCACAGCTAGTCTATACCCTCACAACAACAGAAGACCGACCGGCACCTGTCGTGTACTTAGACCTCAATTTACAGCACATACTCAACCATCTATGATTCTAGACAACTGAGTACCATCGAGTGAAGAGATTTGGGCGGCTCTTAACAGCGAGGTCTTGAGAGCCGATGAGGGTGATTGAAGTGAATATGCAGAAGTGTCGGAATGAAGGGGCGGGGGAAACAGGAGATCTCCAAGTAAACCCACCGACCAACGCCATCGTCCGGCACGATTCCCACTTGCGAAAATCCAGTGACCTGGCCATAATTGAACCCGGTTTAGACATGGTGAGTAAAGAGATATCACACACTTTTTCTATCTGTCGAGCAGAAGACTTGTAGGTCGCTATGTGAACTCACTGAAAGCTCAGCACAACGAGTGCTCTGCCTTTCTGTGTACAGTATACATTACCGACCAAGAAAAGTACATCAAAACTTACATACTTGAAAGTAATTATTGCATGTAGCCCGACGATAATGGTGGATGGTCCTTGAAAAAATAATGTTCGATTCCCGTCGAGAGTGCATGTTGATACGCCTGCAGACAATCGTCAGTCCCACTGCCCATGAAGACGAGCATGCACCTGCCATGATAGTCATACTCCGTCCTCGACCTACACTCGCGTGCCGAACCGTTGAAATTACAGACAGTCGTGACCTTACCTGCATTCTTGTACCGATCGAGTCTCTTTGTTACACTTACAGGAAGCCATACTCTGCCCGAACCATCAATCCACGTACCAAGCCTTTACAATTACAAGTAGTCATACTCTTTCGACCCTGCCCGAACCGTCAATGTATGTACTTACATCATGTACCAGGCCTTTGAAATTACAAGCAGACGACCCGTCCCGAACCTTTAACGTATTCACTTTGACAGTTTACATTCAGCATTACATTTTCCACTATGATAACTGCGATGTCTACCCATGGTGACAAGTCTCGAACCCAGGTCCCTACATACAGCTGCTTGCTCTCCCCAATTGTCCACTAGAGTGTACGAAAAGGAAAAAAAAAAACAATACAACATGATACGCAAATAAAACACGTATGCATGTTCATTCGAAATACTTGCAGCCAGAGGTTCGGAAAACCTACACTGCGAGGGGGGGGGGGAGTGCATTGGCGCGAGAGAGTGTGTGCTGCTCCATTATTACCAGTCCGATGCCTTGGCTACACAACCATCACCAATGCATGGGATGCGTGTTCGGTGATGAAATATCGCACATAATGGTTCTACACACACGACAGTCCTGTAGGATAATAAATACATGCACATTGCAAAAAAATACGAATTACTCACGAGGCGCTAATACCATGCAGAGGAGAGGTATATTTTTACCTTAACTGGTGTAGCAGTGAATACCTGTAGGCCACGAGCGCATCTCGAAGTGACCTCGCTCGAAGCAGAGACCGCAATGACCAGTCCACCTTTCCGTACACGGTAGATTTATTACAGACCAAGTACTACATCCCCACCACCTCCCCTTAACAAAACACGTACTTACCGGTATACTATTGAAAGGAACTAATGTATTTACTCTGAAGGCAGTGGTGACAGTGTACCATCCTTGAGGTTCGATTCCGGAGAGAGTGGTAATAATAATACACGTCGCCATAAAAGTGTTCATTGCATGTTCGCTCACAAGACAATCGTTCTCTCGTTCGTCGAGGGGAAGCGAGTGGAAGCAAGCGCCTCCCCCCCCCCCCTTCTTCTGCCAAAAAAACATAACGAAGAAAGTAACTGCCATTGTCTACAACAGTGTTCAGACAGTCATACTCAGTCCCCAACCTGCACTCGTGTACCAAGTCCATCACACACACACACACACACACACACACTCTCATAATTGGAGATTAGTCATTTGCTTGCTCTGTATGCTTTCTTTTTCTCCAGTCATCTGCTAGAGTGCACGAAAGGAAATGTAAATATCTTCCAACCAACCAATTCATGCATATTGCACAAGTTCCATCTAAACAAGACCATACATCATATGTCATTCGACAAAATAAAACCATGCAATTCCATCACTAATACAAATTGTCGAGTTGGCCGAGTGGCCTAAGGTGCTTGATTTAAACTCTGGTTCCAGTAAAGGGAGCGTCGGTTTGCTCTCCTTCCTTGGTGGTGAATATGAATGTGTTTATTTCTCTCTCATGTTCGATAAGGATTTGGAGTGTGCATAAAGCAAGTCGCAGACACACGATCTCATTCACAGTTCGAACTCCGACTGACACTCGAACCACTTGAAAGTGCATCCTTGTGTAGGTCAGCAGCTACACAACACATACCACTCTAGCAAACCACTAACATATAGCAGTAGGTACATTGCTTAGCTAGAAGGAATTTAAAAAAAAATGTATTGTTATTGTATTTATTTACACGTATAACCAAATCATATACACATGCACATATCTATTATATCATTCAACAAAGCCTCTGGCTCTGAGTTCATCAATAATTACATTTATCTCTCCAATGACAGAAAGATATCCATCTCTCTGCAGCGATGAAACCAACAACCAAAGTTTATCAACTAGGTCATTGGGGTCTTCAGAACCACATGTACACCTTCGATTGGCAAATATTGACACTTCATCGTCATCAGTAGACTATGCATAATCGCCAGCAACATGTGTACACTTTTGCTTTGTAGTTGTCGACACGTCATCTTCATCAGTAGAAGACACATCAGCATCACCAGCAGACTTGGAGGTCACAGATTCGTTGGCGGTGTCCTGGGTAGCATCTTCGGTTTTCACTTCACATGTTACCAGTGCAGGTCTAATTTTTACAACTACTGACGATTTGTCTGGTTAATGCTCTGCAGCACTCGTAGTTCCTTCTTCGCACACTGGTTTTAACACCATGCAGGCCCGCATAATGTTATGGGCACTCGAACAAATGTTAGTGTAAATGCCGAGTCAGCAGGAAGGTTAGCCTTGTCGTGCGGCAATACATGCTGCCTGGTGCCAAGCAAAGGTGGATTACCTTTACACTTACCAATATGTCGTTGGAGAGTATCACATCTACCGAATGTTGCAACACACATATCACATGTTAGTAGTAGTCTAGAGGTGGTTGCTTTTATACACTTGCTCTGTTCATGACGACGTGCATTGCAACTTTTACTGAAGACCTTGTCACAGTAATTGCATTGTTAACCACGTAGTTGTTGATCGATCGTCGAAGTTTCACATGTAGTCGTACCCGACGGCACACTCTCAGTGGTTGGCTTCATCTTCAAGCACTGACTCCACTCTGCTGACTCCATACTGCTGATGCCACACTGCTGACTCCACACTCCACACTCACAGTTTAACAACTGTGTGTGTGAATGTCTGGTGTCGAAGAGAAAGCATATTGTAGTCCTCTCAGTAGTAAAGGAAAAAATCAGTATGTACCTATTTGCTAATTGGATAGTACCCACTCGTCAACTCTATAGAATTTACCGAAGCGAGGGTCCAGCCTGAACCCTTGGCTACCATTTCTTCTTCCTCTTGACATATCTTGCATATACTATCAGCACTCTTATCTTCTACTGCAGACGAATGACACACAGCTACAGACAATGTCTTGAAAGTTCGGGTGCAATATTCATCATCATGAGGTTCTGGTTTTGTATAGCTGCAGTCCATATTGTTCTACATCATCGATAAGTTGGTTTATTATATTAGGACTCATACTTGTCAGGAAAGAGCAAACATTGTGTGGTGTAGTTGACATATTCGATGCAACCAAAGCACATTCATATAGTATAGCATTCAATAAGCCTTGTAATGTCCTTACTGATACAGATTGTCGGGTTGGCTTAGAGGTCAGAGACGCTGGATATAAGCTGAGATTCCCTGTGTGTGGGGAGTGTAGGCTCGAATCCTACACCTGACAAATATTTTTCCACTTCCTTGTTGGTGTGTAACCTATATTAGATAAGGATTTCGTGTGTGCATAAAGTGTTGGTATATACACAGTCACAAAAGCTCTCTGGCTCATTCGCAGTTCGCCTGTCGTTTGAGCTCTGACAGTCGTGGAAGTGTATCCTTTTTTAGGTCAGCAGTTTGTACCATAGCTGTGCCAAAAAACTTGTCTTGGGGCACAGTGAAAATGATTGCATAATAGTCTATTGGTCTAAATATTCCATCAGCTATTTTGGCATATGGAAAACTTAACTCACTTGCAGCACTCGACAAAAAAACTGAACTCGCATACTTGCCTAAAGAATTCCTTCTGACTTATGCTCGACATGAAATACGGTATGTCTACACACATCTACCCACATATCTACAACAGGACAAAGACATACACATCTGTCTCCCATGTGCAGTGTGTTTGCAAGGATGTACTACCATTATGAACATACAACATTCTAGGGGTTGGTGTAATGCAAGTCGAAGAGTGTTGAAGGAGCATCCAACACTGATGCCTTCCCTTATCGTTCTAACATGTGTTGTTTGTGCGGGACTCGGATGTGTATTTATTGCAATGTAGCGAGTGACACCTCGTTATGTACATGCTGCAGGAGTGTAGTACAAACCGACTTTCTGGAAGTATTCATTGAAGGATCGGGTATGTCTGTAATTATTATTACCTGCTTCGGTACACGAACGCGGGTTGTGTGTGTGTGTTTGCGAGTAACTAAAATGGCAGTCCCCCACACGATCCCCCTCTCATAGTAATGATTGATGCCTATGTTATGAATTTGGCAATTATGACTTAAGCAGTTCGGAAATTACACCCAACTATGCTTACGAGTGTTATGCATACACACGGACTTCAGGAGGGGGCAGTGTTATACGAGATCCGACAAATGAGCCTTCGCGACGACTTGATGGACCGCCGCCGCTAGCCACCAAAATGGTCGACATCCTCTGCTGGTCGCCAATTGTCCTGAGTATACATAGGTAATCGATGCCAAGATGGCCGCAGGGAGTGGTTGTTTCAATGATTGCGGAATTTTGTACGGATTGCGGAATTTCTGCACGATTCACCCTCATTTCGCATACCTTATCCTCATTCCGCATACCTTACCCTCATTCCGCAAACTGTCTACCAGATTTTCTAAAGGCACTTGCTGGACTGGTTCCCAAGATGGCCGCCGTCTGTGGAAGGGTAATTCGGGAAATTTTGCGGGGAAATTGGAATTTTTTAAGGTAACAAGGACGTTTTTGAAGGGAAAACAGGAAAAAAGGGAAATCCAAGATGACTGCCGTCGGTAATTGCTGGCAAAATGGCCGCCCTGGCTGGCAAAATGGCCGCTGTTTTGATGAGACCTTAATTTTAAACTTTGCACCCCTGTGTCCCCAGCCAGGAGCCAGTTGCGTCAGAACCCCCTTTTTTATACTACTGGTATATGGGCAGAAGAAATAAGCGGCCTACCGCATCTTTAGTGTATGGTATGGACAGACTTGTACGTGTGTAGACTCTGATGTTTACGATGACTCCTAACTTGAGCAGAGTCTTTATCTGGAATGCTTGAGACCTCACAGGATGGTCATTTGTTACAGCTGCCCTCAACCTTCGCGAGTGCATGACCACGCGACGTAAAAATCTGTAACGCTGCGATCTGATTAAAGTCTCGTGTGAATAATGACGTGGTTATCTCGTCTGCCACGTGATGCCTGACCTTCTCGTCGGGCGTCGGTTACCACTTCGACATGACTTGCAAATTTGGTTCGGCCGACGTGTGTGTCGTCCATCAGGCACGAACACATATAGATATAGACTGGAACATTTCGCGTTTAGAACAAATAATGCTGATTCCGCAGTACAAAAATGAGATTAGATGAGATGAGATGAGATGCGATGCGATGCGATGCGATTCGTGACGACGAGCTATACTCACTGTTTCACAACTGAATGGTGATTGTTCTGCGACGGGCGCCGTCTGAGATGGAGGTGCTATATTTTTTTGAATGGTTAGGTGTTGTAGACCTCTCGACTGTGACAAAAGTCGTAAGAAAAGCAGGAGCCGCTGTGGTGTTGTGGTTATACTACTCGCCTCCCTCCACGGCGGGGTCGCTCTCGGATTTTCGCATGTGGGAATCGTGCCGGACGATGCCCACATTCTTTGTGACCTCCCGTTTCCCCTGCCCTTGCATTTCGGCTCTGCTCCATACTTGCCTCGCCATCATTCACCATCATTGGCACTAAAGACCTTTATGTTAAGAGCCGCCTAAATCTCTTTCTTCACTCACTCACATAAGAAAAACAACGTTGCTACACTCGTATACTGTGCGTGTAGTAGGCAAACAAGACATAAACGCAAGTGTTGTCTTCAAAATGTAAACAAATAGCTGTGCTTATTCTCCGTGTAAACAAACACCTCTTCTTCTTCTTCTCCGTCGAGGCTATTGCAACGCACTCACTCTTTGTCGACGCACTTTGACATTGCTGCTTCATCCTGATTGGCTACAGCTTATCGCAACGCAACGCATCGCTGTATTGTGGAACCAGCTTTAGACTAATGTTTGCAACTGGATCACAGTTTATCCGACACGCCCATGTGAACTCTTAGCCAATGGCAGACCTGCAAGGAAACGAGCTTAGAATCCCGTGCCACCTGATTGATGAGAGGCAGAGAAAGAGAGAAAAAGATAATGAAAATGAGAAAGAAAGAGAGGGAGAAAAAAAGATGAAAACGGCAGAGGGGAAGAGTGCGAGAGAGAAAGTGAAAGAGAGGTAGCTTGTCGGAAGTGAAGTATGCAACCTGGATGTCGGTAGTATCGTGCAGGTGGAGTGAAAAGTCACGTGTCATGCTCAAGATGAGGGTGTTTCATCAAAGATGCTCTTGACTTTTGCTAATGACGTGTGCTCTGCTACCACCAAACCCCACATCGCCAACCCTGGGCTGTTCCGAACGAAGGAGGGGCGAATGTCGCCAGGCTACTTTTTGTGTCAGCTGTAAAAAAATTAAATACTTAACCTCTGGCATGTAACCGTCTAGGCTGGTGCCAAACACAATTTCCGCTGACCGGGTCCTGCTTGGCGGGACCCGGTCAGCGGGAAGGTTATATATACACCATTGTTCTAAATGAGAGAGGCTACAGGATCAGGGAGGAAGCGGCAGGATGGTACGTCCGGCCGGCAGAATGACAGGATGGGTGACAACAACACACGTGTTTACATGTGTGAGTTCCCACTGTCCTGTCCTGTCCTGTGGCACTCGTCCCGTCTGGATCGTAGATTGCGCTCTGTCGCAGCAGATATGTATGTAGCTCTTCGTATTCATTCATTTATTGGTATAGTTTTTCTATGTAAGCTTAGGCATAAATCATCGTCATCAACATCCAGATCAATCATGAAATGATGTAGCCTCTTAGAGTTAGGAATTCAGGTAGAATGTCAATAGTCTTCTCCAGGTAGAACGGTCTTTGGCGATTCTCTGCCAGTTAACTCCAGCAACCCTGCGTATGTATATGATATTGATTAAATTTATTTTAATGGATTACATGCATAGTAAGAGTTACTGAAGGTGTTGGTTCATATAAAATATTTAAAAAAATTCCTTTTTTACTTTTAAGTTTTATGCTATCTATAACTTAAGCCATTCCCCATTTCAGTATCATGAAGGCCTCTCAGCGCTGAGAAAAAAAAACAATATAGTAGTGATGTAGACAATTTTTTGTGAAGGAATCCCGAAACCCACAAACGCTATCAAATGAGTGTCATATTTTTCACGTGGCGACCCCGTTGTGTGCCTCGCTTTTCTTAAACGTACCTCACACGTTTCCTGGGAATAAAATACGCCACATAATTTATCTCGTACCTATTGTTCACCTCGAAATGAATAATGTTGTTTGTGTAAAACAGTAAAGTGAGCTCATTTTTTGTTGACAGTCCGTGCCGACCGTGTTTCTGGCGAGAAATTGCATGTTTCGTCATTTAAATGTACTAATAGAAGATTGTATGAACAGCAGAAATAATTTGCAGTGGTGTTATTAATTTTTTAAGAATGAAAAGGTCGTGGCCTAGGCAGTATCTTGGCTGCGCCATAGCGTCTACGAAGTCGTCTGTGTAGGTCACGGTCGCTGTGGCGTACGCTCACGAACCCACACTGACGCAATCCTGTCTCTCGACGTATGTCAGGAACGTGCTGTGCAATTCCCGTGCTCACATATCAACAGCGTGTGTGGAAAACTTCCTTCCCGGTTTCAGGAACCAGGCGCAGTAGGCTTGGCTTGGCCCTTCCGGCACAAATTATTCGTTTTCGCGTCGTAATTTCGGATTCGTGTTAATCACTGACGATGTACGATTATAGAAAATTGACATGTCACGAGTCGTGTAGTATTTTTGTGCGTGACTTTAATGGAGTGTTGTCTTGCCTTGTGAAAAGTTGAGAACATATTTGTATTTTATTAATAATAAGTTCTCGACTTTGTTTACGAGTCCGTTGAACGCGAACGGAGTGGTTCTGCACACCCCGAAATTTAATTTTTTTTTCTTTTTTTTTTTATGTGGAGATACCGCGAATAGACTATACTCTTTAGTGTGGTGCACGCTGTTGCCTCTTCATCCTATATTAGGCGTTCAACTGGACCACGTGTCGTGGTGAACGCCCACCTTCACCTTGGCTTCTGCGCTGCGCGAGTATGTAACTGGGAGAGGCAATATGAACTGCAGTATACCTCCAAGTCCATTAAAGCTGACGGCATTGAAATTAGTTTTCACGGTTCACAGAGAAATAGTTAAGAAAACTAAATAAATGTAAAAGGGAACTGGAGCCTTAAATAGCGATGTTTAAGGACAGAGAAGAAGTTGGTCATCTCTCTCTCTCTCTCTCTCTTCGTTCCTCACGCAGATACTGCCAGTCAAGTCAGTGATGTTGTGTTCCATCTTTCCGGTAGGTTTTACTTTGCTCTCTTTCTTTCCTTGGTCGGGGTTTCGGTTAGTTTCCCCACTTCTGTTACCCATCGATGTTCCTTTATTTCCATTATTCGGCAGAAGACTGTATTCACACCGGTATACAAGTTTTGTTAATTGTTCTCATTTTGTACTATGTCATGTACTTATTGCTCCTTTTTGTAAATAAGACATTTATCAAACAAATAAAAACAAACAGTGGTGAAGTCTGTCATGACTGGGATGATTATGCAGGCATTATTGCACGCGGATCATTTCCGATCGAATAGTAGAGGAGGTAGTAAAGTATTAATGAAGTGCCTTATTATTGAACATTGTTGGAAAATTAATTTATTGTTCTAAAAAAAAAACATTAAAAATTCCGTTTAAAGATAAGCATTGTGTACAAATCTATATTCCGTCCTAATAGTACCAACCTTCCGTTATTAACCAGAAACTTTGTCGTCTTGTCTTCCATCGTCAGGGCGGAAAACTTGGAGTAATCACTCGATACCGAGTGCACAGCGCACACTCCTAGCTAGAATACTGGAGATACAGCACAGAGATGCTGTGAGCTGATGACTCGGAGCTTGTTATAGTCAACTGGAGATAGCTGAACCGATATCATTGTTCCCTCTTTACTCCCATTTATCGCGTGAGAGCGCGCTCACACAAACGCACATGTTACACGGCAGTTGAGTTATAGAGGCGCTGCTGAGATGCGCGCTCTTTAGGTATCACACCCCCCCCCCCTCCAATCCCACCACCTTTACTCATTCTATCCATAGACTAGAGATGAGGTAGACCGCTTGTTCGTCTTCTGCGCATGCACCCAACATTGGTCTACTTCAATTCTACACAACTGTCAGTCACATGGTCAACAGTGATGAAAGTGTTTGTTTACATCTTAATTTTTAAATGACAAGCACTATTGTATTAATAAAATACCCTTACCATTTTGAATTTAATCAAAAAGCAGTACAAACTGGTTAGACGAAGTATAAAAACATCTTTAAACACTTATTTACAAATCAGTTTTGTAACCTAAAATCCAAACCACGCCGTTTTCTCTAGACACGTTGGCAGAAAAGCATTTAAATGTTAGGACACGGAGATTGGTTGTGCGCAGCCAGCGAGATGAGTCTACCTCATATTTAGTCTACGATTCTATCATGTGCCGCCATACTTGTTTTTTCGTACATCACTTGTTTATATGTTACTGGAGGCAGCCAACTTGCTAGGTGCAGTCCTCCGCGTTTTATTTTATTAGGGCTTGACGTCTGTGCGACAGCAAGGTCTTTAGAGACGGAACAAAGTGCCCAGAGAAGCAGGAACTGTGAAAGGGGGGGGGGGTTGAAATATCAGTTTCCTGTCGTTTCAAACCCTCCAAGTATCCCAGCATCCGCTTGGAGAGATCAGTATGTCCGGAGCGGGGAATGAAGTCAGGCTCCCCGAACGTAACCACTGCGGCATCTCACTCGGGGGGGGGGGGGGGTTATCATCTTTGAATGTACAGTCTGTTTATATTTGGGATGGAATGTTGCCTGTGATATAATGTTGTCTGAGGCGGGCGGAAATACATTAAGAAGAAAATTCTGAAGTACAGATAAAAACAAATACATAAATGCAAGGATGCTGCGCCAGCGATAGAGCATTAACAGGCGGCCATGGTTCGTCGAGACAGGGAGGAGTTCTGTTCTGGCGCGCTTTTATGTTGACGCTTTCGAGTACGTCGTTCCGACCTGCTCGGCTTGCCGCTATCTGGAACTGAATGTAAGGTCGTGTATCCCATGAGACGCGCGTTCGCTCGTAATCGGTGAATATGGGCTATTCACGGTGAAATGAGCACTTTTGAAAGCCCTGCTTAAGACCTACTTGTATACACGTTGTGTGTTCTTCCGCCTTACGTATAATTAACATTGTCATGGGCCTCATCACTATTCATGCGTCAGTCAAGTGAAACTGTGAAATTATTAGGAAAGTGAATATTGTACAAATCGGCTCGTTTTTACACTTGATGCAATTAAGAATACAAGAAGCGTTAGAAGTAATTTAAGTTATCATAAATGTTTACCTATCAGTTTTTATTCGACGTTAATATATGGAACTACTTTCCCTTTATCGTTACCAACTTTACTGGGCACATGTCGCTCATTGCACCCATTAAAATATATGCAGGTAGGGGCAGTGACTTTTTTTTAAGCAGGATTATACAGACCTCCCAAAACTCCCGCCCGTCCGAAGGGCACGCGGTGTAAAAAGTTCCTGTGCTTGTTATATGAAATTCCTTTGGAAACTAACTGCCAAAGATTACATTGTAACTCTACAGTTGGCAATACGTATATGTACAACACATTATATTAGTGGAAAACATTCAAAATCGTTAATGTACCGCAATGTTAACAACAAACTTGAAGTCTAAGGCCGCGGTTACAAGAGTGCTGTTAAACACATTCAGCTAAATACATTCGGTAGCCATGTCTGAACAAGTTTAAAAATAGAACGTGTTTTTGCGGTTACACATCCAAAGCAGAATGAAATCTATGGGCATTCTAACCTCAACAAACATGGAACATAAAATGTGCGATATTTAATTATAATAGCCTCCAACATTTATAACTATGATCTTTTTAATTGTTATGAAATCTACACTTTTTTCTGTAATGGCATAATGGGTGGGTATTAGTACATTCAACCTTAAACGTAAGTTAACTCAACAAGTGCAGGAATTCCTGCCAAATTCAGCAATATTTATTACACTGCTTGTTTACTTGGAAGCAGCCAATAGGAGCGTAGCAGAGAAGAGAAGTCGTTCGAAACTACTTATTAAAACGGTTCACTTTGAAGGAGAAACAACTGCGATCGGAACTCGTTCGAAGGTAATGTAACCTCTTCAATATCTGAACTTGTTTAAGTGAAGTAGTTCTGCCAGCAGCCCGTGTAACCTCGGCCTCAAACACTTGTTTTTGAAGTCTCCCGCAGCTGGCGCACAAACTGCGTTACAGAGTGTTAAAGGCTGTTCGCGATAAAGTGAGTACTTTCGAAATCAACCTAAGAAAACAGTCACTGCTCCTATTGCATACATTTCAACGTGACATGCGCCCAGTAAAGTTCGTAACATTGGATAGGAAGTAGTTCCGTATTTTAACGTCGAATAAAATGTGTTAAGTAACCATTTCTGATAACTTAAATTATTTCTTTCTTTTTCTGTTTTTTTTTTTTTATGTACCGGAGTGTAAAAGTGAGCAGATTTGTTAAATATTTACTTTTCTAAAATTTCACAGTTTCTCTTTACCGACGCATGAATAAAGTGATGAGGCCCATGGCAATGTTAATCTCACGTAAGGCGGAAGAATACACAACGTGCATACCAATAGATCTTAAGCAGGGCTTTCAAAAGTGCTCATTTTACCGTGGGCAGTCTATAGAAATTCGCGTTTTTCTACGAAACTATTAAATGTGCGTTCAATGTAGACCTACCGTTCTACGTAAAGAACACGCAATTCAGGCGAGTGCTGTTGACTGATTCCAAGACGTTACGCACTTTAGAAACACCGTTTTCGAGTGTTCTAAAATGGCTAAAAATGGTATTTACAAAGCGTTGTATCTCAAAATATACGCGTCAGATACATACAGAACTACCAAAGGGCCCTGAATTAAACCTTTTTACAGATTTCCATCACTAAAATAACAATCGCATAACACGCAGTGTGACGACAACAATGCACAACAGATTAGAGCCTTGCGCGTAGTGGCGATAGCGCACTTGATACGCGTGGCAGTGTCGTCCTTATCGCTCTAGGTAGTTGGAAGCCTTAAAATTCAATATTAGTTTTACGCGTTCCACTCTAACATTTTGTGAGATTTACTCTGCTGTTTTTAGTGCCGGATAAATATCTTTGGCAAATGATTGTCGAAGAATTACTTGTATAAGCTGTTTACGGTTAAGTGAGCACTTTTTAATGCCTTTCTAAAAGGCATCAACCCCTAATAAATATATTGCAGTCTCAGACATTAACTTTTGAGAGTGACGAAATGTATACACTGTGTTTACTAGCCATATTACGATGTTTACGTTAAAAAGTGGCGGAAAGGTAGAAATTAATTGAAAGGAAAAATTTAGCAGGGCCTTAAAATGTGCTCACTTTACCGTGAATAGCCTGTAGGAATCCAGTTTTCTTTTCCATTGCAGACAATACACCGTAATTTTTTTTGATTGGAAATTCATTGGAAACTTATGCCACTAAATATTTTGGTGATCCTCGTAATCGAACGAATTTTGTAGTGCTACAGGGCCCTATATACAGTGTTGCCTTCCCCCCTAATATTGACCTATTGTAAAGGCTGTTTATTTATGCGTTACGGATTTGTATGGAGGATTGCAACTTACGATACATTTCAAAATATTAAGATTTTCCATGTTTTAAAAGGTGCGATGCAGGGGAAGACGTATCGTTCGAAGGATTAAAATAATGTACATAGTATTTCTTCCCCCCCCCCCTTTTCTTTCCCCTTCGTGCGTGCGCGACATTCAAAGCGTGGAACTTAGAGCGGTGACCTTATCGTTTAGAAAAACATCTTATTCCGCGGTTGCACCATCGTGGTTCGAAACTCGATCCGAGATCGGATCTAAGATCAACACAGAAGACTGTTGCACCATTCTAGTTCAGAGCTGGACTGGAGATCGAGATCCGAGATCAGCAGTCATCGCGGACAAATGTAGTTTTAAAATACACCAACAGATAGAACTACGTTCGATTGTTTTCTGGGAAATTAAAACAACATTATACGTACTTGAATATTATTCAGTAAAATTCGTACATCAATAATTCACTTAAAACAGATAAAACATCGCATATCTAGTTCTATTTATATAGAAAAATACGCCTACTTCCATGACGTCATATATTAGGAACCAATAGGAAAATGTGTCTAACACTTAATCTCGATCTCTCACTTAGGAACCAAGAACGAAGAATTGGAGATCCAGAATCATGAAATTTCGTTGATGCAACACATTTACATTGGAACCAAGATCAAACTGGATCCTGGTTCGGAACTAGGATCATTCGATCTCTGATCGGGGAAGATGTTGGTGCAACCGGGCATTAGAGAAGCCGGTACTTATATATGTACGTGAAACTTTTCTTCGATTCTATAGCCTTCGTCCACTCGTGTCTTCAAATTGTGATTCAGAATGAATGGCATAATTTAAGGTTCGGCCTCACCCGCCATGTTGAATTCTGCATTTATATGTCATAACTTCCTTTTCAGTGAAATAACCAAATATTAGTTACTATAGCATTATCACATTTGACCATCCCCTTCAAATTTAGTCGTCAATCTTCATCCAGATGTGATATAGTGATTGTGAAATTGTATTAATCTGTTCGTAATTCACGAAAAAAATACGGCATGAATACTTAACGAATTTTCAGAAATTATGTTTGTACTTGAGCGTAACGTATATTGTCATGGTTGTATAGTAGCAGTTTCGTAATAAGTGTCGGTATACAACTGAAATAAGCTAGAACTAATAATTCAACATGGCGTGTGAGGCCGAGCCAAGTTGGGAGTTGTGGACGGCTGGGACGCCCGTGTCGCGAGGTAGCACCAGCTGATGGCAGCTGTGTGTGTGTTGTCATATTGCAGATGTCGAGATACGGGATTGCCTCACATCCGCGCATCTCGCGCTGACGAAGGTCTGCTAGCTGAGCTGCCCCCTGCGCTGCGAGGATCTGCTGCGCTATAGTCTACTCACAATTGTTTAGTCAAACGTCTGATAACTCACCGCATGAACGTCGTGTATGTTTCCGCCCTTAATATCTCATACTTCTCAAGCATTTTATACTCCTGTCTGTTTATAGACTGTCGACGGGTAGTTAAGCGCTTTTGAAACCAGCCTTAGAAAAAAGTCACTGCTCCTGCATGCATGTACTTTAATGGAAGCACCGAGGGACATTCGTCCAGTAAAGTTGGTAACGATGGATGGAAAGTAGTTCCATATCATAACGTCGTATAAAAAGTGTTAGGTAACCATTTGTGATAACTTAAGATTATTGCTTTTTCTTTCTGTCTCTTTAATGCATCGAAATGTAAAAATGAGCAGATTTGTTAAATATTTACTTTCTTAATAATTTTATATTTTCCTTTGACCGACGCATGAATGAAGTGATGAGGCATATGGAAATGTTAATTTTGCATAGAGCGGAAGAACACACAACTTGTATACAAGTAGATCTTATACAGGGCTTTCAAAAGTGCTCATTTTACCGTGAATAGCCTATAAGGACGGAGAGAAAGTTGTTCCATTTTTTAACGTCGAATTAAATGTGTTGGGTAAACTTTTGTGACTACTGAAGACATTCTGGCCAACCGTTTGTTAAAGTGGCCCCGTTAACCAGCACGTGATTGTGCGTGAATTGCAGTTATGGCGGGGAAAATCCTCATGCCGCGATTACTACAGTTGAAGAGTAAACGCTGATTAAGATGTTAAGATAATATTCTTCGCCGTTTGCCCACATACCAGCGCATGGACAGTGGTCACGTCGAACATCTAAAGCCCAGTACACACGGGCATCGTCCTTGAACAAGAAACTGAACACTAAAGTGATTACTAGCTAGTATACACGGAATATTGTGTGATCCATGTACACGACACTAGCTGGTGAGCAAGAAAGTGGATGGTTGATGTCAAGTATGTATGATTTGGAAGCAGATTTTGGAGTTGTGGGGATAATTTGTGCATTATCAATAGCATCTGTCATAAAAAATGAATAAAAGATTTAGTCAAAATCAAACATATTTTAAGCACTAAATATTTACACATGTAGAATATCTACAGACACTCACAGAAAAAAGACAAACCTCTATTTCTTTTTAATCATGCACCGAATTATTTACGATATTGGAACTAATAAAAACTTTATCGTATTAAGAACATTAACATATCTGCTTATTGCCAGCATCAACAAAATACATGTTTTGTTTACATTCGACTTGCACAAGAAAGATGGTGAAAAAAACGATAGTCCCTATATAGCACTAGCTAGTATACAAGCTCCTGTGTGCTAGTAACTAGTATACTCGGCGGCCGTTCACATGATGCAAGCCGGGGTGTACACGAACGTGCTCACTTTCTTGTACAAGAAATATACATCCTGCCCCGTCTAACAAAGTGTTGTGGGTCCCTATTATGGACCGCTAGTTCAAATCTTATGCTCTTACTTTACGTTGTTTCACATGCGGAACTTTACAACGCATAGTCTACTGCCTTCATCACGGTACTGCCATGTGTGTAGCTAGTGCGGGCCTAAGATTCATGGGACCACCAAGACCAAACGGTTGGTTATTATTTTTAAATGGTTCGAATATTTTCTTCCCAGTTATCGCCTCTCAACGCGAGCCCGTTACTCCGCGACTACAATATACCACTTTGCACGCTATGTATGTACACGTTGCTTCAGACTAAATTATACAAACGTCAAGAGCTAATTCATTTTATGCAAAATGGGAGGAAAAAATAGACTTAAGCCGAAAGGCGATTGTTAAAGGAGGTGCGCGCCTTTAATGCAAGAAGGTGGGAAGTGCATTTATGATCATAAATAAGAAATTACGTGATATTAAATAACAAATTCTTGTATAGCGTTTAGGCGGACAAAGTTGTCAAATGGGTCCTTTTTTGTTTGGTAATAACATCCTTGTAACATTACTAGAATTTGGCGTGACATCATTGTAAAGATCGAAAATGTGTAACCACGCATGTTTATTATTATTTTTCGTCAGGTTAATGACTTTAGTTGTCATGTTAAAGGTTGCCTTGGTGTACCGCTCTCAGGCCATTGCTTCTCTTTGAAATTACTTCAATCCCCCCCCCCCCCCCAATCGTATAACTCTCCGTATGTTGATTTAACGCCCTGCAGCTATGTGCAACCTGTGGCATTCTAGCTGTGTTGTTTGTCTACCGCGCGGGCGCAGTACAAGTACAAAATTAACTAATTCAGTGCACTGTTGTCGAGTTTACCCCCCCCCCCCCCCCCCTTCCAATTTAAACTCACCAGTTTCCTCTACATACCCTACCATCCTGCTAAAGGCTGTTCACGATAAAGTGAGCACTTTTGAAATCAACCTTAGAAAAAAGTCACTGCTCCTACCTGCATGTGTTTTAACGGGCGCACTGAGTGACATACGTCCAGTAAAGTTGGTAAGGACAGAGAGAAAGTAGTTCCCTATTTTAACGTCGAATAAAAATTGATACGTAGTAATTTGTGATAACTGAAATTATTACTTTTTTTTTTTTTTTTTTTTTTTTTTTCCATCGAAGTGTAGAAATGAGCAGATTCGTAAAAGGTTTACTTTTCTGATAATTTCGCAGTTTCACTTGACTGACGCATGAATAAAGTGATGAGGCTCATGACAATGTTAATCTTACATTAGGCGGAAGAATACCAAACGTGCATACAAGTAGATTTGAAGCAGGTCTTTAAAAAAAAACTCATTTTACCGTGTATAACCTACGTAAATGTGTGTGGACTGTGATCGTGTGATGATAAGTGGAGGTTTGAACAACCGGCTTACTCAGGGCTCCGTCCACAATCAACTTGGCTCACATAACACGCGTAGCGTAGAGCAGTAAAATTCTGTATTCGGCATTGCGACGTCTAGTATTTGGCGTGACTTACTTGGTGTTATTTGCTTGGCTTGGCGTTAAGACAGTTATCTCATCTCTGGCCAATGCGAATGTTAAAAATTATAAAAGACTGCGTAATCAAACTAGTCAACTTCTGTTAGAAAACATTATTATAGGCTATTCACCGTAATGTGAGCACTTTGTAAGGCCCTTTCAACAGGTATTGGCCACCAGTAAATAGATTTTATTGCAGCTCCAGACGTTAATTTTTGGGAGTGGTGAAATGCATACACTGTTTTAATTAGTCTGATGGCAATGTTTGTATTAAAAAGTTATCACTTTACCGTGAATCGCCTATACCTTTCGTTTGCTTTTTTCTGATTGGCAAGATATGCGTTTCTTCTTTTCCGTTTACGTTATCGCCGCTTGTGTACGGAAGGTATCGCTTGTTATGCTGTGTAAGTAATGTTCTTTAAGGCCCCCGCCTACCTGGAGATGTTTTCCGCGTTTCAGTCCGAGAGGCGAAGGAGCTGAAGCGATGTGAGTATGTAGAAGCGCCGGAATGAAAGGGCAGGGGAAACGGGAGAGCCCCGAGAAAATCCGTCGATCAGCGGCGTCGTCCGGCGCGATTCGCACATGCGAAAATCCGGGAGTAACCCGGACGGGGATTTAACCCGGTTCGCCTTGGTGGGAGGCGAGCAGGCTATCCGCTCATCCACCGCGGCCCTTGCAGTTTTCTAGTCGCACTGCGTGTACCTGTCGGACTTCCAGCGGTTGCCCTATTATTTTATTGACGTAAAGTGTGTCGGAAGGTCCAATGCAGGGTCCTTGAGTAGTTTCGTGTATGTATATATATATATATTATATATATATATATATATATATAGTATATTTAGAGATAAAGCGCTTTGAAAACGTCATGTTTAGCCATTTTGGATAGTACAGTGGGTCGGTGTTTGTGATGTGGGTGAAGACGTCCTGAAGCCACTCAACAGCCCAGCTTTGCGTGAAGTGAGTGACGAGCACATAGGACACACGTTTATATAGGCTGTTCATGGTAAAATGAGTACTTTTGAAAGCCCTGTATGCACGTTGTTTATTATTCTGCTTTATGTAAAATTAACATTGCTATAAGCCTCATCACTTTATTCGTGCGTAGGTCACGTGAAACTATGAAATTATTAGAAAAGTAAGTATTTGACAGGGCAGCTCATTTTTACACTTCGGTGCATTAAAAAAAATACAGAAAGCGACATAAATAATTTAAGTTATCACAAATGGTCACCTAACACTTTTTATTCAACGTTAACATATGAAACTACTTTCCATGCATCGTTGCCAACTTTAGTGGGCGAATGTCACTCAGTGCGCCCGTTAAAATATATGCAGGTAGGAGTAGTGATTTTTTTTTTCCTAAGGTTAATTTCAAAAGTGCCCACTTTATCGTGAACAGCGTTGTGTGACGCAGTTGAGGCGCCAGGTGTATTGTGGGTGGACGAATCCTCGTCTGCACGGAGGGTCGTTGTGCTGCCTGCTACACCGGCGTCAGTAGCGGAGAGCAAGTGTAGCTAACACGAGGTGGTGGTTTACGCCCACGCTTGCTGATCTCTCTGGACTGGCACGTTGCTGGGAGACATGTGTGTGTGTGTGCGCGCGCGCGCCCGAGCCATCCGGCCTACTGGCCAGTTTCTCTCCTAACCAGGGAGCCCCGACCCAGTTCATGGGCCGCGCTCCCGGGGCCGCGGTGCCGACGTGGGTAGCACTGTTCCCTTCTGCCTTCTCCACGCGTTAACCCGTCCAAGCCACCATGTCCACAATAGTGGACGCGTTGCAAATCAATGAAAGTTATGGTCGATGATGTACGCGATAAAACAATAGCGACCAATACTTAACGAGTTTTCCTTGTGGCAAATCTTACTTGTGGAATTTTCTTCGCCTCTTTGGCGTGATTGGTAGAGATGATGGAAAATCACGAAAATGTTGTGAGACAACACTTCTTCCATGATTGGATGAACAAGGTTTTGACTCGGCTACGTTGTTTGCAGACCAATCACGAATGTTCTGCCGTATAGTATCAGAAACCTCATTGGCCCAGTGAAATGGGGTAGTAGCTGCATACATGCATGACAGCCAGTAATGAAAGAAAACTGTCGGACATGTGTACACTACGTTGAATCCTAGCAAACCGTTAACTTTCTCCATGATGAACCATCGTCTCTACTGATTGGTTAATGCCAATGTCGGAAACTAATGTATAACCGAACTGGTCAAAGGCTGTCCACGATTAGTTGAGCACTTTTGAAATCAACCTTTAAAAACGTCACTGACCCTATAGGCTGTTCACGGTAAATTGAGTACTCTTAAAAATCCTGCTTAAGATCTATTTATATGCACGCTGCTTGTTCTTCCACGTCATGTAAAATTAACATTGCCATGGGCTTCATAACTTTATCCATGCGTCGGTCAAAAGAAAATGTGAAATTATTGGAAAAGTAAATATGATACACGTATGCTCATTTTTACACTTCCAATGCATTAAAAAACAGAAAGCGAAATAAATAATTTTAATTATTACGAATGGTTACCTAACCCTTTTAATTCGACGTTAATACGTTGAACTATTTTACCTCCATCGTTACCAACTTTACTGGACGCATGTCACTCAGTTCGCCCGTTAAAATGTATGCAGGTAGGAGCAGTGGTTTTTTTCTAAGGTTGATTTCAAAAGTGCTCACTTTATCGTGAACAGTCTTTACATGTATGTATCTAAACGCGCACGCTGACAACCGCGTGCACTCAGTAAAGTTGGTAACGACTGAAGGGAAAGTAGGTCCACGTCTTAATGTTCAATTAAAACTGTTGTTAAACTTTTGTGAATACCGAAATTATTTATTTTGCTTTCTGGTTTTTTTTAATGCGTGTAAGTGGGATAAATTAATACATTTGTGAAATTTTTCTTTTCTAATAAGTTCACAATTTTACTTGACCGACACACGAATAATGTGATGCGGCCATGGCAATGTTACTTTTATATATGGCGTAGGAATACACAATGTGCATACAAGCAGATCTCAAGCATTGCTTTCAAGAGTGCTCAATTTTGCCGTGAACAGCTCATAAAATGGAGTTTTGAAAGACGTAACACATTTTAGAAAGTATTTTGAATTGGTTTTATTAGTTTATTCGTTGTTATTTCACTGGATACACGTTGTTTAACCGCTATTTTTAAACATTGTGTGACGGCCATTTTTACACCCAGTTTATCTGATCCATCAATAAAAAAAACATATCACTGAAAAGCAGTAAAAAAAAATGACTGATGAATCAGTGAAAAATGTCATTGAATCAATAAGTGAAGGAAAACGTGCATTTTTTCATAAGTTAAATTCACTGAAGTTACCGTTGAATAAGTCAGCTATTATTAACTGATTGAAACTGTGAAATTTTCACCGATTCATATTTAGAGTATATTTATTTTAAGTATAGATAGTTTAATGTGTACGTTTTGAAGTAGCGACATTAAAGAGATTGTCGTACTTTCCATTGCCAAATTTTATTATCAAAAAAGTTTTATTTTTTACTTTGACACCTTAAAAGATAAACGCACGTGCTGGGGAGTTTAGTTTTACAAATAATCCACACATTCGTAATCTCATATCAAATTTATCAAAAAAATTTTGTTTGAGTGCCTTGTTGATGTAAATGTTATGGTGCAGATTTACATTGCAATGGAGGTTTCGGAAATATTTCTAGCTTATTTTGCGTGTAGGAAATTTTTACGACCGGTAGGGAATTTTAGTTTGAATGCGGAAATTTTGTAGACACTTGTTGGCAACCCTGGTGTGTAGGCTGCACTGGAGCGCGCCATAGTACCGGGACGTACCACCACCTGTTGAACACGCCGCCTGCTTCGAGGCTATTCTTGGAGCCGCCGGACCCAGGACTTCGTAACTATAATAGGGAACATGAATCCTCGCTTAAGATACCCGAAGTCAAGGTTTTGCAAACTTGCATGTTTGCATTCATCTTGCGAAGAGCTGTTCAGACGTGTGTTATAAAGTATGTCATCCCATTTACAATACCGATGTTGACCCCCATAACTCCCTCATCCCTCGACGTAACACCAAACTATTAACGTCACATTATCATCCCTTTCACCACAAACAACTTTTGCCTGCACCATTTTCTTCTATCTTAGCAAGTGGCCGATTTATTAAGGTGGCCTGTTTTAAATGCCTCACCCGGTATACTATATTCACATAGCATACATATACAATAAACAATATTGTAGTTTCTTTCTTTAGAGGTTGTATAAACACATGTTTGATGGTGGTGGAACAGTCTTCCTTGTGTAAGTGTCATTCACGTCTGTTTATTGTCTCACATGTATTTTCATGAACACACGCAAAAAAATGGCTGTATCGTAGTGTTTCACCATCATGATTACAGTTTATATTCGCTTAAATTTATTTGTGAGGTGAAATAACCATAAATAAGCGACACATCAATAATATTACCCAGAAAATAAAACAGGCCAGTCGCTATCAAACTCTATACTAATATAATAAAGATGTAATGTGAGTTTGTTTATATGTAACGGCAAATCTCAGAAACTACAGGGCCGATTCTTATACTTATTTCATTGTTAGGAAGCTACATTCTCCCAAGTGGACATGGGCTATGTTTAATTTTTTTTTTAATCCTATAAGAAATTTCAAAATTTGTAAACCAAGTCGGAGAAAAATGAGCTACTTGGCTGCTTCCTAAGCATTATTAAGTTTGAAGTGAAGCAACTGCCTATGGAGCATCACACCCGACTATATAATATGAAGAACTGATAAAATAATTAGTACAGACACCACACAAATTGTCAGAAAAGTGCGATTTATGCTGCATATGAAAGAAGAATGTACATATTTTGCAACATTATAAAATATTTTACTAAAATATACTTTTTAAATTTAAAAACATAATCGATTAAAATAGTCTTTATTTTTAACCAAATTTAAGCGCATTTCCATTCTGGATGCTTCACAAAGCAGAATTTGCAAGAAAATCTTCGTCGTGGAATATTGTCGTTATGTTTACTATGACTGTGTAAGAAAATTGTAATAATAATAATCAATGAAAGAATTTTCATAATTATTTTTATTTACGTCCATTTGTCACAAACATTTATAGCTGAAACTGACGCAAGTAAAGTTAATTATCGAATTGATATTATACATTACTAGCTTTTACCCGCTGCTTCGCACGCGGCCCCACTATCGGGTGCTCTACCCACTGGGCTACTGCGGCCGCACTATCGGGTGCTCTACCCACTGGGCTACTGCGGCCCCACTATAGGGTTCTCCACCCACTGAGCTACTGCGGTCCCACTATCGTGTTCTCTAGCCACTGGGCTACTGCGGCCCCACTATTGGGTTCTCTACCTACTTAGCTACTGCGGCTCTTGGGAAGAAATGTAAGACAGCCCGTAAACAAAAAAGAATGGAGAAATTTTTGACAATGCATTTTTATGCAGTAATCCTAAGAAAAGTTTAATCCAGTATCTATGTATATCCCTAATCATAATTTTTAGGATCTGTTTGAGAGATATATTCTTGGGATAAAAAGTAGCCTATGTCATTCTCTGGACCTCCAACTATATCTGTGCAAAAAATCACGCCGATCCGTTGCTCCATTTTGACGTGAAAGGAGGACAAACACACACACACACATTCGCATTTATATAGTATAGGCTATGCATGGTAAAGTAAGCACTTTTAAAAGCCCTCACATCTGGAAGAATAGTAAAAAAATATAATTTATTTGAGTCTTAGATATTAATTTCCAAGCGCGGTGGAATATACGCACTGTGTTTATTACTTGCAGGGCAAGATTTATTTTAAAATGTGGTTAAAGGATAAAAGATGGCTGAAAGAAAAAAGTAACTAGGACTTCAAAAGTGCTCACTTTACCGTGAACAGCCAATAGTAAGGATTACAATGATTTTATTACATGGGAGGCGTGGCTCTCCCCTCCACCCTCCATCACTGGGTTGATAGACAGGGGTCGGTCATTGCTTCAGTGTGTATTAAGTGAGGTGAAGAGATTTGAGCAGCTCTTAACATCGAGGTCTTCAGAGCCGATGAGGGTGATTTATGTGAATATGGAGCGGACTGGGGAAACGGGACATCCCTGAGAAAACCCGCGGACCAACAGCTTCGTCCGGCACGATTCCCACTTGCGAAAATCCGGTGAACCGGCCCAGGATTGAACCCGGTTCGCCTTGTTGGGAGGCTAGCTGGCTAACCGCTCAGTCACAGCGACCCCGTGTATTAAGTATTTATAACTTTTCGTAGACTGCCTGCCTCGTGCTTTTCAAAATATATCTGGTTTGTAGGTCTCTGCTTAACTAAAAAACACCAATATTTCAGGATAAATTATTTTATCTAAATATTTAAAACATTGTCTTACATCAAATAAGTGTTATAGTCTATTTGCGGTTTCTTCGAACTTTTAAAATCAAACCTTTGAAAAATCACTCCATATATGATGTATTCGTTTGTTCCCTAAATATGTATCACACGTGTTTTACACTTGTGTTAACATATTTTGGTTAAATTGGACTTTTAATTATATTTCATTAGTAATCGTAATATTTCATTATAATTAGTACGAACCAAAACAGTGAGGGTTCGTTGGTAATGCCTCGTAAGAAATAGTTCTTATTGAGAATATTATCACATATAGTGCGCACGAATGCGGTGCGATGTCCCTTTGGCGTGATTCCATAGAGTTCGTTAAGCTTTGTTTGCATGAGGCGGAGGAATATCCTGGAAATAGAACTTTACCAGCGCTTCAGAAAAGTTGGAAGTATAGGTTGTTCACGGTTAAATGAGCACTTCTGAAAGCCCTACTTAAGATATACCTGTATGCACGTTGTGTATTCTTCCGCCTTATGAAAAATTAACATTGCCGCGGGCCTCATCACTTTATTCATGCGTCGGTCAAGTGAGACTATGAAATTGTTAGAAAAGTAAATATTTTACAAATATGCTTATTTTTACACTTCGATTCATAGGAAAAAAAAACGGAAAGGGAAAGAAATCATTTAAGTCATCACAAATTGTTACTTAACACTTTTTATTCGACGTTAAGATATGGAACTACTTTCCATGAATCGTTACCAACTTTACTGGACGCATGTTATTCAGTACGCCCGTTAAAATATATACAGGCAGGGACGGTGACCTTTTCCGAAGGTTGGTTTCAGAAGTGCTCACTTTATCGTGAACACTCTTTAACAGAGAATGAACTATACGCACGTGCGTGATCGCATCAACGCATAAACGATGCACATTTAGGGGGGGGGGGGGACGAGAGAGACGGATAATATTCAAATGAACATGGGTACTGTCAACAAAAGTTTCGAGACCTGCTCCTCTTCTAGGAACGAGACGTTGACGCCTATGGTAGGAAATACGGCAGTCGTCCGAAGAGGTTATCGCTGCTGCTGCGTGTAAATATTTAACTGTTCCCGACGGAGGTTTATTCATTTTAAAAAAAATGTCGTTATCAGTTGCCAGATGGGCGGGTCCGTAATCAGTTAATGACGTCCGAGATAGTGAGGGGGAGTGTCGCGGGCAGCTGTCGGGAATGGCAGTTGGCAACATTGAAAAAAACAATATTCGTTCGTCACCGTATTCTAGTGTTCAGTGGTCAGAAAAGTATTCTCAGCATTTACTGGCATATTACATTATTTTTTCTCGTGACATGGAATAATAGCGTTGCTAAAGTATGAAAATGGTGACAAATTACTTTAATTTGATGAGCGCGCTTGATGAGCGTGACAGTGTCGCCCTTATGAGCTAAACAAATAAGTTCAATATTCAGAAATACTTACCGATAGAGACCTGCATAATTCGCGGATTCATTTTGGGTCAAGCTAGAATCCAAAAACTCTTTTGCTCATGTTACTATTGCAATTGGTCCACGCGTTATTTAACACCTCCTGAAGAACCGTGAGCCAATAAGAAACTTGCGACAAAATGAAGGCCCAACCATCGCTTTCCGCTATGAGAGCAACCAACCAGTGAGTATATCTATCTGCGTTATTGTACACAAAACTGTGTAGTCTAGCCAGCAGGTCATTGGACTCGCGAATTTTTCCCGTCTTTACTTACCGAGCAGTATTAGTTCAGCGTTAAGACTTGGAACTACTCTGCCTCCGTAGTTGCCAACTTTACCGAGGAAATGCCGGTCAGTGTGTCCGTAAAAATATACGCAGGTAGGGGCAGCAACATTTTTCAAAGGTTGATTTCAGAAGTGCTCACTTTATCGTGAACAGCCAGACGAGTGCTAGCATACCGTACCCTTCGGCGACGTCTGCCTATAGTCCATTCACGGTTACTTAAACGTCTCTGAAGCCCTGCTAAAGTTCTATTTCCAGGGTATTCCTCCGCCTCATGCAAACAAAGCTGTGCCGGTGTCTAGAGAATGACACCAAAGGGACAGCGCACTGCACTCGTTTGCATTCAGCGTAATAATGTTTTACATGGAAACTATTTCTTACTAGCCATTACCAACACACCCACTTTCTCCCTGTTTTTATTAATAATAATATTAAATGAAATATTGTAATTTATAGATTAAATATAAGTAAAAGTTCAACTTAATCACAAATATAGTATTTTTATATTATCACGAATATAAAATGCTTGTGATACATGACATATTTTGGAAACAACCAGCAGGTCATATATGGGGTGATTTTTCAAAGGTTTGATTCAAAATTTGTAAATAACAGTAAATGTACTATATAGTCTAATCGCGGTTTCTTCACACTGTTTGAATCAAACCTACGAAAAGTCATCCCATATATGACGCGTTTGGTTGTTTTTTGTCAAATTGACCTTTCACTGATATTTTATCTTTAAATTATGATATGCAGGTTACAGTTAATAATAATAATAATAAAATACAGTGAGAAAGCAGGTGCGTTGGTAATGTCTGGTGAGAAATAGTTCTTATGCAAAATACTGTTACACTGAGGGCGCGTGACCTTGGCCCTTTGGTGTTATTTCCTAGACTTGATTAAGAATGGGAACCCCGTGCCCTAGGTCAAGAAGCAAGGGAGCGATATGGGCGACAGTAACACGCAAGCCTAGTGCCTCATCGCTCCTACGTGCACGGCGTGCAGTGTTTCCGCCGTAACGCTGTACTGTGCAGATTAGATCTGTAACATAGGAGTTTTTATTACACGCGATGAAAGACCACAGACTAAACTACGTCTCTATCTCTGTACTTTTCCTCTGCTTAAGGAAACTGCATAGGCAAGCTTTAAAAATGCGATATTTGACCATTTTCGGGATTTTTTTCTCTCCAGAAATACGCTTAGTATGACAAAAGTAATGAAATACGGACATAGATAATTGTTTTATATCTCTTCTGACAAGAAGTCGTTTTTTTTTTCAAAACATATATTTACCGAGATACGCGTATTGGCGTAAACAACTATATGCAAAAAAACCGCGGGTTCGTCCCACTCTGTCCTATGTACTGAAACGTTTTCTGTGAAATCGTTGTTTGCGCGTAAACGCGTGTCTCGATGAATAAAACTTCTGGAAATATGACTTTTTGTTTTTGTCAGAAAAAAAAATCTATGGTCTTATTTTTATTTTTTTAACTTTTGGCATATTAAGTGAATTCTTGTAGGAAAAAATTCGTGAAAATGGTCAAATATCGCATTTTAAAAACTTGCCTATGCAGTTTCCTTAAGCGACAAGATAAAAGTACAAAGATACGGACGTAGCTTAATCTGTGGGCTTTCATCGCGTGTAATAAAACTACTATGTTACAGATCTAATGTGCACAGTACAGCGTCACGACGGAAACATTGCACGCCTTGCGCGTAGGAGCGATGAGGCGCTAGACGTGCGTTTAACTGTCGCCCGTATCGCTCCCTCGCTTCTTGACCTTGGACGCGCAGCTACATAGTGCCCTTAAGGTTATTCCACTCAAGTTGGAAAACTGAATGCTTTTGATTTGGCAACTGAGTTTTTCGCCACTAGGTGAGCGATAGTGTCGCATAAGTAGGCTACCGGATTTTTTTTTCTATTTTCTACGTTAAAAAAGCAATATAATTGCAACAATAATCATAAATCAAATACAAAATAACGTAGTTAATTATAAGTGACCTCTTTGGAAGACTGCGCACTTAGCGGCAGAAATATTCAGAATACTAAACTCTTTCATCAGGATAATCGTTTTGTTCCTAACCTGAGTGTAATTAACCTTAACTTGATTAAGCTTTGTTTGTATGGGGCCGAGGAGTATCCTGGAAGTAGAACTGTGAAGTGAGTGAAGAGATTTGGGCGCCTCTTAACAGCGAGGCCTTGAGAGCCGATGAGGGTGATTGAAGTGATGATGAAGGGGGGAACGGGAGATCCCCGAGAAAACCCGCCGACCAACGGCATCGTCCGGCACGATTCCGGTGACCCGGCCGGGGATTGAACCCGATCCACCTTGGAGGGAGGCAAGTGTGCTGATGGCTCAGCCACCCACGGGCCCTGGAAGTAGAACTACAGTAGGGCTTGAGAAAATGTGGAAGCAGCAGTGAGTGTGGTATAGCTGTGCAGCGGGCACCATGTAGAGGTGGGGACGTGGGAGAAGGCCTGTGCTGGAGGCCGGGGCACAGTATTGATCTGGGCTCCCCCCCCCCCCCTTGTAGCACTCTCTTCATTCCACTTCTTCAACATGTGTGTGCCGCCGGCCCGCGTATTTATAGCGGCCTTCAAGGTCACCGCAGCCTCCCTCCGTCTTCGATCCCTACCCCCTCCCGTCTTTTAACTCTTTCCACTACAGGCCCCTCAAGGACGTGGGTCACCAAAAAAATACATTATCTTATATGAGTAGGAAGTAAATACTACTAAGCTATAGGCTGTTCACGGTAACGTGAGCACTTTTTAAGACCCTCCCAACAGGCATTAACCACTGATAAATACATCTTATTGCAGTCTCGGGCATTACATTTTGATGGTGGTGAAATGGATACAATGTGTTTATTTGTCACATTGCAATGTTTATATTAAAAAGCAGCAGGAACTTGGAAATTGGATGAAAGGAAAAAATTAGAAGGGTCTTAAAAAGAGCTCATTTTACCGTGAACAGCCTATAGTACACGTTATTTACAAATATATTTATTTCCTCGCATGAGAAAAAAAACGCATTTTATTATTTGGCATAACGGAACGTACAAATAATTAAAAAAAACCAACTCACTTACCAAAATTAGATCATTCACAGTGAGATAAGATTTCACGAGTTATTTCAGGAAAACCTTTGGAATCGCGGTACGAAATGTTTCGGCAATTTTTAAATATAGCTCAAAATAACGAAATTTGTGGAAAATTTTTATTTGCATCAGTTTGATTTTTTTTATAATTTTTCGTAAATTAAGTTTTGCTACGCATACCTTAAATAAATTGACTTGGGGCATGACTTATCCGCCATCCTTGTTAACTTTTCTGTAAACGATTTCGTTTATTTTACACGCATGTCCAAAAAAAAAAAACACAAAATTTGCGATTCTGACATGCCATGAAGCAAAAATTATGCGACATAAAATTATTTTGTGTGTGGAAAGAGTAGTGAAAAGTGGGGAGTGGGTACAAGTTAAGGTGGTTTCCCCGCGAATATAGAATAATGCATTTTTGGCGACCTGCGTGCCGTAGAGAACGGTCAACACGCTACATTTCAAGTATAATTCATCCTTTGTTGTTGTGATATGAAATAATATTTTGAAAAAAAGTATGGCAGTCGAAAATTGACTTTTCAAAAACTAATGAAACAAGCTGCAATAATTCAAATTGATTTTTTTTTTTTTTTTTTTTTTTTTTTACAAATTGTTGCGGACGCACCCTGGGCATTAATGCCCCTCTAGGGCATTAATTTAGTTTTATTTGTATGCACGTTGTGTATTCTTCCGCCTTATCTAAGCTTAGCATTGCCATGGGCCTCCTCACTTTACTCATGCGTCGGTCAAGTGAAGCTGTGAAATTTTTAGAGAAGTAAACATTTTATAAATCTGCTAATTTTTACACTCCTGATGCACGAAAAAAAAAATACAGAAACTGAAATAAATAATTAAAATTATCACACACGGTTACCTAACACTTTTCATGTGACGTTATCTATCGTTACCAACTTTACCGGGGTCATGTCAATCAGTGCGCCCGTTGAAGTATACGCAGGTATGGACAGTGACTTTTTTCTAAGGTTGATTTCAAAAGTGCTCACTTTATAGTGAACAGCCTTTACCCTCCTTTGGCCACACGCGGATATTTCGCGTGCAGGCGGTGTGACGGACGCTGCTAACGTTTGTAGGCAGGTTTCCTGAGGGCTATCCATGTATATTTCGCCCTTGCATTCCCTCCCCGCTCGTCGTAGGGTCTCGATTACACGTCACCCTCAAGGGAAGATGGGCATCCACGGATCTCGCCATCTCTCCGTATTGATTTTCAAAGTACGGCCCCCCCCCCCACCCCCTTTCACAAGGGATGCGTGACAACTTGCAATAGGGAAAAAAAAGGGGGGGGGGGGTAAAGTATAGAAGCAAACTGGATATTGCCGGTGATTTACGTTTTGCAATTTCTTATATTCAACGAAGAAATGGGAATCTTGTTAAACATATGCGAGCTCATCCACCTAATTGATTGATTTGTTCACCACCATTTGTGTTCAATAAGTATTAAAATTTAGTGATCAAATAAAACCTTTCAGACTTATTCGTTTTTGTTTTACCCTTATAATAATGAAGTTTTGTCATGAGGGGTGATGGGGGGAGGGGTAGTTTTTTTTTTTTCGCAGTAAGGGGGATTTGATAAACTAAAGTTTGGGAACCCCTGCTCTAGGAGGTATTGCCTCTATAACGTATTGAAGCTGTTCCAAAAGGTCACTAGAGATCATTTTAAATAAATATGAATAAAACCAGTGAGAAAATAGGCGTGTTGGTAATACCTAGTGAGAAATAGATCTCGTGCAAAATTATATTACATTATGTGCGCATGAAAGCGGTGCAATATCCTTTTGGTGTAATTTTCTGGATTCATTTAAGTCATGTTTGCATGGGGCGGAGGAATACCCTTGGAAGTATAAATTTGAACAGGGCTCCAGAAAAGTGCGAAGTGACAGTGAATGGATTATATCGCGTGTATCAGAATGACCGTGCATTTTTGTGGACGGTCTTGGCCCTGAAACTTGTTCCAAAAATAAAAGTTGGCACACAACGTGTTAATGTTCAAGTTACCAGTGGTTTCGTCTGGGTTTCGTCTCGTGCGCGTGTGTACAGTTACTGCCCATTCGCCGAGCCTTGCAGCCAGGAATTCGGGCCTCCCGAGAATCATGGACGTGCACTGCCACAAAAATAAATAAATAAAGGGAGCGCTACCGGAAAAATTTCCCACGAATGTTTCAATTAAAGGGAATGGTGCATGGACGCAGTGTATTTACCCTATTTCCCATATTGTAAGTCGTTTTCGAAAGGGTTTGTCGAAATTTTCCGCTCGACAAGACACGAACAATAATTTCTAACGCCTTTTTACGTTGTTAGATATTTACTGCCATCATTATTCTCGGAGCACTGATGGAAGAAAAGAAAGAATTTTTGTTTTCTGATCTTCAATCAGTGCTCCGATAAAGAATACAGTGAATTTGTAACAATGTAAGAAGGTGCTCATAATTGTTGTTTGCGTCTTGTCGAGCCAAAAATTTCGAAAAATCAGCTGTAAAACAAGTTATGACAAAATTATATAAATATACGGTTTGCGTGCACCATTACCCGTAATAGACAGCTTTTCAGATTACGAGAACATTCAGTAAATATGTTATTGTGATGCAACCCCTCCCCCACCCCACCCCCAAATAATAATTAAGAAAGACACGTTAAGGTAATAGTTATGTAAATTAAAAATAATTTTAAATAATTTAATGGTGTTTAAGTGGAGTGGAGAGACTTTGTTGGCCCTCAACATCGAGGTCTTGAGAGCCGATGAAGGTGAAGCGAGGAATGTAGCAGCACCGGAATGCAAGAATGGGAGGAACGCGAGATCCCCGAGAAAACCCGCCAACCAGCGACATCTATTTCCGCGTGCGAATTTCCGGAGCGACACCGCAGGGACTCGAATCCGGCTCGCCTAGTTTGAGGCGAGTAGTGTGACCGCTACACCACCAGCCCCTAGGGGTGGTTTAAGCACAAATGTAAAAGTTATTTGGCCAACACCCTCCTTACTACTATATAAATAGGAAAGTGTGTTTGTGTGTCCTTGTTTCACGTCAAAATGGAGCAACGGATCGACATGATTCTTTGCACAGATATAGTTGGAGGGCCGGAGAGTGGCATGGGCTACTTTTTATCTAGGAAAAATATCTCATTTTCTTCAGGAAAATTCTTATTGTAATTTTATATCATTCCTTAAGGAAAATTCTTATTGTAATGTTATTGCATTAAAAAAGCATTGTTAAAAAAAGTTCCGTCATTTCTCTTTTCTTTTATGTCTATGGACTGTCTGCCATCCCTTCCCAAGAGCCTCAGTAGCTCAGTGGGTAGAGAACCCAATAGTGGGGCCGCAGTAACTCAGCGCGTAGAGAACCCAACAGTGGGGCCGCAGTAGCTCAGTGGGTAGAGAACACAATAGTGGGGCCGGAGCACCTCAGTGGGTAGAGAACACAATAGAGGGGCCGCAGAAACTCAGTGGGTATAGAACACAATAGTGGGGCCGGGCACTCAGGTATAGAACACAATAGTGGCCGAGACTCAGGATAGAACAATGGGCCGAGCCTCAGTGGGTAGAGAACACAATAGGGGGCCGGCAGAACCCCAGTGGGTATAGAACACAATAGTGGGGCCGGAGCACCTCAGTGGGTAAGAACACAATAGTGGGGCCGCAGACCTCAGTGGGTATAGAACACAATAGTGGGGCCGGAGCACCTCAGTGGGTAAGAACACAATAGGGGGCCGGAGAACTCAGTGGGTATAGAACACAATAGTGGGGCCGGAGCACCTCAGTGGGTAGAGAACACAATAGAGGGGCCGCAGAAACTCAGTGGGTATAGAACACAATAGTGGGGCCGGAGCACCTCAGTGGGTATAGAGAACACAATAGGGGGCCGGAAACTCAGTGGGTATAGAACACAATAGTGGGGCCGGAGCACCTCAGTGGGTAGAGAACACAATAGAGGGGCCGAGAAGCACTCAGTGGGTATAGAACACAATAGTGGGGCCGGAGCACCTCAGTGGGTAAGAACACAATAGTGGGGCCGGAGAAACTCAGTGGGTAGAGAACACAATAGTGGGGCCGGAGCACCTCAGTGGGTATAGAACACAATAGTGGGGCCGGAGACTCAGTGGGTAGAGAACACAATAGAGGGGCCGGAGCAACTCAGTGGGTAGAGAACACAATAGGGGGCCGCAGAACTCAGTGGGTAAGAACACAATAGAGGGCCGCAGAAACTCAGTGGGTATAGAACACAATAGTGGGGCCGCAGCACCTCAGTGGGTATAGAACACAATAGTGGAGCCGCAGTAACTCAGTGGGTAGAGAACACAATAGTGGAGCCGCAGCACCTCAGTGGGTATAGAACACAATAGTGGGGCCGCAGCACCTCAGTGGGTAGAGAACACAATAGTAGGGCCGGAGCACCTCAGTGGGTAGAGAACCCAATAGTGGGGCCGGAGCACCTCAGTGGGTAGAGAACACAATAATGGAGCCGGAGCACCTCAGTGGGTATAGAACACAATAGTGGAGCCGCAGTAACTCAGTGGGTAGAGAACCCAATAGTGGGGCCGGAGCACCTCAGTGGGTATAGAACACAATAGTGGGGCCGGAGCACCTCTCACCTAGAGCACAAAATAGTGGAGCCGCAGTAACTTAGTGGGTAGAGAACACAATAGTGGCTTAGTGTCACAAAACTTCATTATTTATCCCTATAAACACGCGCGAAGCCGCTGGTAAACATATTGAATGGTCGGTCAGTTATCGGTTGCTTTAAAACAGCGACTAAATACGGGATGGTAGTTAGCGCCAGCTGACAAACCGTTACAGCAACTGAAATCTCCCGAATGTTGCATGCCCTATCAAAATTTTATTTAATTTTTTTTCAAAATAAATCGAATTGCAAAGTCGCTGAGAAAAAATATATATAATTCAGAGATGACGACCATTTCTTCGGGAGGATCCATCGTGTCTAGAACAGACGACTGTAGAAGACAAATCGCGTGGTAGTTTACATGTTTCTGTACGTGACCGACTCCTCTTAAGGGTCCTATGTACCTGAGCGTTCAAGGTCAAGAAGCTAGGGAGCGATACGGGCAACACTAACACGCACTCCTAGCGCTTCATCTTTTTTTCTAAATTACCTTATTCTAAGTGTTATGTGAAGTTAAGGCCCGAAGGTAGGACGGGATTTTATTGCGTCTCAGGGCTAACCCCTTACGCCTACAAGAAAGGAAAATCATGAAAGGAGACATGCATCGCGGCAAAGAGGGATTGGGCAGCCATGGCCTGCACTTTGGGGCCATGGCTACCTCCCTGAGTGTACTTAGAGATAGTCTTAACTATGAAGAGCAAGGGAAAAACCAAGAGAGACGCAAAAACCCTTGCGACAGAGAAGTAAAAAATTTCAAAAATTATTGCGTGCATTAAATTTTCTTATATTAAATAGAATGCTACAGGATACAGAGTGTTTGGAAAACATGTTCGTAATTAATAGAGTTGGAAAGACTAATAGAGAGGGGGCGGGAGTTTTGTTTATTCTTAATTTGATGCCGGCAGTAACCAGAGAGGTGTTTGGGCGCCTCTCAGGTGGGAGGAGTGACGCTATTGGACCTCTTCCCCACGATCTCTTCTATGAACCTGAAAACTAAAGGAGAGAAAGTGAGCTGCCAGTAAGTGTCAGCAGGGCTGGCTCTTACTTACAGGTTTCTCACCAATTGAAGCATCGAACCACACGATGTTGCAAACCTCTACCTCTCGGCAGAGGCGGCCTTGGAATCAGCTGCAGCACAGGGCCAAGCCTGTTAGCAACTACTGGGATGAGAGGTTAAAACTAGGTTAACCTAAATATCCGAGATTAAAAAACTTAAAAGTAAAGTTGATAATAATACATATAGTTAGTTAATCAAGACTGAGCTGTCCCTTCGGGGCTGCTCAGGTTAAACTACTGTTTAGATATAAGAGGCTGCGCACGGTCTATAATGATTGGCAAGGCAGTGTGTTACACGCAGGGCTAAGGGGGCCTGTGAGCGCCCAGCGCCTCCTCGCACCTACGCTCAAGGCGTGCTGTGTTACACGCAGGGCTAAGGGGGCCTGTGAGCGCCCAGCGCCTCCTCGCACCTACGCTCAAGGCGTGCTGTGTTACACGCAGGGCTAAGGGGGCCTGTGAGCACCCAGCGCCTCCTCGCTCCTACGCTCAAGACGTGCTGTATTTCACGCAGGGCTAAGGGGGCCTGTGAGCGCCCAGCGCCTCCTCACTCCTACGCTCAAGGCGTGCTGTGTTACACGCAGGGCTAAGGGGGCCTGTGAGCGCCCAGCGCCTCCTCGCTCCTACGCTCAAGGCGTGCTGTGTTACACGCAGGGCTAAGGGGGCCTGTGAGCACCCAGCGCCTCCTCGCACCTACGCTCAAGGCGTGCTGTGTTACACGCAGGGCTAAGGGGGCCTGTGAGCACCCAGCGCCTCCTCGCTCCTACGCTCAAGGCGTGCTGTGTTACACGCAGGGCTAAGGGGGCCTGTGAGCACCCAGCGCCTCCTCGCACCTACGCTCAAGGCGTGCTGTGTTACACGCAGGGCTAAGGGGGCCTGTGAGCGCCCAGCGCCTCCTCGCTCCTACGCTCAAGGCGTGCTGTGTTACACGCAGGGCTAAGGGGGCCTGTGAGCGCCCAGCGCCTCCTCGCTCCTACGCTCAAGGCGTGCTGTGTTACACGCAGGGCTAAGGGGGCCTGTGAGCACCCAGCGCCTCCTCGCACCTACGCTCAAGGCGTGCTGTGTTACACGCAGGGCTAAGGGGGCCTGTGAGCGCCCAGCGCCTCCTCGCTCCTACGCTCAAGGCGTGCTGTGTTACACGCAGGGCTAAGGGGGCCTGTGAGCGCCCAGCGCCTCCTCGCTCCTACGCTCAAGGCGTGCTGTGTTACACGCAGGGCTAAGGGGGCCTGTGAGCGCCCAGCGCCTCCTCGCTCCTACGCTCATGGCGTGCTGTGTTACACGCAGGGCTAAGGGGGCCTGTGAGCGCCCAGCGCCTCCTCGCACCTACGCTCAAGGCGTGCTGTGTTACACGCAGGGCTAAGGGGGCCTGTGAGCACCCAGCGCCTCCTCGCTCCTACGCTCAAGACGTGCTGTATTTCACGCAGGGCTAAGGGGGCCTGTGAGCGCCCAGCGCCTCCTCGCTCCTACGCTCAAGGCGTGCTGTGTTACACGCAGGGCTAAGGGGGCCTGTGAGCGCCCAGCGCCTCCTCGCACCTACGCTCAAGGCGTGCTGTGTTACACGCAGGGCTAAGGGGGCCTGTGAGCGCCCAGCGCCTCCTCGCTCCTACGCTCAAGACGTGCTGTGTTTCCGTCCTTACGTTTTACTATGTAAACAGTATGGTTTTATTACACGCGATGAAAGTACACAGATCAAACTACCTGCGTATAGTTGTACTTTTTTCTTACCGTTTAAAGAAACTTCATAGGCAAGCTTTAAAAATGCAATATTTGACCACTTTCACGATTTTTTCTTCATTAATACACTTAATATGATTAAAGTAAAAAGATAGAGATATAGACAATAGTTTTTTTATCCTTCCTGGCAAAACTTCGTATTTCCAGAACATTTATTTACAGAGATACGCGTTTAGGCGCAAACAACGATTTCACAGAAAAGTTTCGGTACATAGGACCCTTAAGATCATATTTCTCTTTTTTTTTTTTTGGACTGTGGTTATCTGAGAGAGGTTTCGAAAAATGCCCACTTAATACAGTTGTTAGTTGTCAAATCATTATAGTTTTTCAAAATTTTACACTCAAATTCCGACACAGGAGTGTTACAGGAAGGTTCAAAAAGTAGTATTAGAGTCTAAACGCGGCTTACTGCATTTGTGTTACAAGCTACAAAAGGAACAAAAAAAAAAACTTTTCCTCTACAGTTTGTGGTTGAAACTATTTATTAAATGAATGTTAACTGCTTCGCTTGAATGAACAAAATTATATTTTTACGACAAGTCTGACCCCTATTTTCAACAAAATTCAGAGTGCCAATACTTGCTCACCTGTTTATAAATCACACTCACGCTGAATTAGTATGTTCTGCACACCATACAGATTGCATTAAATGCAATTTGATTGGAAAAAAATGTCTAGGAGCAAAGCCTAGTTTGCTGCAGAATTCCGGAAATTGAAACTTTTGAGTGTTATATTTTGAAAACTAATGATTTGAATACTAATAACTGCATTAAGGGGGCACTTTTCGAAAGTTCTTTCAGATAATAAAATAATTTAAAAAAAGAGAAATATGACCTTAAGGCATAGTGCGCAGGCTACACCTTGCTATAGGCTATTCACGGTAAAATGAGCACTTTTGAAAGCCCTGCTTAAGATCTACTTTATGGACGTTGTGTATTCTTCCGCCTTATATAAGATTAAAATTGTCATGGGCTTCATCACTTTATTCATGTGTCGGTTAAGTGAAACGGTGAAATTTTTAAGCAAGTAGCTATTTAAATAAATCTGCTCATTTTAACGCTTCCATGCATAAAAAAAACAGAAAGCGAAAGAAATAATTCAAATTATCAGATATGGTTACGTAACCCTTTCTATTCGACGTTATGTTATGGAACTACTTCCCATCTATCGTTACCACCTTTACAGGGCGAATGTCACTCAGTGCGGCCGTTAAAATAAATGCAGGTAGGAGCAGTGACTTTTCTCTACGGTTGATTTCAAAAGTGCTCACTTTGTCGTGAACAGCCTTTAACTGGCTGGAGCCAACCTCTCGTTCCGGAAGACAAGGACGAAGGAGAACTTGGCAGCTGCGTGCGGCCGACCATCGAACGGCCTATAAAAGCCCCCCCCCCCCCTCTCCTACCTCTACTCCTCCACAACCACCTCCTTTCTCCCCTAGGGCGGACAATTTCTAAATTCGTACGACCGAGCGACCACTCGCGCAGGAACTCGCGTAAACCTGGGTGATTTACAATTCGGGTGCCGCGGTGCGCGGCCAGCGGTAGTAAATTACCTCACCGACCTCAACTTACGTGTTGTATGCGCCTCGTGGTTGTCCGCTGTCCGTTCCGAGACGCCCTTGTCCGCCCCTTAATGAAAACAGGGAGAAAATGTGTGTTGGCAATACTTAGTAAGAAATAGTTTCTGTGGAAAATAATATCAGACGAAAGCGGTGCTCTGCCCCTTTGGTGCAATTTTCTATTCTTGTTTGCATGAGGCGGAGGAATAGTGTGACAATAGAACTCAGTCAGGGCTTGAGAAAAGTTGGATGTAACCGTGGATGGACTACACTTGTATTCTCTCTTCTCGCTGATAAAGAGCACGGTTCCTACCTATCTATCTCCTGCAGCAATTTTCTATTCTTGTTTGCATGAGGCGGAGGAATATTGTGACAATAGAACTCAGTCAGGGCTTGAGAAAAGTTGGATGTAACCGTGGATGGACTACACTTGTATTCTCTCTTCTCGCTGATAAAGAGCACGGTTCCTACCTATCTATCTCCTGCAGCAATTTTCTATTCTTGTTTGCATGAGGCGGAGGAATATTGTGACAATAGAACTCAGTCAGGGCTTGAGAAAAGTTGGATGTAACCGTGGATGGACTACACTTGTATTCTCTCTTCTCGCTGATAAAGAGCACGGTTCCTACCTATCTGTCTCCTGTAGCAATTTCTAATGATGCATGTAACAGTTTTGAATGATTACCTGTCGAAAGGGTTTTTTACGGTGTTTTTGCCGGTTTTTCCCTTTATCAGTCTTCTTAGTTATACTAGTTTATAGGCTGTTCACGGCGAAATGAGCACTTTTTGGAAGCCCTGCTTAAGATCTATGTGTGTACACTTCGTGTATTCCTCCGTCTTATGTAAAATTAACATTGTTATGTGCATCGTCACTGTATTCACGCGTCAGTCAAATGAAACTGTGAAATTATTAAGTAAAAGAATTTTACAAATCTTCTCATTTTTACACTAGAGATTCATTAAAAAAAGAAAAAAAAAACATAAAATGAAATAATTAATTTTAAGTTATCACAAATGGTTACCTAACACTTTATTCGACGTTACGATATGGAACTACTTCCCATCCATCGTTACCAACTTTACCGGGCGAATGTAACGCAGTGCGCCTGTTATAATATATGCACGCTGGGGCAGTTTATTTTACCATTGTTCATTTCTAAACTGCTCACTTTATCGTGAACAGCCTTTAGCTATAAGTACTCTCAGGGAGGTTGCCATGGCCTTGCATGAATTCCTTCCCTTGTAAAATATTTCATTTTATAATAATTTCACATTTCACGTGACCGACGCGCGAATGAAATGAGAGTCCCGTGGCAATGTGAGACCGCGTCCGAATTGGCACTTTTAGTTTACTAAAAGTTCATGTGACCTGAATTAGTCGTCCAAAATGATGACATAGTTGGTATTTTGGTATTTAGTTTTTAGTTTTCAGTATGTAACGAAACTGACTGTAAATAACAGATCTTCACAAAGTTTCATATCTGTAATATATTTACAAGTTTTCTAAAAGTGGTTAATGTCAGCGCCCCTCACCTTTCATACATCTGCAATGTAAGTGATGCAGTTACGGAATAGCATTTCCTTGTGATATTAGTCTTCAGTAATAAGTATAGAGGCGTAGACTCTTTGAGTTTTTGTTAACGTTCACTTGTAGGCTACGTTTTGAGATGTTGTGTCATATGGAACAGATATAACAGTAATTGTTAGTTGTAGTCTGTCAATCACGTGCTGCCAATCCTTGCATTGCATTGCATTGTGAAGATTTAACTCGTCAGTTTGTTGTCTAGTTTTCCTTACTTGTAATGTCATTTTTTGGCGTGACTTACAGGTACGCAACTGATTTCTGAACAAGTGTTGCCAACTATAGGCTGTTCACGGTGAAGTGAACACTTTTGAAAAACCTCTCATTTGGTACAATAGTCAATAAATATATTTTGTGTTAACCTCAGACGTTAACTTCCGAGAGCGGTGGAATATATACGCTGGGTTTGTTATATACTTACAAAGCAATATTTATTTAAAAGTATTTAAAAGATGAATTAGCAGAAAGGAAAAAAGTAACTAGGGCTTCAAAAGTGCTCACTTTACCATGATTAGCCTATAGCACGTTTGCAAGTGTGCTCGTGTGTGAGTACACGAACGAGAACCATATGAATGAGGTTCGGCCCTATCGCCAGACATAATCCATTCATGTTTACTTCAGCCTTTTCTGAACCCCTGCTAAAGTTCTACTTCCAGGATATTCCTCCGCCTCATGTAAACTAAACTTAACAAGTCTGGAGAATTACACCAGAGGGACAACGCACCGCGTGTAACAGTATTTTGTATAAGAACTATTTCTTATCAGCCGCTACCAACATACCTATTTTCTCTCTGTTTTTATTCAAATTATTTATAAATGAAGCATTAGAATTTATAGATAAAATATGAATAACATTTCAATTTAACAGGGGAAAAAAAAGTAACTTTCATGAACACAAGTATAAAACGCTTTTGATACATGGCATATATTGGAAATAACTAAACACGTCATGCATGGGGAGAGTTTTTAAAGGTTTGACTAGAAAAGGCTGAATAAACCGTGAACGTACTATATCAAATCAGCTTTGCTCCCTTTAGAAGACCCAAAAAAAACCATTTAAAAGTCGGGCGCGAGCATAGCGGAGTTTGTAGTTCGTTGCCGGCTAGAAATTTTTATCTCGGATATGATTGGATGCTGCTGCTTTTTAATCCGACAGCTCCGTTACAAAACAACTTCGCAAAATTTAAAGACTATGTCGTTTTCCATGTAGCGAACGGAGAAGTTTCCATATGATAGTAAGTTGTGTTTGCAACGAATCTCCCTGCCCCCCCCCCCTCAAAATCCCTCCCCCCCCCCCCCCCCCATATGTTCCTGATCGCTCTCCAGCACTTATTTGGAAATTTGATGTGTAAAGATACTACCACGTGCTTACTCTTAGCAGCGCTCAACATGTCTGCATTTCCGCGCGTTGTGGAATACTTCCGCTGTAGCGAACTTCCCCTTAAAAAAAAAAAAAATCCTGAATAATACTTTTGTTTGAAAGACCTGCCTTTAAAGTAAACGCACTGAGGCGAAATTTCTTTAACGTGGGATTTCCTATTTAAATTTCGCAGCTTCCGGCAGCGTTCGGCTTCACGCCTTTCGCAGAAATTCTTCGTTTTCGCGTCATACTTCCCGATTTTTAGTAATTACTCACGATGTACGATTTTACGAATTGATTAATATTTTTGAGCTTAATTTTAATAGTGTGTTGTCTACTTGTTGTAAAAAGTCGAGGATGTATTTATATTTTATCAATTCATTCTCGCATTTCTGCAAGTAGGAAATAACACACAGTGAGAATTAGATATTAACGTATTAAACAACTATAGGCCGTTCACGGTAAAGTGTGAGCACTTTTTGAAGCCCTCACAACAGGAATAATAGCAAATTTGTGTATTTCAATGTTAACTCGGATGTTCACTTTTGGAAGTGTTGATATGTATACACTGTATTTATTAGGTGCATGGCAATTTTTACACCAAGTGGCGGAAAGATAAAAATTGGCTGACAAGTAAAATTGACAGGGGCCTTAAAAAGTGCTCACTTTACCATGAACAGCCTATAGTAAATTGTAAGATGATTTACTCAAAAATGTGATTATAGAAGATTATCTAAATGCCTTGCCCATTAATAGAGACGCATTATATTAACTAGTAATAAATATTAATCCAACTATTAACCCAATACAAAATTGCATATATTAATTAGTTCTCAGCTTCTAATCAGAACCAGGGACCACCTATTAACAGTCAGGTACTAACATTCACACAGGACCATGAAATGTAATGCTTCTATAATGAAACTTTTTTTCGATAATGGCTCTGACTCTTATGTTATGACACTAAAACAAACCATTTCTGTATACAGCCCATTCACGGTTACTTCAGCCTTTTCTGAAGCCCTGCTAAAGTTCTACTTCCAGGATATTCCTCCGCCTCGTACAAACTAAGCTTAACTAATCCTGGAGAATTACACCAGAGGGACGGCGCACCGAATTCGTGCGCACTAACTGTAACAGTATTTTGTATAAGGACTGTTTCTCACTAGGCGTTACCAACATATCTATTTTGTCCCTTATTTCTATTCAGATTATTTATAAACGAAGCATTATAATTTATGGATAAAATATTAATATTTCAATTTAACAGAAAAAAAAAGTAACTTTTATGAAACAAGTATAAAACGCTTGTGATACAGGGCTTATTTAGGAAATAACTAAACACGTCATACATGGGGAGATTTTTCAAAGGTTTGATTCAAAAAGGCCGAAGAAACCGTGAATGGACTATAAGGGGTGACCCAGACTTTTAACGCCGGTGTACATAAATAGTGATGCGCTGTGGAGTTGAAAAGCCTGGGTAGGCAGGCAGGCAGGCAGGAGGGACCGCATGACAGCGAAACGCGGCCGATTCGCAAGTTGATAACCTCGCACGTGACCCAGTTCCACCTCGAGCCCGAGACATCTACCAACCGCGCGCCGGTCGCCTACGTGATTCCGTGTCACTGTAATCGCCAGATAACATGACCCAGTGAATGCAATGCCTCACACTCACTGCCTCCTTGATGTGCCCGCCACTGCCTACTACATGCACGCGGCTCTATCTCTGTTAACAGGCTGCTCGCGATAAAGTCAGCACTTTTGAATTCGACCTTAGAAAAAAGTCACTGCCCCTACCTGCACTTATTTTAATGGTCGCAATGAGTGACATGCACCCAGTAAAGTTGGTAACGATGGAAGGGCAAGTAATTCCATATATAAACCTAGAACAAAAAGTGTTAGGTAACCATTTGCGATAACTTAAATTATTTCTCTCTCTTTCTGTATTTTTTTTTAATGCATCGGAATGTAAAAACGTGCCTATTTGTACAATGTTTACATTTATAATAATTTCAAAGTTTCACTTGACCGACGCATGAATTTAGTGATGAGGCCCATGGCAATGTTAATTTTACATAAAGCGGAAGTGTACACAACGTGCGTATAAGTAGATCTTAAGCAGGGCTTTCAAAAGTGCTCATTTTACCGTGAACAGTTTATAGAGCGACAAACTTCGACAGCAGGTTCATTACAAAAAAGAAGGCGAGTGAGTGAAGAGATTTGGACGGCTCTTAACATCGAGGTCTTGAGAGCCGATGAGAGTGATCGAGGTGAGTATGGAGAGAAGTGCCGGAATGAAAGGGCGGGGGGAACGGGAGGTCCCCGAGAACACCCGCCGACCAACGGCATCGTCCGGCACGATTCCCACATGCGGAAATCCGGAGTGTCGCGGAGGGGGATTGGAAAAAGCAGTCGAATCAGTTGTATCTGTCAGTAAAAAAACATTCATTCACTGGGAGTCATTTGATAAACTACTGCCGACTGGATAATCAAGTAAATGAACTGGCAACGAGTGACTTAACGGCTGTGGAATTCTCGACATTCAGTGGGAATCACAAATAAATCAGTAAAATTGAGCCACCATATTAACTAATTATCTGGAATTGATTATCAGTCGCGTGAATTTTCACTGTTTTCACTGATTTACTTCAATTCTCGCTGTTTCATGTTTAGAGTGTACTGAAGAAATTATTAAAGATGGAAAATAGAGTGTCACGTAGAGTGTAAAGTTAATTGGGACATGCGGATTAATTATTTATCTTTCAAATCACAAGTTTGTTCCAGCATAATGAACATAAACTCTCAATAAAGGGAATAACCGTGATTATTCCAGTGAAATAATTTGATGACAGTGAGACAGACAGGTGCTGTGTTATATTTGCTCCATTGCACATTACCCAGACACTCAGTGTTCCGTTTTGAATGTTTTTGCCAATATCCTATTATATATAACTAGGGTACCCAGTCCTCCAGTGTCGACTTCTAGGGTGTGTTCCGTCCTTACGATTCACTTCGGACTTTAGGTCGCTTATATGTTTTCGTGATTAACTTGCTACCGAAATTGTCGTTCTATATTATATACACCATATATGTACATTTCAGGGCTGGATTAACCATTAAGGAATGTAAGCACGTGATTAGGGACGCAATAGAAAAAAAAAGGGGGGGGGGGGCATCAAAGAAACGGTAGATTGCCGGATTTACCACGAAATTTGCTATGCAAAACTTCAAGCCGTGCAGCTGAAACATAGTTCACAAAAATACATCCAAATGTGTTACGTAAGATTAGCTCTGAGGATCTGATGAAATATTTTTAATATACAAAATGTAGGAGAAAAGTTTTGAGATATAAATGAAACGGAAGTATACAAAAATAATAATTGCTTTCCATCTTAGTGTATTTTTTGTTTCGTTTATAGAATAAAATTTTAATTTACATGTTATGGCATACATTTTGAGTTCTATGTAGACTACGGAGGCACCAATATCGTAGGTGCTTTTGGCCTCTACGGGTTTTAATCAAACCCTGACACGTTTATATATTTCTTTGTCAAACACACATATCAAAATTCCAAGTTTACTCCTCTGCTAATAATTTCGGTTATATAGTGAGCTTGAAAGTTTGTTGCCATAATGTTGTATAGCCCATGCTAGGTATCAATGCTTTCGTTTTCAAAATACAATCCTTAACATCGACGAGGTAAACATAAAAAATAAAAATAAAAACGAAGACATGAACGTAATACATGCATGCAAAGAGATAAATTACAATTTATAAGTTAAATGTGAAATAAGAATTAATCTCAAAGGGATTTCAGTGCATTAAGTGATATTATATATATATATATATAAGGAAAAAAGAAATTACCTGCATTTGTTAAGCTTTCTGCAATATTCCGCGCCTTCATGTAGATCATGCTGTTCTCAAAATTGTTCTTGTCAGCAGTTTTTTGGTTTGCCAATTTTCCATGACATTTATATTTATTTATGTTACTACTTGTTTTTACGTGCGGCGAAGTTAAAGTGACGTTGCCGTGTCTTCCACTTAACTACAGAATATGGTAATAAATTTAACAGTAGAAAAGAAACAAACATGCTAATTTGAATAATTTAAACACTTATATATTTTTGAGAAAAAAATCTGAACTACCAGGGTATCATTTCGTCGTTGAATATTGTACAAATGCAGATTTTCAATTAATTTTATACCTTAAGCTGGACTCACAACCATCCGTTTCATCCGTCAGTCGCCCGTCCGTCCGTTGGTCACGTGATCTTCAATCAATTGTAGGGCAACTTTTTTTTCTATCCGTCAAGTATATCTCAAACTTTAACTTCGACGGACTTGTAATATCGTTCCTTGAAAATGGCTTTCGGAAAACCGTCACTTGTTTACGTCTGAATATTTATCTTTGTAAATACACAAGGCAGTGAAGTTGTTTACTTTTTTACCTTTCACCTATGAATTGAACTGAAGATATGACTTGTAAATTTTCAAATTTTCGGAGTAAATACTGATCAATTACGTTAGGAAATAGAATATATTTATTACATCGATAGGAAACATTTGTCTGTGCGCGAGAAATTTAGTGTTGTTGGGTGGTAACATTGGACATTTTCTGGCCCGACGGATCGAAGGAAGACGGACTGTTGTGAGTCGCTTTCAATTGACGGACGAAAAAATCGACGGATGGCTGACTGACGAAAGTGACGGATGGTTGTGAACCAAGGTTAACTGAATATTACCTAACCTTCAAGTAATATTATCAGAAAGAGGCTATTCATTATTTTAATTACAACATTAGAAGGTGGAAGGAAATTAGTTCCATACCTTAGCGCCGAATTGAAAGCGATAGGTAAAAATTTGTGACTTCTGGGATTATTAATTTTCCTTTCTCTTATTTTTTAATTCATATAAATATAAAAATTAGCACATATGTAACTTAAAAAAAAAAAATATCGAGTTTCGCTTGACTGACGCGTGGCTAAAGTGATGAGGTCCGTGACAATGTTAATTTTACCTGTGGTGGAAGACTACAGAATGTGTATACAAGTAGGTCTGGTTACCGTGAGCGGTATATACCCGTATTGCATTATGAAACTCCACAGTGCACGAGAAAAGGGCATGACGAATGCATAACCTCAGAATCAATAGTGTAATGAGCTGATAAAGAAACAGGAACAGTTCGGATTATACATCCTTCTAGAGGGCAGCACTTACCGGATCACTGATTCAGCGTCGGGAAGGGCTGAAAGTCGTCAATGAGAAATACACGAGACCTTTTTAGGGTTTTCCGCCTCATAGGGTGGGGGCCGGAGTCAATTCCGGCAAGTAGATAGCTGGGCTGAACGCATCGTGGACAGCGAGGTCATTTCTAGATGGAGCAAGCTGATGGGTGAAGCAGGGACGGAGCGGCCGTTGCCTGCGGTATATAGGGAACCATCCCAGCAACCTAAAAATGAGGTAGACCGATCTCGTTGGCTGCACACAGCCAATCTCCGTGTCCCAACATTGGACTGCTTTTCTACCAACACGTCTAGTGCGAATGGCGTGGTTTGAATTTTATGTTAGAAAACTGATATGTAAACAAGGGCTTAGAGATGTTTGTATATATTCTCTAACCAATTTGTAATGCAGTTTGATTAAATTAAAACTGGTAAATATATTTTGTCCACATAAGTGTGCTTGTCATTTAAAAATTAATATATAAACAAACACGTTCATCAGTGTTGGCCATGTGACTTGGACAGTTGTGTTCCTTTACGGTAGGTCAGTGTTGGGTACATACGCAGAAGGAGAATAAGCGGTCTACCTCATGTTTAGTCTATCCCTAAATCAGGATGGCGGGACCGGGATTTGAACCCCGACCCTGCCGACCGAGAGTCCAGTGATTTACCGCTGCGCCACCTCGCTCGGTGTAGCCTATAAAGAAACATATGTAGTAAATGTGGTCCATATACGTCGAACGATTTAGAATTGTTTAGAGCGAGTGAGTGAGTGGTGAGATTTGAGCGGGACGATTCCCACATGCGGAAATTCTGGAGCGACCCCGCCGGGAATCGAACCCGGTTCGCCTAGGTGGGAGGCGAGTAGTCTACCCACTATACCACCGCGGTTCATTTACATTAGACTAGTGATGTTACGTACATTGTAAGCACGTGGGAAAAAAAAAGAAGTATAAAAGGCGAAACTGTGTCGGCGACCTAGTTGTGTGGGAGTAGTCGGCCGACATACAAACACACATCCTACCTGCCGCCCGCTTTGCTGCAATTGGAGGAAACTGCGGCAGCTCAGCTGTGACCGACCTCGATTAACTCAACACAAGCGAAGCCCTGCTTCATTTCTGTGCGCGCGCGCTGTAGTGTCCTTCTATTGCCGCTGTGTTCATTTACGTCGCGACAAACTGGCGGCAGGCCGCCTGGCTGGGTCGCCGAACTCTGTGCACAGCTCCAGCACAAAACGTTTTATTAAAAAAAAAAACAGCCCAACGTGTCTCAGTGAAGTATTCTTACGAATGGCATTTAAGGGCGCCGCCTGCTAGGAAGATTTTTAAAGCGTTTGAGGCAGGGAAGCGATGAAGCGATAAGAACTACACTGCCACGCGCGTCTGATGTCCCTTCGACCCTACGCGCAAGGCTCTGAACTGGCGTGCAGTGTTCTCGTAGTGCTGCGTGTACCTATGGGACTTTAAGAGGTGACCCTATCATTTTATTGGTGGAAAGTCAGTAGTAAGGTTCAATGCAGGTCCCTATAATAGTTTCGCAGGTTTCCAATCAGTATATTAAGAGCTACAGCAGTGGGAAAAAGCCGTTTTTAGCTATGTTGAGGGCTCGGGAATAGTATTTATAATGTACATGACGTAATGAGAGTATTATACGTACCTCGCCTGAAGTGTGCTTTCCTTTAGTACATTGGTATTATGGAGACACGTTTACAGGTTTGGTAAAAAAAAAAAAAAAAAAAAAAAAAAAGCACCAATTTCAACATACTGCAACACATGTTTTTATGATAGTGATAACGGCTCGAACGGGTGTTTTCACGGTAATTTGTAAGTATATGATATTCACGGTAAACTTAGCACTTTTGAAAGCCTTACATAATATCTACTTGTATGCATGTTGTGTATTCTCCCGCCTTATGTAAAATTAACATTGCCATGGGCCTTATCACTTTATTCATGCGTTGGTCAAGTGAAACTGTAAAAATATTAGAAAATTAAATATCTTACTAATCTCCTTGTTTTTTACTCCGAAGCATTAAAAAAAAAACAGAAAGCGAATGAAATAATTTTACTTCTGGCAAATGGTTACCTGACACTTTTTATTCGACGTTAAGCTATAGAATTACTTTCACTTAATCGTTACCAACTTTACTGTGCGCATGTCACTCAGTGCGCCCGTTAAAATATATACAAGATGGGGAAGTGACATTTTTGTATGGTTGATTTCAACAGCCTTTGTGAACATTTCGGTACAAAACATTTAAAAAGAATAAGGGACGCGCATCAAACCTTTGTTTTAATTATTTCGCCATAAAATGGTAGGGTCTCCGCTTAAAGTTATCGACGGCAAGACTGCACGTCAGTTGCGTGCTTTGCGCGTAGAGGCGATGAGAGAGTAGATGAGCATGTCTCGATCGCCCCTAGCGGTCGCACGCTTTTAGGCCTCAGACGTGCGAAATTCCGTCAACCGGCCGGCCTGCGCGTCCGAGGTCAAGAAGCGAGAGAGCGATACGGGCGACACTAAACCGCACGCCTAGTGCCTCATCGCTTCTACGCGCAAGGCGTGCAGTGTTTCCGTCTTGACGCTGTACTGTGTAAATTAGATCTGTAACTGTGAGGTTTGATTACACGCGATGAAAGACCGCAGATTAAACTACGTCCGTATCTTTGTACTTTCCTCTCGCCGATTAAGGAAACTGCACAGGCACGCTTTAAAAATGCGATGTTTGACCATTTTCACGTTTTTTTTTTCTCCGAGAATGTACGCAATATGACAAAAGTAAAATAATAGGGACATAGATAATGTTTTTTTTTTCCCCTTCAAAAGTTGAATTTGCAGAACATTTATTTACCGAGATACGCTTATTCGCGCAAGTAACAATTTCACATAAAAAGGTTCAGTACATACGAGCCTTAACGGCGATGTGCGCACGTGCGAGGGAGACTCCGGATAGTCAAGGTCGCCGCAGACGAGAGTAGGGCACGCCGCGCCGGCCGCCTTCGCAGCAGAGATGCCCTGCCCTCCACCCCCCCCCCCTCTTTAAATCTCTGCATCTCTTTACCATGTCCCGTGGCCTCGGTTCCTACGCTCCGCCCTCTGTTCTACCTGCTGCTTCACAGACCAACCTCCTGCCAGCGCTGCCAACCGTAGGGGAATTTCCGTATACGTACAGAAATTTCTTCTCTTAGAAGTATATGCACGGTCCGTACACTGAATGTACGAAATGTACGGGAAATTTCCACATGCGCATGTTTTGTCTGGTCGGCTCAGAACACGGAAATTTACATATTAATAATCTGGGCAAAATTTCGAATTATAACTACGTTGCAACAGACGTAAAAAAATTAAGTAATTATACAGATTTAAATATTTTGTTCAGAAATGACATTTGCCATTTATATTAGAATTTTTTAATGTAGTTGAAACATTTCTGTTTCCATGTAAAGCTCAGATAGGTTTATGTATGGTATTTTATTTATGAGTAGTGGCTTATTTTGTAAATTTGATTAACATGATAATTATATATGGCTGTAAGCAATTTCTTTGTATTGTTTGCTGCGAGATGGGCGTCCGATTGGGCTACCTTTCACCACACATAACATTTAGACGGCTTGCTTGGCATTTCTGCCACTCTCGCCGTAAAAGTAGATCGTCCAGTTTTTGCTCATTCGTGAACTTCATAGCGTGCGTACAGCCGCACACTACAATACCACTTCCTATAACAGATTACGAGTCCTGGAAGAGTAACTGCGCGTGTTGCTTGTTTACAGCTGTGAGTACAGGTCCCCTGTCCCATGCTACCGGCCCACCTAACTTAAACACAAGAAATAATAATGTGCAAATATGATTAGTGTGTTACTTTCCATTACATATGCTATATCACTGAATTTCTCTTCGCACGTGCTTTCAGATGCCGTTGAAATAAATGTATGTTTCCCGGGGGAAAAAATTATGTGGTTTAATTATTTTGCGGCAAATTAATTGACCCGTGCGTAATTTCATTTAGCGTAAACCGCATTTCGTTATCTGCAACCGTTGTGAAAATTTTAGTGGTGTCCACGTTACAAGCGTTTTGTACTTGTCTTTACATGAAAGTGGCTCAATTGAACTTTTACTTATATTATTTATGTAATTAACAGTATTCCATTTATAATTAATATGAATAAAAACCGGGGAGAAAATAGGTGTGTTGGCAATGCCTGGTAAAAAATAGAGAACAGACTAAACGTAAGAGACGCCTGCATAGAACGTTTAGAAAAACATGTTGTCAATAGGGTATGTGCTCGTCTTATGTTCAACCGGTCACACACGACTAGAAATTAACTTCATTTGAGTGAAGTATTGATTTATTACCGAATGTCATTTTATTTTATTTGCATTCTTATTGCTTCAGTACTTACTGCACAGGATTTTTCAATAACGAAATGTGATAATACAATGCAAAATTAAAATACTGTTAGTTATCAACGTAAATCAAAACGCAAGTTTTCTTTTTAAAATAAGATATTCTGTTAAATGCAGTAGATTATTTCTTGTTCTTCTTTTCTCCTTCTCTTACGTCGCCATTTCGTACGCGTGTGCATATTGAAGATGTTCCTACACAACACGCACAGTTTCGTTAGGCTGTAGGCTGTTCACGGTAAAGTGAGCACTTTTGAGGTCCTAGTTACAGTTTCCTCCTTTAACCACCTTTTTAAATAAATATTGCCATGTGAGTATTCCACCGCACTCAGAAGTTAACATCTAAGGCTAATATATATATATATATATATATATATATATATATATACTATTATTCCAAATGAGAGGGCTTTCAAAAGTGCTCACTTTACCGTGAATAGCCTGTACACGCAATGCGACAACTAGAACACTGCATGCCAGCTCTGACAGGACCTTGCGCTCTTAGTGGCGATGACATACTTGTTGTGCCTGAGAGTGTCAAGATAGGCGAGAGCTTTAAGGCGGCCGACTACTAGGCGCTAGTGTTGCAGTGTGTTGGGAAATCCGTTTTTGTTTGTCGAAACTATTCCATGTGCACCCAATGTGCTAATTTACGAAAAGAAAACAAATTTCAGGCGATGACGAAATGTCACTTTCATGACACTACGCGTGTTGAACTACTACTTCCAAGACCTCCGACATAGCTAAAAACAGTATTTTCCGACTGCCGTATGTCAAAGTGTGCTGACCGGATCTACGTGAAACACAGATACAATCCTGCATAGAACTTTGCATTAGACTTTCCATCAGTAAAATAATACAGTCACCGCTTAGAGTTCCATAGAGAAACGGTTCGACGAAAAGCTTGCGCTCTTGTTTAGTGCTTCGCGCATAGTGGCGATGCGGCACTTGATGCGCGTGCCAGTGTCGCCCTTAGCGTTCGCTCGCTCTGTGCCATGTCGTGTGAGGTAGGCGGCCCCCTTAATTTTGCGTGGGAGTAGCATGACGGAGCTCCAGACCTACGGCCAAGCCGCAGAGTGCAGCAAGCTTTCGTAGGGGGTCGTACATCGCGAGGTGGCTCCACTTTCCCCAGTCCTAGGGCCTGCTCCTCCCCGGGGCTCCTCCTGACCTAAATCCCGCTTGATGTCTTACTTCCAGAGCTCATCTCCTGTGCAGGATCACGCTCCCACCGGAGGGAGCCTGGATTTCTTTACGGAAACCGTTACCGTGGATGTATGTCGCGCAGAAAACAGTATACTACAGTTCATTCACGATTACTTGCAGCTTTTCCGAAGCACCACTAAAGTTCTACTTCCAGGATATTCCTCCGTCTCATGCAATCAAAGCTTAACCAAGTGTAGGAAATTACGCCAAAGGGACAGCGCGCCGCATTCGTGCACGCTCAGTGTAATAATATTTTTCATAAGAACTATTTCTTACTAGGCGTTTCCAACACGCCTATTTTCTCAATGTTTTAATTCATTTAAACTATAAATGAAATATTTTAATTTGTTGATAACATACAAATAAAATTAATATTTAATCCCAAAAAAGTATAAAACGCTTGAGATACATATTACAATGAGGGAACAACCAACACACTGCATACGGTGTGATTATTCAGAGCTTTGATTCGAAAAGTGTGAAGAAAATCGCAAATAATATATACCACCGTAATGATCGTGTATAGAATTTGAAAATTCTTAATTTCGAGGGCAAGAGGTAGGATAAAGGAACGTTTTTGTGCTTGTGAAAGCTCCCGCCTAGAAGCTGGGGAGCGATAAGGGCGACACTGACTCACCCATCAAGTGCGCCATCGCCACTAAGCGCAGGGCTCTGGAAAGGCTTGCAGTGTTCTCGTGCTACGTGTACATATCGAAAACCCTGTAATTTTATTTGTGGAAAGTCTGTAGGGAGGTTCAATGCAGGGCCCTTGAGTAAAGGCTGTTCACGATAAAGTGAGCACTTTTGAAATCAACCTTAGAAAAAAGTCACTGCCCCTTCCTGCATGTATTTTAACGGGAGCAATGAGTGACATGCTCCCAGTAAAGTTGGTAACGATGGATGGGGAAGTAGTTACATACGGTAAGTTCGAATAAAAAGTGTTACGTAACCATTTGTGGTAACTTAAATTATTTTTTTTGCTTTCTGTTTCTTTTTTTATGCATTGAAGTGTAAAAATGAGCGAATTTGTACATCATATACTTTTCTAATAATTTCACAGTTTCACTTGACCGACGCATGAGTAAAGTGGCGAGGGCCAGGACAATGTTAATTTTGTATAAGTCGGAAGGGGACACAACGTGTATACAAGTAGATCTTTAGCAGGTCTTTCAAAAGTGCTCATCTTTACCGTGAACAGCCTATAGTTTGATGTACCTAATACTCTAATTTTGAGATGCAGCGATTTTAAAAAGCAGTTTTAATAATGCTGTAGTGCTATGAGATTGTGTTTCTAATGTCCGTGACGTATTGAAATAACTCCGAAGATCTCGCCTGAAGCGTGTGGTATTTTTCTCATATGAGCACACTGAACGCACGTATTACACTTTGGCGGGAAAGCGTGTATTTCAAACATACTGCTACTTAAGGCGCCCGCCCGTCTGTCTTCGCATGCGATCTGGGTTGCAGTGTAGTTTAAATGCACATGTTTTTTTTTTAGAAAAAAGCTCTTTCACATGCGCACAACCTGTTTTTGCGCACAAAAATAGATAACACCTGAGACTAGGGTGGAATACAACTTTCACAGATCGCGCATATTGCAAACACTACGTATTTGAAGTTCTTCAACGTGGTCATACATTTTCAGATTGTTACGGTTTAAAATATTCTGCGAAACTAGTATAGGGCCCTGCATTAAACTTTCTAACAGACTTTCCACCAATAAAAAGGTTTAAATTTCTTAGCTCAAAGTGCTATACGCAGACTTTGCACGAGGAAAAGGGACCACGGTGGTGTTGTGGTTAGACTACTCGCCTACCACCAAGACGAGCCTGGTTCAATTCCCGGCGGGGTTACTCCCGGATTTTGGCATGTGGGGATCGTGCCGGACAATGCCGCTGGTCGGCGGGTTTTCTCGGGGGTCTCCCGTTTCTCCGGCCCTTGCATTCCGGCGCTGCTCCATACATCGGCTCTCAAGAGCTCGTTAAGAGTCGTCCAAATTTCTCCACTCCACGAGAACATTGCTCGCTAGTTCAGAGCTTTGCCCGTAGCGTCTATGGCGCACTTGACGCTCGTGGCAGGTTCGACATTATTGCTCCTGCTCTTCTCGGCCTCAAACGTGATAAACCGTTCCAGGTAAACGGGCTGCTTGATTGTAAATAAATTGGACTCTTTACAAAAATTAATGAATGGTATTATAGACCCTGGCAAATGTCTTATAGTGATAAGAGTAACTATAGGCTATTCACGGTAAAATGAACACTTTTGAAAGTCCTGCGTAAGATCTACTTGTATGCACGCTGCGTATTCTTCCGCCATATGTAAAATTGATATTGCTATGGGCGTGATTACTTAATTAATGCGTCGGTTAAATTAAACTGTGAAATAATTAAGACGGTAGGCTAAATACTTTACCAATTTGCTCATTTTTACACTTCGATGCATTAAAAAACAGAAAGTGAAAGAATTGATTTTAAGTCATCACAAATGGTCACCTGACACTTTTAATTCGACTTTTAAATATGGAACTACTTTTCATCCATCGTTACCAACTTTACTGTGCGCGTGTTACTGAGTGTGCCTGTTAGATTAGATGCACGCTAGAGCAGTGATTTTTTTTCTAAGGTTGATATCAAAAGTGCTCACTTTATCGTGAACAGCCTTTAAAAACGTTTGTTTTGTAACCAGTGATTTTTTTTTCTCTGGATCTGTTGTAATAAAATTTATCGTTGTGAGAATTTTTTTTCTCCGGTGTTGCCACACAGGTACAGATTTCTAGCATTTCATATGCAATTTGTGCGTTTGTTTGAAAAGAGCTTCCTTTTTTGACGTCATGTTGTTCCAGACGAATTGAAGGCTTGAAGTGGTGTTCGAGGATAAAGCTGGGTCACAGGTTGACGGATAATCATTATCAGTTATAACCCCAAGGAAAAGAAGAGAGAGTCCATGTCGCAATGTAATTGAGTAGTGTGCGATTGTATCAGGAAGAGTGCCTCCTTCCCAAGCCAAGCCAAGGCACTGGAGACCTACTTGTGACCACGTATCTTGAGGTCGACACTGATTATGGAGTTCCTGCCTATCGAAGCCTAAGGACGAAACTAGTAAATAGGCCATTCACGGTTACTTCACGCTTTTCTGAAGCGCTGCTAAAGTTCAACTTCTGGGTACCGATTACGTACCCTTCCGTTACATGCAAACTTAAGCACTGCCGGGGGCCACGGTAGCTGAGCGGTTAGCCTGCTCGCTTCCCACCAAGGCGATCCGGGTTCAATCCCCGGCCGGGTCACTCCGGATTTTCGCATATGGAAGTCGTGCTGGACGATGCCGTTGGTCGGCGGGTCTTCTCGGGGACCTCCCGTTTCCCTCGCCCTCCCATTCCAGCGCTGCTCCATACTCAACTCGATCATCCTCATCGGCTCTCATGACCTCGATGTTAAGAGCCGTCCAAATCTCTTCGCTCACTCACTCGAATGCTTGTTTACTGTTTTCAGCTGTTCAAAGAATTTAGTCATATTTTAAAAACCAACTCGTAAGAACGACCATAATTTAGGCCTATAACCATATTTAGGTCAGCTTTACATCTTGTTAACATTGTCTCTGTTGACGATAGTTCTTACGGTTATTATTTTACATTGTTAACATCTTTGTTATACACGACATAGCACATTAATACACTGTAATATTTTGCCGGCACTGTGTTTAACCCTTTTATAACTGCGGGGGAAAAGAACTGTAGTATTTAACCTCTTGTTATTAATATGCTCTGGGTTATTTCGTTAAAAGTACGGCCTGAGTTGGAATAAAAATTAAAAGGAAAGGACAACCAGACCAACGAAAAGACACTGCGAATTCAAGCACGCAACTCGTGTCGCTTATTTATTGTACGTAGCAACGACAAACTTAAAATATAGTGGTGTACATGTACACAAATAGGCCTACCGTAACTTTTATTTCGCTCATATTTATATGCAGCGGTACTTATTGTCGTTGCCATTAAAGAAATTGATAAGTAATCGTCTGAATTATAGTGTTTATTTTTGGTAAGTACTTTGAAAAACAACATAAAAACAGGCATTTCACAATGTAGCATACAGGGCATTAGAGTCATCATAAGCACTTTCAAAATACTATCCCCCAAAACTTCAAACTTATTTAAAAATAATCGGTATTCTATTTGAAATAAAACAAGGAGAAAAAATTGTGATTTTAAATGACTAAAATTTACGATGGATGTAACACATTAACGTATGATGCTGCTCATTTATGTCAGTGTAAATAAATAAAACATTTTGATACTGTCTACATCCTTCCTTACAAAATTTGATTTAAGGGGAATAAAGACAAAGTTAGAGCGATAGTAGTAAATTAATTCGAACTGGTACTTAGCTCATTAATTTGTATCTCACTATTTTCTATTGAATGTTTGTTAGGAAAATGTATCCGAGTTTCATTAAAAAAATATTTAATTTTCCTATTGCTTCAGTGGTAAGCACTTTGATTCTTTCTGGCCACTGGGTTACATGACGAAAGTTTTAAGTTTTTGCATAAATAATATATGATTATTGCCGAGACGGTTCAAATTATTATCGAAATAACTGGACGTGGTCACCTTACAGTTGGCTGTAGGTTGGCAGTTGGAAATAACTGGATGTGGTCACCGTACAGTTGGTTTCAGGTTGGCAGTTGGAAATAACTGGACGTGGTCACCTTACAGTTGGTTTCAGGTTGGCAGTTGGAAATAACTGGACGTGGTCACCTTACAGTTGGTTGCAGGTTGGCAGTTGGAAATAACTGGATGTGGTCACCGTACAGTTGGTTTCAGGTTGGCAGTTGGAAATAACTGGACGTGGTCACCTTACAGTTGGCTGTAGGTTGGCAGTTGGAAATAACTGGATGTGGTCACCGTACAGTTGGTTTCAGGTTGGCAGTTGGAAATAACTGGACGTGGTCACCTTACAGTTGGTTTCAGGTTGGCAGTTGGAAATAACTGGACGTGGTCACCTTACAGTTGGTTGCAGGTTGGCAGTTGGAAAGTGGACGTTGCTAAAGACATCGATCCTGCTACCAGGCGAGACTCTTCCCCTGATGACATCTGAGACTTAACATTTCAGAAGTCTCATGGGACCTCTTGAATGATACATTTCCATTGACAACTTTTCCAACATTTGCCCATGCGACTTAATGGTTTATCCAACTTTATGAAGACCATATATAATCATATCTGTCAAGTAAAAACTTCCACATGTCTGGATTCTTTAGTCAGAACTAGAGAGTATTCTCGAACTAAAAAAATAAGCCTATTATAACAGAGTTTCTTTTTAATGTTGCCCGAGGTAACTCGGAAAAATTAACATCAACTCCAAAAATTATTTATGTAATGATTCCTATAAATGGAAGGATGGCCTAACCTAACATAGAATTTATAGATATTTGAAAATATAAAAACAAAATTAAACTAATCAGAAATGTTAAAACAAAATTAATTAAATGTAAAATTCTGTACCATAATAATTATAAATAAATTATATATATCCTGTTATATTACAGAATATAATATTTTTCCTTCGTATCACTATAAACACACAGACGTTTCTAGAGTTTAAAAAGTTGCTAACTTAGATTATCGATGCCTCCAAATATATGTATTTTCTCAACTTGTATCCTGGTCCGGAGATTTCGTGGTGAAAACGTCAGTTTTTAGCATAATTTCAAAAATACCCTTACCAGACGCAAATATCAACCGAAATTAGTCCTAGTGCGTTAAAATCATGCAGACGTCGCTCAGAAATACAAAACCGTTTTTAATAAATAATTTTGACTGGTGCTTGCTGTTTGCGGGCCTAGGTAGGCGCAAATTGAAATGAGTTGTTCTTAAAGAACAATCGCTCATAACAAGCCGTAGATTTGCCTGTCACTGTTTACGAGAAAATATACAACATTTCGAAATTCAAACCACAGCATCTATGAGCTGAAAGAAACAATAACTCGTAGTAACAAAATGTTTGGAAAGGTCATGTAGTATTTTTAAATTGTTGAAGTTGGGCAAAACATTGCAGGGCGGGCCGCAACTTCAGGGTTCACAACAAGTTGCGTATAGGTTGTTCACGGTAAAGCGAGCACTTTTGAAAGCTTGCGTAAGATCTACTTGTATGAACGTTGTGTATTCTTCCGCCTTGTGTAAAATTAACACTGTCGTGGGCGTCGTCACTTTATTCATGCGTCGGTCAAGTGAAATTATTCAATTATTAAAAAAAGTAATTATTTTACAAATGTGGTCATTTTTACATTTCGAAGCAATAAAAAAAACCTAAATCGAAAGAAATAATTTAAATTTTCGTAAATGGTTGCCTAACACTTTTCATCCGACGGTAAGATACGGAACGACTGTCCATCTATCGTTACCAACTTTTCAATGCGCCCGTTAAACTACATTCATACAGGGGCAGTGACTTTTCACTAAGGTCGATGTCAAAAGTGCTCACTTTATCGTGAACAGCCTTAATCACAAAGGCGAACGGAACTGTCGAGTCATGCAAATAGGTACTTGGGCGCAGCTAATAGTTGCTTGTTAGTGCTAATGTGTCGAACTACGGGATGTTAGCAGTTGAGTATTAGAGGCTGCCAGAAGTAGTTGCATTTTATTTACAACTCGCGAACAGCCGCTATTAGCGATGTAGCGTCTCGAAGTATTATCATGGCGGCCTGTGCACATGCGGTCGCCGCTGTTTCACTATCTTAAATTAAATTTATTTTGAAATATTAGACGACCGTTAAAAAATTTTGTTGCTCGGATTTGTTGTTGACATTAGTCCACATATGCCGCAGTTTGTATTTCACATGTTGTTGAAGAACACCTTGTAAAGGTTGTTCACGATAAAGTGAACACTTTCGAAATTAACCTTACAAAAAAGTCACTGCCCCAACCTGCTTATATTTTAACGGGTGCACTTAGTGACACACTCAGTAAAGTTGGTAACGATGGGTGAAGAGTAATTCCATATTTTAACGCCTAATAAAAAATTTTCTGTAACCATTTAAGATACTTAAATTATTTCTTTCACTTTCTGTATTTTTTAAAATGCATCTAAGTGTAAAAATTTGCGGATTTGTAAAGTATTTACTTTTATAATAATTTTGCATGAATGAAGTGACGAGGCTCATGGCAATGTTAATTTTACATAAGTCGGAAGAACACACTACGTGCATACGAGTATGTCTTAAGCAGGGCTTTTTAAAGTGCTAATTTAACCGCGAACAGCCTATATACAGTTTTGGGCAAGCATTTGTATGATTTTCCCTTCAGTTAGTATGAACTGTAATGACGGTTGTCATTTGTCGCCATCCGCGACTGATTGCAGGAGAAATCACGTTCCACGTATACGGCGCAGATTTGCAGTGAGCGTTTGTGATCTTTGCTAGTTAGCTACCAAGTTAGCTAGTTAGCCTCTACTATCGTTGTTTGCGCATGTGTCAAGTGAGACGAACGAGTATCTGTTACCGTCATTTCCAGCAAGTCTGCAGGATACTACGCTGGCCTACAGGGGGCATTTTCGCTCGCGTCCCCGTTTATTAACTCCATGGATATGCGCTCAATTGGTTCACGTCCTGTCCTTTGTTGAGGACGCAACCAGACACTTGTTTGTATGTTGTAGATGCTCTCGCGGTAGGCTACGATTTTATTTTATTTTTTTTGGCTTGTAGAAATTTTTGAACGATTTGAGAGTTATTTATTTCGTGGTAGTTAATTATTATTATGGCCAGTTTTGAATTACAAATTACTTCGCCTAAGGTTGACATTGCAATAAGTCCTGGGTTAGGGAACCTAGCTGGGACGAGTCTCTGCAATCGACGGAAGTTAAATTTTCGTTCCTCTTTGCAGTGGAACATCAAGCTCAAGAGACCTAGTATAATCCATTCACGGTTACTTCAGCCTTTTCTGAAGCCCTGCTAAAGTTCTAACTTCCAGGATATTCCTCCGCCTTGTGCAAACGAAGCTTAACTTAGTCTAGAAAATTACACCAGAGGGACAACGCAACCACATTCGTGAGCACTCAGATGTAACAGTATTTTGTATACGAATTATTTCTTACTAGGCGCTACCAACACTCATGTTTACTCCTTGTTTTTTATTCAAAATATTTATAAATAAAGCATTATAATTTGCAGATAAAATGTGAATAAAATTTCAATTTAACAGAAAAAGGAGTAACTTTTATGAACACAAATATAAAACGCTTGTGATATATGGCATATGTTGGAAATAACTAAACACGTCATACATGGGGAAATTTTTTCAAAGGTTTGATACAAAAAGGCCAAAGAAACCGGGAATGGACTATAATAATGTTTTTATTAACAGGTGTCTGTTAAAATTATGAAATAAAGTTTGAAAAAAAAATTAAAATGTTGACTACGTGAGTGATGAGATTTATTTGGGCGGCTGTTAACAGCGAGGTCGTGAGAGCCGATGAGGGTGATTGAGGTCAGTATGGAGCGGGGCCGGAATGAAAGGGTGGGGGAAACGGGATATCCCCCTACCAGCGGCATCGTCCGACACGATTCCCACACGAGGAAACGCGGGAGTGACCCGGCCGGGGATTGAATCCGTTTCGCTTTGGTAGAAAGGCGAGCAGGCTAACCGCTCAGCCACCGCGGCCCCGTTGACTCTGCGATTTCGGCGTATTTGAAAATAAGACAGTCTTATCATTAACGCTTCTCTTTACCATTTGACTTGATATTGCATTGTAATTCAAACTAACATTTTTTTTTAAATTAAGTATATCTACTAATTAACATAAAATGCCCTGTCTAATTCCAAGGGGAAAGAAGAAAAATTTGTAGTACGTGTGTTTTCATTTCCGAGGTCTCTCTTTGTATTGAAATGGAGTGTTGTTGCTAAGTCAATGAGAGCGAGTCGTTCGCCTATTGAGTTGTCCTGTTGAGAACATTGCCTGTCCTTGCTCGTGCTTATTGTATGCCATCGTACTAGCAGCGTTGTCAAGTAAGAAAAAAAGAATAATGATGTCAAGGCGTTCACTGGTTGTGCAGCGAGGAAAGGTTTTAACCCGCAATGTATCTGTGTAAACTGCTTGACGTATTGTTGTTTGGTTTTTCCTTTACGTCGCGACCCTCCCCTCTTCTTAATTCGCAATGGGTCGCACGCCATTCATTGTGGCCGCGGATGTAGGTCGGGAGCGAAAAAAAAAAATGTTAGCAAACGGCGGCCTAAATGCTTCAGTCTCCCCTCGCTGCTGTGGACAGACATGACCTACATAGCGGTTAGTCGTTCTGCAGTGCGGTCGATCCGGAACTACGCCTAGAGTAACATTCCGGACTGGAATGAACTTGGACTGCATTCAGCACGAAGCGAACAAGGATTGAAAATGTGTTTCAAGTAAAATTTTCAATCCGGATTGGCATGTAATCATGGCGCGAAGTTGGAGTGAATCTGGACTTAAATAATTTTGTGGACATCTTTCGGAAACACCGTGAACTAGAAAACAAAAATAGTTCGAAATTTTGTTAAATTTTTATTGTTCAGAAGTACGTAAAAACCCTGTGCAGTCCATTTCCAACATATTAATAATGTTTTGTTGGAAAAATATATTTTACGTTTACTGGGCGGAAAAAAGGATAGGAAATATATATTTAACATCAAATAAGAATTTCACGTATTTCTCCGTTCAAATATTTCTCAGTTCCTTTCGCTTCACTTACAAAAACTGTTATTTTGCTAGACTGTAAATGATTATAACGTCTTACATAACCAAACTAACGAGTCAGTATGCCGGCCACTTCTTTGTTTTCATTTCAATCCGACGAGTGTTTAAAGAAAAACTTTTCAATCCGGATTCTACACTCCAGTCCACCTCGACAACTGGACTGGACTATCTTACTCCACTCCTGCTTCAGTCCAGTTCGGATGTGTTTATACTAACTTTTCAATCTGAATTCTTCAGCCCACTCCAGGTTCAATCCGGATTGGAATTTGACTCTAATAAGATAAACGCTCGATGCTCTAAGCCGCGCATAGGCTGTTGTAGGGAGCAATACGGGCAACACTTAAGGTGGCCGCTTGGTTGAAGGAGTTTTGCACGTGTGAGGTCTAAAAGCGTGGGAGCTCTAGGGGTGACCGAGACATACGCATCAGCTCTCTCATCGCTTCTACGTGCAAAGCATTGAACTGACGTGTAGTCTTGCCGTCCATAACGACCCTCTATAAGACTTTGAGCGGAGACCCTATCATTTTGTGACCCAATAACACAAATAAAGGTTTGATGCACGTCTTTACTCCTTTTTTTGGTGTGTCCATACCTAAAAATGACCGTGAAAACATCCGTTTGAGCCATTTTCACTATTACAAAAACATGCTTTAGAGAGAATTCGAGGAGCTGAAAAACGTATACAGACGCGTAAAGTTTCTTAAATGCCATTCGTAAGCAGACCTCACTCAGACACGTTGGGTGGTTTTTCAATGAAATGTTTTCTGCTGGAGCTCTACACACCGTTCGGCAGCCTACCCAGGCGACCTGCCACCTTAAGTCCATATCTCACTATAAAGTTTTATTCCATTATTGAAACAGATTTATATAACGACTACATAAATGTAAATATTGCTGAGCAAATTAAAACAGTTTTCAGATTATAGTACCGAGAAGTCGAAAATTTCTATGCTCATAATCAACTTTGCCAACTAAATAACGTGTCATGTGATCTATATAATATACCAAACATATTAACTATCAAGGATATTTAAAAATTGGTACTCGGCTACTGGCATCCTGAATCTATTTTAACGTAGGTATTGATATGTTTTGTCAACACATTTTTATTCGTCCGAGAGAAAATAACCTTATTGGGCGCATAACAATCATTGTGTATATTAAAATACATTCAGTTAGGGGCATCACACATCAATTGGTACGGAAATGTACCATAATCTGACTACAATAAAAATATTCAGCCGAACCCCTACGTATGATGTGTTTTGTGGTTTCTTAAATCAATCACCTACGACAAGCGTTTTATACTTGTGTTAACATAACACTAACACGTTGTTAGAAACGTACCATAATTTGGTGGTAGTGTACTATTATTTTGAATTCCCCGTAACATGACAGAGCTGTGGCGATCTAACATCCCTGTCGCGTGGTGTAGTGTGCGTTGAAGGGAGGGGGGGTTAGGCGGGAGTATAGCCTGTCTTACGTCACTGCCATTCCAGGGCCTCGGTGAACACATAGACTAAAGATGAGGTAGACCGATCTCGCTGGCTGCGCACAACCAATCTCCGTGTCCCAACATTGAACTGCTTTTCTGTCTACACGTCTAGCAAAAATGGCGTGGATTGGGTTTGAGGTTAGAACACTGTTTAGGAAACAAGTGATTTTGAGCCGCGGTGGTTTATAGATCAAACTACCCTCCTTCCAACGAGGCCAACCAGGTTCGAATCCCGGCGGAGTCGCTCGCGGACGTGGGAATCGTGCCGGACGATACTTCTGGTCGGTGGATTTTCTCGGGAATCTCCCTTTCCCCTCGCCCTTGCATGCCTGCGCTGCTCCATACTCACCCCCCTCTTTCATCCAAGTTTACCATCAACTGATATAACAACGTGTAGTAACATTATTGTATTTATAATTTTTATAGTAAGTCTTACGCTGGATGCACGTTTGCGCTACGTACACGACACGATACCAGAGGCTTGGCCTCACCTCCTTTTGATGAAATTCTTCACTTTCTCGTCATAATTTCGGATTCATACGATTATAGAAAATTATCATTTTTCGATTAATTTAATTTTTTCGTGTGCAATTTTAATTGCGTGTTATCTGCGTATTGCAAACAGTAAGGGGCATTTTATCAGTACGTTCCTGCCATTTTTCAAGCAGGAATAACACACAATGAAAATTAGATGCAAAAATATTAAACTAGTAGTAAGTTGCAAATTCTATATATAATCGAACACTTTCAGTAATGCCTCTGAAACAAATATTATGACACAGAAACGAAGAATTCCTCTATATGTGTAATAGGCGAAGTTGAGCCTTGAGTGAGTGATGATATTTGGGCGTTGGCGAGCCTTGAGTCCGACCTGCCTTCCTCAGTGAACTGACATCGCGCAAAACGTTCCGTAATAAATTTAGCAAATACCCGGCGACCTTAGAGGAAGCGATCTTTCGAAATTACCGGCGAAAGAAAGTGGCTAAAAATAAATGTTGTAAAATCAAGACGGCGACCGCAAACTACTGTCGGAGAGTGTCGGCGTGCCGAAGTGTGTCGCGAGTGAGCGGCCTTGGACCGGAAGGTCGCCGGTTTTTGTTGTATTATTACTGCCGGTTTCTCGTGGGATGTCCGGCGCAAGTCCGCGAAATGGCCGCCCAGGGGGAGGCTATACGCTGTTCGCGGTAAAGTGAGCGCTCTTGAAAACCGTATCATTTGGACTAATCGCCAATAAGTATTTTTTTTTTATTTTAGCCTTAGAACTTAACTTCCGAGTGCGGTGGAATATACACAGTGTGTTTATTACTTACCTAGCAATATTAATTTAAAAAAAGGTAGTTAAACGATAAAAAAAATATGGCTGAAAGGAACAAGTAACCAGGTCCTCAAAAGTGCTCACTTTATCGTGAACAGCCTTTAGCATGGTTGTCTGCTGGTGCCACGGTCGCCCTCAGTTGTAGCCACATGGACGTAGCCCGAGAGAGTGGCAAGCATGAAGATTATTCATTGTGGTCAAGAATAATAACCTTCCTGAAAACACGTAGCTTCAGTCTCGTTCACCCCCCCCCCCCCTTTTTTTTTCTTTCTTCAAAGTAGTGCCCATGGCCATGACCAATCGAATTGCAAGTTTTAAGCTTTGAAAATAATTTCGTTCATGTGACCCCCGTAGCTGCGGTCGCTAAGGCGTTACGTGAAGGCGTTAGCTAACGCGTTCCCTTCGTACTTCAAGGTTCCGGGTTGTGACCTCTCCACTCACGTAATCAATCCCCTCTAGCATTTATTGTTACTGTGTCTGTGAGAGCTCTGTGTGCAGTTTTTTTAATCTTCCGCTTAGCGTAAAAGGGGGGGGGGGGTGGGGGATGGTCGACGTAACCCATCACGTAGAGACATGATCGACCTACATGCTCGTGTAGGCAAGTGAGAAGACATTTGTGGGAACTCGACTGTCTACAAGAACAGAACACGTGTTCTAAGTCACATCATAACCAAACGAAAAGCCAATGTAAATAAAACGACCGCTTAACAGTCTGATTCATTTTTATGAACGTTTCTGTGTAGCAGTAATTATTGTCACAGGCCAGAAGTAAGCCAGTCTTTCACACAGAATTATACAGTATTTATTTTGTAATAAGTCCAACAAATATTTCTCAAAATTAGGTTTAATGTAGTTTAAGCTGTTACTAACTCTTATTCCATTTAATTATCGTGAACAAATAACATTTTCATTTATACAATTTCAGTGAAGAAAAAAAAATGTATATATATATTTACATTAAAAATATCAATAGTTATGACTTTTTTTAAAATTTTTAAAGCATGTGTCATATAACTTGAACTGTATTAACGAATGTAATTCATTTTAAATGTAGCAATATACATGTATAGGCAGTTCACGGTAAAGTGAGCACTTTTTAAATGTATAAATATACATGTATAGGCAGTTCACGGTAAAGTGAGCACTTTTAAGGCCCTTCCAACAGACTTTAACCTCTAACAAATATTTTTTTTTTTTTTTGCAGTCTCAGACGTTAACTTTTCAGAAGGGTGAAATTTATACACTGTGTTTATTAGTCGCACGGTAGTGTTTATATTAGAAAGCGACGGAAAGATAGGATTTACGGAAAAGAAAATCTTTGCAAGGCCTTAAAAAGTGCTCACTTTAACGTGAACATCCGTGACATTAACCTGAGGACAGAGATTTATCTCCCGTGGGCTGAATTAAAAAGATTTTTGCAATTTACATTCACTAGAGTAACTTAATCGAGGCAGTATTGCAGCTTGCTCAGACCCTGGCAGTTGTTCAGTTGGGGAGCTGAACCGGGTAATGTATGTGTGAGGAAGCTACGTCCAGCGCCAGATTTAGATCCGAGTGGGAGAAGGCGTGTCAAATGTGCGAGCCCTGGACTTTTATACGCGCTCACATACACACACACACACACTAACGCACGGAGCACTGACCTTGAACCAAAATTTGTTGGCCGAAGGGGCACAGACTAGTGATTTATGACCTTCTTTTCAGACATGCTATCATATGTCAGTTCCAGCCGAAAGCTGTATTGTTAATTTTGAACTGACGTTTTATTCCTGCAGTTAATCCACGACAGTCGTATTAGAGTAACGTCAGCTAGCAATGTCAGTACCACTTGTTAAGTTTTCCATGTATCTTATTTTAATCACGAAATCTCTATTACCGCACCTTCAGAACAAATATTACCATCGTAAACACAATGCTATTCACATGATGCTCGTTCCAAAACCACGATTACTTTTGCGTTCCTCGGCTGTTACTCTCTGTTACTTTATACTCTCGAAGTAACGTTTTGGAACGCCGCCCAACGCGTATGGTATTAGAAGAGGTCTAACGTAACGATGGGCGGGAAGTAGTTCCGTATCTTAACGTCGAATAAAAAGTGTTTGTGGATTTGTAAAATATTTACTTTTTCTATTAATTTTACAGTTTTAGTTGACCGACGCATAGAAAAAGTAATCAACGTTAGTTTTAAATAAGGCGGAAGAATACACAACGTGAATACAAGTGTATCTTAAGCGGGGCTTTCAGAAGTACTCATTTTACCGTGAATGGCTTATACAGATAATGTGTACGAGTAGAACAATACGTCACACACACACACACACACACACACACACACACACACACATACACATATATATATATATATATATATATATATATATATATATATATATATATATATGCTGTTCACGGTAAAGTGAGCACTTTTTAAGGTCCTGCTGAATTTTTCCTTTTGGCAGATTTTTGTGTTCCTATAATTTTTTAATATAAATATTGCCTTGTGACAAACAAACACCTTGTATACTTGTCTTCACTCCCAAAAGTTAATGTCTGAAGCTGTAATAAATTATGTTTATTAGTGGTTAATGCCGGCTTAGAAGGGCCTTAAAAAGTGCTCACTTTAGAGTGAATAGCCTATAAACAAGACAGTTTTTGTGTTATAGGCCGTTCACGGTAAAGTGGTCACTTTTTAAGGCCCCGCCAATTTTTCTTTCGAGGCAGTTTTTATATTTAAGCCATTTATTAATATCAGCATTGTCACGTGACTAATAAATACGGTGTATACTTTCACCTCTCTCAAAAGTTTATGTCTGAAGCTGTAATAAATTAATTTATCATTGGCTAATGCTTGTTGTGAGGCCTTAAAAAGTGCTCACTTTATCGTGAACAGCGTATACCTAAGGTGTGCGCGGCGCGGTTGCACGTGCGACTGGCTGCGTAGACAACCCGCGAGCTTGCACGTCAGGCGGGCAGGAAGGAAGCCTCCCGGCGCTCGCCTTATCTGCAGGGGACAAACAATGACTAGGTCAGCCCTCCTCCCCCCCCCCCCTTTTTTTTACATTATTCCTCCTCGGACCTGCTACTCCCGGCTCTCTGGTCCAGATACACTGGCTAACTGGGACGGCGTCTCCCCAGTCTGCCTAGCCAACCAACAAGCCCTCCGCCCCCCCCCCCCCACCTTGATTTACGTTCACCATCTGCACCGCCTGTCGTCGCCCTACACCCCCTGCCGCCATCTTGTTTCTTCAAGACTTTATTAGTGGCGGGTATATTTTCTTTTTTTTTTCTATCTCGGCCGTGAGCTCTTCGTAATGAGTACGTGCCACATCGGGGGTCGCTACCGACATATATTACTACTAGGGGTTAGCCTGTGATCGTGTTCTCAGTGTGGTCACGTGCCTAGAATATTTACAATGTTAAAAATTTGGTTATCATACAAAGACTGAAAAAAATACATTTTATATTTTTCTATCCACTGGGCCACGGTGACCCCAATTGGAATCGCTCTATCCACTTGACCCATGTGGCCCCACTTAATTAACTCTACACTGGAGCGAGACATTTAGAGTAAACAAAAATGTAATTCCATTCCCATCACATCTCTCTGCAATAATCTATATGCATTAATATAAAACTTTCATAGGGAAAAGGTAATTAAAAAGTGAGTTTTTATGGTCAAAGGTCATGATTGCGTAATCTGATCTTGCTGAAATTTGAACTTGACCTGTATTTGACCCTGAGGATTCGCTCTGCAAAATTTGAAGAACTTTTGTTGAGTTTCAGGGGACTGAGAGACGGACAGACAGAGATCGTCCTATTATACAATAGGATAGGTTGTTCACGGTAAAGTGATCACTTCTGAAAGCGCTGCTTAAGATCTAATTGTATAAAAGTTGTGTATTCCTCCGCCTTATATATAATTAACATGGCCATGGGCCTCACCATTTAATTCATGTGTCGGTCGAATGAAACTGTGAAATTATTAAGAAAGTAAATACTTTACAAACCTGCTGATTTTTACACTTCGATATATAAAAAAAAAAGAAAAAACGCGAAAGAAATAATTTTAAGTCATCATAAATGGTTACCTAACACTTTTTATTCGACGTTAAGATATGGAACTACTTTCCATCTATCTTTGCCAACTTTACTGGGCACGAGTGACTCAGTGCACCCATTAAAATATACGCATGCAGGGGCAGTGACTTTTATTTCTAAAGTTCATTCCTAAAGTGAGCAATTTTTAGGCTCTAGTTAATTTTTCCTTTCAGTCATTTTTTATCCTTTAAACCACCATTTTAAATAAAATATTGCCATGCAATTAATGAATACAGTGTGTATATTCCACCGCATTCGGAAGTTAATGTCTAAGGTATTCCAAATGAGAGGGCTTTCAAAGGTGCTCACTTTACCGTGAATAGTCTGTATTGTCTATTCGCGGTTTCTTGGCACTTTTATTTAAAAATCAAACCTTTGATAAATCTCTCCTTGTATAACGTGTCAATATGTTTCCTAAATATGCTACGTGTCACAAACGTTTCATTCTATTGTTAACATAAAGGTGACTTATTTTTGATTAAGTAAAACTTTTTCTTAACTATAAATTGTATTACGACTAAAAACAGGGAATAAATAGCCCTGTTAGAAATGACCAGTAAGAAATAGTTCTTAGTAATATTTTTTTTATAATTCTTAGTAATATATCACCACACTGAGTGGTCATGAATGCAATGCATTCTCCCTTTGGTGTAATTTTGTAATCTCGGTTATGCTTTGTTTGCATGAGGTGCAGGAACATCCTGGAAGTAGAAATTCAGTAGGCTTCAGAGAAATTGGACGTAACCGCGAATGTACTATACACACGCCGTTTACAGTCTTCTCAACTTGACAAGCTTGGTTGCAACTGAAAGCACGGCTGACAGTCACCACACAACATGAGAGCTCGGCCGAGATTCGCTCCTGCAATCTCAGCCACTACTCCTGAAATGGAAACGTTTTTAAATATATACATTTTAATTACTGGACAGTTCGTATAAATAGATATAGTTGATGCACGGTATCTTCGGCGTATTCAGAAGCCCTGCTAAACTAAGCTTAACTAAGTCTGGAAGATTACACTAGAGGGACAACGCACCGGATTCGTGCGCACTCTGTTGTAACAGTATTTTGTATAAGAACTATTTCTTACTAGGCGCTACCAACACACATGTTTTCTCACTGTTTTTATTCGATTTATTTATAAATAAAGCAATATAAGTTATAGATAAAAAATATGAATAACATTTCAATTTAACAGAAAAAAAAGTACATTTTATGTTAACACAAGTATAAAACGCATGCGATACGTGGCATATGTTGGAAACAATCAAGCACGTCATACATGGGGAGATTTTTCAAAGGTTTGATACAAAAAGGCCGAAGAAACCGTGAATAGACTATATTTCAAGTTTTGCAAGTTTACCGTTTAGTTTCCTGCTGAACTTGTGTTACTGGGATTGTTATACCCCACAGATGCACTAAAATTGCTGTTACTTTCCTAAACGTCACAAAAATTGCAAACAAATTCTAGAGCTGTGGTTTCGAACGAAAGCAGCCAAATAGTGGCCAAACTAATATATACAGTTGATTTGACTAAATATTTTGTTGGTTGTGGGTTTTTTTTTTTTTTTCCCCTCAAATACACGGGTTTTTTTTAATACACCCGTGTATTTTGTTAGATGGACAAAATTAATTTGTTGCTGTTCAAATTCTGTGTACTCAACAGAGTATTTTGTTGTGGAAATTAAAGACTAACAACTTTTAAGAGCAGTGCTGCCAAGTACATAAAGTACATGCGCCGATGATTCCACACATGCGTATGTACACGCATCATTATTCCGTAGTATTTGTGACGTGTTCTCAGAAAAGGCACCTTAGGGTGAAACTAATTTTCGGGTTTTGAGCTATTTTTGCAGACACTTCCACGAGGAAGTCAATGAAACAAGTCGCACCCTTGTACCCTCGACATGTTCCGTTCATATCTCGAAAACGATAATTTTCGAAGTTTCAACCTTTGTTCGGGCCTCCTGCAAAACATACGTTTTCACCCTAAGTTACCTTTTCTGAGAACGCGTCACATTTTAATTTGTTTACTTTTTTTTCTCCTTAACTATTTGTGCACCCTAGCTACACCTTTTCATTTATACATTCACTTTTATTAATGTGTAATTTGTTGCTATCGATTCGTCAATTTATGTCAAGGAGTTGCTACATCCAATTATCATTCATCTGCAAGTGCCTGTTACAGGTTTTTTTTTTTTTTTTGTTTTAATGAGTTGAGATTTAATATATTGTTTTCCTCTCTGGTACTTTGTAGGTTCTGCTCATTTATATTTTTGATTGATGGTGCGGATTATGAGGCAGTAGACACTGTGCCATTGTAGATCCATGTTATTGTGCTATTGTAATCTTCATTTCTTTAAACATTCCCTTGTCTCTGGTTCTCCTCAAGATATGTACATAATTAGACTCCGCAGATAATTTCTAGAGCTTAGTCTGTTCGAGCTATCAGATTTCTATTCCGCCTCTTGTTAATTTAAGTATTTAAATATCTATACCTTGCTTATTTTATGTTTACGTATGTGTACGTTATGTTATACCTGGTTAAGTGTAAGAGAAGGCATAAAGTCGAAATATTAAACAAATAAATAAAATATTTTTGATCCTGTACAGTCAAGTATTTCGTTGGTTGTAACAAATATTTCTCAGCGTAAAGCGCTGTGTTCCAGCGTGTATACAGCGGCATGGTGTCCGGTGAGTGAGCGAGTGAGTGAGTGAAGAGATTCGGGTGGCTCTTAACATCGAGGTCGTGAGAGCCGATGAGGGTGAAGCGAGGTGAGCGTGGAGCAGCGCCGGGATGCAAGTACGGGGAGAACTGGAGATCCCCGGAAAACCCGCCGACCAGCGGCATCGTCCGGCACGATTCCGACGCGCGAAAATCCCGGAGCGACCCCGCCGGGAATCTAACCCGGTTCGCGTAGGTGGGATGCGAGTAGTCTAACCACTAAACCACCGCGGCCCCACGTATGTCCGGCGAAAGTGAAAGTCTCAGGGTGGACGTTAAACGCAACGGCATTACATTACGGACAAATGAGAAACACGGACGTCACTATCGCTTAAAGAAGTCTTCGTATTCGCCACGGCCATAAAGCAAGAGCCATCAAAGAACATTTATGACAGAAAATTAAACGTTTGGCGTTATAGCCACAAAAGAAAATGCTTGCTCGAGAGTGTGGTTATCTGGTGATGTGACAATAGCAAATGTTCTTCGGATTTACTTGTTAGTTTATTGGTTGTTGAATAATTCGTTAATAACATAGACGCATGGAATGCGGATAGCCGAGAGAAGGCGCTGGATGCCACATGACGTCACACAGGGGAGGCAGAAAAGAGAGTGGACTTCCACATGCTTTCATGTGTTCTCTTAGGGTCATATATAAAGTTTGTTTGTATTTAAATTGGAGAATGCCTCGCACTTAAAACGCTAGTATTTTAAATAGCATTATACAGACAGGTGAAACTCGGGTACACGTTCTGCATATAAAATTATTGTAATATGTTTTAAGTTTAAGCCTTACTTCAACCTGACTACGCACAATTACAGGCTATTCACGGTAAAGTGAGCACTTCTTGAACCCTTCTCATTTGGAATAATTGTTTATAAATAAATTTATATTGTAGCCTTATACGTTAACTTTCGAGTCCTGTGAAATATATACTCTGTGTATGTTATTTAACATTGCAATATTTATTTTAGAAAGTGTTTGAGGGATAAAACAAAATTCCTGGCAGGAAAAAGTTACTAAGGCGTCAAAAGCGCTCACTTTATCGTCAACAGCCCATATCTAGAAGGAAGCACTCAATAAGCGAGCGGCATGTAGTCAGATGCGCGTGTCTGTGACCACGTGGCAGTTGCCGTGTTTGCGTTGCGGCGTGTATGTGGCACAAAGGACGTACAGGCGAAAGTAGAGCCAGCGGGCCGCGGCGACAGGCGACAAGACTCCGTAAATCATCTTCCTTATCAGCTGCAGATGTGTATACTGTTTGTACTGCGCTCCGTGCTGCAAGGAGGTCGCCCCGACTCCTCGGCCGTTACACCACATACAGGCTACTCACAGTAAAGATGCCACTATTGAAGCCCCTCTCGTGTGGAATAGTAGTCAGTAAATATATTTTATTTCAGTCCAAAGCTGGTTCCACAATAGTGCGATGCGTTGCGTTGCGATGGGCGGTAGCCAATCAGGATGAAGCAGGTTCCGTCGCAGCCCGTCGGCGTCGAGTGCGTTTGCGCGAAATACTTCCAAGTGTTTGTGTACACGGAGAATAAAAACACCCCCCCCCCCCCCCCAAAAAAAAAAAACTACGATCGCATTTAAGCTGACAATTTCGTATTTGTATTTTTATTATTGCTGCGTGGATGTGCAAAATAGAAGACAAAGCTTCTTATAGATATGGACAATGTCATAAAATTCGTTTATTAACATCAAAATAATTATCCTTCGTCTTAGTCTCGTTCCCGCTAGATTTCCTCACACGTCGCTGTTATACTACCCTGTTTTTATCTTCTATCACTTAAAACATATAGTTTCAACTTTATACGCGTGTCTTTTGTTACATTCGTGAGTTCTGAAAATGTAATTTCCACCCTTAAACTAGACAGCAGCACCATCTCAGGCGGCGTCCGTCGCCAACAGATCTTCGCCGCTTAGTTGTGAAACAGCAAGTATAGCTCGTCGCAGACCAACACATCGCATCGCACTATTGTGGATCCATCTTTAGGCGTTAACTTCAGAGTGCGGTGAATATACACACTGTTATTATTACTTACATTGCAATATTCATTTAAGAAGGTGGTTAATGAGGGAATGGCTGAAAGGAAAAAGTAACTAGGGCCTCAAAGCTATTAACTTTACCGTGAACAGCCTATACCACAGCTAGTGCTGACAAGTGAGTTCTGCCCCGCCTTCTTTGTCATTCATTCCGCGTGGACCGTTCGAAACCATACACTAAAGACGAGGTAGACTGCGCACGTAAACCAGCATTCAGCTACCACAAAGCAACGCGACTGTCAAAGTCACACGGTGAAGCGAGCGAAAAGATTTGGACGGCTCTAAAGAGGACTTTGTAGCTGCGCGTTCAGGTTCAAGAAGCGAGGGAGCGATACGGGCGACACTAACACGCACGCCTAGCGCCTCATCGCTCCTACGCGCAAGGCGTGCGGTGGTTCCGTCCTCTGTGTAAACTAGATCTGTAACTGTAGGAGTACTGTAATTATGGGAAGTCTGGCGCAATGTTTTTAAATGGAAGCCGCAGCAGCTTGTGCGGTCGGTGGTCTTCGGCTCGTCTCGGACGAGCTCGGCAATCTTCGGCTCGACTCAGAGGGTGCTCGGAAGCCTTCGCGACTAGGGTTTGTCGAACGTACCCGAAGATGCTCGGCAGTTATTTCCACAAAGTTTCTTCGAGTATGTATGTATGTTTCTGTTAGCCATATTGGTTTTATAGGCATAGAGTATGTCAAATCGCAAATCTGTACTTTTATTCGATTTTATTTTTTAAATTAATTTTTTTGTGTAGAGTATAGCAAAAAGTTATCTCAACTGCATTTCCAGACCCTCTCTTTTGTTCTCTCTCTTGCCTCCTCATTCAATATCTTCTCTTCATTCCATCTCTTGTGTCTCTCTATTTCGTTTCTTCTCCTCTTCCTCTCTGAGGTTTTTCTCCGAGTCCTCCCACTTTTTTGTTGTTTCGTTTCTCTCTTTCATTCCATGTTGTCTTTCACACTACATCTTTGTTTGCATTTATTTATCTCTCATCAATCACCAATTATCACCAAAGCACACTGCGGGCACCTTAACATTCAACTCATGCCTGCCATCTTCTCCACTGGATGAGGATGATGAGGATGAGGAAGATGAGGAGTTAGCATAAACAAGCTTCTTGATGACTTTAAGCACGTTTTATAAAGTGTCTCTTCGTTTTTTTTCGAGTGTCTGAAAACAAACAATTAAATTACAATCACAACACACCACAAGGGTGTATTTATTGTCCCTACAGTTTACCTTACAGGTGAACGGGTTTTGCTGTCGTTGGTCCCAGTATGTATGCGTATAACATTTTTTAAAGTGTGTGTGTCACATGACGCTCACTGCCATACTCGTGGCAGGCCATGGTAGCATGAGAAGCAGGGCTACATATGTGTATTTCACCATGGTGGGTGGTCAGCTGCGTTCTCACCAATAGTGAGCGTTCCCATCTTCGGTGGTGAAGAGAAGGAGGTCGATGTGCTGATCCTTTTCTTCTTAGGCTACTCGTATGAGATCAGTGTTCTGGTTCTCGCCTATACCATAAATGTTCACAGACACTGACGCATTGTTTTTCTCGAAAACTGTGATATGACGTAGTTGTGTAGGGAACTTGAGGCCTGGAAAGTCAAATTAGGTTTCTACGGTTTGATATCGCTTGTCTACTCATTCAGGGTTCCGGCCTTCTACAAAACCTACTGGAACGGCCCATTTAAAGCACACGTGGTCGTTGGTGTTTTGTGTGTTAATCACAGTCTTCTTGTTCTTGACCGATTCTGGCAAGTCAATGTACGACGAGACTCGAAGGGGGTTCAGCTTGTTTATGCGGAGCTGCAGGTGATTGTCTGACGACAGTGTCCACCCCGAATCACGCTCTTTGTATGCGTCCTCCTCTTCACATGTTTTTCTAAGCTGTTTCCTACCGCCTTCTCAATATCACTAGCCTCGAATACTGCTACATCTTTTGTTTTGAAAGCTCTCTTGTCTGTACCTTCGACGAACGGCTCTGGCTTCGCAGAGTTACACTCAAGCCACGCATTAAATTTAATTGAACCCCGCTCTCGTACATCGTCGTTACTCTGGTCAATGATATTTTTCTTGATGTGGGTCAAAAGATTACAAATATCTTTCGTCAAACCACTTACGTTTTCAGCCACGTATGTCTTTGAATTTCGTCGGAAAGCAGTTTCAGCTCCTTCGAAACCATTGGCAATAACATTCCCAGAGCCAGCGACGAACCTTGGACGCGACGGTCGCTGGTACGAAGGTGGATTAGCATTTTGAAACATTGGTTTTGCAAGATGCACTCCCATGCATTGTGTAGAAGGAGACTGTACACGAGTGATTTTGGTAGGTGAAGGTCCTGCAGTTCTGCAGTCTTTCGCATGTCTCTGCAAGTTATTGCGTCTAGCAAATGACAGTCCACAATCCATGCACTTGTGTACCACTCGATCTGTGTTCATCGCAAAGCCATACTTCTCGTGCCTTCGTGCATCGTGGTTGAACAACGAAGGTTTTATCGCTGAAGCGACATGAGTGGCGATGTAATGGTTCAGTAGATGGTACCGATATAATTGAAGGTGTCGACGAGGGTACCTCGAACGACATCAATGGCGATATATGCAGCTCATCTTGGGCCGCTGATCGTACAGCCAAAGACTAAGTCGAGACGTCGATTTCAGACACAACATTAAATGCACGCTTCATATTGATCTCTGTAGGAAAAAAAAAAACGAAAAGAATTAACACATCTGATAATCGAAAGATATAAGGGATCTGTATCATACAAAATGGAATATACTCAGGTTTATTTAAGAGCATGAATGATAATTCCCTACAGAAGTTTATGGAGGAGCTGGTCATAAAAAAATGCTTAGCAGTCAGAATGATAAGAAGGTCAGGAGAGAGAAGACGATCCGTCACCTGTCGCATCAGACGAAGAACTGAGACGATGTGCAAATCTGTCCGCCTTATATACCCTGAGATGTCACGTGAGCAACAGCCAATCATGAACGAGCAATGTCACGTGAGCGTCATGTGACACTTAAAATGATATACAACGAATGAGCAATGACACTTGAGCGCCATGTGACAAACACACTTAAAAAATGTTATATGCATACATACTGGGACCAACGACAGCAAAACCCATTCACCTGTAAGGTAAACTGTAAGGACAATACACCCTTGTAGTGTGTAGTGATTGTAATTTGATTGTTTGTTTTCAGACACTCGGAAAAAACGAAGACACTTTATAAAACATGCTTAAAGTCATTAAGACGCTTGTTTATGATTACTACTACTACTACTACTACTACTACTACTACTACTACTACTACTACTACTACTACTACTACTACTACTACTACTGTATGCTTGGGTTATAATGGTATAGTGACTAGTATATATTTGACTGGTTTCGGCCAGTAGAGCAGATGGCAGGCATGAGTTACGGGGGGGGGGGGGGTGACATTGAATGGTTAGGAACCTGCAGTGCTTTGGTGATGATTGGTGAGAGATAAATAAATGTAAACAAAGATGTAGAGTGAAAGACAAGATGAAATGAAAGAGAGAAACGAAACAAATGGGAGGACTCTGAGAAAACCTATGAACTGATATAGCGTAAGAGAGAAGCGGAAGGGGGAAAGAGATGGAATGAAAGATTGAAAGAGATGTAGAGGGAAAGACAAGATCGAATGAAAGAGCGAAACGAAACAACAAAAAGTGGGAGGATTCGGAGAAAAACCTCAGAGAGGAAGAGAGAAACGAAATAGAGAAAGAAAGGAGGGGCAAGATATGGAATGAGAGAATGAAAGAAAAATGAAAGAATGAAAGTGAGAAACGAAACAACAAAACGTGGGAGGATTCAGAGAGAAAAACCTCGGAGAGGAAGAGAGAATGAAATACAGAGAAGCGCAAGAGATTGAATGTAAGAGAAAGATATTGAATGAGGAGGCAAGAGAGAGAAATGAAAGAGAGAGAGAAAGGGATGGAATGAGAGAAAGATATTGACTGAGGGAGGCAGGAGAGAAGTAGATAGAAAGATAAAATGAATGAGGGTGGCAAGAGAGAGAAACGAAAGAGAGGGTCTGGAAATTTAGTTGAAAGAACTTTTTGCTCTACACTATGTACTATTTCGATACAAAAAATAAATAATTTAAAAAATTAAATTTAAAATCGAATTAAAATACAGATTTACGATTTGACATGCCCTATGCCTATAAAACCAAAATGGCTAACTGAAACATGTATATATAATAAAAAAGGAAGTATTTGGGAATTTAGGAATAATTTTTGCTATAGCAGCAATTGGTTTATTAGGATTTGTAGTACGAGCACATCATATATTTACCATAGGAATAGATGTTGATACACGAGCATATTTCACATCAGCTGTAATAATTATTGCTGTACCCACAGGAATTAAAGTATTTAGATGACTAGCAACTATATATGGATCTAAATTAACTTTCAGACCATCTTGTTTATGAGCTATATATATATATATATTTGAAGAAGAAAATTAGTGGCAGTAACTGCCGAGCACCTTCGGGTAGGTTCGACAAACCCGAGTCGAAGGCTTCCGAACATCCCTTGAGTCGAGCCGAAGTTTGCCGAGCTCGTCCGAGACGAGCCGAAGACCACCGACCGCACAAGCCGCACAATCTGCTGCGGCTTCCATTTAAATAACATTGCACCAGACTTGCCATAATTACACTACTTGTAGGGTTTTATTACACGACATCAAAGTACACAGATCAAACTACCTGAGTATAAGCTTACCCGTAAAGAAACTTCATAGGTAAGCTTTAACAATGCTATATTTGACCAGTTTCACGATTTAATTTTTTTCTCCATTAGTACACTTAATATGATAAAAGTAAAAAGATAACGACACAGACAATAGATTTTTTAAATCCTTTCTGGCGAAACTTCGTGTTTCCAGAACAATTATTTACAGTGACACGCGTTTAGACGCAAACAACGATTTGACTGAAAACGTTTCAGTACATAGGAGCCTTAACATCGAGGTCCTGAGAGCCGACAAGTGTGAAGCGAGGCGGAGGAAACGGGAGATCCCCGAGAAAACCCTGCGCCCAGTGGCATCGTCTGGCACGATTCCTGAGTTAAGCTTGGTTCACAACCATCCGTCACTTCCGTAAGTCAGCCATCCGTCGATATTTGTCGTCCGTCAATTGAAAGCGACTCACAACAGTCCGTCTTCCTTCGTTCCGTCGGGCCAGAAAATGTTCAGTGTTACCACCCAACAACGATAATTTTCTCGCGCACAGACAGATGTTTTTAATCAATGTAATAAATGTACTCTCTTCCCTAATGTAATTTATCAGCATTTCCTCCGAAAATCTACTAATCATAACTTCAGTTCAATTCATAGGTGAAAAGTAAAAAAGTAAACAACTTCACTGCCTTGTGTATTTAGAAAGAAAAATATTCAGGCAATAAACAAGTGACTGTTTTCCGACAGTCATTTTCAAGGAACGATATTACAAGGCGGTGGCGTATCCGTCCGTCCGTCGAAAGTTAAAATTTGATGATATATTTAACGGACTGGCGGATAGAAAAAAAAGTAGCCCTACGATTGGTTGAAGATCACGTGACCAACGGACGGGCAACTGACGGATGAAACGGATGGTTGTGAATCCCGCTTTAGTCGTGATGGAACGGTGTAGAGACGGCCAGCGCCACGTCGAGATGCGACCATGTATAATGAGTGACTTTTTCACTTTGCCTTTGTCATGTTTCACAGTGTGGGCACCGGGGCGCGCGTCTGCTCGCATTCCGCGCAGGGCGATGTGTTTCCTCACAGAGCGCCGCGCCGCCCACGACATATCCCGCCTCCTTGCCCCCGTCGCCAACCCGTGTTTACAAGCCGCGCGTCGAGACGCCCGCATCGCATTAAAACTAACGCGGGGCTCGTTATGTTACTGGCTGTTCACGGTAAACTAAGCACGCTTGAAAGCCCTGTTTAAGGGGGCCGCCTACCTGACGCGACATAGCACAGGAGCGAGCGAACGCTAAGGGCGACACTGGCACGCGCATCAAGTGCCGCATCGCCACTATGCACGAAGCATTAAACCAGCGCGCAAGCTTTTTTTCGAACCTGTTTTTGTATGGGACTCTAAGCTGTGACCATATTATTTTATTGCGGGAAAGTCTGATCCAGAGTTTGTGACGATGTTTGCCAACACACACAGGACGAGGTCTTTTTCTCAACTGCTTCCTGAATGTAGGTGTTTTAAGGTGGAAAACAGTTGTGAGACACTCAATTATGTCAAAAGGAATTTGGGTTAATTCCAATGAAAAGGTTTGAAAATATTCGTTGCCTTGCGTTTGTAAGGCAACGAATATTTTCAAACCTTTTCATTGGAACTGACCAGCTCTTTCCAGATATATATATATATAGGTTACATTAAACTATACTTAACTAAAATGGCAGCAACCCCCCCCCCCCCCCATTTAAAATGTTGACGGAACAGCAGTTCCTGCCCAAGTGAAAACCCTGTGCTGTCTCCCCGAACCTGGGCGAGACACCTGTATTTATATTTTATTTGAAATCATGTAGAACATTACAAAATAATCTTCACTCCGTCGATATACAGAAGTCCTGGAAGGACACCCTGGTGGTACGTGACTGGGTGGCTGGCGTCACTTGGTCAAGGTGACGTACAAGGGAGGGGAAAACAGTCATATATTTCGTGGGCGATAGCGGCCCCGCGGCGCCCACACTTGCAGACCAGCAGGCCTGCCCAGCGGACGTGAGGCGTGGAGCTCGTCAAACACACCTTCGTCGCAGCAAAAGGTGAGCCGTCCCAAACGGTTAATATTTTCTCAACTTCATATGGCACCGTCGGTTTGACTTTCGTTCGATATGCAGGGATAGCCGTCACAAGCTCAATGCAGGATTGTATTTGAGTTTTATGTAGATCCAGTCAGCACATTTTGACATACGGCAGTCTGAAAAGGCTGTTTTTAGCTATGTTGGAGGTCTTGGAAATAGTGGTTCTAACGTGCGTAGTGTCATGAAAGCGATATTGCGTCATCGCCTGAAGTTTGTTTTCTTTTCGTATATTAGCACATTGGGCGCACGTGTAATAGTTCCGTCAATAAAACGGATCTCCCAACTCACTGCAACACATTTCAAGCGCCTAGTAGTCGGTCCCTGTAAGAGCCGCCCAAATCCCTTCGCTTACTGACCACCGGACGTGACAATTAGGAGTTTAAACATTTTCACTAGGGGATGCCCTTATTCCCGCTCTCTTCCAAAACGACCGCGATGCAGGCGGCGGTTCTGCAAGGCAACTGACTGCAAGTGTCCAGCAGTGGGCCGAAATCCGCACAACCAGTGGGTCCTTCCCGCCTCTGCAACTACAACCACGTACTACTTGACGTCGGCCGGACAGTGGCGATTAGCAAGTCGCCTCCCACTTCGCCCGCCGACCAGACAACATTTTTTTTGTCGCCTCGTGCTCAATGTGCCGCCGTGTTCTTAATGCCGGCATCAACTCAAGGTCATCCGGGAGCGCGGTAATTGTAGTTGCTTCTTGGCCGTATTAAGGGCGCTGCCCCACCAAGTTTGCAGTCACTGAGTTCAAGTCGAGAATCAGTGTTACAGAAATTCCTTCTCGATGCATCAGTTTTGAAAATAACCGTTTCAAACAAAAATTATTCTACTTGACATGTCTCAGGAACTATAGCCTATTCACGGTAAAGTGAGCACTTTTTAAGGCCCTGCAAATTTTTTTATTTCAATCAATTTCTATCTTTCCGCCACTTAGTAGTATAAATATTGCAATATGACTTATAAACACAGTAAAATCATCACACTCAAAGCTTAACGTTCGAGGCTGCAATAAAATATTTATAAAAGGGCTTAATGCCTTTTGGGGTGTCCTTAAAAAGTGCTCACTTTAGCGTGAATAGCCTATACATACACGTTACGGGATCTTACCAATTTATGATAAATATTTTTTTCCATAAAATTTGGCATTAAAATCTTAATTTTTTAAAATAATAATAATGAGTAAATAAATGTCGAGAAAATTTCCTAGCCCTTTCTTAACCCATTCATTCTCAGTGTAGATAATTGGTAAAATAGGTTATTTTTGTGGTTCGTGTGTTCTCGGTAGTGATTGATTTGTTTGGTTTTATAATCTGACTAGGAATACGTTTCCTGACTTGCGCTTCATAGTGATTTTTGTCGGTTTTTTTTTTTTTTTTTTTTTTTTCCGGGCAGGTTCCACTGATACTGTTTCTTGCACTGTTGTGTTCGTTCGTGTGGTGTTTTCATTTTCGTCGTCGTCGTCGTGTTGTCTTTTATTTTGGTTTGCGTGTGTCGCCTGTTCTGTTTTGTAATAGGTAATAAGTTGTTCGTCTATTTTTTTCGTTTTAATTATATACATATTTATTTTTCACTGACAAGGGAACAGCTTTTCCTGATTATTAGTCTGTGGTGTTAAGAGGTTTTTTTCGTTATTCGTCTTGCTGAGTTCTACGGGTGTGTGCAGGCTTTTTTAGTCTCATGGTCGAAAATGGACACAGTCCAACCAAACCATCACAAAGGCTGTTCACGATAAAGTGAGCATTTTTGAAATCAGCCTTAGAAAAAAGTCACTGCTCCTACCTGCATATATTTCAACGGGTGCCCTGGAGTTGACATGCGCCCAGTTAAGTGGTAACGATGGATGGCAAGTAGTTCCGTATCTTTACGTCGAATAAAAAGTGTTAGGTAACCATTTCAGATAACTTAAATTATTTCTTTCTTTTTTAATGAATCAAAGTGTACAAATGAGCAGATATGTTATATATTTACTTTTCAAATAATTGCATAGTTTCACTTGACCGACGCAAGAATAAAGTGACGAGGCCCACGACAATGTTAATTTTACATAAGGGGGACGAATACTTAACGTACGTACAAGTAAATTTTAAGCAGGGCTTTTAAAAGTGCTAAATTTACCGTGAATAGCGTATAGGTAGAACCCCGAGTATTTCGCGTATTGGGTTGTCAGCAAGCTAGGATAAACAGCCCTCTTACACTCCGAGACATTATTGTTTGCTGTGATCAAGCGAGGTCTCTGTACAGGACTAGCTGTTAAACACTCACTCGCACTACTGCACACTGCTTGTTACTGGCTCACAGTTAAACGGAGCGTGTTTAAAGAACTGTCGTCCAATCACAACAGTAGGAGAAAAGAACAAGTGTTTGGAGCCTACCTCCTCGCCTCGGAATAAATTCGCGAAATGCTCGTGGCTCTACCTATAGGCAGTGTGACAGCAAATGTTTACTGGCGTGAAATACAAGCTGCGGAAGTATATAATATAATAAATGCGGGGGTGGACCCAGGGCGAGGCAACACCCTCCGAGTGACGGGCTTTCCAGCTAGTACCCGTAGGTGCCCGTCCTCCCTGAACATGGCATGAAATGAGACCCTAGGATGGAGTAGCGCTGGATTGCAAGGGCGGGGGAAACGGGAGTACCCCGAGAAAACCCACCGGGCAAGCGGTATAGTCCAGCACGATTCCCACATGCGAAAATCCGGGAGCGAATCCTCCGGGGATCGAGCCCGGATCGCCTAGGTGGCAGGCGAACGCGCTAGCCACTGCGCCACCGCTGCCCGTCCGTCACGTCAACTTCGACCAATCCAGGGCAATTTTTTTTCTCTATCCGTCAATCTGTCAAAAATATCTCAAACGTTAACTTTCGACGGGACCGACGGGTAGGTCACTCAGTCTTCTGGCGACACTCCGTAGACGCGAATACGCACTTTGAAATAAAATGCAAGGCGGTGGATATGTGTTTATTTATCTCAGTGGCAAATTAAGGAATTTAGAACGTAAACAATAATTTCGTATACATTTTAATTACGCACAAAGTTTCTCTCTTGAAAGTGTATTTCCAACCAAAATTTACCTCCTACGAAAGAAAGATCGCGATGTTAAGTTGTCACGCTGAAATTTTTCCGTAAGAAAGAGAGGTGGGACAACGGATTGTTATAGTGAGTCGCTTTCAACCGACGGACGAAAACATACAGGGATAACTGGGAACAGGTGTTTTTCGCGAAGATATTTCAAGACTGGTTGTACTCCAAAACGCTTTTGTTCATGTGCACTTTCGTGATTGGATGATTTTTAAATGTCACGTGCCTCAAGTGTCTGTCCACGAATCACGAACGTTCAGTATCGGAGTACTTGATTCTGATCGGTCCAGTCAAGTAGGAACGTGTCTTCTCACGTAGACACCCGGGCAATAACAAAAGGAAGTTGTGGTTGTGGGCGTAGGGTATTGAAGTCTAGCGTGGCCATAAATATTTTCGCGAAATACACCTGTCCCTACGGATAACTGACTGACGGTTCTGTACTCCCACTCTATAAAGTCCTATAGGCCCGTAGTACACACGAGAACTACACTCTGCAGCTTTCGTTATTGGCTGACCGACAGCCAATGGGGTGGCGAGTTGACCTTAGTCACAATCATCGTAGCCTTAAACCTAGGCCACATTCGTATTGGCACGCAATTACCACACACATGGCACAGGAGCACACCCACAGGGCAATGTTATCCCTGCTACATATATTCCTACAGAACACAGGGGACCGGAAATTCTTCCAGTATTTTTTTTCCTGGATGTTACCTTCCATTGACAATTTCAGTTTCATAAGTTGGTAAATCTGTTCTTTTGATACATGCGTTTTCTCTACTTTGGCGCGTAATTTTCTTATTGTGAAACGTGAATTTTTTTTTTAGGAAAACAAGAATGAACTTGAACTATCTTTTGATATATCATTCAAAAGAAACTTACTTTCAACATCGGCACAGACTTTAGTGCAGATTCCAAGTGCCACTAGATTTCATATGCGCAGTCCATTTCAGTTTCAATCCTCGTACGGCTTCATGAAGTTTGGTTTGGCAAGTAGAACTCTAGTAGCGCTTTACGAAAGTTGGAAGTTACCGTGAATGGACTATATGCAACAGTATTTACAGTCCAACACGTTAAATTAAGAAATTTACTATAACTTAGGACGTTTTCTTTTTAATGGGATGTACCGTTGTTGCGTGATACTCATAAACATTAGTGAAACAGCGAAACTCTTAAGTGCTCGTGATTTTTCTTTTAAATAAAAACTTTTTAATAGCACTGTATGACGAGTTGCACTTGGGGTTAGTCCTGAGAAGTTAAGGTTATACATATTTAAAATAAAATTTATATTTCTGTAGACTTGCAAATGCTATCAAAGCAGTTGTAATAATATTAAAAAGCTACTTTTATGTACTTTACTAACATTGTTAACAAAAATAAAGGTGTCGGTGACATAATAATTAACAAGAAAAGGAAATATGTCGTAGCTCATAATTAGAAGAAAAGAACTAACTTTGGAAAAGTCACAAGTTGTGTTGTATTGGGAGACGTGTGGCAGTGAAGTTAATGCAAATGTGTGATACAAATACAATTGCAGACGCTGTCTGGCTCGTGGAGTGTATGGCGCTGAGTGAACTCAGGCCTTGCTGATCGTCGGCGATGTGAGCTGCATAAGTAAGTAAGTGAAAAAAAAACATTGCCGGTGATGGTGCTGACGTGCTGAAACTAAATTGCTTTTTTTTTTTTTCTTACTAAATTTAGAAATTAGATTACTAAATGTTTCTATTGAGCCCTCACAAATAATACATCACGTATCAATACAAACAATAATATTCAGTATATTGATGTTGAACGACCCACACATACATCGATAATACAGATATACACAACAAGTAAACTGAAGAAACAACACTTACACTATACAACACCTACACAAACAATATTACACTGGCACCAACACAACACCGACACAGACATCATACAAACGACGGGCCCCTCACAAAACGACAACAACCTCTGTCTCCAGAGGGGATGGCGGGGTGAGGGTTCAAGGGTGGAGGCAGAGGAATTTTAACTTTGACATTTTTAAATTCTAACGTAACTTTTTCTTGTAAATTTTAACAAAATAATTTTAAGCCTCTGTTTTATAATTTAACTTGTTTTTAAATGTTATAACGCGACAAATTGTATGTTTTGACTATCTTGTAAATTTAATTTAAATTCAAATAACTGAGACCAGCTATGGCCTTCGGCTGGGCACCGACGCCATTTTAGTATGTTACGTTCTGTTCTGACGTGCTGTATTGGGCGTGTAGGCGGGCTTATGTTCTTACAGGTTTTTTACGAGAGCGTTTCTCCCCACGGCCAACTGGTATGAAAGGGGGAATCATTTCCCCGCAGAAAGCCTTTGTTTAAAACATATATGAATGTACTGCTTTGTTAACACACATGTTATTTCGCTCATTTTTAGAATATATGTACTTGGATACAGGGTACAAGCAATGTTCGCCTGTAAAGGTTGTTCACGATAAAGTGAGCAATAATTTTGAAATAAACCTTAGACAACAGTCACTGCACCTACATGCATATATTTTAATCAGGCGCACTGAGTGATATGTGTCGAGTAAAGTTGGTAACAATGGTGAGGAAGTAGTTCCATGTCTTAACATCAAATTAATTGTCTTAGGTAACCATCTGCGACAACTGGAATTATTTCTTTCGCTTTCTGTTTTTTTATTAATGCCCCGAAATATAAAAATGAGCAGATTTTTTACATATTTACTTTTCTAATCATTGCATGAATAAAATGATGAGACCCATGACAATGTTAATGTAACATAAGGTGGAAGAATACACAACGTGCATACAAGTGGATTTTAAGCAGGGCTTTCAAAAGTGCTTACTTTACCTTTAATTAAGTCGTTGTGTTCTAATTCTCGCGTTTTTACACTGCACAATAGTCAAACTTCGTGCCATTTCAGCTTATGGTCTTGCAAGTTTCGCCCTTAGCGTTCTCTTGCCCACGTGGCTAAGATTCGTAAAATAGCTCCAGGTTGGCGGGCGCTTTAGTTTCGAAACTACAAAAATTCGTGTAAAAAATAATTTGTGATGAGTTTAGCCTCGTGGAGACATCACAATTATGTACTTAAGAAGTTAAATAACAATAAAACCGTTTTGATAAAGTTAGTGTGATTTCCTTTCAGTGATGTTAAGGTGGCAGGTCGCGTGGGAAGGCCGCCTAACTGTGTGCAAACTCCACCAGAAAACCTTTTATTAAAACCGTACAACGTGCCTGAGTGAGCTCTGCTTACGAATAGCATTTAAGGCTCCTGTGTACTGAAACGTTTTCTGTGAAATCGTTGTTTGCGCGTAAACGCGTGTTGCGCTAGATAAATGTTCTGGAAATACGAAGTTTTGCCAGAAAGGATCACAATCTATTGTTTATGTCGCTATCTTTTTACTTTTTATCATATTAAGTGTATTAATGGAGAAAAAATCGTAAAAGTGGTCAAATATAGCATTTTTTAAGCTTACCTTTGAAGTTTCTTTAAGCTGTAAGAGTAAAGTACGATTATACGCAGGTAGTTTGATCTGTGTACTTTCATCACGTGTAATAAAACCCCACAGTCACAGATCTAGTTTACTCAGTAAAGAGTTACGACGGAAACACTGCACGTCTTGCGTGTAAGAGTGATGAGGCGCTAGGCGTGCGTGTTAAGCAGGCTTCATACTGCAGGAGACGAGAATGCTAACTAAATTGCGTGCGAAACGAGTTCACACGCATATAAATAAGATGAATACTGTCTCGCATCAAAATTAGTTGATAACGCTGGTGAGTACCAAACAGCCATGATATTATAATACAAAATATGAATTCGATTACTTCAACAATGTATTTGTTTCAAAGTTATCCCTCCAAAATATAATTGTTTTTATTTAATTCTCAGCAAACTGTGTAAACTTCAATCCACGCTTTAAAGTTATTTTCCAGCAATGTTTTATTTCCCTGTATTCCTCTTCCCACACCTCAGATTATGATTTTCTTTTACTCTATGGTTGAGTTTACAATAGGTCACATGACCAGCATACAAGGACCAATAGGATCGCAACTTGCATCGCCTTGCACGAGAAAAATAGTACGAGCTCTATCTCCTCATTTCGTGGAAGATGTGCCTTGCACACAAACTTGTGCAAGAAATTCTCGTGCAAGGTCGGCAAGTTTGGCACTCGTCTTACATCGTGTGAAGCCTGCTTAAGTGTCGCCCGTATCGCTTCTTGACCTTGGACGCTCACCTACGTAGTCCTCTTAAGAAACGTTACGGGCCTGTATACATTTGCCAGTTCCTCCATTTCACCCTAAAGCATGTTTTCGTGATAGTGAAATCTACTCAAACGGTTGTTTTCACAGTCATTTTTAGGTATGAACGTTCCGGTACAATACATTTATAAAAAAATAGGGTCATGCATCAAACCTCGTTTTTTATTATTACGTGTAATAAAATGGCAGAGCCTCCGTTGGAAGTCTCGTAGAGACGCGTTATCGACGGCAAGACTGCGCGCCAGTTCAATGCTGTACGCGTAGAGGCGATGAGAGAGCTGATGGCGCATGTCTCGGTCGCCCCTAGCGCTCCCACACGTTCCAGGTCAAGAAGTGAGGGAGCGATACGGGCGACAGTTACACGCACGCCTAGTGCCTCATCGCTCCTACGCGCAAGGCGGCGTGCAGTGTTTCCGTCGTAACGCTGTACTGTGCAAATTAAATCTGTAACAGTAGGGTTTTACTACACGCTACGAAAGACCACAGATTAAACTATGTCCGTTTCTTTGTACACTTCTCGTCATAATAAATGAGCGATGGAAAAAGATAGGCACCTTCGGCAATCTCCGGCTTTAGAGAAGGTGTATAGACTTGGCTCATAGGCAACCAGCTCACAGAACATTCGGCCAATCGTTCAGCGTTTGAACTGCACCAAGGATATCTTTAGCTTCTATTGGAGCATCATTCGGACATCGGCTTCTCCAAGTGAATATAATCCATTTAATTGGATGAAGTACCTCGTACTGCGATGTATGAAGTTAATTCAAAAACGTTATATCTCACACAAACTCCACACTGGAAGTTCGTGTCTCACGCGCAAACAGGTAACACTTAGGGGAATAAATAACGAATTATTAAGGCGAGCTGAGCTACAGTATTGTGCAATATAGCTTGTCTCGAGGTATGCACGCGACATTCGATGCTTCAAACAATGAAACAGTAAACGTATGTGAAATGACTATAATTACAGATAACTGTAAAGAGAAGTTCATAATTCCTATGTTAATAATTAAAATTAACCCTATTCTATGTGAGACGTTAATTAGTTATAATATTTGTCTTTTATTATCACTACACAAAAATTAATTTCCTGCTGTCGTACGCATTTGCGAAGGCCGAATATCACACTTTAGCGGAATATAAGCCTATATTCGTCAGTAACTAAAGCCACTGAACATTAATGAAACAATCGACGCATGTTGCAGATGTAATTATTGTATGCGCTCATCAAAAATGTTTCTCTCTTGCAACTAGCTGCTGTCTGCATGAAAAGCCACGTCCTATTTAACCGGGTCAATTTCTACGCTGTCAAATCAAATCCTTACGTAGGTTTCGTATTAACTACTGTAGCCGGCAGACGTCTGTGCACGTATGAGCGCGCGGAGAGTGTTAATCGTGGAAAAAGGTGGGGGGGGGGGGGAGATGAGCACGCATGTTTGGCTGTACTATCGGTTATTCCAAAAACATCATTTACGACGGGCTCAGGTATATGTAAGGCAATGGAGGACGACGAACGTTCGCTGAGGTACAGGAAATTTATCCTCAATGTAACAAAATTGCACTTCACTATGATATTTATATAAAACCGCATATAAAAATACTATACAACTGCAATACTGCTTAGTTTTTAACACTCGGTGCAATTTCGCGTGAATAATTTGTACGTATAGTTTATCAGATTATAACAAAACTGAAATTTCAGGCTAGTGCTTTCCTTTTGAAAATATAGAAAAGGTTTTATATCTTTATTTGCACAAAGTCGCGAAAATGAGCGTTTTTACTCATAGTAGACTGACCCGCAATATAAATAATGCATAGTCTACACACAGTGTTTATAAAACAAGAAATAAAATTATAAAATTATAATCTACAGCATAATGTTCATCTGCTTCACAAATTCCACCCATTTAATCTTCGTGTAAGCATTCTTGCCGTTCTAAACAGTAGTTTATGTGAAATTGTGATCTACATACGCCTGGGTATTCAAATTTAAAAGCTCACGAAAATCACAGTAAAGATTTACAGTTTATATAAAATAGGTGTTAATTATCTTGTCGGTTTATGTATTGTTTCTAGAATTCCGATTCACGTGCAAAACTAATTCCACTTGTACAGATGTTCTTTAAAATATTGCTGGCTTCAGCAGACGGTGTATCCAATATAAAAATAGTGCTGCAGCATTTATGATACAGTTATTTGTACTAACTTAACAGGCCGTAAGAAACATTTTTCTATAATTCATGCCAGTAAATGTTATTCCAAATGCAGTGTTCATTAAGAGAAAATATTTTCTTGATTATGAAACAAAGCATGTGCAAATGTGTAATCCTATTTGAAAGGCATTAAAAATTAAAACCTTAGCAGTTTAAAATGATTTGTCTGTCAAATTATTAGACAAAAATATTATAAACTGACGCTATCGTTATAGTAATAAGTAAGTTGTTGTTGTTGTTGTTGAAGTCAAGGCCACACGTATTTACTCAGTAAGTTATCTTTGTTGTTGTTGTTGAAGTTACGGCCACACGTATTTACTCAAGAAGTTGTAGGTTCGATTTCTAATTGTAACGTATTTATTTAAACATAATATAAAATATAATCTTTGTATTATATTTGTGGTATAAATAAATTTGTGTTTGAAAGTATGCTATACATTAATTTAGATTCTCAATTTACAAATGTGACTGAAATACAAGTTTGACTGTAATGTTAAATATCTATATATTGCAATCCCTCTTAGTAGGATAATATATTAATTGCAAGAAAAGGCAAGTATTCTTTTAGTTACTAGTTTTCAAGGTTTAACTTGCAAAAGTTCCATTAAATGTACACACATTTCCAGATTTACAGCACTAATGTTTTTATTCCGTGATAACTTTTTTTCTCGAAGTTCTCATATTGGAAGTGACATTTCCCATGAAAGGTTGACTCCTACGGACAAGTATAAATCACACCCTTGCTCTACCCGGGATTCAAAACCGGAGCTACTCATGCTCAACACTCAACCGACTGCGCCACAGTGGGCAGCCAATATGTCAACCAGAATACTGTCAGTGATTATAAGAACTTATTTTAAGTAAACAAAAATCAGCTTATTTCATCGGAGATAATTTCCAAAGTTACAATTTAAGTAATATATTAATTAATTGTTCCACATTGTAGTTATAATTCACTGCTAAGTTGGTTGGTATTCGCTTGGCTATATTTGCGCTAAGTTAAATGCAGAAACTGCGGGCAAAGTTTTGAACATTGTTTTAAAACATCTAAAGTTTAGTTTAAACTTCATACATCACTCTTTTCTTTGGAATAAAAAAATTTAAAATAAAAAATATATCTTTATCCTTTTCTCAGTTCTATTTTATATTATTGTGATTGTACTGAATATTCCTTTATGATTTAGTATAGCATTATTGTAATTTAAAATGTTTTAAATTTATTATTCATTATTAGAATTAATTTATTCGCTACCCCGTATTGTGATCGATGATTTCGACAAGAGAGACAATTCAAGAATTCAATGTCATCAAAAATATCGTGCCAACAACTATGGATATGTTACGAAATTACATTCGGCATTGGCTATATAGATGACAGCTCTGTGCGAATTTGTGTGTTATTATTTGCATGATTTTTTGGATTTTTTTAAAAAGTAAAACTGCTATGCTGTAAAATGTGTTCCAAGTTGGCTTAGCATTATGCTGCCTCAAGTCTTTCAATGTTTGCAAATTTTGTAGTGAGTAATGCATTCTCGTTGATATATTTATTACGCCGCGCCGTAAACCTTCAGATCAAATATTTATATCCTCCACTCACGCCCATTTTAATGGTGAAATATATGATGACAATGTGGAAAAGGAACAAGTAATCTGTTGATGCATCAAAACACAGAGAGTATTCCATCTCCATCGTTGTTACTTTTATCTAACGTGATTTTAATTCGATACTATTTAATATTTGTACAGAAAAATTTGACTCAATTTAAAAGAAAAGCAATTGAATGCTATCGAAGAATACACGCAGAAGGTAAAGAAATCCTCCAGCACACACTGCCACAAGAGCACTACTACCTGTTGTCGCCAGTAAAAAGTCTCCGTGTCTGGTCTTGCATTGACTGTTACTCAAGACAAAATACCGAATGTTTTTATGTCCACGTGAATACTGCTGAGACGCAGTCTTGCCTTTTAGCTAGAGACCGGATCATGCCGAGCCGTAGTGTGGGGAGAAAGAGGAGACTCGCGTGCACAGAAGTTTGCTGGTACTAGTAGATAAGTCTACATTGGTAGGCATTTTGGAAGACAAGTGCTACCTCAAATACGATGCTTATAATAGCATTTCTCAGAAATTGTTGAACCTATTTGGCACCAGTGAAAGTAATGGGAACGTCAAAAAGCTATATATAATTATATGTCTAATGTAGCAACCACTAAGTACTGAATTTTGATGCATTTCCTCAAGTAAAGCTACGGACGATATAATGACTTAATAGTAGTATACAAATGGGCAATCTAAGATGAATTTGAATCTGCGCACAAGGGTACTAGGCAACCCCATCTTTGTTGACGTCATACGGGAAAAATTACCCGTTTTTCCTGTTTTTCCCCCAAAAATTTCTCATTTTCCTTCACCCCCGCGGTGGCCATTTTGGATCCCAACCTCCTGCTCTGTAAATCCGATGCCAGGGTGTTGGGACCCTGTCACCTAGCGTACTGGTGAGTACCGAGTCTCATGCTCTGTCATTCCTTTCGGGATCTGTCGACCTAGCATCGTAATGCGGTGCCGAATACCAGCATTGGCTTACATGCGCACATATAAGCATAGTTGACTGTAATTTCTGAACCGAAAAATATATAATTGTAAAATTCATAAACCAGGCCGCACCCCGACGATGACAAGGGTCGCAGGGCCAAGTATACCCCATATCTACTTATAAGCATAGTTGGCTGTAATTTCCCAACCATGTAAGATATAGTTGCCAAATTTATAACGTGGGCATCATCCACGACGACAAGAAGGCTCACAGGTTCAATTATACCCTATGTGTAGTTGGCTGTAATATCGGAACTATATAAGATATAGTTGTTAAATTCGTAACACAGACATCACCCCCTGACAATGAGAAGTGCTGCAGGGCCATGTACACCTCATGTCTGCTTATAAGAATAGTTGGCTGTGATTTCGGAAACATGCAAGATACAGTGGCCAAATTCATAACATAGGAATCACCCACGACGACAAGAAGGGTTGCATGGTCACATATTCCCTACATCTACTTATAAGCATAGATGGCTGTCATTTCCGAACTCTGTAAGATAAAGTCGTCAAATTCACAACATAGGAATTATTCACGACTACGAGAAGGGTCGCAGGGCCAAGTATGCCCATGTCGTATTATAATCATAGTTGGCTGTAATTTCCGAACCATGTAAGATGTAGTTGCCAAATTCATAACATGCATCATCAACGTGACAAGAAGGGTTGTAGGGTCAAGTATACCCTGTCTACTTATAAGCATAGTCAGCTGTTACTTCCATACTGTTTAGGATTTAGCTGTCAAATTCATAACACAGGCCTCACCCCTGATGATGATAAGGGTCGCAGGGCCAAGTAGGCAGTCGATATTATCTGTAGGAAATCAATGTCTTAGTTTATTTTTGGTCCTTTACAAATATTACTAAATTTATCAGCTGTCTTGTTGGTGTCTCATATAAGTCAAAATTTAATAAAAGGTAATCTATTGACAAACAAAAGGGTAACTCTCACACAAAATTACATGTCTGTGTTTTATTGTTCATATTCGTGTTTTTAGACACCTCTGTGTTTGCACGGTCATGCGACAGGTAACAAAAGTAAACAGCATCAGATGATTTGATGGTCGGTTTGGGTTTTCAGCGTGCCTCTCCAATGCCACAGAGTTTCTTCCTGATTGTCCATGTATTTGTAGCCCTAAACTTCGTCAAGTGATCAGTTGAGAACCTTATTGCATTTTTGGATACGCCTTATGGTCTCCTCCCTTTTTGAACAGATGTCCTCTTACAACACACACATCTCGCAAACCTTGGGCCCCCATTCGACTCTGGGCATGCGTACCTTCTATGTCACAGGCATATACAACCGATTTAATTCACATTGTGTAGCGATGACTTGCCAGAGCCAGAAGGTTCAAGGAAGTGAAACGTCATTCTGTAACGATGTCTCACCACAGCCAATAGGTTTGGGAGTGAGTCATAGGCCTTGTTGAAGCGGCAAGTTTTTCCGCCGCTGAATCAGACCGATGTTACAGTGTTCCAGAGAGCACTGCAAGTCGATGGGTATGACAGTTCCGGGACATGGGTGACATAATGCGTCGCGGAGGAACGGGTTCATGAAGGGTGTCGACTGCAGCTTAATGCAATAGTCTTATTAACCAGGCACAGTTGACTCCTTTCAAGTGCATCAGTCATCTAAAACGTGCCATGCACTTTCCTGGTAACTCGAGTACCGTTCTGAGGGGCTTGACGGCGGCAGGACTGAAATCCCAGCGTGCTTCAAGGAAACAAAGTCTCGTCTATGAGCACAGTATTTATCGACTCATGTTAGCCGAGGACAACTTTGACCGTGGTCAGGTGTTGTCTTCTCCGACGAGTGTGTTTCTTCAGACCTCGTGGGACCCGACACAATCCGGAATATGTGACCGAGTGCTCGCGCAATGGATATGGATCCATTGCGTGTTGGGGATGGATGAGTGCACGTGGGATAGGCATGTTGCACATAACCGATGATCGAGGTCCGAGTACATTCGGCCTCAATGCCGAGCAGTATTAGCATATTCTAGAGAATATTATGATTCCCTCAGTGCGATTTTTGTGTACCAATGGTGTGCTGCGCTTCCAGCAGGACCATTCTCAGATACACACTTCTCAGATGGTTCAAGAATGGTTCGCAAGGCAAGAGCAACTAGAGCTCGTAGATTGGCCTCCTTAGAGGGCCGACTTAAATCCAATTGAGAATGTTTGGTCGGAGACGAAGCGCATGATGGGCGAAAACTGGCCTGATCCACAGCCAGCTAATAAAGATGCTCTCTGGGAGCTAGTCGTGGATGCCTGGGATGTGTAGTTAGTAGCGAACGCTATGCTACTTCTCTGGTCGCCTCTCTACCACGATGATTGCGGCAGGATTTTGAGAATTAGGGATACTGGTCCTCATATTGAGGTTACGTCGGCCCTTTTCAGGGCTAAATAAATACTCATGTAAAAAACGTGACACAAAAAACCAATTGTACACCACATGGCATAATGCCCATACAAACTAAAAGTGCGAGGTCATTTCGAACCCGAAACAGAAGGCATAAGAACCATACACGCGAGGCCATCTTTGTTTGTTACGTGTGTTTTTCATATGGATGCAACCGTGTGCTTACAACTAAAATACATTACGTGATACTGTAACATTTTGTATTACAACGAAACAAAATAATATAACCTGTAGAAATGAAATTCAAGGTCAAACTACAGAAACCTAATGTTATTGTGTGAAGGGGAAATGCCATTTCTTCGGCAAGTTCGACAACGATGCACACATTGCGATTAGCAGACAGCTGACAGTATAGACTGACAACATAATATCATTCCGGTTCAAGTTCAAGTCCGGCCTTTACTGATATTTATTTTTCCAATTCTGTATTTCATTCCAGGTGAACTGAAATAACATTGAACTATTTCTCGAACTGTTATTTTTTACTGCGCGATTTCACTCAGTCTGGCATTTCCAGTCTGACGAATAAACTTATAATTTAAGTCCACGAATTGCCCTGAACTTTAAGAAAATGTGCGATTTCGTTTCCAGTTCACTGCAGAGGAAAAATGAAAGAACTGTATCTCGAACTATATCTCGTACTTCCTTGTGTCATTCTAGACCGACATTTATAATTCGAAGTAGAAAGTTCCTGTCTATGTTTACTACCTGCCTTGAACTAACATAATGTTACATTTTTCATTTCCAGTTCAGTAAAGAGGAGACGCTAAAGAACTGCACCACGAACTGTATTTCGTACTACATTATTTTGTTCCATTCTTACATTTTTGATCTGAGTATCAAAGACCAGCTGATATTCACAGAATCATACAAATATATGATAAGTTCTGGTGCAAGATTCAGGAATTTTGATTGTGGAGTTAATTGACCACGGCTCATGTTCAATCAATTCCTCTATACAACGGCCGTGGGGGCTAAGCGGTTAGACTTCTCGCCTCCCACCTAGGCGAACCAGGTTCAATCCCCGGCCTTGTAACTTGATTTTCGCTTGTGGGAATTGTGCCGGTTGGTTTTCTCGGGGTTTTCCCGTGTTCCCGCCCTTGCGTTCCGACGCTGCTCAATACTCACCTCATTCGCCCTCATCTTTTCTCAAGAACTCGATGTTAAGAGCTGCCCAGATCTCTCAACTCAACTACAACGGCCATTTTTAATATTCTTAACCTTGAAAGGTAGCCACGATTATTTCCACAAGCCGCCGACCATATGTGTTTTATAGGCACAGGGTTTACAAACTCGAAAAACTGTGTTTACCAGCCGATTTAAATGCTTTTATTTATTCGACAGCGTACTTACATGTATAACATACATGATGCAGACGTGCTATATAGATTTATTGATTATATATAATAGATTTATCAGTGCAAGTATTTAGTATCGATGGAATTAATTTGTTTTCATTTAGAAGTGTGCTAACGTGTAAAACAAATGCGATGAGAACATTGTGCAAACAATGCAAATTGAATTGTAATTTAAATTAATTTGGTTTTGTTTTGAATAGAGAAACAATGGACAGACTAATTCACTGATATATTCTGCCGCATTCATGCCGCGAATATGCAAGAATAGTTTGTAAAACAAGTATCACGAAGAACAATAAAACTATTAACGAATAGCACTGAGGAACTAGGTTTAGGAACCTAGTAGTTTAGGCGAATATCGAACGTTTTACTTATGACGGTTATGTATTTACATTTTTGTATGATATACTACAGTTATATCTGTGAATTTTTGGTTCCAACAGTATATAAAATATTCTCCCACACAAATTTGCTTTGCAGTGGCATAAAACTGAAACTGAAATTGAACAGGAAGATGTGGCCTTAATTACACGTTTTTGTCAAGCCTTCGCTTTGAGCCCAGTGCTACGCTCTAAATTCCGATCGGTGGTAAACCATTGATTCGCAGTGAAATTCAACCACTCGAATCAGTGCAAATTGCTTCACTTAATATCAGTGGAAAACCACTGATTGTTTCAGTGAAAAACATTCACTTATTGAAGTAGTGACGGGAAACAATTTCACTGAGTGAATAGTTGACGACCGAATGCAGTGACGAACTAAATATTGATTTTACTGAATTTAGCCAAAAAAAAAAAAGTGTGTGTAATAAACATACATACGATAGTTAAGTATTTATATTGCGCTATTTACCGTAATATAAAGAAGTAAAAACAATATCGGAGGTGACCGGGATTGAACACGTACACCATTTCCATTTCGCTTTCAGGCCGTTACCTTACCATCTGCGTTACCAGGTTAAGTTAGAAATTAGATCAAAATATATGTCTTATACTTCTTATCGAAATCGTTAATATTAAAATTGTATGCCCTTACTTTTCGTATATGGTTTTATTGGCATTGTTAATATTGTTAAAACGAATACTATGTATGAATGCACTCTCTTCACCACATTATATGCAGTTTAAACCTTCAAACAGACCACTGTGATGATTACGTGAAAATGAAATGAAAGAGAGATAAACGTAATGAAAGGCTGAATGTCCATATTACTTCGTATAAAGGTGATTTGAAAGAAGAAACACTTTTAGACACTATTTTGTATTGGGTTTATTAGTTTATTCGTTGTTATTTCACTTGATACACGTTGTCAAATGGGCATTTTTAAACGTTGTTTCACAGCCATTTCTACACGCTGTTTAACTGATCCATCAGTCAAAAAACAAACCACTAAAAACAGTGAAAAAGTGACTGATGAATCAGTGGAAAACGTCACTGAATCAATACGTGAGGTAAATATGGTATGTTTTCACTGAATCCTCAGTTTTTCTTTACTGAAGCGACTGTTGAATCATCAGCCAGGTACTGCTGACTGATTGTAACAGTGATATTCTCCCTGATTCAGATTTAGAGTGTATTGCAGCGTTTTGGTGGTATAGGCTCTTCGCAGTAGAATGAGCCCTTCTGAATGCTCTATTTAAGATCTACTTGTGTGCATGTTGTGTTTTCTTCCGCCTTACGTAATATTAACATTGTGATGGGTCTCATCACTTTATTCATGCGTTGGTCAAGCGAAACACTGGAATTGTTAGAAAAGTAAATATTTTACCAATATGCTCATTTTTACACTACGATGCACAAAAAAAATCAGAAAGCGAAAGAAATAATTAAAATGATCAGAAATGTTTACCTAAAACCTTTTATTCGATGTTAAGATATGGAATTACTTCCAAGCAAATACAGAAAATACGGGGCACAATCGGGCCTGTAAAAGTTAGCCGACAAACTCTGGCCAGCCGATACCGGCCCGCTGTCTTAATGCCGAAAGCGGCCTGATGGAAATATGGACTGGCGGCTAACTGTTGGCCGACAATGCCGGGCTTGCAAAGGCTGGATGTTGTTACGATGCCGAGCCTGCGATGACTGGATGTCGTTACGATGCCTGGCCTGCGACAGCTGGATGTCGTTACGATTCCTAGCCTGCGATGACTGGATGTCGTTACGATGCCTGGCCTGCGACAGCTGGATGTCGCTACAATGCCGAGCCTGCGACGGCTGGATGTTGTTACGATGCCTAGCCTGCGATGACTGGATGTCGTTACTATGCCTGGCCTGCGACGGCTGGATGTCGCTACGATGCCTAGCCTGCGATGACGATGTCGTTACGATGCCTGGCCTGCGACAGCTGGATGTCGTTACGATGCCTAGCCTGCGATGACTGGATGTCGTTACGATACCTGGCCTGCGACAGCTGGATGTCGCTACGATGCCGAGCCTGCGAAGGCTGGATGTCGCTACGATGCCGAGCCTGCGACAGCTGGATATCGCTACGATGCCTAGCCTGCGACGGCTGGATGTTTTTGGTGTCGTTACGATGCCAGACCTGCGACGGCTGGATGGCTGTATGTCGTTACGATGCCGGGCCTGCAACGGCTGGATGTCGTTACAATGCCTGGCCTGCGACGGCTGGATGTCGTTACGATGAATGCCTTGAACCGGTACGATGTCCAGAAATAAGCAGTATAACAATGAAAAAAACCTTATCCTTTCGAATAAAAATCTTAGTGTTAGTAATTTCTTCTTTACAATTATACATTTCAATGACTTGTCACCAAATTATATGTTATGAAAATGTTTCACTTGCCGAGCGTGGGACTCGACCATAAGACCCTTGAGTTAACAGTCCAGCATGCCAACCTATACACAATGGGGTTAGTTGCTGATATACTCCAGTAATTTAAAATATACCATGACACAAATTATTATAAAGGAGAGCATACCTTTAATTACAATTTAACAAATACCTTTAAAATTCAGATCATCTAGAAACTATTTCTTCAGAGGCTTGCAAACCAAATAGTTTTTGTTAGATTTTAATATATATGTGTGTGTGTCAATCAAAAAAATTTCAAAGTTAACAAATGCCATGGGCTACCAAGTGACACGTATATAATCACGAAAAAAACATGCTAACGGTTAATACACGGTCTCAAAAAAGACATCATGCCGTTAACAGCTAGCTAACATCTTGCCTATTCAAAACACTTTCCAAAAAATTTGTCGGCAAAAGACATCATGTTTGTATCTTTATTGTGATAAAGAGTCTTCTCTCTAAAACGTTACCGGGCCGGAATAAATAAGATAATAGCCAGCTTACCGAAAAAAAAAAAAAAAACAAAGATGCTTTATGGGAATCGGCCCAGAGACATTTTTAAGATGTTTGCAACATGTTTGCTCAGCTTAAAATATGCCGACATATTTTCGATGATATCCATCTGTTATCCTAAAAAATACAGCGGGCCATTGTCTTTTTTTCTAACAGCTTGCAATCTGTCTCAAAAAAGGCGTCACGCCGTTGTCAGATGGCTATCTTCTTGCATTGAACCGACAGTACAGGATCGGGCCGACACTTTGCCGACAGTACAGGTATCGGGCCGACACTTTGCCGACAGTACAGGTATCGGGCCGACACTTTGCCGACAGATTGTGTTTGCTGGGTTTCCATTCGTCGTTACCAACCTTACTGGACGCATGTCACTCAGGGCGCTCGTTAAAATATATGCAGGTAGGAGCAGTGACTTCTTCTAAGGTTGATTTCAAAAGTGCTGACTTTATCGTGAACAAACTTTGAAATTAATGGAGCCTCAAAGAACATCACTATGGCTTCAATGCCAATTAAATATGCCCAGGCAGCGCGCCAGTGTAGTGAATCTGCCGCTCGCCCCCTGCCTACCGCCACAGCAAACACGGCTATGAAGTGCTAGTAGTGCAACGTTGTCACGTTATCAGATGGTCAGACGGAAGAAGGGAAAAAAAAGGGGGGGAGTAGAACGTTGAACATCGCCCTCTGCTTTGGTTGCTATAGTACTCAAGTGTCGCTTCTCCTGCGAATTTTTCTGCCATAGAGTTATTTTCATCTCAAATATTAGTGCAAGAAAATATAAATTAAGGAATGTGAGAACCTGTAAAAGAAATTACGAAGTTCAATAATACAATTAATACCTTTTGCTGTGAGTAATTATGGTCTCCATTTAATTTTGCGCTTTAAATTTAAAAACCATAATCACACAGTACCGGAACAACAGAAAGTCATCAAATTATAGATACATATAAACATGGTGACTATCTTTTGTGGTGTGAGAAAATTCAGTGCCTTCAAAAACAGTATATTTTAATCTCATGCAAAAGCCAACTTGTAAAGTATGGCATTGGAACAATAAAAGTATTGGTTAGTGAAACTTTGACATAATGAAACTAAACGTTGTTTATAATCAATCGGATACAATGTAAGTTTAACTTGTGAACAACAAGTGAAGCACGTAAAGAAAAACTGATATGGCATTATTTTAGAGAAACAGAGCTACCTGTAATACTACACACGCCATCGACAATATCCACCACAGTTCTCGTATGCCAGTATTCAAACCGTGTTCATGTGTGTTCGAGATTCTGATGCAATGCCGTGGGACTGGCTGGTGCACTTACCACTAAACCACCACATCTCCTTCTTGAACATCCACAGAAAGAGCGGATTTTAATAGAATATATTTCAATCTGGAAAATTGCCTTGAATAAAATGATTTATTTGATTTTCTGAATCTTTATATAGTTGGAAAATATTTTTCATATTAACCACTGTAACAATAATGCAAATTAGTATTGTAAACCCTTTTCTTACCAGGCCAAAACATTGTAAAATTAGACTTTAAAATCTTAAACTTAAAATATCAATGCTTTGTTAGAAAAGGAAATTAATTAGAAAAACTTAATTTTAATTGTAATTGTTACGACAAATTTAAGCACCAGCAACAAGAACACATTATATTATGCAGTTTTATGTTAACAACACTAGTAGTAAAAAGTAATGATAACTATTATTTTATAGACCATGACATAACACATGTAAAACTGAGGGCTACATTTAACATCTGACAAAAAAGCGTGATCAGGGTTGCCACAGGTCTGGAAAACCTGGAAAACAGGGAAATGTCAGGGAATTTAAAAACTGTACGGGAAATCAGGAAAATGCCAGGGAATTTCAAATAAGTTAGCTAAATGTCAGGGAATTGTGGTATGCGTGATATATTTGTCAGTTATTTCATCAATCGTGCACCGTTGCATTATCATATAAAACTGTTTTAATGATTGTGGACTAAATACTTAGGCATTTTTCTTTACAGCCTATGTAGTGATTAATTTTGTTAAGATCAAAGAAGTATTTTGTGCAGCTCTATTGATCCTTTATATTCGTTATTTGTCTATACCGTCTGAAATGAAATTAATTTCTCTAATCCTAATCATGGAGGGATCTCACCATCTACAATTTCCGGCAATGTACTGTATATTCGTAGTAAAATTTACGCCTTAGGGGATGTAATATATAATCATATAATTTATTGTCATGTTCTATACCTCCCACAAATAGGTCTGCATTGAAGAATACGATGAAATCGTAGAATTTCCTGCCTGCAGTTCGAAAGTAACCCTGTATCTGGAAGTCTGCCTAACAGTCTTTTTTCTTGCTCAATTTCAGTCTCCGTTTTTTTTTACTGCTGCAAGGAAAATGTTAATATCCCATTCACTAGTGACAAATTAGAACATTTATTCGCCGATTTTTTAAAACACTAGATTTCCCAAAGTATGCTGTCTCCTTCGTACAATCCCACAAGTACTTGCTGCTGCTAAATTTGTCTGGAATAAAAGCGACTGTCGAAGAGGGTAGGTTTTTTTCATTTGATTACATTCCTGAAAATTGACGCTGTTCGTCTGTACAATCGCGATGTTGTACAGAATTCATTGTCTACAGAATTTGTCTATAACTAAGCACGATTTCGTCGAGGAATTACTTGGCCGTGAATATTTACAATATTTTCCTTACATATAGTTTTCATACATTTCATAGTTGTCACGATCAAATGGGGTACAATGTTGTGCATAGTTTGTATCTCGTTGTTGTTCTATATACATGTCGTCTTTTAGTTGTAAATGTATCATTTCGATTAATATGTCGTATCACTGAATCAGCTGAAATGAGAATCACGGGTTTCATTACAAGTTTCTACAAAATGCCAAATCGCAACGCAGATATCAGTACAGAAGATGACTCAAAATAATATATAGAACATTTGTTTTATCCATTTGAAGAGAAACAATATACAATTTACATTGATGTTCGTTGAAGTACGGTTTATTTTACTCCAAATTAACCTACTCTGATCTAAAACTGGGTACTGATTTTCATTTTCGTATATAGGAACTTAGTGCACTTACGCATCATGATAAAAATATGTATGTATATAATGTGGAGAAAAACTTTTAAACCAAGTAATGATTTTTCAAACATTTAAACTAAAGTCAAATACGACATTATCTAGAAAAAATTCAAAACTAAACCAGAATTAGCATTAGAATGCCGTAGAACTGTTTATTACCTTCATTTACTCTGTCAAACTTAAAACTCTAGAAGGAATACTGTGTGAATGCCCATATGAACTCTTAGACAAGCTTGCGTCGCTTATTAAAGTAATACACGGATTTCCTTACATAAAATTCTGCTTCGTGGTGACAATTTATTCATCTTCTGATGCTGCCTTCGTCTGCAAGATGCTTCTCCAAACATTGCATACACTGGAATAAAGTAATACTGCGTACAATGTATATAAATCGTCAGAAAAGTAAATATTTTTTCCGAAACTTAAAATGGCAATCTTAACTTACATATTATTTTTTTTTAATGTGAATACAGTAATCTGTACTGTCCGTCGTGCTTGGTGAATTTATTTACGTGTAATAATAATGTTCTTGAAAGAATGTGGAAATTGACCTCATGTTTTTAAATACAGCATTGAATAATGTTTAGGCTAAAAATTTTTAAAGAATGTGGCAAATTACGTATAGGTAAACTTTTAATTCCTATTAGTGGAAAACCACTTATTTGCAGTGAAATTAAACTTCTCGAATCAGTGAAAGTATATCCACTTAGAATCGGTGGAAAATCCCTTATTGTTTCGGTGAAAAGATTTCACTGATTGAATACATTAAAACCAACTGCGTGCAGTGAATTAAATATTGTTTATATTGAATTTAAGGACGTCATTAAGAAAGATAAACATATTTCCAACATTCGCTGTTTATATTTTATAATTTGACGTCATTTCGATACCGAAGTAACAAACATTTTGTGGTGTCCGGGATTTGAACATAAAGCATCCAGTTTATAGACCATTATCTTACAAACAGTGCTACCAAGTGAACGTTGACGTTAGGAGGGAAAATATACTACGTATTATAATTATTTTTAGAAAATATGTAGCTTTGAATTGTATACCATTTCTTTTCGGTTTAGTATCATTGGTAAAATTAAGGATTGTTAAAGCCCTAATGTGTATATACAGTGACGATCACAAATATTCAAACGTCCTGTTCCTTTCACGACTTCTGTACAATAAGCAATTATTTTGACACGCACGTATGCGTCCAGCTGTATTTTGTATTCCATTTCACCAGATTCAACAAATATAAAAAACAATCCTTATAAAAAACAGAGCAATATATTACACAAATGTAAATTAACGCACGTTTCCGAATTAGAAATGTATATACACCTTCGTACGAAGAACAAATGTTTTCGTACATCAACATAAACAAAATAAATTCTCCATTTAATATTTATCATGCCCTCACTTTTGCTTCAGAACGCTTCTCAAACGCGCTGGCATTGACTTTACTACCGTTTGTATGACACTGGGAGGGATATTGTTCCACTCATGAAGGTTTTTCTCCTTCAAGTCCCGCCGCGTGCTTGAAATATGATGTTTTCGTAGCTTTATGTTTAAGTTTGCCCAAATATGTTCTACTGAATTTAAGTTTGAGGGTTGGGGTGCAGTTTATATTACACGAGGACAATTATACAGCAGCCATATTCGTGTTGCACAGGATTTACTCTTAGTACGTGGTAAAATTTGCATTACTACATCAAGTTGTATGGCAAATTATGTTTAAACAGGTCAATATATTTTTATTGATCCAATCTTCCATCTATAAACGTCAGTTCACCTATGCCACATGCACTCATGCACCCTCACACCATAACTGAACCAACATCATGCTTGACGATAGGACGAGAGTGTTGGGGATTTTCTCCACACTTTTGGCGGACTGTCATGACCGAAAACCTTGGATTTACTCTCATCTGGAAATATTACATCAGTCCAGTAATCGTTCTGTAAATATACCTACATGGAGTTAAGTCTCTTCTTATAATTATATTTGCTTGCATACGATTACTTCTGTTATGTTGTTGCATTAAGCACTGCAGTCACTATTGCTGAGCACTCTTCTCATTGTCATTGGCGACAGTGGCTTTGAAAGTATTGTAGGTCTCCTGTAATAGCGCATGGACTGGGAAAAGATTTCTGACGAATTTGTTTCACATATAACTTTCTTCTCTACACGAAAGCACATTTGGTCATCCACTCCTCGGTTTGTCTCAGCATGTTTTTACTTTTATACCATTTACGATACATTCCACAGTCGCCTAGATGGGACGGGAGTCATTAGAGCATATGAAAATATTTGTTACTTGTAACAGTTTATATGAATTCTTTGGGGTTTAATAATGTTTGTTTTTGTAAGATGTTATTTTTATGTTTTTGTATGTATGAACTCTACGTGTTTCGCAAACCTAAAATTTACTGAACTTATACACTTTGTTTTATTCGCTTTGATTTTTGTTTGTAAACCTTTCCTGCAAAATGTCTGAATTATGTATACAGAACAACATGGTTTTTGTAAATCATTGATCGGTACTATATGTCTTTTCTACCTCCCACTTCACACGCACAGGGATAGAATGCATTCAGTTTAACTGCAAAAACCCCCTTTCCAAGAGCTTTTATTTTGTAAATAGGAGTGTTTCTGTCTATGCTGTGGTTGCCTGCATATTATAGGCCATTCACGGTAAATCAAGTGCTTTGAACGCCCTTTTATCTGGAATAATAGTTAATAAATATATATTACTTTAGCCTTAGACTTTAACTTCAGAGTGCGGTAGGATATACACACTGTGTTTATTACGTACATGGCCATATTTATTTTTAAATGTGGTTATAGGTTAAAAATGGCTGAAAAAAAAAGTAACTAATGCCTCAAAAGTGCTCACTTTACTGTGAACAGCCTTTAGCAGATATGTACGTAAGTCGGCATGCATGCTAGAAATACACAATACGTGAAGTGATTTCCCGCTTTCTTTACAATGAAGAATCGAGCCACTTCACTTTCAATGTATTTTCGCCATGGTTATAACAGATATTTGCTTGATATCTTGTCCGCGTGGTCAGGGGTAATTAAAACGCCTTGCCACTCGCCACGTGCCTCGTAGCGTGAAGTAATGGGTTGTAAGTTCCAGACATTGACTCAAACGGATCTGTACACCTGGCAACCGTGCGAGTTCCTCGCTCTCTGTACACTCTTCCCTCTCTGTCTTTGCATATGCTAACCACATTTATAGCGTCAGTTCAGCTGTAGTGACATTCAGAGTTTACAATGTTTAGTATTTAGATCATCCTATCAGAGATATGCTCTCACCAAATTTTGTAAATCTGCTTTTTGTGTGGTATATTACTATGAAATTGTCCCGTTGAATTAATAGTCTGTTTTTTGTCTCTAGGATAACTGACATTTTAAAATCATAAATTTTGTTGCATAAAAAAAAATATCGAATTCATTACCATTATTTTTGTTGTACAAATCTTGTCAGAGTTGTTGGATTCAATTTTTTTATCTCAAGCCATGTTCCCTGCAGCAGTTAGACACGCGCATTCCGCGGCACGCGCCTTTGACTTGGGAGGGGGAAGCCTGCCGAACATACCCGAAGTGGGACTTAGAAATATTTTCAGCTACACGAGATCGCTCATTTTTTGTGACGAGAAGTGGACTTTTCTCTGGCCGCGTAGGGAAATTGTGTAGGCGAGCTTTAAAAATGCGATATTTGACCACTTTCGCGAATTTTATTTTTCTCCAAGAATACACTAAGTATGACAAAATTAAAACGATAGAGATACAATAGTTTTATTTATTTATTTTTTTTTTAATCCTTTCTGTCAAAAAGTCGTTTGCGCGCAAAGGACGATTTCACAGAAAAAATTTTTGCCGCACACAATCGCCGTAACTAGTTTGGAAGGGGAAGGAGCTCGGGTAAATGTGTTGCACCTGGCCTCACTTTCTCTAGGTACGGCGGGCACTTCCTTTCAGAAATATCCTGGCCTCACAGTCGCCACTCGCACTGATGACAGAGAGACGGAATAAGGATTCAAGACTCTACCAACCTCTCCTCCTCTCTCCTGCGACTCGCTCGCTACCAGGTCTATTTCTGCGAGCCGAAGTAGACCGCATGCCGCTGCTATCAAGGAGCCCGATCGCTTTTAGCCCGAATGTGCATAACCGTGTCGCATCGGTCTCCGGCCAGGGAAGGGGGGGGGGGGGTCTGGTATGGTATCGCGCCCTTGCAAAACAGTTGCTGTTCCACTGAGCGCTTTAAGTACGCACGTGCAGGTCTGTCGACAGACAGCCGAGCACAGTTCAACATGGTGTTGTATTAACTTCGTATTCATTTCTGTTTTGTCAAATTATGTAAAAGGACTCTTAGACTTTAAGTTTGTGTCATGGGGGAAAAAATGTATACAGTACAATGAGAAAAAGGTTTTGTTGAATCAAACAAGATTAAAACTGGATTAATAGTGGTTTAGTTGTGCTGCGAAAATAAATTCAACATACATTTATCGTTCACGTAATATTTCCCCAATTAACATGAAGTAATTCAATTGTATATCTATTTCAATAAGCTATCCCTAATTTCTTGTCAGCCAAAGCGCATTATAGTGGAGACCACAAAAACTGAGGCGATAATGGTGACTCGTAGAGTACTAGTATAGCAGATCGTTAAAGGACTGCCTTGTTACTTAAGTTCTCGCTCTCTAAAGTTGTAACAGTTAAACGTGTTCGAAGTCAGTGAATTTGACTGCATATCTATTAAAGTAGTTCCACCTGGATCAGTGTTCTACTGATGAAGTTAGTTGCCGGTATATACTGATTGAACAGTCATTTCTTGCGATCCCTAGTGAACTTTACTGACTCGCCTGGCTGTAAACGCTCGTTGCATTCCACTGATTTGCCAGTACATGTCAGCTCAAAAACTGAAGATCCAGTGAAATTATTCTACGGACTGGAATGACTATAGGCTGTGCATGGTAACGTGAGCAGCACTTACGAAATCACCGTTTGAAGAAATGTCGTTGCTCCCCACCTGTGTATATTTCAACAGGCACTCTGACACTCATTCGCCCAGTTAAGTTGGCAATGACGGAAAGAAAGAAGTTCCAGGCTTTAGCGTTGAATTGAAAATGTTAGGTAAACATTCGTTGTTACGTGAAGCGAAATTATATATATATATATATATATATATATATATATATATATATACATATATATATAAATGCACATAGGTGTAGGAATAAGCAAATTTGTAACATATTTGTTGTTCTAATAATTTCACAGTTTCACTCGATGGACGCTTGATAAAGTGATGCCATGGAAATTTTAATTTTACATTGGAAGAATACTCAATGTGCTCACAAGTAGATCTTAAGCTGAGCTTTCAAATGTGCACAGTTTACCGTGAACACTCTTTAAGTAAATTTTAGAGCACAGATTTGTTCTTTCAAAGTGTGAGAGTTAGTTTATTGCCTGCGAAGTGGCTTGCTAAAGAATAAGAAAGTGTTGGTGAGAGTATCAAGAAACGTGAAGGGAAGTAAACGGATAGCGAAAGTTGTTCCCGTGTTGCCATGTACACTGACAGTTTTCGAGAGTATTTCAACCACTCCATCTCATCTGCATATTTTTTTCTGCTACAGATGTGGGTAGTTCACGTTCAGCTGAGCTGCGGAAGGCCAAAGTTTGTCATCGTGAAAACTGAATAGATTCATTCTTCTTCTTCTTCTTCTTTCATTCGTTCAACCACATCGAATTTGGGTTTCCCATTCTTTGTGAGTCGGTCATGATTATGAGAATCGCTAAATAACTTTATTTGTCATAATATTTTTTCGAAAAATGTTGTTTGCATTAAGTGGTACTAGTTTTCATCTTGTGTTAGCAAAATTTTCGTTCTTGACTGAAATATATATATATATATATATATATATATACACACACTATATATATATACACACACACATATATATATACACACAATATATATATATATATATATATATATATATATTTGAAAGGTCCTCTCTACGGAATATTTCTAGGCCGTTATTCATATCCATTGTATAGTAGTGATAACATTTGTGTTGAGGTTCTGTATGTGTAATCAATCGCTGTTATATAATTATTTAAATTCACGGCATAAAGTAAATAAGTGTGTAGCAAGGAATTTAAAAGAGACAGAAGTTTGTATTGGTCCGAGCGTGCATTGAACCCGTGGGCGTAAGAGCGGAAAATGTTTGTTGGTTTTGCAGACATTCCGTATTTTTTGTATGTAACGACTAAGGGAAAGTGGATTAGGTAACTTCGTGTTTCCGTATCTACAGTGACTTTACACAACTTGAAAAAAGGACCATTCCATTATCAGTTGATGATGTGCAGTTTTTTTCCTGTTGTTATCAGTCTGTTCCGATCTGGACTGAGAGAAAGAGCGAACATCCGTTTATTATACTAATTGATACTACCGAAAGTAATAAATGTATGAGATGCTAGACTGTTGTACAGTCCCTTCACTATAAATTCAGAGTTTTAAAACATCTGTAGGAGATAGTGTAGAACTTGTAATAATTACAGCATGAGCTTGATAATTCGGTATTTATTTTGCTTTGCTGTAGACAACTTTGTTCGGTGTTTATATTACTCGTAAATCACTGCCCACCGTTCAGGGGTTTCCTGTGTTTTATTGTGAATTTTGAGTCACTGTTACTATCACATGGATTTGTAGTTACTTAGCGGAGCTTTTCTCCGTGTTTTGTTGGTTGTTTTTCGAGTATTTTTGCATGCCACTTTGTCAGCAGAACACTGTACTCTGTTAGCTGAAGTGGATTCATATATTTTCTGTAACATGATTTTCGTGTGTTGACCTCTCCCCCCCCCCCCTACACCCCCTCTTCGTCGTCTTCTCCCCTTATTCATGTTTGGTGTCAACTATGGTTCTTTTCTTTTTGTGGTGAGTAAAAGCGTTACTGGAATGATGCAGCTAATTCAATTGAAGGTGTAATTGTGTGGTAATATTAAAACATTGTGTGGTAATAAGTAGTGAGCATGTAGCGGTTTTTAGCTCACTAAGTGAGGAACGATGTTCTGAACAATCTTGCAACGATAAACTCAAACATTCAATCGTATTAACGACAAAAGGGGACAAGCTCCCTTCTCCTATGGTTATCCACTCCGAATTTCTAGTCCAAAACCACCTAACATCACTCTGTACACTATTGTATTGAGTGATGTTAGGTGGTTCTGGACTAGAAATTAGAATTGAATAACCATAGCAGAAGGGAGCTTATCGCCCTTTGTCATTAATACGATTGAATGTTTGAGGTTATCGTAAAAGAGTGTTCAGAACATCGTTCCTCGCTTAGTGAGCTGAAACCGCTATGTTCCCATTACTATAATATTAAAATGACATCTAACAGTTCCGTTGCAGATAAAGAGTGAGTGGCGTAAATTTAAACGGAAAATTGTAGCAGAAGCGTTTATATTGGACCGCTGCGCCGTGTTGTGATGTTCACGTGGAGACATGCCACATAACACGCTCATTATGCGAATTCGTTGAATGACATTCTCTTGTTGTTAATTAACATGTAGTTTTAATTTTCCCCGTATAGTGTCTCTTTTCATCCTTCCCTTCGGTGCGAAAGTTGATATTTCAGACGCGTTGCGTATTTTGAAACGCTGGTGAGAGAGTAGTACTAATTCCCACAGCATTTGATGTTTGTTTCTCGGCTCATTTTCAACAGTACTGCATTATTCGTACAAGCATTGCATGTTCCTCTGTGTGTATGAATTTAATGAATATTCATCCGAAGAGCGCAGTGAACTGGTCTCTTGCCCACTTGGCGGCAGCGGAGTGCGTGAACTTTTCGACATGGTGTGGAACTGCGTCTTGCAGTGTTGGATTTCATTGGTTAAACAGGATGAAAATATATATAACAAAACTAGTGCCAACTCTTAATAGAGAGACATGTCGTAGGGTAGTAGCCTAGCTTCGCTTTCTATAAAACTGCATGGGGGCTGTGACGTCACATTATCGCTGTCAGAATTCGCTATAAGAGCACAGATGTGCCCTACAATGTACGTTTCAGCTAGGGTATGAGCGATGGCTCCAGGCCCTTCACCTATCCAAAAATACAGCATACTTTATACTTGTGCACACGTTATATATCGTAAGTTGTTTAATAGTTTAGTTAACTGTTTTTACCCATATTTGATTGGTATTTGTATATTTATTCCTACTTATTTAGTAGTTAACTTTAATTTCTTGTTATTATTATTACTATTTTGCATTTTCCAGGTTATCAGTAGCTTTCAAATCATGTTCTGTTTATAACTTGCTATGAAGTTCATTGGTTAAGTATATTAGTTTCTCATTTTTAATCTTGCTTAAAATGATTAAGTGTACGAAAAGGCTTACCGCCTTAACTTTGCCATAAAAAAGACGATAATAAATAAATAAAGTTCAGTTTTCACTTGCTTATAACAGTCTTGCAGTTTCTTGCTGCCATTTGCTGGGCACCATTGTTCGTACGTAAACCGAGGCAATGAAGAAGATGTGTTTAATGACTTGATCTTTTTTTTTTGCATGTGTGTTGGAACTTGAAATAATTGCGATACGAGACGGGTGTTCGAAATTATACTCACTTCTTCACGAAGGGATCAAGGGAATGCCGGGGAATTGTGGGTAGTGAAGGGCTCAAGAAGAAAAGTGAGTGGTATATGTGGCGGTGAATTGGAACACGACGTGTATTTTATCATTACAGTTTGTTTGTGAAATAGCCATGTGCTCTAGATTGTTTCGTGAATTCAATTGTAGTTCCTTAAACCTAGACACACAAATGTTTTAAGCTCTTGCGTGCCGTTTGTGTACCTGAGAACCGGTAGTGATGCTATTGGAGGAGGATGGTCTCTTATTTAGAAAGTCAGTATTTAGTGCACTGCGGCAGTCGTCGTGGAATGACTGGAAGATCGCGGAACCAGTTCCTCTCGCAGACTCTCACAACATTTGTACTCGTGAAAATCCTGTGCTGTGTTTGTGTGTTTGTTGCTGTTTATCTTTATAGGTCCGTGGACCAATTTTCTGCTTCTAACACTTCCTCTCCCATTTTCTGCTTTATTCGTTTTCTATATTCTGGACCAGGTGGGAGAAAAATAAACTAAAACTCCGTTTTACGTCGTTCGATAAAATGCGCGCGATATCCTGTTGGGTGAACTGGGCCTGCAAATATTTTTTCGCATCCCGACTCTAGCTAGAAATGAATTATTTTCCTCTAAAAAAAATATTTTTTTTTGTTAAATAAAGTCACTCTTTTGAAATGTGTGTATACGTGTGTGTCTGTATGTCATTTTATTAAACTTAAAATTGCTATCCTGTGAAACTAGCAAAATGTGACTTAGAAGGTTTTCCTTCTGTGTTCTTCTATGATATATATAATTGTGCTATCGTAATTTTAATTTTTATAAACATTCAGTAGTCTCTAGTCCTGCTCAGCATATGTACCTAATTATAAACCACACGTCATATTTAGAGTTTAATCCATTTCAGATATCATATTTCTGTTTCGCCTTTTGTTAATTTAGGTATTTCATTTATTTTTTCGTATCTGTACACTGTTACACCTGGTTAAGTGTATGAGAAGGCATTAAAGCCTTAACTTCGCCAGTATAAATGAAGCTTAAATAAATAGATTTACTGCCACACAAAATCCACACACCAACGGAAACTCCACAGATCGTGTGTGGAAAGCATCACGCACAGTATGTGACCATACAGATTGAGAAAGGGCCGAACCTCGAGGCAATGTTACTTCTACTGCAGGTTGAGAAGATCAGTGTTAAAAGTTTGCCAACCAACAATTTTCGCCACTAGGTAGGTGCTAGTTTCGCATGCGTGCCATGCCAGATTGTCTCTATTTCCTACGGAAGAAAACAGTATAATTGCAATAAATCAAAAATCAAATATAAGATAAGATTGTAACTAAGTAACATCTTTCTCTTTTATAATTCACGTAGCTTAGAATTTTAACTTAAAGTTATATTTTAAAAGACTGCGCACTTAGCGGCGATAATTTTCCCTATCTCAAACTCTCTCATAAGAAATTTCGTTTTGTTCCTAACCTGAGTAGAATTAACCTTACTCGAAGTCACGTCCATAGAGTAAAGATGAGGTAGACCGAACTCACTGGCTGGGCACAGTCAATCTTCGTGTCCCAACATTGAACTGCTGTTAAACTGCGTGGATTAGATTTGAGGTTAGAACAATGTTTTTATACTTCCTCTTACTAATTTGTAATGCAGTTTGATTAAATCAACTCGGTAAAAGTATTGTATTCATAAAAAAAATGGTTGTCTTTTGAAAATTAATATATGAACAAACACGTTCATCAGTGTTGACCATGTGACATTGAGGTAGGTCGATGATGGGTAGATGCACACGAGACGAATGAGCGATCTACATCATCTTTAGTCAATGATGACGTCAGCTTGCTGCCTGGTAAGTTGTGCGGGGGAAAGCGGGGTGGGGTAGAAAGGCTGCCGTGGGACGGTTCTCCCGAGAGGGAAGTGAAAGTTGCCCCCCCCCCCCCCGTAGACCATCTCCCCGCATCATACCTGTACACCCGCGCGGACCCCACACGCCGACAGGATAAAAGGTTGCCGTAGGCGGTATCGCGGGTTTTTCGGCAAGAGCTGTGCCATCCCGAGGCCGGAGCTTACAACCTCGTCACATTTTTTTTCTGATATACCTTAAGGTTCCGGCCTATAGGCCATTCACGGTAAAATGAGCACTTTTGAAGCCCTAGTTACTTATTTATTTCAACCAATTCATATCCTCCCACCACTTGTTAATGTAAACCCTGCAATGTGAGTAATGTACACAGTGTATAAATTCACTATACTCAAAACAAAAATCCGAGGGCACAATTAAATGTATTATTGGCTATTATGTCCGACGAAACAGCTTTTAAAGTGCGCACTTTACCGTGAACGGCCTATACCTGCAGGTGTTTAGCGCTTTTGAGGCAGGAAAACGCGGGAGCGATAAAAGATAATATTGTTTTTTGAAAAATGGGACCACGGTGGCTCAGCCATTAGCACGCTCGCCTCCCACCAAGGCGAACCGGGTTCAATTCCCGGCCGGTTCACCGGATTTTCGCAAGTGGGAATCGTGCCGGAAGATACCGTTGGTCGGCGGGTTTCCTCGGGGATCTCCCGTTTCCCCCGCCCTTTCATTTCGGCGCCGCTCTATATTCACCTTCATCGCCTCTCAAGATCTCGCTGTTAAGAACCTCCCCAATCTCTTCACTCTTTGTTGAAAGGGTTTTTGAAACACTAGAAAAGAAAGATTGCTAAATGCTGTTCACGACAAAGTGGGCACTTTAGAAACCAACCTTTCAAAAGTGTCACTGCCCCTACCTGCATATATTTTAACGTGCGCACTGAGTGGCATGCGCCCTTTAAAGTTGGTAACAATGGAGGGAAAGTAGTTCCGTGTCTAAACGTTGAATTGAACGTGTTAGGTAAACTTTTGTGAAAACTGAAATGATTATTGTTGCTTTCTGTTTTTCAGTGTATCTTAATGAGCTGATTTGTAAAATAGTTACTTTCGTAATAATTTCACAGTTTCTCTTGACCGACGCATGAATAAAGTTATGAGGCCCACAACAATGTTAATTTTATATATGACCGAAGAACATACAGTGTTCATACACGTAGATCTTAAGCTGGGCTTTGATAAGTGCTAATTTTACCGTGAACAGCCTATGGGGAGGGGCGGTTATCCAACTGTTTGTTGCACAGAGGGTTGTCCCTCCTGAGGTGGACTCACGTTTGGAACAGACACAACCACAAATAACAACAGCCAGTCCGAGAGCTTTTCGTCAAGTCTACATTATCCGCGCAGACAACGCCGATATTTAAGGCCCTTACGCAATTGAAAACTTTTAACATTTGACTTTGCGTTTGCTTTCCGACATGTTGTTTCTTATGGAGCTTGACACAATGGAACTGTCAAAGGTAAAGTCAAGCACTCTTGACTTTACGATTTCGAAAAGTGAAATTTAAAGTCGAAGTCAAGCAGCCATTTTGGCGAGAGTCTAACAGAGGTTATGTGTTAAGTGCGTTATTTTATTGTAGGGCGATTTTAATCTTGGTATACTATACAAAGCGCGTCTTAAATTAAATAAATGGCAAACAAATGTAATGTGAAGAGAAAATATGTGAATTGCTATATTTTAATAAAGTAAACAATGAGTTTTTTGTTTGAAAAAAAATTAATATAAATTTAAGCATATTTAAAAAAAAGTTATGTAAAATGTATTCCTGGATAATACATAATCATTTACATAACAAGGTACACATTTTTACGAGGCTGGCAGAACCGATGTTCAACTGTCTGAACTCTGACTTTACAATATTGTATTGTGTATTAGTGCCTTCGTCAGAGGAAAGGAAACGTAAAGTCAAATGCTAAAGTTTTCTATTGTGTAAGAAGATTTACTCGCAATTCTGTGCGTGGTGTCTAAGATGACCAAAATGGCTGCCATCGGAGAAATATTGTTTTGAGGTTAAGCCATGTTAAGGTTGTAAACTACTTCTGTTGATGTATTTCGGTGACATATCAGAGCATATTGCACCTGTTAATGAGCTATTGCACATACGCAGATAATTTTCTCGAATAATCATTAACAATACTTCCACATACAAACATTTATTTTCTTGTCGTCAGAACGTGTGGTAGTGGCACTCTGTATCGATCACACGGGTATGCGAACGTGTATGGTGTTGGTAATGTGGCTTGCCACTATATATATATATATATATTTTTTTTTTTTAATGGGAATGAACGACAGTATATGTTCAAAAACCCCAAAGCGTGTATTCACAGAAGGCCTAATCTTTCGAAGTAATATGTTATGTGCTGTGTTCGGAGTTTCGGTCCGCCTGCATCTCTGGATTGTTCAAGGACTCCCTCAACCTGTAGTGAGTGCATTTTTATGATCTCAGCGGTGCGGAAAGAAAATGAATTACGCAGGAAAACTTTCCGTTAGTGCATTTTCGTAAAAACTCGTGTGTAATAGGGCAACACAAACTTGGCGATGTATGGCTGTGATGTATCATCCTCCTTGTTGTTCAGTTCTCTCTCCTGTCTACTCATATAAAAATCGCATTCCACCGGGAGTCGTTTAGCGAGCCCCTTCTTTTGTCATCTTTCGTTCCGAGAAAGTTGGAGTGACCCAGAATAAAAGCAAGAGCGCAGGTCGTGAGGGGGAGGGGGGGCACGACGCTTTTTCTACTCTCTCCCACGCCTCCTTTGTTTTGTGGTTAACCATTCCGAGCGTACAAACAGTAGAAATTTCTCCATAAATTCATCTAAAGTCTGTTCATGATCAAGTGAGCACTTTAGAAATTAACCTTAGAAAAAAGTCACTGACTCTGCATGCATATATTTAAATGGGCGCTCTGAGTGACATTCGCCCAGGAAAGTTGGTAACGATGGATGGAAAGTAGTTCCATATCTTACCGTCGAATAAATAGTGGTAGGTAACCATTTGTGATAACTTTAAATTATTTATTTCGCTTCCTGTTTTTTTTTTTTTTTTAATGCATCGAAGTGTAATAATGAAGAGATTTGTAAAGTATTTCTTTCTTAGTAATTTCACAGTTTCATTTGACCGACGCATGAAAAAAGCGATGAGGCCCATGACAATGTTAATTTTACATAACGCGGAATAATATACAACGTGAATACAAGTAGAACTTAAACAGGGCTTTCAAAAGTGCTCATTTTATCGTGAACGGCCTATACCAACCATTGACAAATGACGTTTTTAAACGTGAACTTACAGAATATGCCAGTGGTTCCCAAACCGTAGTCCGTGGCTTAGTTCTATGTCATCCACGAAATAAAAGTTATGATTATTTTGATTAACTTATTTAAACTTTCCCCCAGCTGAATTCTTTAGTAGAGGCTGTTCGCGGTAAACTGAGCACTTTTGAAACGTCTGCTTAAGATCTACTTTATACTCATTATGTATTCGTTTCATTCGTCCGTCGGTCAAGTGAATATGTGAAATTTTTAAAAGAGAAAATATATTTTCAAAACTTTTTACTTCTTAAATTAAAAAAACAAACGGGAATCAAAAGAGACCACTTCTGTATTCACGATATTCGTTCACCTGACATTTTGAACCGAACGTTGAGACGTGGAAGAACTTGCCCTTTGTTGTTGCCAACTTCACAGGCTGCGCAGGGTCCCTCGGATTCCGCAACAACGTTTCACTTGAGAGTATTCCGACAAGACGACCATTTTTGCTGGTTACTATGTGCTGATCGTTAAGCCATCTCAGTAAATCGCTTACAGCTTACTGTTCACAATTTTCGTGCAAACACAGGGGGGGGGGGGCACCTATTTTCATGATGACGGGGGATGATATTACCAACTGCATTGTCACAGGTGTAGGATCTCCGTTCTTCACAACACTAGCCACCGATTTGTTGCTTACTATACTTGCGCGAAATTGACTTCTGTCCGTCGCGGTGATATAGATAGTTCACGGTAAACGGAGCGCTTTTAAAACTCGACCTATGAAAAAAAACAAACCACTGCCCCCAACAGCGTGTATTTTAACAAACGCATTGACTGGCATGTCCCCGGTTACGTAGGCACCGAAATACGAAAAGTAATCCAATATTTTATTGTTGCTTTCAAAGTGTAAGTTTCACGTTCTTAAACTTTACGCATATTTCACCAGTTACTACTTGATTGTCGCACGAATAAATTGTGAGGGTCAGTGGAAATGTTATAGGCATGTCACGGTAAACTGAGCGCATCAGAAACTTCTGCTTTGTCCGCACATTGTGTATTCTTCCGCCATGGTCATAATCACTTTATTCATGCGCCGGTCAAGTATAACTGTGAAATTAAAGTTTTTATTTATAAATTCACTAATTGTATCACTTATATGCATTAAAAAAACGGGAAGCTAAATAAATAATTTAGCTATTCACAAATTCTCATTGAAAGCTTTTAATTCAACGTTCAGACACAGATCTACTTTCCTGCCGTCGTTACCAACTTGACGAGGTGCATGCTACTCAGTGTATGCAGGTAGGGGCAGTGACATACTTCAAACGTTGATTGGGTGCATGCTACTCAGTGTATGCAGGTAGGGGCAGTGACATACTTCAAACGTTGATTTCAAAAATGCTCCATTAACTGTGAACAGTATATAATGTTACATACGATGGAAGGATACATAGTGGGCTGTGCACTAGGAAGTTAGGCAGGGCTTTCGAAAGTGCTCGGCTTACGGTGACCGGACTATATGATGGAGTTTCTTCCCTACACATCTAGCTGGGTGGCTGAAGCTGTGGCTTGCCCAAGTATAGCCTGTTCGCCACACGCTTTTTGAATCAAACTTTTGAAAAATTGCCCCGTGTGTGACGTGTTCGCTTGTTTCCAAAAATTTTCCACGTACCGCAAGCGTGTTTTAGACTTCTGTTAACGTAAAAGTAACTTATTTTTGGTTAAATTAAAATGTTTATTTATATTTTATGCATAAATCATATTTCATTTATAATTTACATGAATAAAAATAGACAGAAAATAGGTCTTCTGGTAATCCCTAGTTAGAAATAGTTTTATTGCAAAATATGACTACGCTGAGTATACAAGAATGCGGTACGTAGTTCCTTTGATTTCATTTACTATAGGCTGTTCACGGTAAAATGAGCTCTTTTGAAAGCCCTGCTGAAGATCTAGTTGTATACACGTTGTGTTTTCTTCCGTCTTATGTAAAATTAACATTGCCACGGACCTCATCAGTGTATTCATGCGCCTGTCAAATGAGACTGTGATCTTATTATGAAAGTAAATATTGTATAATTGTACTCATTTGTATACTTCGATGTATTAAAAAAACACACAGAAAGCGAGAGAAATAATTTCAGTTATCACAAATGGTCTAACTATTTTCCCCTACATCGTTACCAACTTTACTGGGCGCATGACACTGATTGCACACTTTATCGTGAACAGCCTTTAGACTCCTTCAGAACCTTGTTCGCAAGAGGCGGATGAATATCCTGAAAGTATAACTTCAGCAGGGCTTCAGAAAGGTTGAAGTAACCGTGAACGGGCTATAGGAAGACTTCAGGCAGGCCCCCTCGACCGGGATGTCGAGATATGACATGTCATTCTTGCGTGATGTAAGTTTCCTGTTCTGCCGTTGTATATGCGCAGGCGACCTCCGGTCCGAGGTCGTCCAAAAGTGGGCGCGTATCTGTCCGGCTCGTATCAACTACGTGCCGGACTTTTTTTTTTTTGCAAATATAAAAGAACCTACAGTCCTACAGCTCTGCTCGTCCCATCTAGAAATTTCGCCCATAGGCTGTTCACGGTAAAATGAGCACTTTTGAATGCCCTACTTAAGATCTACTTGTACGCACGTTGTGCATTCTTCCGCCTTACGTAAAATTAACATTGTCATGGGCCTAGTCACTTTATTAATGCGTCATTCTAGTGCAACTTTGAAATTATTATAAAAGATAATATTTTGCAAATCTGCTAATTTTTACACTTCGATGCATTAAAAAAAAACAGACAGTGAAAGAAATAATTTAAGTTATCATAAATGGTTACCTGGCAGTTTTTTATTCGACGTCAAGTATTGGAACTAATTTCCATTCATCGTTACCAACTTTACTGTACGCATGTCACTCAGTTCATCCGTTAAAATATTTGCAGGTAGGAGCAGTGACTTTTTTCTAAGGTTGATTTCAAAAATGCTCACTTGATCGTGAACAGCCTTTAGAGGGGTGCCACATCCATCTGTTACCCTCACGTCGAAGTAGTTTCAGCCTGTTCGCACATATCGCAGCAGTTATGCGTTATTTTCCTCCTTGGCAACAGCAAAATATTTATTGAAATAATGGCTATCGACCGCGTACTCAATATTACCATATGTTTTTTTTTAGTGTGAGCTGATATTGCGCACGACGTGTGAATTTCTTATATTTTCGTGTATAATTTGGTTGCATAAGTCCACACATTTCGACGTTTTGCGAAATGAGAACGAGTTAGATATCGGGTTGTGAAGATCGGTAAAGTATTCGTTACGTAATTCCGATCTCCTGCGACAAGGCCCACGTTCACCACTTCAGCCAAAAATAATAGGAAACAACAAGCTTTTTGCTTTGGATAGGAATTATTTAATGTAATTGATAGAAACAGAGGAAGACAGGGGCTGTGTTCGAATTAGCTAGTTAAGGGCCTCTTATCTGGACGTGTGCCCGTGAAAAGTGCATCCTGGATGTGACGTCACTTTGCCGCTGTCCGAATTCACAGCAAGGGCACATTATGCACCCTACAATGCCCCCTTCAGCCAAGGGCACGAGCGAATTGCCCTTCTCGAGCCCTAGACGGTTTTCGATTCGCAAATGTTTGAAATACTTCATTTGTTTGTGTTTGTTTTGTGTTTGCAAACCCGCGCGGCCGCGGAAAACGCTTGCAAACGTCACAAAAACAAAAGAAACTCGTAGAGAGAGAAATTCGACAGAATACTCTAGGTGGAAACGAACACAGGCGTCCGAATTAACGAAGGGCTGTATCTCATGAAGGGAACAAGGGTAAGTGATCAAGGGCACATTGCACCGAAATAGAATATAGCCAGGTAGAAAGAAACCCCTATTCAGGAAAAACTAAATAAACTTAACGTCACGTATAACGCAAAATAAATATGAACAAGAGGAAATATCGGTTGTGGAGTCGTACGATTTTGCCGTCAGCCCTCATCGGAGCCGGCCGGCGTTTCTGATTAAAGCAAAACAATTCTGAATCATCCGATCGGCCTGGATGGGAAAAGTGTCGATAGTTCATTAAAAGTAGAAATTCACGATTACTTCCAACTTTTCTGACGCCCTGCTCAATTTTTCTACTTCCGGGATATTCCTCCGTATTATGCAAACAAAGCTTAGAAATTCACTCACACCAGAGGATCAACGCACCGCATACGTGCATGATCCGTGTAATAATATTTTACGTAAGAACGGTTTCTTACTGGCCGTTACCAACACTCCTGTTTTCTCCCCGTCTTTAATCATATTAGGTAGCAATTCAGTATTATAATTTCTAGATAAAGTGGTGTTGAAATTTCAATTTAACCAAAATAAAGTAATTTAATGTTAAACAGAATTACAAGTCGCTTGTGATACCTGAAATTTTTAGGAAGCGACAAACACGTCATACATTAGTTTTTTTTTCTCCAAAATGTTTGATTAAAAAAGTGTGGGGAAACCGATCCTATATATAAATACAAACATGACTGGTGGCCAAACAAACAAACATCAAGTAAGAGTAGTAGGGGCTGGATGGTTCCACTTCACTTTTTTTTTTTACCTTCACCTTGCAGACGTAGTCTCATAAGATTAACCTATCACCTCAATTGCGGGAACAGCTGGACCACTCAGCACTTCAACTAGCACCTCACTCAACACCTCCATTTAGCATCTCACAAAGCAACGAACAAAACACCTCACATAGAACCTCAACTAGCACCTCACTCAACACTTCAATTAACACCACATTAGCTTCACAATCCACTCCACAATCTTCTCCACCCCTTCACCTACGGGGCATTTCACTTCACCGTGCTCAATCGTACTCCCATAAGATTAACCTAGGACCAAAAATCGTTGTGCATACCAATTCACCTAGCTCCACGATCTGCTCCACAATCACTCCACAATCTGCTCCTCCCCTTCACCTACGGGGGGGGGGGGGGTTCATTTCACTTTTAGAATGACATGTGGATGGAGGGATAGACATAGTCCCATAAGATTATCCTAGCTCTGCAATCTGCTCCGCACTGCTCTGCGATCTGCTCCGCACTCGGCTCTGCATACTCCAACCCCTTCCCCTACCTGAGCTGTGTTGTGATTACTTCTGGAATTAATTGGGTTCGTGCAGCGAGATTCTAGGCTCTCTTTTCCTCCGGTTATTTATTCTGAATATCATGTACACTATCACCCCTCTCCTTTTTACTATACCCTCCACTCATCATCTTTCCCTCCCTCAGATATGGTTAACACCCTCCCCACACCTCCCCTATACACTCCTTCCCAGTGAGATAGGCTGTCTTCAGTTCCACATTTGCATGTCAGGCAGCACTGCTGTCGTCATCATAGGCTATCAGCCTAGTTGTAGAGTTAACCGCCAGGAGTGCTGATGTTTCTTGATGCTGCCATTGACTGCTAGGTAGCACGCAAAATCGATGAATCGATTACATTGAGATCGTATAGAACACATCGTTTACATTTCAACAAATAATTTAAGCCCTAAAGACTTTCTAGCGAGATCAATTTTGGGTTAAGCTCTTTTATAAATATAGACATAATTTCCGAACCGTTTATGCTATAGGGATCAATTTCATAACATAGACACCGTATCCAATATCCATTACTGTGGTAAGAGCATTTAAGCCCCTATACTTTTCTACCAAGGTAAATTAGGCATTTAAGCCCTTTTATAAATGTATTCATAATTTCCGAATCATTGGAGCTATAGGGATTAATTTCATAACATAGACACCATACCTGACATACAACATAATGACAAGGTCATTTAGGCCCTAAAACCTTTCTGACAAAAGTTTAATTTGAGTAAAGCCCTTTGATAAACACACATAATTTCCGAATCATTGATATGATTATGAAATTCATAACATAGACTACATACCCGATATCTAGCATAATGGTAAGGACATTTAGGTCCTAAACCCTTTCTGGCAAGATCAATTATGCGTTTAAACCCTTTTATAAACATAGTTAGACATAAACGCACCAAGTACGTACTCATCAAGGACATATTTACCAATGTAATATTATTTCATTTCTGATTTCAACCAAATTTGATTTGTGACCTAGCTAGATGCTAGGCTTACTTAATGTGATGTTAATTTCGGATTTTGGAGTTCGATCCTCCGTCAGGACACGTAATATTATTTCATTTCCTATTTTAACCAAATTTTATTTGTGACTCAAGTAGGTGCTAGGCTTACTAAGTGTAATGGTAATTTGGGATGATCGAGTTCAAGTCTCGGTCAGAACACCTAATATTATTTTATATCCGAATTTAACGTAGATATAGTGTTGTTTTGTGTTCCTGCTTATAGCAATTAATGTAATGTAATTTTTTGGATTACTGAGATCGATTCCCAGGGGACTCACTTAATAGTTTTAAAACAAAATTCTGGGAAATGCAATCTTAAGCATTCACTTATGATCACTGTCTATCGTATAACCGGATCTGTGTCTACGTTTCAACTAACCTCGTAGTCTTGTTTGTTGTTGGGGTTGATGTATGTGTGATGAATTTGATGACTGTAGCTTTTGTATGTGGGAAATTATGAGTTAGTATGCTTATAAGAGGGCTTTATGTGTGTTTGACCTTGTAGTCTTCTTTGTTGTTGGGTTTGATGTGTGTGTATATTGCTATTACATGATGAAATGGTTTATCAGAGTAATTCATTGAAATATTCTGTCTGGGTTTGCTGGTAGATGTTGAAATCGCATACACGAGTTTTTTTTTTACTCTTAGGGTACGTTGAACTGATAGGAATAAAGCTGGAACTGTTTTCACTTGAAAATGTCCTATGGACAATATCTTTATGGTAAAGTTTTGGTTTTGAGCTATTGTTCCTCGAGAGCGGACATATGTCTCACTACATATAATGTGCATACTTGATAAGTGTGTACAGTGAATGCGAGCATAGTGTAAGTGTAATACCTTCCATGCCTAGTAATAATAATAAATAATACTAATTGCAAATTCTGAAACAAATGAAAAGTTATATGACAGTTGAAGTTGTACTGTTTTGCTGAGAGGATATATTACTTTGGTGAATGTTTAGTTATTAATTATTCATGTGTGCACGTGAATCCCTAGTAAATATTCATTGCATGTTAATTATGGATTTTCACAACTATGTTAGTTACATTATTACATCACATAACTTCATTTCCCTCCACCATTCTCGACCTTCGACAGTTGACATTGAACATATAACAAGTTAGCATTATTATAAATTAAAAAAAACTTTTCATGACCAGAGGTATAGAACGCTTGTGATGCAGGACGTACTTAGGAAATTACTAAACACGTCATACATGGAGATTTTTCAAAGGTTTTATTCAAAAAGTGTGAAGGAACAGCGAATATAGTGTAATTTTTAATTACTGTTAATAAAAATATAGATAAAATAGGTACGTTGCCAGTGCCTAGTTAGAAATAGTTGTCATGGAAAATAATATTACAGTGAGTACGCGCGAACGCGGTGCGTTGTACCTTTTGGAGTAATTTTCTGTACTCTGTTACGCTTTGTTTGCATGAGGCGGAGGAATATCCTGGAAGTAGAACTTTAACAGGGCTTCAGGAAAGCATAAAGTAAGAGTGAATGGACTGTATGTAATAATGGTGTGAAGAGTGCAGGCGGGATGTTGCTGTGAGGTTGGCAACAGTGCGGGAGCGGCGGGGTACTCGTCAGGGTCACTCTAAAATAACCCGGCCAGGCAGGGGGAGAGCTTGTGTGTGTGTGCATCTCCCCACGACACCTTGTTCCTGTGCTCCCGTCACCCTGCTACAGGGCGCATCCTTCACCTCTGGCCGCCGTCTGGCAGCAGCCTACCCCTTCTTTCCCTTCCTCTTCAGTCTCGTCTACTGTAAAGTTATAGGCTGTTCACGGTAAAATGAGCACTTTTAAAAACTCTGCTTAAGATCTACTTGTAAGCACGTTTTGTATTATCCCGCCATGTGTAAAACTAAAGGCTGTTCAGGATAAAGTGAGCACTTTGAAAACGAACCTTGAAAAAAATTACTGTCCCTGCATGCATATATTTTAACGGGCGCCCGATAAAGTTGGTAACGACGGATGGAAATGTTCCATATCTTAACGTCGAATAAAAAGTGTTATGTAACTATTTGCGATAACTTAAAATTATCTATTTCGCTTTCCGTTTTTTTAATGCATAGACGTGTAAAATTGAGCAGATTTGTAAAATATTTACTTTCTTAATAATTTCACAGTTTCTTTCGACCGACTCATGAATAAAGTGATGAGGCTCATGACAATATTAATTTTACATAAGGCGGAAGAATACACAACGTGTCTACAAGTAGATCTTAAGAGGGATTTCAAAAGTGCTCATTTTACCGTGAACAGACTATAACACTGTCATGGGCTCATCACGTTATTCGTGCTTCGGTCAAGTGAAACTTTACAATTATTAGAAAAGTAAATATTTCGCAAGTATGCGCTTTTTTAGACTTCGATACACTAAAAAAAGTACAAAACAAAATAAATATTGTAAGTCATTACAAATGGTTACCTAACACTTTTAACTTGACGTTAAGATATGGAACTATTTTCCATCCATCGTTACCAACTTTACTGGGCGAATGCCACTCAGTGCGTCCGTTAAATATATGGAGACAGGGGCAGTGACTTTTTTCTAAGGTAGAACAGCCTATACGTACGTACACTGGATGAAAATATTTCGATGAATTGAACAATATTTGACTTATACACTACATTCATGTTACATACGTACACTCGAGGAAATAAATTGAACAAGATATCCCTTACACACTACATTCACATTACACGTAGGCCTACACTTGAGGTAGGATTTTTGAACAAGATTTCTCTTCTACACTACATCCGTGTTACCTACGTACAATTTCGGAAAAATTTTTTTGACGAATTGAACAAGATTTGTTTTGCGAAATAAAATAAATTGTTTGTTAAGTGGGAGAATCCAATATTTTGTTGATGAAGTGCTTAGTTGACTGCCTTAAACGTGTGATATCGGGTAGGTACGACTGAATACTTGTATGGTTGTACGTGTATTATACTATTCGGTTGTTATAAAAAATTACTGAAGTAATACCGAGATCACACGCGGAACCTTTGTGACCAATGTATGACTTTGCGATCTCGCCCACGGTGATTGTTATCTCAGTATGCAAATTTTAACTCTTTCTAATTAAAGGTTAGAGATTTACGTCGAATATTTTCAAGTTTTATATATTCAATTTTTTGGTTGTCTAATGAAATTGTTTTATTGGGACCGTTTGTGCCTTTATTATAGGATGTTCGCTGTAAAGTGAGCTTTTTTGAAAGACCTACTTAAGATCTACTTGTACGCATGTTATGTATTCTTCCGCCTTATGTAAAATTAACATTTTCATGTGCCTCATCACTTTATTCATGCGTCGGTCAAGTAAAAATGTGAAATTTTTAGGAAAGTAAATATTATACAAATCTGCTCATTGTCACACTTCAGTGCATTAAAAAAACAGAAAGCGAAAGAAATAATAGAAGTCATTACAAATGGTTACCTAAGACTTTTTATTCAACGTTAAGATATCGAACTATTTTCTATCCATCGTTACCAACTTTACTGGGTAAATGTTACTCAGTGTGCCCGTTGAAACTTATTCGTTCAGGGACAGTGACTTTTTTTCTAAGATTAATTTCAAAAGTGCTCACTTCATCGTGAACAGCCTTTATCAGTAAGTACCGAAACCAACACGGTTATTGTTGTAATTGTAACAGAAACCTTAAACGAAATGCTCGAGCTGTAAATTCAAACAAAGACAATAAAACGACCCTATTACTTTACAGTAACCCAAGTGAGTGCCGATACTGGATCAGACTGGTTTAGTTGCCGCACCAAGTCCTGTAATAATAGGCTTATCGCGTAGATCCAGCTAATTAAGTTATTTTTAACTCTAGACAAAGAATTAATTTGACTTTACCGTAGTATTAAAAACCTTTACGACAGTGAAACCGATCATTTGTACGTGCTTGTAAAATGAATTGTGTACTAAATACATGTAGATGTCTGAAGAACCAAACATATGTTCGGCCCAACCAATTATTTGTAAATTTTTTATTTGTTTCAAGGGAACGACTGCATATGGTAGAAGTAAAAACAGATCAGTCGAATGAACTAAATATTTTTATTCAGTGTAAATAAATACCCGTCAAAAAATATATATTCGGTATCTGAAACAAAATCTTTCTGTTTGTGTACCCCAAACCGCTTTTAGGGCAAGTTCCTAATTGAACACTTATCACTTCAAGATATATGCAATATTCGGCAATTGTACGTACAGGACAAAATATTAAGTTTATACAATTCATGATTATATCTAATTACAGCCAACGAACACTAACGGTAAGTAGGCTCTTTTAATTTATTATTGATTTACTGGGTTTGTTTGTCGCAAAGTGAGGGCTTTCACCATCCCACACACTTAAGGTGGCAGGTCCCCTGGGTAGGCCGCCGAACTGTGTGCCGAGCTCCAGCAGAAAACATTTTATTTAAAAACAGCCCAACGTGTCTGAGTGAGGTCTGCTTACGAATAGCATTTAAGAAACGTTACGAGTCTGTATATGTTTTTCAATTCCTCCATTTCTCTCTAAAGCATTTTTTTTGTAATAGAGAAAACGGCTCAAACAGGTGTTTGCACGGTCATTTTTAGCTATGAACATTCCGGTACAAAACACTTAAAAATGAATAGGGACGTGCATCAAACTTCTATTTGTATCATCGCGTGTCATAAAATGGTAGGAGGATCTCCGCTGAAAGTCTCGTAGAGGCGATCAGAGAGTATATGCCCATATCTCGGTCGCCCCTAGCGCTCCCACGCTTTTAGGACTCAGACGTACAAAATTCCTTCAACAAGGCGGCCATCTTGACCACTTACAGTGAAAATGTTAACATAAATGCAATACCTGATTAATACTTAAGACTACACTCACAATACCTTCAATAAACTGGAAAATATGTAAACAATTATACAAAATATCATTAATAAAAATTATGTAAGTAACAGTTGAATCCCTGCTTCAAGTCTGACACCCGTGTCTATTAGCAAACTCAAGCAATTTTATTAGAGTACTCCTGTCCTGCCAAAGACTGCCCTGCCTGAACGATTAATTTTTTGTCCCGCCAGCTGGTTAAAATGTGTGATGCCTACAATCTTCTGGAGTACGATTAAACGCTGCTATTACGGGGTTGGTGTGTTTACAGAACTACATGACGTTAATGAACTTGGTTAGCAAGTCTGCTTGGTTATTTGCCACGTCTGTATTTGGTAGCCCAGATTAATAAACTGTTATTTTCTTTGAAGAGGGGTTACTATTTGAAGAGGCAATATGTTTGTTGCAGGAAAAGGTACTTTGTTTTTCATCCCCCCGGGGAAGGGGGGGGGGGGTAGCGCACGTCTGAACGCTTCCAAGCGCGGCGCTCCTGGCGCGGCCGAGCGCTGTCTGGTGGCTACTACTGGCAACGAGTTCAGCCTCGCACACTCTGGCACCTTCTATACGCCTCTCCGCTATTCCCGCCGCCTCCTTAACCTTCCCGAGCCGCGTTTTCGCGTATAAATGTTCGTCCTCAGCCCGAGCAAGTGTGCAGTGTTCTTCTTCGAGTTGCGCGGGCTGGCAGGCGATGGATCACGTCTACACCACTTCGTACTTCGGGGCTTCAGCATGCTAGACGCGTTTTCCCGTAATATGAGTACTACTCAAGTTAAGTATTGTAATGAACGTAGTTGTTGTTATGTCGGGGGTAGAGTTTCCTTTTAGTCGCGTTTTTTAAAGCGTTTTTTGTGTATATGGATTTTATTTAGGGAAGCGTTTCTTTACTGTTTTGCTTGTGTGGATTTTCAATATGGTATTTTATGGGAATATTTGTAAGAAGTGGATTTTTCCTTTTTTTGGCGTGCTGTAGGAATGGTCTCCTGGACTACGATTTGCCAAAATAATTTTAATGCCAAGGAGTTTAGTGGATATTTTATGGCGTGCCTTTGTGCTCATGGTTAAATATAATGAGGGTTTTTGCTCCTTCCCAATGGTATTTTTGAAATTAGTATCCCATGTTGTACTTTTTAATGAATCATCAGGCGTACTTTACTTTTAAAGTTGAAATGGTGCTTGCTTTACTCAGGGAGTCATTTAACCTTTTTTTAATGGGATTTCACAAGTGTTTATTCAGGTTGGATGATTTCTCAAGATATACTAATATTGCTATTTTTCTGTTTGTTCCAGTGCATGTGTGGTATCTCCTTCTCCTAGTTCACCGATTGGTAGCAAGCAACAGAAATTTACAGATGCAAGTTATATTTTTCAAATCAATTTGTAAAGTTGTTGTTCTTGGTGATAATATATAGATGTACTTCAATATATTTGTATTGATTTTGAAATTTTCGTGTCCATGCATTCTTGATATTGTTAATGGTGTGCGTCCTTCTCTTTGCCTTCCTTTAGCCCTGCTATGCCCTCAAGGGGCGTAACACAGTGACGCAACAAGGTTATCATGAGTGAACTGCTGGAAAGAAACGCACAAATCACAGAATTTTTGAAAAGTCCATTTCAACAGACTAGTTCATATCAGTGACTAGTATGTGATGATGTCAGAGATTTAAAAACAAATGGTTACTAAAGAACAACAGTTGAATACCAAGTCAAATAAGAGTCACAAAAAAAATTAACGAACGGGAAAATAAATTTATACACGAGGATTATATTAACATATGTACATAAATTAACGTTATTTTAACAGATATATAAATTACCATGGTGCCATAATTCTACATCTTGAGCTTTTTGATTTGCGCCAAATAGATTTTTTAATTACCTATGAAATTGTGAACGTTTAAACAAAAGTTTTATATCGTTGGGCAGGTCATTTCTATAGCGAGTATTATAAATAAATTTGTAGAACCTTTGACCGAATTCTTCATGGGATTATTTTCATGTTCTAAATATATGTTGGCAACAGCTAGTCTTGATTGTTTTCGTGCATGTTTTGAATGTAATCCTTGTGGTGTACTTGGCGACAAACTTTTGCAGTGGCGTGTGTCCAAAGTAATTTTTCATATAATCCTTTAGCAAACTCTTATGCCTCACACGGCGTGGGAATAATGTAATAGATAATATCACTGGCAAAATATTTGCTCACACACTTGACAAAAAAACTCCTTTCTCAGTAGGTACCTATTATCCTCGTGTCTCTTCATCATCTTGAAAAAACTCCTTTCTTAGTAGGTACCTATTGTCCTTGTGTGTCATCATCTTGAAAAAACTCCTTTCTTAGTAGGTACGTATTTTCCTTGTTTGTTTTTATCATCTTGAAATAAACTCCTTTCTCAGTAGGTACCTATTGTCCTTGTGTGTCGTTATCATCTTGAAAAAACTCCTTTCTCAGTAGGTACCTATTTTCCTTGTTTGTCTTTATCATCTTGAAAAAACTCCTTTCTCAGTAGGTACCTATTGTCTTTGTGTGTCGTTATCATCTTGAAAAAACTCCTTTGTCAGTAGGTACCAATTTTCCTTGTTTGTCTTTATCATCTTGAAAAAACTCCTTTCTCAGTAGGTACCTATTGTCTTTGTGTGTCGTTATCATCTTGAAAAAACTCCTTTGTCAGTAGGTACCTATTTTCCTTGTTTGTCTTTATCATCTTGAAAAAACTCCTTTCTCAGTAGGTACCTATTGTTCTTGTGTGTCGTTATCATCTTGAAAAAACTCCTTTCTCAGTAGGTACCTATTGTCCTTGTTTGTCTTTATCATCTTGAAAAATTCCATAGGTGCTAGTCAACTCGTTCAACGTGCACTGTTAAAAAAAAAAAATGTCCTTCATTTTACGGAAAAGTTCCTGTAAAAATTTATCCAGAGGTGTCCGTAAACTCTCCGTAAAATATCGGACACATTGTTTTTCAAAACGAACTTTCTGTAAAATTAACGGAACCTCTCCGTTAATTTACTAGCTTGTTTTCTGTACTTCTAGATTAAATAATTTTTCATGTATATTTTATTATAATTTTCATTAGGCGGGCGGTGTACTGTGTATAAAAAGACATTTAAAAAAGTTAAAATTTTTATATTTAAGCAAGATTTGAACCAGAGTCAAAAAGTTTTAAGTTCACTACCCTAGTCACTTACCTACAACGCTTAGATTGTGATTCTGGTCTAACTTTTGCATTTCTAATGTATAGGCTGTTCACGGTAAAGTGAGCACTTTTGTGGGGGCCTAGTTACTTTTTTCTTTGAGCCATATTTTATTCTTTAACCACCTTTTAAAACAAATATTGTCATGCAGGTAATTCACACAGTGTGTTTATTCCTCCACACGCGGTAGTTAACGTCTAAGGCTAAAATAAAACATATTTACTGACTATTTTTCGAAATGAGAGGGCTTTCAAAAGTGCTCATCTTTATCGCGAACCGCCTTTAGTCATAGAAGCAACTTTTCTACTTTCTGTTAAAGGTAGTATATTTTAAGTGTTCCTAAGTGTAACATACAACTGTTGCTACTTTAATGTATGCGAGAACAGGTCTTAGTGACATGGATAACCGCAACTGCCACAGAAAAGATAGCTTTCTGGTTACAGTGGAGAAGAATATTTCGCGTAGACTCGCTGTTGTGCGTGCTTGAAACCCGAAGTTATAGGAAATACGGACCTTTTCCGTATTTTGTATTTACGCGCCTAACCCCGTTTTTCCTCATTACGGATTGCGTTTCCGTATATTTACTGTACATTCTCATAAAAATTTCCGTAAATATACGGAAAATTTTAACAATACATTTGTTAGCATTTTAAGTTTAAGCTTGTTTCCCTTGCTTGCACTGAATTCTTCATTGCAACCGTAAAAATACAGGATCTCATTGGTCGGTTGAGCACCTTTAATAAGAAATGCCAATCTCCATATCTCCATATATGTTGACGGGCACACACACAGATCAGCCTGCATGTGCCCAGTAAAGTAGGTATAGGCTGTTGACGGTAAAATGAGCACTTTGAAAGCCCTGCTTAAAACCTACTTGTACACACGTTGTGTATGGAAAATTAACATTGCTATGGACCTCATCACTTTATTCATGCGTCGGTCAATGAAACTGTGGAATTATTAGAAAAGTAAATATGTTACAGATCTGCTCATTCGTATACTAACACGCATAAAAAAAAACAGAGGGAAAAGAGCACAAATTGTTTCCTAACACTATTTATTTGACGTTAAAATGTAAACGTTTGTCAATATTGAACTAATATCTAATGACTTTTTTATATATTAAAGTGGACGAATTGAGACATTTTCTGTAAAATATTTATTTTTCTAATAATTTCCCAGTTTCCCTTGACAGGCGCACCAATAAAGTGATCAGGCCCAGGCCCATTGCAGTGTTAATTTTACGTATCACCGAAGAATACACAATGTGATCTGTTTACCGTCAACTGCCTGTTATTAATCGAGACAATACAGAAATACCTAGTGGCTTCTGTCGTCAATGGAAAAAATGTGTGTGTGTGTGTGTGTGTGTGTGTGTGTGTGTGAGAGAGAGAGAGAGAGAGAGAGAGAGAGAGAGAGAGAGAGAGAGAGAGAGAGAGAGAGAGAGAGAGAGAGAGAGAGAGAGAGAGAGAAACCCCTAGTCATGAAGGTCGCGTACACATGTAACGGTTTTGCGTGTTGCCGACATGGAAACTCGCAGGCGCAGTCCATGGTGGGTATGCCAGATACAGTGCTCAGGAAACAAATCTGATGTTTCGCTAGCAGACCTCTCTAAACCGTGGAACGAAAATGGTGTAGAGTTCTGCGCAATAGCCGAGTCTACGTGTTAACAACTGAAGATCCCCGAGAAAACCCGCCGACCAGCGTCATCGTCCCGGCACGATTCCCACTTGCGAGAATCCGGTAGCGGGCCCTCCGGGAATTGAACCCGGCTCGCCTTGGTGGGAGGCGAGTAGTCCAACCACTACACCACCGCGGCCCGATCTTAAGCAGGGTTTGAAAAGTGTTCCAGTTTACCGTGAACAGCTTATAGGAACGGTTGGTTGTGAGTGTCCTGGAGGAAAGGTGGCTGCGACCCCAGTTAGTCGCAAGAGACGCTGTGGTGCGTAGTGCAGCAGGGAGTCGCCTCCCTCCCTCCCTCCCCCCCCCTGTTGTAGCTAACAGAGAGGCGCTCACATGGCGATCCGACTAGCGAGGCGGATGTGTGTGGTGTGACAGCTGTGCGGTGTGCAGGCGGCAATCAATACCGCACTCTCGTAGTTCACCCCCTCCTCCACTACATACTCCCACCCCTCTAATCTCTACCTTCTGTACGCCCGGGGAACCCTTGAGGTCACTGCACATTGCGCCCGCCCGCCACCCCCCCCCCCCCAAACACGACCTCCTGCCTGGTGTAGCTCCGCCGCCAGTTTCCTTCCTCTGCTGTCAACCTATAGTCCATTCCCGATTGGAAGCGACTTATGAAAATCAACCTTTGAAAAAACACTCTAGGCTAATATGTCAACTTGCAACAAATATATAACACTGTGGTTAACTTTAGAGTACTATATTATTGAATAAATGAACCTTTACCTTAGTATCTTCTATAACGTGTAATATTAATTTCTGTTTAAATATGAATTAACAACAGCGAGAGCAGCGGCGTGTTGGCAACGACCGGCGAGAAATAGTTCACAGTAAAGATATTATTTTAACCTGGTTTTTTAGTATACCATTTGTAAATAAAACGGTGCCTATTTAAATATTTAGGTAGGCCCTATGGCAACATATCTCATTTTTAAAGTTTAAAATAAGAGCGGAAAATATCGTGAGTAGGCCGTAATGGTACAGTGTTGTTTTATCGAGCGAGAAAGCTTATGAAAAACTGCCTGCTGGGCGAGGCTTGTCGCTTTCTCTCTCTTTCTGCGTCTCTTTCAAACTTGGGAAATTTCACTTCGCTAGTAAGCAACGAAATTATTAATGTTTTCAATTGTAGCATAGTTCATATTTATTACAGCAAAATAATGATTTTTGAATTTGTAATTTACAACTGAAAAGAGATTTTAACGTTTAGATGCTTATTTTAATATATTTAGATATGATGGTGGAGCAGTTACCAAGTGAAGCTGGTAGGCGTGGCGAGCCATGTCATGGCGTGTTGCTTTTTGTCAAACGAAACGTAAATTATTCTTACTCCAGAAAATACTTCAAATTACCACAGCACGTTTGTACACGTTGTGTTTTTTTAAACCTACCTAGACAAGTTACGATGTTGTGATAAATCTGTTTTTTCCACGGCAGTAATAAATATACTGTGACGTGTGTTTCGTTAATCATTGCGTCTGTGAAATGGCGTGCCTTTGTGCATCGTGGTCGATACGCTGGTCCTGTGTGTGTGCGTGATTTCAAATATTTGATTAGCACTATTTATTCGTTTTAACTGTGAACTGTTTTTATGGCGAAGTTAATTATTTACAGCCATGCCTATTTATTTATCACAACGTTGTACCTTTTTTCCCTAAGGGGTTTGAAACACAGTCGTGTAACGTAATTTGCCACAATCCCAGAAGAAAAATACTGAGTTCAGCCCGATAAATTTCAATAAACCTAATAAACAGTAAGTAGCAATACATATAAAAATGAGCGGAATAAAAGTTACCGTAGTCTTATTTGTGTGCATGTTCACGGCTATCTTTTAAAGTTTGTATGACAAAAATGAGCACCACGAGTTGCGTGCTTGAATTTAATGTGCCTTTTTCACTGGTTGTTCCTTCGTTTTAATATTTATTCCAACTGAGGCCGTCCTTTTAGAGAAATGACCCAACACATATCAATAACAAAATGATTATTACAATTAGTACAGTCCTTTACCTCGCAGTTGTAACAGTGTTAAACACAGTCGCGGCAAAATACTAACGTGCATTACATGTATTGGGCTATGTTGTGGAAAATAAATATGTTAATGTAAAATAACCGTAAGAACTGTCTTCAATTCAGGCATTTTTAAAACGTCATAAAGCTGACCTAAATAATGTTAGAGGCCTAAACTGTAAATATTCATACGAAATGGTTTTTGGAGTATGACAGAATTCTTTGAAAAGCTGTAAACAGTAAACAACACATTTGACAGGTATAAAAATAGAAGCCACATTCCAGTGTTTGTTTTTAGGTGTAGCGAAAGTATACAAACACATGTACACACACAATGGAATTTAAACATTTATTTTGACAGATGCTACATGGCATTCACATGGCAATGTTTGTTTACATTTGGCGGAAGGATACAAAACGGGCCTGCAAGTAGATATTTAGCAGGACTCCGAGAAAGTTGCTTCCAATGGGGAATGGACTAGTCGTGCGCCTTTGCCTTCTCGCAGATCCACGGTCAGCTATCAACTAAAGGCTGTTCACGATAAATTGATCAACCTTAGAGAAAAGTCACTGCTCCTATAGGATGTTCACGGTAAAATGATCACTTTTGTAAGCGCTGCATAAGATCTACATGTACACACGTTGTGTGTTTTTCCGCCCTATCTAAAATCAACATTACCATGGGCCTCATCACTTTATTCATGCGTCGGTCAAGTGAAACTGTGAAATTATTAGAAAAGTTAATATAGTACAAATCTACTTTTTTTTTTTTTTACTTCGATGCATTAAAGAATACAGAAAGCGAGAGAAATTATTTAAGATATCACAAATGGTTACGTAACACTTTTTGTTCGGCGTTAATATATGGAACTACTTTCTTCTCCATCGTTACCAACTTCACTGGGCGCATGTCACTCATTGAACCCGTTAAAACTTATGCAGGTAGGAGCGGTGACTTTTTTCTAAGGTTGAATTCAAAAGTGCTCACTTTATCGTGAACAGCATATACCTGCATGTACTTCTCGGGCACACAGAGTGACGCCCACCCAGTAAAGTTGGTAACGATGGATGGAAAGTAGTTTCATATCTTAACGCCAAATAAAAGGTGTTAGGTAACCATTTGTGATAACTTAAATAATTTCTCTCGCTTTATGTTATTTTTTACATCGAAGTGAAAAAATGAGCAGATTTGTAAAATGTTTACTTCTCTAATAATTTCACAGTTTCGCTTGGCCAACGCATGGATAAAGTGGTTAGGCCCATGGCAATGTTAATTTTACATAAGGCGGGAGAACACACAAGGTGGATACAAGTAGATTCTAAGCAGGGCTTTCGAAAGTGCTAATTTTACCGTGAACGTCCTATACACATCCTGCTGTGGTTTTATCGCGTCTGAAAGTAATAGAACAGTTAAGTAATCATTCGCTATACCGACATAAACATCAGTGTCTTCTTACAGAGCGCAAAAAAAAAAAAAAAACAAGAATTATCCAACGTCAAGAATATTTGCACAGAAACTCTTAACATACTCACGAAATTATTTCTTGCAGAAATCTATTTTTCGTGTTAGTCTATGTTTATTACATGCTTGCATCGTGCCAGAAAATATAAAAAAATTAATAATGATAATGCATCTGTTAATGGCGCAGTTAAGGCTTAGTGATTTTTCTTACATTGTACCATGAAATTTGACATAATTGAAGTATGTAGGATATTAATTAATGTAACATAATTTAAATATAACAATGTAATAATCATAAGTAACCAAATTTAATGAAATATAAAACACGATGTTACTTGAGGCATGAACAAGAAATATTATATAGAACCTACAGAGATGCGAACTCTAATGTAGATGTGGAAGTAGGAGAACTACCTCATTTATTGAAAAACTTCTGAGCTGTCTTCTCCCTACAGTTTTGTTGCAACCAGTTCCAAGGGGCCACAGTGAAGAGACTATGAAAATTATTTTGTTCCATGTAGTGGAATCTGAAGCATGTTGCCATCTTTAGATCTCGTGTTTATATCACGCGAGTAATGCGTGCAAGAAATGCGATCTGACAAATATTTACGAAAATACGTTTTTACTTGGGTTGTCGCCGGTAACTTAATATCCGAAATAGATGGACGAGAGGACCGCGGTGGGTTAGTGGTTAGAGTACTCGCGCCCGAATTTTCGCATGTGGGAATCGTGGTGGACGATGCCGCTGGTCGGCGGGTTTTCTCGGGTGTCTCCCGTTTACCCCCGCCCTGTCATTCCGGCGCGGATCCATACTCACTTAACCCTCATCACCACCACCCAAGACCTCGTTGTTGAGGGCCACCCCAATCTCTTCACTCGCTGTTACACTCACCATGTGTAAAATTAACACTGCCACGGGACTCATTACTTTACTCACGTGTCGGTCAATTAATGCTGTGGAATTGTTAGAACAGTAAACATTTTATAAATTTACTAGCTGATCCCGGCGAACGTTGTTCCGCCTCTCTCACCTTCTATTTTGCCTTCTCAATGCGTCCTCTCTATTACGCCTGCTACGTCGACCGATGTTTGACCGTGGTATCGCTGGCATTTTTCTCTTTTAGATCAACAAACATTTCCTGCAAGATGAGCAAAATCGACCCATAAATCTAGAAGTTAGACTCCAGCGCCACCTATTGGAATGAAATATAACTATAAACCTTACTCGCCACCTCAATAACTTATGGTGTGAATATGGTCTCAATTGGGCCAGCGATTTGTCAGTGGTGATGCGGTTTAGTCACGCACAAATGTTGTATATAAAGATAATCCTAACACTTACGCTTGATAAAAAATCAAACGTGAAGCAAAATAAATCATTTCGGTATTCACGAATATTTACGTAATTATTATAAACGTTCTATGCAGTGGAATCTGAAGCATGTAGCCCTTCTTCACATCTGGTGTTGCTATCATGTAAGGAATGCATATAAGAAAACTCGCTTGGAAATGTTTACAAATATAAATTTTTTTATTTGAGTTGTCACCGGTAACATTATAGCCGACGTTGATGAGCGATATTGGCAGCCGTGACGGAAGATAATTGTAATTAGTTTCCTTTAAGCACTGCTCTTCCCTGGACGCCCCCCGGCCACTCTTGTCGTGTCGTCTGCTGCCGCAGCCTCGTGACAGTTTCCGGGAGACCTTGGAGCGGCCTCTCTGCCTTGCTGTCAAATATTATCGTCGTCCCCTTCGAGCTAAGTCAGTCAAGGGAAAGTGGCTGGCTGTGACGTCACTGAAACAACAGACACGGTTGCTTGAAAAAAGTTTGATGGCTTCAGTATCCTTCAACCATTTTGTGTATATAGGTCCGTGAGGCGAATGGCGGGTTCGGTCCCAACTGGTGGCAGTTTTCATTCCAGTTTATTTCTCTACTTCCTCTCCACGAATGCTGACGCTGCTTATTTTGTGTGTATTTACGTATTCAAGCACCGATTGATAGTTAAAACCTTATATCCGCTATAATTTGTTGTGCCTATATAAAATTATAATTTCCTTTTCCGGGCCATGGGAGACCTCACTTCCGGATTACGAGATGGCTTACATTTGCTATGAATTTTCTTTTCCTTACCTACCGTAATATGCAAAGTAGTAATAAAATGTATGTTCTGGGACACCTGCATTCTGGCCGGGAGCCAGGGCTGCCATATTGGATGACGTCACGCGGAAACTTCCTACTCTGTTATTCCTCGTTAGCAGCGGCCATCTTGGAGTTCCCTTTTTCTCTTGGAATTTCCATTTTTTCCTCGTGCTCTATCATTCCATCTCAGCACTTCACACTCTTTATTCCGATTAGTTTCATCACGTTCTGTCATTCCGATGTTAGTTTTTCTCATGGTCTGTCATTCCTTCCTGCCTCATGTGTGTTCTATCCCCGTGGGTAGTTTTCTCGTATTTCTCCCAGTCTTCTTTATTTTTACTCTTTTCTCTCTCTTGATTTGCGAGTTCTCCATCTTGGATGTTCCCTCACCACCATCGTCTGCTGCAGGCAGCCATCCAGGAGAAGAGGATGTTTAATTATGAATACATTTATATAGTTATTACCATTCCGACATGCGGGAAAAAGTAATGTTGATAGGCCTTGATGTTATATATATAATAACTAATCACCATTGCGTGGTCATGAGAAGAAATATAGTAAATACTTACATCGGTGTACACACTCTCCGGGCAATAAACTCGTTATCACATAAATGACTGCAGGCACCATGCTTGCATGCACATACACATTACATGTGTAAAAAGTTATACTCTTATTCCCATGCCCGACACCAGACTATTGGCTGGGGATGAGGGGACGAGCTGGCATACTCGTAGGTTTTCTCATATTCCTTCTGGTCTCCTTTCACCTGGTATCCTGGCAGGGACAATATCATGCTCTGTCTTTCCACCTGCACGACACGGAGCGAAGTCTGTCCAAGCACGCTAGCCTAGAATCACACCACACATGCATCAAGTATGTCCTAACCCCATTTATAAACATAATTGGCTGTAATTTCCGAACCATTTAAGTTACAGGCACCAAATTCTTAACATAGGTATCCCCTCCTGGCGACAAAAATGACTGCATGGTCAAGTATGCCTTAAACCCACTTATAAGAATAGTTGGCTGTAATTTCCTAACTGTTTTAGATACAGCCACCAAAATCATAACATAGAAATCACCACCGACTACAAACAGGGCCGCAGGTTCAAGTATGACCTAAACCCAGTTATAAGTATAGTTGGCTGTAATTCCCGAACCATTTAACATATGGCCACCAAATTCATAACATAGGTATCCCCTCCCCCGACGACGAAAAGGGCTGCAGGGTCAAGTATGACCAAAGCCCACTTATAAGCATAGTTGGCTGTAATTTACGAACCGCTTAAGGCCACCAAATGCATAACAAGCTAAACCGATGGTGCCATATGAAATTGAGAAAATGTTGGCCGTTTGGGACGGCTTGCCTTCGCTGCGATGGGGTGTGTGTGACGAGCTCCACGCCTCACGTCCGCTGGGCGGGCCTGCCCCTTGACCACGTGACGCCAGCCAGCCAGTCAGTCACGTACCACCAGAGTGCCCTTCCAGGACTTCTGGATATCGATGGAGTGAAGATCAGTTTGTAATGTTCTAGATTATTTAAAATAAAATATAAATACAGGTGTCTCGCCCAGGTTCGGGGAGACAGCACAGGGTTTTCACTTGGGCAGGATCTGCTGTTCCATCAACATTTTAAAAGGGGTGGGGGGCCTTGCTGCCATTTTAGTTAAGTATGGTTTAAAGCAAAATATTTGTATGTAACCTGCATATAGTTGGAAAGAGATGGAATCTTCTAAAAATGTAAATGTTGTGGGAAGTTTTAAACAGAATTATTTTTGATACTATTTTTATACTACATGTAATCAGTGCGGAAAATATATTTTTATACAATGTTTATTGATTGTAAATTATGGGGGTAAACGATATAAATGGTAATAGTTTGATATAAAAACCAAGGCAACGAATATTTTGAAACCTTTTCACTGGAACCAGCCCAAATCCTTTTTTGACATCATTGAGGGGCTCTCAGCTGTTTTCCACCTTAAAACACCCATAGTCAGGAAGCAGTTGAGACAGAGACCTCGTCCTATGTGTGTTGGCAAACACCGTCACATACAGGATAGAGGAATCTGCGCCACTCTGCTTCTTCAATGCAGAGAAGTTAAAAGGGAACGTAAAGTTACGAATTTTGTAAAGTTACGAATTCGCACAAACTCCCTTGGGTTTGTTCCAGTGGTCGTGAGAGCGAATTTGACTCGTAGTTGTGTATCAACTCATCCACAAAATGACTTCTACAGCTATCCATAAATCGTGGATCCAGCGAATGTCTAAGGAAACTCTCCGAAAAAAAATATGACGGGTGCAGGGGTGTCGTTCAAGCCGGACGACAGCATTGAGATGCTGCCCCAGCAAATGCGGGACTTGGTGTGGCAAAGGTGACGTAGCTGCTCAACGAGTGGGCGAGTCCGAGGCAGTTTAGCGTCTTTAAAATATCAAATATCTGCCACCTCATTTGGTTGATGATATTGAGCCAGTACGCAGCCTGAATTTAAAGTTAGTAGTAAATCTCTGGGTGCAAATGGCTAGAATCGCATCTTTAAATATTTGTGAGACCGTGCTTTTGTACGCCGCTATAATGTTCAAAAAGCCAGAGCCGTTGAAAAATATAGTGGGCCAGGCGATAAGTGAACGTATGCCATTAAGTGAGTTTAGTTAGGCAATGTTGAGACAGACGGGTTCATCTGTTGCTATCGCGCACCAACGTATGAACATATTGGAAAGAATTCATAAGTCCAAATGAGTCAATGCAGCAGTTTGTCAGTGTGACTATTAGATGGGTAGAAGTGTTAGGTTTGCCGCGTGCGGAAGCGGATTTGGTGGAAATACTGTTTTTTAATCTGTTGCCGGAAAATAGTAAATATTTTACATTTGGTTCGAAGCCGAAAACGTTAAATGAATTATTAGTTTCAGTTATTCGAGTGGAACTAACGATTGGTGATTGTAATAAAAGAGAGCCTAAATTAGTAATATCTAAACGGCAATGTCAAATCTGTTCTCGTATAAATAATCCGACGGCTAAATTCTTTTATAAAACGCAAAAAGGCGAAGGAAATTCCGTGCAGGAAATGTTAAAACAAAAATGTCAAATTTGTTTTAGAAATAATCACCCGACGGAAAAATGCTTCTATAACAAATTGGATAGTGGCGGGAAAGAAAAGCCACTTGATAACGGGGGCCAGTCAGACGTAAAAGTGAATGCATAAAGTGTTGCTAATTCTAAAGGTTTTAATACATTAAAATATATTATTTGTTTGAGATGCGGTAATCCTGGGCATTTTAAATTTAACTGTCCATTAAAGGGAAAACGTGCAGGAATAGGCGCCGTCACAAACACAAATCTATGTAACAAAAATGGTCTTCTGTACGTGCAGCTTGTCATTGCAAACTTAACGAAGTCAGGCTTGGTTGTCTCTGGTACTTCAGCAACACTCATAAGGCACGAGACCTTGAATAAAATCATACGGGACGCGCCGCTTGGAACTGTGCAGTTAAAATAGGGAGAGTCAGTTGTATTTTCCTTAGCCGACGGAGGTTTGATAACGTCAAACATAATAGCGGTGATGGAAGTGAAAATATAGAATTTTTCGTGGCAAGTAGCATTCCGTGTTTTTTAATATCTGTCACATGACATGATGTTAGGAATAGATTTTTGGCGAGTACGCGCGCATGCGTTGACGTAGCAAAGAAGGAATTACGGTTCAGTTTTTCCCCCGACATGGTAGTAAATTTGCAAGTAAAACCTTCTCATTTCCGTAAAATTCAGCTGCTTCAGCATTCTGAAGATGTGACGAAAGCGTCAGAACAGCTTAAAATGGAATATAAAGATGTGCTTACGTCAGGGCATTGTAAAGAGATTCCAGTAGAATTAAAACTAAAAGATAATGAGCCCGTAGTGTGCGTGCCGTATCGTGTGTAAGCACCCAATATTAAAATATTTAAAAATTTGATCACTGAATTGCAAGAGCAAGGAATCGTGGAAAGTTCCAAAAGTATGTACCCAAGCCGTCTTTTTTAATTCCTAAGAAAACTCCGGGACAGTTTAGAATTATCTGTAATTATAGAAAAATAAATAAAAAAATTGTATGTGTATTGCTATCCGGTACCCGTCATGGAAACGGTATTTCAACAATTGCACAAGGCAAAGTATTCCACTATATTGGATTTTAATTCGGCATTCTTACAGTGTTAGCTACATCCCAATAGTAGGGCACCGTTAGCATTTTGTACACCGTGGGGCTTGTACCAGTGGACACGTTTACCGATGGCAGTAAGTTCCGGACCCCAGTGTATGCCTAGAGTGTTAACTCACGTATTAGGAAAATATCTATATGAGTTTGTATTCACGTGCATAGACGAGTGCATATACAGTAATACGTTAGAGGAACATCTTCAACACTTGCAGCTAGTATTAGACGCGTCACGTAACGCCGGGCAGACTGTAAATCCGGAAAAAATAAGTTGGGCACAACAACACGTGCGTTATTTAGGATTCATAATTTCCGAAGGAAGTTTGCGAACAGATCCGGACAAGGTGAAATCAGTCATAAATTTCCGACAGCCTATGTGACGGTGTTTGCCAAACATACAGGACGAGGTACTTGACTCAACTGCTTCCTGAATGAAGGTGTTTTTAAGGTGGAAAACAGCTGAGAGCCCCCCCAATGATGTCAAAAAAGGTATTTGCGTGGATCCAGTGAAAAGGTTTGAAAATACTCGTTGCCTTGGTTTAATATATCAAACTATTACCATTTACATCGTTTTCCCCAAAATTTACAATCAATAAATTTTATATGAAAATATAGTTTTCCCACAGATTACATGTAGTATAAAAAAAGTATCAAAAATAATTCCGTTTAAAACTTCCCCCAACATTTACATTTTACAAGATCACATCTCTTTCCAGCTATATGCAGGTTACGTATAATTATTTTGCTTTAAACCACACTTAACTAAAATGGCAGCAAGCTGCCCCCCTCCCCTTTTTAAAATGTTGACGGAACAGCAGTTCCTGCCCAAGTGAACCCTGTGCTGTCTCCCCGAATCTGGGCGAGACACCTGTATTTATATTTTATTTTAAATAATCTAGAACATTACAAAATGATCTTCTCTCCGTCGATATCCAGACGTCCCGGAGGGGCACCATGGTGGTACGTGACTGGCTGCCTGGCGGCACAGCTTCGCGGCGCCCATACTTGCAGACCAGCAGGCCCGCCCCGCGGACGTGAGGCGTGGAGCTCATCAAATACACGCCCGTCGCAGCAAAGGTAAGCCGTCCCAAACGGCCAACATTTTCTCAATTTCATATGGCACCTTCGGTTTAACTTTCGTTCGATGTGCAGTGTATAGCCGTTACATCTTTTTTTATTTTAGTTTTTTCTCTATATATTTGCGTTTCTCATTTACAAATGCAAACCATTAGCTGAAAGCAGATATACAATATACATGACAACTTCATCCAATTAACAACTCGGTGATAACACAGCCACACAACATATGTTACAGGAGAAATCAAACACACACTGTTTTCAGAACATGTCAGGTTTGGAACATCCTCAAAGCAGTAGTATGAACACTTTGTCTGCTCCGATTCATATGAGACATGGCATTCAAAAAACACTAATGACATAGGGGCCTACATCCACACTGGCGAAGATAACAACCTACAACGACAAACTCACTGGAAAAATGTATACTGAATGGAGCATTAACTTTTTATTTTCTCAACTGTCAAACATAAGATAATGCCAATGATGCTTAAAACCTTTGAGTTAGGTGATGGCTCTTTCAAAATCGTAGAAACGTTTTAAACTTAATGTGTGTATGGTACCAGATAATAATTCTTCATAAATTTAATTAAACTATAAAGGCTGTATACTTAGGAAGTTTCTACAGAATCCCGGGTTTCATTAACACATCGCATTTAAGTGATTTAACAAACTAGTCGTCACCATCAGTACTTGGCTTAAAAAGTCCCAGCGTGAAACAAACACTGAATAAATTCTTAAAACGTTAAATTGAGCAGCGCCATGTTGATATGGCTCAGTGAACACACGTGAAGAGAGAGAGCCTCCAACAGATAGTCCTCGAAACACAACTGCAAACCGTCTACTGGAAAGCGATACTGGGAGTGAGCGGTCAGCTGTTGTATGCAGTATGTGTTGGAAAACATCGTCACAACGATTATAATAAACGCATGTTTAATCCACAGTCATTTGTCTGTATCACATTTTTACTTACTCACATGAATTAGAATTTCGCACATACTGCATCTTGATTCATGTTCTTAGCATGAAGCCGTAGAAGTAGCATAATGAAATTGGCTGGGTACATAGCTGATAAAACGAGGAGGTTTTTGAAGTAGGTAAGGGACATGTTTGTTGTGAAGTGTTTTTTTTTTTTTTAATCATCGCCAAATGTTATGGACCAACTATGCTGTCCGATCTTTTCTATTTTTCGATATTTTTCTCGGTGCCATGCTAAGACAGACGAACGTAAATGACGTCGTGCCAGATTGGCCATTTAGTTAGCTAATCCAAAACAAATATTCAAGCTCCTATCACATTTATTCATGTCACCATACGAATATGTATCGTGTAACTGCGAGTAAGACACAAAACATAGAAAAAAAAATTATTGGCTCTAAACTATCAATAATCTCTTAATATACTTGGGGTGTTTCGTATAGGTCTTGAGGTCCTCTACTTCCTTGTTTCAGCGTGACACTACTTCCTGGGACAGCCTGTATATAAAATATCGAGGCATGTCCACATTATTTTTCCCCACATGTCGGGATGGTAATAACCTCATGCGTATTCGTCGTTAAACAGCCTCTTCTCCTAGATGTCGCGGTGGCCTTGTAGTCAATGTGGCGACCCAGTGTGTGTTGAAACGATCCCGCATGCCCCCAGGCATTTTTTAAGTTCCACAACACCTACCGACTAAAAAAATCCCCAGCGATCTTGGCAGCCGTCGTTTGAACTCACCTCCCGGATGCTACCGCACCCCTGCTGGTGACGAGTGGAGCAACACACTTCCACAAAATAACCTCGTCGATATCAGTGCTCCTAGCTGCGAACTGTAAAACTACAAACGCTCTGGTGGTTGGCGCGAGAATCAAAGGTGGCCACCTACAGCAACGAACTGGTGGCAGGTACTGGAGTTGAAGATGGCTGCCTACAGCAGATGATGGTGATGAGGGAACATCCAAGATGGATGACTCGTAAAGCAAGAGAGGAAAGGATGAAAATAAAGGAGACGGGGAGAATATGAGAAAACCCTCCAAGGGATAGAACGGACAATAGAGACAGGCAGGAATGCCAGAGCGTAATAAAAACAAGGGACAACATAATGGACACAGGGAGGAATATGAGAAAACCCCCCAAAGGACGGAATGGGCGTGAAGCAGGAAATAATGACAGATCATTAAAAATATATGGGAATGACATAGCATGAGGAAACTAATCGGAATGCAAGAGCGTTAAGTGCCGAGGTGGAATGATAAAGCAGGAGGGAGAAAAGGTAACTTCCGAGGGAAAAATGGAAATCCATGATGGCCGCTGCTGACGAAGAATAACAGAGTAGGTGGTTTTCGAATGACGTCATCCAATATGGCCGCCGTGGCTCCCTGGCTCCCTGCCAGGATGCCATGTGTCCCAGAACATACATTTCATAACTTCTCTCTCTCTCTCTATCTATCTGTCTCTCTATCTCTCTCAGTCCTCATTTCGGTGAGATCCTTGTATATGTGTAGATTAAAAACTTGAGTAGATGGCGTCGCGAAAATCAAAAGAAGACTACTTAAAGCTAAGGTAACATATATTGTCGCTGTTGTGATTGCCTTGCGAGATCACGTTTACACAGTTATATATCACATATCACGTTTTAGTTTGACTTTAACAAGATTCTATTTACGTGAATGCACGCGTGAAACGATCGTAATAGGTCTCGTTGAGACATGCCAGTTAAGGTACCGCCGACGTACGTCAACGTGTTGCTTAAGCCTAGGCTACAATCACCGTAGCGTTCCCTTAACAAAATAACAATGGCGTTATCGTGGAAGTATGAAAATGAACTGGCTACAACCGCAGTAAGGAAACTGTTACGCGGCCAATGAGAAACAAGAACAAAGAAAAGACAGGCAGTAAATGTATCGCGGATATTTTCAAACAGTATGTTAGCCAACCTGATATTTATTTTTGTTTATCTACTTGTGATGAAATTTTTTTTTCGCGGGAATCGTGTTTCGGGATATTTAAAGTGTGGGGTACATGTTAATAATTGCGGTGACTATTTAAATAAACGGAAATCTGAACTGTACCGCAAAATTCATTTAATTACTATGTTCTTGTTATAAGCTTGCACTGTACTGACTCTCGTGGTTGGAAATGTTGTTTTGTGATTGGCCGGCGTAGAACTGGACATAAGAGAACTGAAAGTATTCAATCCTCTTAAAGCCGCTACCGCGAGCAGGCCGCCATCTTACGCCGTTATGTTGTGTTGTAGCTGGTCCCATATACAAGTGTGGATTCAATTTGTTATTGTTATTTCTGACGGTGATTGTAGCCGGGGCTGGCAAGACAAACAGACAGACAGGCACCTTGGACGGGCCTCTTGCCTCCACACTCTGGTATTGTCAGCTGGCGGTGCGGTGAGGCGAAGTGGCCAAGGAGACGATGAATGTCGTCTGCAATTGCAGGCCATTAGTGGCGACGTGTCCGCCACGGCTGCAATGTTTCGACCAGCCGTGACGGGGTGCCCTCGCCCATCTCAAATAGACTGCAATTCCTCTCTCTCTCCCCCCTACCCCCTACTTACCCGGACATAGTTGTAAAGGCTGTTCACGATAAAGTGAGCACTTTTGAAATCAACCTTAGAAAAAAGTCACTGCCCCTGCCTGCATATAGTTTAACGGGTGCCTTTAGTGACATGCGCCCTGTAAAGTTGGTAACGATGAGTGGAAAGTAGTTCCATATTTTAACATCGAATAAAAAGTGCTAGGTAACCATTTGTGATAACTCAAATTATTTCCTTCGCTTTCTATTTTTTTTAATGCATCGAAGTTTTAAAATGAACAGATTTGCAAAACATTTTCTTTTGTAATAATTTCACAGTTCCACTTGACCGAAGCATGTATAAAGTGACGAGGCCCATAGCAATGTTAATTTTGCATAAGGCGAAAGAATACACAATTTGCATAGAAGTAGATCGTAAGTAGGGCTTTCAAAAGTGCTCATTTTAATGTGAACAGCCTATAATTAGTACGCTACGCAGAGACTGGATGAGTTCGAACACAGTTAACATTTATTTTTACAAACTATTCCTAAACACTAGCTGCCAGAATTTATTTTCTGGCACTGAAAATTATATATAGCGTGTTTACAATACGGTGACACTTGAAACATACTGAATTAGTTACATATCTCCATGGTTTTTTTAAAATAAAAATCTAGTATATAGTATTTTCTTGTTAAAATATTTAGTAGGTTCATATCTTCACATCATCACGAAGTCTAATAAAATTTGCACATTTTTTGTTCTTTATTTATTTTACCTTCGGATCCCCCCCCCCCCCCCCCTCGTTATCAACTTCGGCAGTTGAGAAACGCAAACAAAATATGAGTTTTTAATTAAGAGGAACTGTCCCCGTTATTTTGACGTTATGCATTATTTCGCTACATCCGGACAGTACAAGTCTTATAGGCTATAGGAACCGTGACTGGACAGTAAGGCACGTGATGATGCTTTCTGCAAATACTAACACCGTATTGTTCGACTGAAGTTATCAACTAAATTTTCCCTCTTATAAAAATACTGCTTATTTCTTATCGGCAGTCACGTGCCTGGAAAAATACCGAGCCATGAATGTGGAACAATCGAAGGCAATTTGTCTATAGTTTAATTTCTTAAGGGCAGGTATGCGTGCAAGAACATTCAATCTTCCGCTTAAAGAAAAACAAGAGGAATTGTCATATTTTCTTCCACGAACTCGTGTACGTTCTTCACCTCGCGGTGCTGATGCAGGCGTGGACGTGGATCGCCAGCACAGAGCACTGGAGTAGACAGAGGTGAAGTGGCGTGACGGTACCTCTGATGTGGCGCGAACCCACTCTCTGATTGGCTACCGCATGCTGTGGAGTGAGTGCTCCCTGTTGGCCGGACTGCTTGTGTAAAAGGCGGATTCTATCCCCAAGTAGGAAAGGACGGACATCCTCGCGGTCGAGACAGGAGTGCATCTTTATAAAGACTTTTCACGATAAAGTTAGCACTTTTGAAATCAACCTTAGAAAAATTTTACTGCCCCTGCCAGCACATAGTTTAACGGGCGCAGTGAGTGGCATGCGCCCGGTGAAGTTGGCAAGTAGTTCCATATCTTAATGTCGAATAAGAAGTGTTAGGTACCATTTGTGATAATTTAAATTATTTCTTACGCTTTCTGGTTTCGTTTTACGCTTCAGTGTTTTAAAATTAACAGATTTATAAAATGTTTACTTTTCTAATAATTTCACAGTTTCACTTAACCGACGCATGAATAATGTGATGAGGTCCATGGCAATGTTAATTTTACATACGGTGGACGAATGCACAACGTGCAAACAAGTAAATCTTAAGCAGGGCTTTCAAAAGTGCTCATTTTACAGTGAACAGCTTATACCATTGACGAGATGTTGGCACAATGGGATACCGTACGGAGAGAAAAGGGGTGTTCAGAATAGGGACTTTTCGGAAAAAATATTTTTTTTTCTAGGAAAGTGGTATAATTCCACTGTACTAATTACATGGAATACGAAATTACTACACTTGAAAATCATTTCTGGGGAAACTCCATTTTTAGTGCTTGAAGTATGTCTGATTGCACTAAATATTTTATTCTTTCTTTTTATGGCATATTCTATTGATAATACACTACTTACCCCCACAACCCCAAAACCTGCTTCCTAGTCATACATAGTTGACCTCAACCATCCACTTTCTTGCTCACCGGCTAGTGTCGTGTGTATAGATCACACAATTCCGTGCATGCTAGCTAGTACATTCGATTTGTATTTTATGGAATTCTTTGATATAAAAGAATGTTAATTAAATTATTCATATCATAAGGATGATATTGGCGAAGCAGCATCGATGTGTTCCGTGTGACGTGCTGGAGTCGATTGGTCAGGGGGATATTGTGTGTGTGTGTGTGTGTGTGTGTCTGTAAAGTTGGTGTAAGAGTGATATAAGTAATATTTTTATGTTTTGTTTGTGGATGGAGCGAGACAACATGTGTCACTTCTGGCGAGTGAGGTGTGGGTAATCGATTACGAGCTAGGGCACGCGAGGACCACTGCGATTTACATTCAATTAGCCAACTGAAATAAGTACGGATCATAAAAAAAATTCCTTTACTTGTACAAGAAAGATGAAAATTAGGATCGTCCCTGTATGGCACTAGCTAGTACACAAGATCTTGTGCGCTAATAACTAGCATACTCGGCGGCCGTTCACACGATGCAAGTCGGAGTGTACAAGAACGTGCTAACTTTCTTGTACAAGAAAAATGCACGTGTGTACTAGGCTTTATACTGTTGTGGCGGTTGTTAGCGCCAAGCTGGCACGTGCCGTCGCCCAGGCATTCAGGGGGTAGTTATCGCCTGGGTAAAATTCGCCTGCTACACTGGCTGGCGATTGGGTTACCAGCAGCTGATTGGCGGATGGCGTCCCGACGTCTTGCGTGCCAGTGTGTGCGGCGCGAGTTCGTGGTGTAGGCGGCTGTCTCACCGCTGTATCCTTCAGTATTCTATACCGCCCGTTACAATTCTGTCACTTGTCAGAAGTCCCTGTCACGTTGTCAAATTTCCCCCTCAATTTGCTCGCAATAAGTGTGGTCAAATAAAGTTGCACAGGTGTGACGTCATCGAAACTTCATGGACGCCACCATATCTGTCTGAAAAAGTTGGAAGTTAATCAGTTTCTATCAAACATTGGAAGATTGGGCCTGTTCTAAAGTTTCTTTGATGTTTGACGGACTCAGCTAATCATAATAGTGCACGGCGAAAATGTACGTCACGAAACTTTAAATTAACGAACAATTTATATGAAAATGAAATACGTTATGAAGATAATTAATTTATGTAGAAGCTGTCTCTAGCATGAATGCTATTTTGAGTGAATATTACACATATTGTTCAGAATTCAGGGGCATTCTATTTCATTGTGCGGGAAACGTCTCTGATAAATTGAATTCTAGTTTTGTAAAGAAGCGAATATAAATCGCAACGTTTATTACATTTCTTCCTGTTAATGGACTGCAAGGAAACACAACAGCAGTATATCATTTCGAAAATAATTTTTGAATAAAAATTCAGCTTAGATCCTTTGAGTAAAGCTATATGACAGTTTTTTAGACAAATACTAACATGAGTATACTTTTCATACTTCCTATTACATAATATTATCAAAATATATTGAGACAAACTAATAAATTAGTTAATAAGTTTTATAGAAACATATATTTTGAAAATATAAAAAAGAAGATAATACTTCTATTAACTAAAATTAATTCAATAAATAAATAATGAAATAATTTTTATATTTTTATATTTTATATTTTATATATTTTATATATTATAATTAATTAATAATTTATAAACTAATAAGTTGAATATTATAATATAAATGATTAATTATAATATAAATATAAATAAATAAAGATATTACAATAAATTATTTGTATTATAATATTTAAATTTATAATACGTTTTCAAACACAGTCTAGATAATTTGATCAAATTTGTTGGTAGGTAAAATTCGATGTCCTTATTTCGACGTAAAATTTTATTGTCAAACATAGTTAAAGGTGAAAATTTGATAGTGTAGCAGCGGCTTTGTATTAAAAATGCTTTGATTATTCAGTAGCCTTATCTATCTGAATTGTAAAACGATGCTTCAAACCATGAATCACGTTCTGTTGTTTCAAACCATGAATCACGTTTTGTTCTTTATTAATAGACTATGGAGGCACGTGACACGTTATATCGCTGCTTACTGAAGTCTTTTTGCAGTGCAATAGGTCAGTAGGTCAAAATGGCCCAGTCACGTATCAGAAAGACCCACTTCAACTTGCAGTGTAGATATCAACTATGAGACAGATTTTGTTATTTGTTCGTAATGTATGACGTCATGGAAGTAGGAGTATTTTTCACTATAGATAGAACTAGATGTGCGATGTTTTATCTTTTTTTAAGTTAGTTATTGTTGTACGAATTTTAATGAATAACATTCAAGTGTGTGTAATGTTGTTTTTTTTTTTTATTTCCCAAGAAAAGAATTGACGATGGCTGCTGATCTCGGATCGAGATTTCAAACCACCAATTTCGGCCGGTCATCTCGATCTCCAGTTCAGCTCTGAACTCTAATGGTAAAATAGTTTACTGTGTCGATCTTAGATCCGATCTCAGATCAAGTTTTTAACCACGATGGTGCAACCGGGCATAAGATGAGCTAGACCGACTGAAGGTTGTTCACAATAAAGTGAGCACTTTTGAAATCAACCCTGCCTGCATATATTTTAAAGGGCGCACTGAGTGGCATGCGCCCAGTAAATTTGGTAACGATGGAGGGGTAAGTAGTTCCATGTATTAACGTCGAATAAAAAATGTTGGGTAACCATTTGTGATAACTTAAATTATTTCTATCGCTTTCTGATTTTTTTTTTTTTTTTTTTTATGCCTCGGAGTGTAAAAATTTCTTAGAGTGGAGTTAAAAGTGACGCATACTTGATCGTTTGCATAAAGATAAGTTTGTGGAGGAAGCTCGCAGCAACTCTCTACGGGTGATAATTAGGTGCGCCAGTTTTCCGCGAAAATATTTCAGGACAAGTTGTCTTCCAAAACACTTTACTTCAAAATCGCTTTCGTGGTTGGACAATTTAACCTGTTACACATATCATCTGTCTGACCGGGAATCACGAGCAGTCAGTATCGGAGAAACTTAATTCTGATTGGCTCACTCATGTAGCAGTCAGTTTTCACACACAGACAGACGGCCAAAAGCCAAAGGAATGTTTGCAAGTGTGCATGCAGTATATTGAAGCCTAGGCTCCGCGTAAAACAGGTGGCCCTGGTAATAAGGCACGAGCGATAGAGTGAACAGTGAAATATAATTATTCTTATACTGAAGAAAAGGTTTTGTTGAATCATACAAGATTTGTTTGATGCAACCAAATTATTTGTTTGTATAGGGCCAGTGAAATATTTTGTTGCTGAAACCAAATTATTTTGTTGTTCTCATTTGGTTGCCCTAAACGGTAAGATTTGGTTGATGCAACTAAGAATTTGTTTAGCTACACGTACATTAAACAGTTTGGGCCAATATAAAAATTAATTTGCAGGCCCGACCTAGTTTCGAACCTAGATCATATGCGTCCGAGCTCTACGCCTTAGTAATCTCAGCTAATGTGACAACTGATGACGATGGAAAGTTTTTAAATAGATATACTGCAAATATTGGACAACGTGTGCAAACAACTATTTCAAGTTCTTCAGCTTTACTTGTCAGTTTCTTGTTGCATTGTTTTATTAATGTGTTTATACGATTATTAAGCATTGATAGGCGCTCTAACGAACACGGTTACTATCCTAACTGCCGCAAAAAATACAAACAAACTCTCGAGCTATATTTTCGAACGAAGGCAGTCAAATGAGTGGCCAAACAAATATATAAAGTTGATTCAACAAAATATTTAGTTGACAGTCTATTTTTTTTCTGCCCAATACAGAGATTTTGTTTATCAAACATTAATTTTGTTAGACGAACAAAAGTGATTTTGTTACTTTTCAAATTTTGTTTGCTCAACAATATAGTTCGTCAGGGCAACTAATTATATATTTGGCCCTATACAAACAAACATTTTGTTCGATTTTCTCTCAGTGTGTGTGAAATGTAGGCAGCCAACCATTGACATTGCCAGCAGGAGCTGTAGGTCCCGTAGCACGTAGAACTGTAGAATGTTTCTCTCAGTGTGTGTGAAATGTAGGCAGCCAACCATTGATATTGCAGCAGGAGCTGTAGGTCCCGTAGCACGTAGAACTGTAGAATGTTTCTCTCAGTGTGTGTGAAATGTAGGCAGCCAACCATTGAGATTGCCAGCAGGAGCTGTAGGTCCCGTAGCACGTAGAACTGTAGAATGTTTCTCTCAGTGTGTGTGAAATGTAGGCAGCCAACCATTGAGATTGCCAGCAGGAGCTGTAGGTCCCGTAGCACGTAGAACTGTAGAATGTTTCTCTCAGTGTGTGTGAAATGTAGGCAGCCAACCATTGAGATTGCCAGCAGGAGCTGTAGGTCCCGTAGCACGTAGAACTGTAGAATGTTTCTCTCTTGGGTTTACATTCGCCTGGCCGACCTTGCAACGCCGCTAAATATAGTAGACGTTCGCTGGTCACGCACCGCTGCATATTTTTACTCTGCACGTTAGACGTTTCACCTTTCAAAACACACACACACAGTTTGATGTTATTGGCTGTTGCTGACTTTCGCAAAAAAATGAATCCTGTATGCCCTAATATTGTCTATTCATGGTCTCTTCAAAATGTTCGGAAACAATGCTAAAGTTCCTCTCTCATGTTACTCCCCTGCCTCATGCCCCGTGGCGCAGTCGGTTGATGCGCCACCGATTTGGGGTGTGGGAGGCTCTGGGTTCGAATCCCGGGTAAGGCATGGGTGTTCATTTAAGTTAAGTTATTAAATAGTTTTTAAGCCGTCCCCTGCTAATTTTTCAAACATAAAACCGTATGTCGTTAAAAAGCCCTTTACAATTACACCAAAAGGACAACGCACCATTTATTCGCACTCAGGTCTTACTAGGCATAACCAACACACCTATTTTCTCTTCGTTTTCATTTGGATTATAAATTAAATTGTAAAATTTAGGTAAAAGTTCGATCTAAGCAAAAATCAGATACTTCCAAAAATCAGATACTTCCAACGCTTGCGTTACGGGATACATGTCGTACGGAGAAATTTTCCAGACGTTTGATTTAAATAGTGTGAAGATAATGTCAATAGACTATAGGATCTTATGATCTCGATGGGATACTGATAATGCTTTGTTCAAAAATAATTAAAATTGTTCTAATGATTACTCTGTGCTGATTATCGGCGGGCGTTTGTTTCTGTTACAAATTTGTTCCACTCCTGCGTCAAAGTGCTCAGATATTTAAGGGTGTCGCCTGGGTGGAGGTGGAGGTCTAGAAGCGCGAAATCGCTAAGGGCGACCTCGTTGCGTGTATCGAATGTCTGGTCGACGTTATGATCAAGACACTGAACTGGCGTGCAGTTTCTCTCGTTGACTCGCCTCTTGAGAGTATCAGCGGTGAGCCAATCACTCAATGTCGTATTGATAAAAACGAACGTGCGCTGCAAGCCTTTGTGCCATGTTACGTAGCCTGCACCGTAAATTTGAATCCTAGAAATGACGGTGAAACACTATTTTAAAAATAAACTCGCCAGAAAGGGAAACAAAGCAGAAACTACCATTCGGACTTGGGCAATGTCCTAAATGCTATTCGCGAGCAGACGCCTCTCGAAAACGTTCATCAGCTTTCAAATAACAAGTACGCGACTGAAACTGCGTGCTCTGTCCAGGAGCCTGGCCAGCCCCGAGGTCGCTGTAACAAAGCATTGCAATGGGGGATAGCATAAACAAGCTCCGCGTGTGCTCTATTTACTCGGAACTACAAGAGGTGAATATGTGGCTTTATTACGGGAATTTGTTTATAAAACATACGACAGCATGTTCACTATAGTTTAAAACGCTGTCTATACAGAAGAGTACATATCCCGAACAGAGGCTGGGCTACTTACAGCGAGTTTCGCAGACTTTCACACTTTCCAAGGACAACATTTTTGTTTCAATAACCAAATGTATGCATTGATGATCAAACATTGACTCTTTTTTCTGTCCTGAAAAAAAAAAGATTTACATCGAAATATTCCGTGTCCATAATATTTGTAAACTCACTAAGCTTTGTTGTATTTATTACTTAAATTTGGTGAGGCCAAATTTATTTTCAATGGTACATCTTTATTTCTCCAAATATTTCTGCGCAAGTGAGTGAGTGAATGAAGAGATTTGGGCTGCTCTTAACAGCGAGTTCTTGAGAGCAGGTGAAGGTTATTGAGCTAAGTATGAAGCAGCGCCGAAATGAAGGGGCTAAGGAAAAGGGGAGATCCCCGGGACAACCCGCCAACAGCGGCTTCGTCCGGCACGATTCCCACTTGCGAAAATCCGGGAGTGACCCAACCGGGGATTGAACCCGGTTTGCCGTGGGGAGAGGCGAGCAGTCTAACCGATCAGTCATTATGGCCCTTGGGGAAATTTGGAGTCAGATAATTCACACGTGTGTTTCATGTTTTTTCTCGGATGCTACCGTATCATTACAGTCTTTGTTCGTCATTGTCCAACCCATTCTACTTCTTCCTTACATTCCGACCTTGGTATTCTGTGGGATCGTGCTGCCTTTCAAAATAAACATTCTGCATCCAGCTTTGAACGGCAAACAAACTAGAGAATATGTCGATTTTGCAAGGGCTTAGAAAGTACATTTTTCCAAAGTCCTTCTTACGACACCGTTTCAACGCCCATGAGAGTACCAAGTCTCGATAATCAGCGCCCAGCATATCGATACCTCGACGTATTTAACGGAGCCCCCCGATTCTCTATTTCTGCGTCAGAATGTAATAGACACTGTTCGCATGTACTCGTGAATTTATAAATGCGAGTATTCATTCCATGGCTGGACATTCACGAATATTCGCATCTTCCTATGTGACCTGTTTCCCGTTCTTTGTCATTAATTTATTATTAATCAGTATAGATGTTGAATTAACTTTTAACTTTTTTTTGTCATGGAATTTTTGTCCCTTATGAATTCTCCAAAACACTTTTTTCTCCATATTGCCGTTTTAGTGCAATTATCAATAGGCATACTTTGTTATTGACCCAATCGTGGCCATGAGTGTACAAACACTAAATGCCGTGATACATGCCCCTTCAGCATAAACTCTCTCTCGTGAGGCGTGTGGAGCTAAACCTGAGAACGCATTTCGGACCCCCTTCTATCATTATGATAGGTCAGCGAAAAACTATTGCCGAAAAAGTGAAGATAAGCCTGAAGTGAATATAAACTTATTTATTGTAATGTATATCTGTCCCAGCTTCAATTAATTTTTGTTTCACAGTAGCTTACTTTTCAGATCAAATATTTGAAAATAAGAACTGCCAGAGTACAGAGCACATCATAGTAGATGCCTATTGCAGATTCTAGCGCAACTCAATAATTAGACTAAAATTCAAGCAATTTCAAGCCAAATTCAAGCTAATTTCTAATTTCCTGTAAAATATTTCAAAGCGCAACTCAAAATCAATCAAATTTAAATCCAAAATCAAGATCAGTTTTCAGCTTGTGTTCACTCCTTGTGCGGGGCTCTTTAAAGCCTTATTTGTCAGCTAAATAATCATATTTTTAATGAAATTCCAAGAATTTTCATACTTTCTTGTGATATTTTTTTTGACTAATTGATTTAGCGTGCAAATTTAGAGTAAATTTAGCCTTTTTTTAACCTAAATTTAGCCTCATTCACTCCCGAGAAGGACACTGCTAAAGAGTGAACGAAGAGCATGATTTTAAAAAACGTGCGCCTTATTGAGAATGCTAATTTGAGTCAAATTAGCTTGATTGTGGGGGTGAAATTGAAGAGATGAATCATGTTTTCAGAAGAATTTGAAAAAAGTTGCTTGAAAGTGAGAAATTTGCTTGACTTTTAGTCTAATTATTTAATTGCGCTAGAATCTGCAATATACATCTACTCATCATAACAGATATTTTTAAGTACGCAGTATCGTGCCCATGTTTTTGTTGCATCTGTAACCGTGATGAAGATTAACACATTATTTATTTATTTTTCAGTCTCATGTGGAAAAAAAAAAAGATTCTGAAATCAGTCCTTTCTTGTTTTTCAGGAATAATTCAGGGATGAACAAATTTGAAACAGGAACAAACGCCGACCAATAATCAGCAGAGAGTAAAAGAAAATATTTATTTTACTCATTATAACAAATTCAATTATTTTTTGTACAAAACTTTATTAGCAACACCGCAAGAACATAGACCCTATAGCCTAATCACTTTATCTTCACACTATTTGAATAAAGCCGTTGAAAAATCATCGCATTGAATATGTAACAGTATAGAAAGGCTCGGGTAGCTATTTTTTACATTATATAATGCTGAACATTTCAGAACTCTTTCTTAAACAAGAACTATTGCAGAAAATTTAAAATGCAAGATGTCGTCAGGTATCCGCTCTGAAGTAAGGTTTATTCTACTCAAGTTAGGAACAAATGAAGATTTATTATGGGAGAGTTAGGCATAGGCAAAAATTTTCGCCCCTAGGTGCACAGTGTTCCAAAAGATAACTTAATTATAATTTTAAGCTTCATGAATATTAAAGAGAAGGACTTTACTCATTTATGATGTTATTTTATATTTGATTTATGATTATTGCAATCATCTTTATTTTTAATGTAGAAAATATAGGATGTTTATAAAAGGGCTTAATGCATAACTGACCTTACCAGAAAGGGCTTAAGGCTTAAATGACCCTACCATCGTGATGGATTTAAGATACGATGCCTGTGTTATGAATTTAATGAGTATAGCTTCTTCGGAAATTATCAATATGTTATATAAAAGGACTTACCGCATAATTGAGCCTATCGGAAAGGGCTTAAAGTATAAATTACCCTACAATCGTGATGTACACTATCTACCAAAAAGTAATTGGGCACCCGTGAAGATAGGTAATTCAGTACGTCAGTTGATTTGTGTTTCACGGCCTTCGGCGTAGGACCGCTGGTGTTTGTCCGTGGTAGCATGAACACAGAGGCCTATTGTAACATTCTGGATAATGAAATGCTCCCAACATTGTGGCGTTTTACGGAATAGACCCATGTTATTTCCAGGATGACAATGCCGTGTGCCATGTTTCAAGGGCTGCTATGCAGTGGTACGCCGATAACAATGTTCGCCGATTGTACTGGCCCGCCCAGAGCCCCGATCTCAACCCTATAGAACATCTTTGGGACGAATTGGATCCCCGGGTGAGGGGTCGTCAGGCGCGGCCAAAATCCATTGCTCAACTCGTGGAATGGTTGCAAGAGGAATGGCGATGAATCCCCGTGGATGTCCTGCAAACACTCGTAGAGAGCATGCCAGACAGGGTGGCTGCTGTTATAGCCGCAAGAGGTGGCCCTACGAGATTCTAACGGGGTGACAACCACCGAGCAAACATTGTGGACAGGTGTCCAATTACTTTTTGGTAGATAGTGTATATCGGTTACGATGCCTGTGTTATGGATTTGATAACTATAGGTTCAATGGTTTGGAAAGTATAAATATATTTATAAAAGGGCTTAACACACAATTGAGCTTACCAGAAAGGGCTTAAGGCCTAAATTGTGAATATTCTGCCTCAACCAACGACCAATCACAGCATGGGTTGAAGGGCGGAAAGGAAGCGACACGCATATAGCCTCGCTTCCGGTATCCTCTCACGCGCTACATAACTGCACCCATCCCTATGTCATTCTAGACGTGCGCCAGAACCGCCCCTTACACTCTACTGGTATCTCGTAATTATAGGGTCACCACTTAAGTCGCATAGTTACATACAGCACGACGAGAACGCTGCACTCCAGCGCGTACGGGCGATGGGGTACTAGGCGTGCGTGTCAGTGTCGCCCTTATCGCTAGCTCGCTTCTGGGCCTCAAACCCGCTGAAAAGCTACAAGTAGGCGGCGACCTTAAGGGGGCTGCCACTAGCGCCTTGAAATGTGTTGCAGTGTGTTAGGAAATCCGTTTTTTTTTTACGAAACTATTCCACGTGCGTCCAACGTGCTAATTTACGAGAAAAAAACTCCAGGCCATGACGAACTGTCGCTTGTTCATGACACTACGCATGTTAGAACCACTATTTCCAAGACCTCCAACATACCTAAAAACAGCCTTTTCAGATTACCGTATGTCAAAATGTGCTGACCGGATCTACGCGAAACTCAGATACAATCCTGCATTGAATTTTGCATTAGATTTTCCATCAGTAATATAATATGGTCACCGTTGAAAGTTCCGTAGAAGAAACGGTTCGATAAAAAAGCTTGCGCGCTAGTTTCGCGCATAGTGGCGATGCGGCACTTGATGCGCGTGCCAGTGTCGCTCTTAGCGTTTGCTCGCTCTCGTGCCCTATCGCGTCAGGTAGACGGGGCCCTTAACTTGGCCATACTGTAGCAGCTCGCGTAGTGTTTGTCCTCACGTCCTCAGCGTGGCGACGGGATACTAATGCGACCCGCAAGGTTGCTGTCGCAGCCCTGAGCGCCGTGTACACTCGCGGAAGGAAGGGGCAGCCAAGGTCGGGTATCGCGTCATCTTTCCTACTGTAACGACGCGCTTGTTTGGTCATTGCGACACGACAACTCGCCTTCGTGAAGTCACGGGATCGACGCAGCTTGCGGTGGCCATTCACTCTCCGCTGTACTTCCGTATCGACTATTCGCGATTTTTTTTTCACACTTTTTGAACCGAACATTTAATGGAAAATCATTCCGAGCATTACGTATTTAGTTGTTTGCTAAATATACCGTGTATCGCAACGGTTTTATGCCGACCTCCCGTGGCGCAGTCGGTTGGTGCGCCACCGATCTGGTTTCGAATCCCGGGCAAGGCATGGGTGTTAATTTAAGTTATGTTATAAGTTAGTCTGTAAGCCATCCCCTGCCAAGCCTTATAGCATAAAATCGGGGGGACGTTAAAAAGTCCAATACAATACAACGGTTTTATGCCAGTGTTTACATGAAAGTACCTTATTTTTTTCGTTGAATTAAAGATTGATTTGTATTTTACGTATAAGTTAAAATATTTAATTTATAATTATTATAAATAAAAACAGTGATAAGGTAGGTGTGTTGGTAATGGCTAGTAAGAAATATTCCGTATGCAGAATATTATTAAATTGAGTGCCCACGAATGAGGTGCGTTGTCCGTTTGGTGAAATTTTCTAGACTCGGTTAGGCTTTGTTTGCATGAGACGGAGCAATATCAGAAAAGTTGAAAGTAATCGTGGATGGACTATACTTCTCACCGCCTTTACTTTCATTGCAGTATATTCAGACAGCAATTAGTTATTTATCTTACTTTTAGTCTTTCATATTTCCGAGGGTGCTTGTCATCAAACAGCCCAGCCAGCATGGAACACTCACTCCACAGCATGCAGTAGCCAATAAGACTGAAGGCATTTCCCGCAGCCAATCAGAGAGTGGGCTCGGCCACATCAGGGGTACCGTCACGCCATTTCGCCTCTGTCTACTCCAGTGCTCTGTGCTGGCGATCCACGTCCACGTCGCATCAGCACTGCGAGGTTAAGAACGTAGACGAGTTCGTGGAAGAAAATATCACAATTGCTATTGTTTTTCTTCAAGCGGAAATGTGCAATTATATATGTGTGTGTGTGTATGGCTGCATATTACATGCGAATGTAGTTGTCAGCGCTCGCGCGGACCGGAATATGTATAGTACAAGTGCTATTCATTTTTTATGTATATAACATTTACACATATACATATGTGTGTGCGTGGTGCCTTATGTTTTCTCCTATGTGCACATTCGGCATTAAACATCCTTTTTTTCTCGCGATGACAAGTTTATTGTCTAGGGAGTGCGTTGGCCGATACGGGTATTTACTTTATTTCTACCCCTAGCCATGCAATAGTGATCTATATATAACATCGGGGCATGTCCAAATTTTTCCCGAATACCGGGATAGTAATAACTATATATCTATTCGTCATTATGCGTCCTCCTTTCCTAGATGTCGCAGTAATCTTGTGGTGTAGGTGTCGGACTTGCAACCGAAGGGTGGTCGGGACGATCCCGCACTCCTCCTGCAATTTTTTAGTTCACAAACAACTAAAAATAATTCTCAGCGCTCCTGGCGGCCATCGTTTGAACTCGCCTCCCCGATGCTGGCGCGTCCCTGCAGGCGACGAGTGAACCAACCAACACACGCAATGGCCGCATCGATACAAGCGCTCCTAGCTGCGAACGATAGAACTTAGCACACTCTGGTGGCGGGCGCGGGAGTTAAAGATGGCTGCCTACAGCAGACGTCTGGTAGCAGAGGCGGGGATTGAAGTTGGAGGGCGTGCGAGGCAAGAGAGCGAGAGAGGGGGGATACGGGTGGGAATGACAGAAAGCAAGAGATAAAATAGTAGACCAGAAGGAATATGAGAAAACCAAAGGATAGAGCAGGTGTGGGCGGGAATCCTAGATGGCGGGGGACGAAGGCAAGATGGCTGGGTGATTGACGTGTACGCGATTATCATAAGTGCGATTAGTATATCTACAACTGTCGTACATATGTGCGTACTTGACATAGGTCATGGACTATATGCTTGTAATAAGGTAGTGCATGAAGTTGCATGACGGGGCAATGAACACGAACATTCTTCGGACAAGATGGTTGGTGCTGGCATAGAATGACAGAGCGTAAAGTGATTGTAGATGATTGCACAATCCGGCTGGCATTTGCTCGATTTCCGCCGGAATGTGCAAAAGGCAGCTGCGTTGTGCAAAAAGCATTCTTTGTGGGAGATTTTGCTGGTTTTGAGGGAGATTGGGGAAATTTTTTAGAGAAATTCTGGCGATTTTGGCCGTTTTGAGGGGGGGGGGGGAATAAATTCCGAGGGAAAAGGGAAAAAGTGTAGCGTGAGTGTGGCGGCTCCGCATCTGCAATCCCTCGCAGGTGAATTCCCGTGTTCCATCTACTTGTATTGTTTTTCTGGTTGACTCTTCGTTTATTTCGGTAACTTTGTTTCCGTGTACGTAAGTAAGCCTTGTGCTACAACGAACACGGTCTTTAGTTTGATGTTTCTCTCTTATTTCCTTACTTTTGGTCATGAACTTGGCTTGGCCACACTTAAACTACATATTTTGTTATTTAATATCCGCTAGTGGAGTCTCTCTTATTGTTATTATGTTCTGTGAGGTTATTTTTGTTGAAAATACGTCCTCATTTGGTTGTTATTCTCCATACGGTTCAGTTATTTTGTAGACATATCCAATGGAGAAGGCCGACCCCCTGTGGCGCAGTTGGTTGGTGCGCCACCGATCTGGGGTGCGGGAGGCTGTGGGTTCGAATCCCGGGCAAGGTATGGTTGTTAGTTTAAGTTAAGTTGTAAATTAGTCTGTAAGCCGTCCCCTGCTAAGCTTTCAAGCATAAAACCAGGTCGCTGTAAAGCCCTTTACAATACAATACAATATGAATGGAGAAACTCGTCTTTTGAGTATAGTAGTTCTGGTTTTTATTGGCGGGGCAGGAGCAGGAAGGATTTTAACCAATAACTGAGCGCCACGTACTTGAGAGTACGTACAGTAGTGTCGGAGTTGTGCGAATCACAAAACGTCCTGTTTCTACAAGAGGCAGAGGCGTGTCCTTGGTGCTTCAACTAGTTACACTCGGGGATCACGAACACGTGCAGGAATTCGCGACCCACTACTCCTCCTCCACGTTTAAATATTCTCCTCCCTCCCCCCCCCACCATCATCCTCATCCGTGGCCTTTGTACAAGTACGAGTACAGTCTGTTACGAATATTCACTTTGCGGCAAATTACTTGCTCCAGTATGTACTTTAATCGAGCGAAAAACCGCATTTCTTTATCTGCAACCGTTCCGGAAATTTTGGACATGCCCACGTTAGGTGGACCAGCCTGTATATACTGAAGTGCGCTAAGGAGTGATTAGGCCTCAGGGATGGACTAAAGTTGTTTCTCGTTGAACTTCGAAACATACAGAGAAATTAAATTAGAAACATGGCCGTGTACTGCTCGGGGTAACAGCATTTGTATGGTGGTAATATTGCAGAGATAGATGTGTGTGATGAGTTTAAGTGTCAGACCAACACCAAGGTGTAACACACGTGTAAATGCGAACACAAACGTAGTTGAACCAATCAAACTTACAGGCAGTTATGCCCACCCCCCTGTAGATGATTCTGGAAGTTCTAGGCGAACAACTGTTGCTACACCTGAAATATACGCTACCAAGCAAGCTATGTACTACTCGACTTTTTCTGGATACTGAATGATACTCTCTAATGACTTGCAAAAGATAGGAGTGATTGCTTTAGAAACTAATCGACACAATATATGGTAGTGAAAATTACTTTAGTCATAATCTTTACAAAGGGAGACTGGAGAAATAACCTAAAAGAAATGTTCTTGGCTGTGATGTTCACACAATATTCAACCATGCCTATGCCATGTTATCAGAAGTGAAGTATTTAGATAGCGTCGTTCTTTAAAGATTGTCTCTGCAAAGTGAAACATGTCTTCCAGGACCACGTCTAATTAGTGTAGGAAGGTAGTAATTTTTTTTCTTTTACGTAAAATAATGCACATCGGCTTTGCTCACACCCATATCGGGGAGCTGACTCTGTAGTGGGGAATGCGGGTTTAAAGAAATATCAGTTTTGGTATCCTACTGCAATACCAATATGGCGTATGGGTGACGCCGATCACTAGCAACGTCTATCTTCAAAGAATAAAATTATACCCAATAATCTCGTAGTGCCAACTCACGACCTTAACGAAGTAGAAACTCATGAAGAACCTGGCTGGTCATCAGGTGGTCGTCTCGCAGTCTTCCCTGATCCTGGGTCAACGAACCCCGGGTACACGATACTGCAGTTCATTATGGTACCACATCGAAACTCGCGGCCGTCCCAACTAAATGTTAAATAATTTGTTAAGGCCGTGCTCCCAGCCCTCTTCTGTTCTTCGCTAACACGAACCTCTGCTTCATGGTGACTGGAGCTTATAAAAATAATTACTCAATCCTACTGCGAAAGGGACATCGCCTTTCCAGTCCTGGCGTGGTTTTCTTCCTTCTCAAAAAACAAAACTAAAACGTGACGCTAAAATTCTTAGCCAATAGCTAGCCGGCTAAACAAAGTTCAGTCGTTGCGCCTGGCCACCAATCACAAATCAACAACGGTTGCCCCTGGCAACCTCTCCCAAAAGCTCTTTACATAACCTATGGCAAACATAGAGCAATCAAACGATAAAATATTGGAAAGAGTGCTAAATTCGAATCAAATACTTAACGTCTCTTATGTTGTGGCAAAAATAAATAAACCTGTAAACATAACAGCGGAAAAAGATTAACTCTGAAAATAATTACGTGACACAATTATTAGTAAACATACCTAAACACGTCAATAATCATATGTGGTGGCAAATAAAATTATGTAAATTAGATATTTATGTGCGTCTAAATAAAGTTCCGAAATCAGACGTTACAGCCGTTAGTTGAAATTACAGCTGAAAGTGAAGTCGAAATTGTGACAAGAGTGGGCTGGTTAGTCCCCATCACACACTTGGCAGAACTGTTGCGCGTTACAGCTGTGATCCCGAGCAGTTTTTTTTTTTCAGGGATATGTGGAAGATTAAAGGCAATTTTACACGATCAAATTTACCTTAAAATGCACTTTAATTTATTTTATCGAATTGAATTTATTAAGTGGCATTCGGCGACAAACGAACGTTATCACCGCGATTGCCTCTTAATTTATGGACTCTATTAAAGTTTTTTTTTTTTTTTTGTTTTTTTTTCTGTAGCATTATTAGGAGAAATCGTAGCTCTGCCGATTCACAATAGGCATGCAAGTACATTTATGTGAAACATATTTTCTAAGATTTGTAAAGATCAAAAGACCAATATTAAGAAGATTTTTTATAGTTGATTAAAAAATTGTCTTGTAGTGTTTGGGTTGTAAATACTTATAATTTATTTGTTTGCAGTTACTTTTCTATTAGTTTAGTCCAAACAAGGTCTCTCATGTGGACACTTCGACGTGTGTCGACTAAACATCCGAAGAATATCTAACGGACGTTACTGTCTGATGTTCAGGATATCCAGGGAGAACGAGGAATAGCAAAGTTAAATCCAAAAGACCACCAACAGATGTCGAAATGTTCACCCAATATCCAAAATGTAATGTGTGTGTACGTGTTGGATTTCCTATAGATATATTTAGATTTAGTCACTTACCATAAGTAATAGCCATTGGTGATTTTGTAATATCTGATGGAAATACAGTAGGTGGTTCAAACTGATATCTAGTAATGGATATCAAAATGCTATCCATAAGAGATTCACTTTAGGACTTTTAGATATTATGGATATAATTAGGATATCCGGCTAATATCCAGTGCTATATGGAAGCTCATCGAACGCTATATAAAATTTTTTTTTTGACAGTAAAATATTTGATTGTGTGAAGTGGCCTTAGGTTCGTACGTAGTAGAACGCAGGGGAGTCTGGTTCGTGGAAGGGCCAGAACAGAGAACGACGTTCGTCTAATCACGATACCGTGTGTGTAGTCCGCTCAGGGCTGTAGCAGAGCACTTTGGAACACGAACATGCGCTTGTGTGTTTCGTGTGGAGCTCTGGTCGTAAAACTTCTTAAGTGAGCGTCAAGGTTCTCTCATTAAACCCTCCTAGTTGCAGGGAACTGGCGTGGAGGACACACACTGCGCGTATGTCGCGTAGCTTACGAGGACGTGCATACCAGCCATAGGCTGTTCACGGTAAAGTGAGAACTTTCACCGGACATAATAACCAAAAATTTATATCTTATTTTGGCAGTAGACGCTGACTTTTGGCAGCTATAAATTACATACGCTGTGTTTATTAGTCACGTGGTATTTTTTTATACTAACGGTTGGCGACAGTATACACTGAGAAAAAGGTTTTGTTGAATCAAACAAGATTTGTTTGGTGCAACCAAATTATTTGTTTATATAGGGGCAATGAGATATTTTGTTGCTGAAACCAAATTATTTTGTTGTTCTCATTTGGTTGCCACAAACTGTAAGATTTGGTTGGTGCAACTAAATATTTGTTTGACTACACTTACATTAAATAGTTTAGGCCAATATAAAAAATTTCTACAAGTTCGACCGAGTTTCGAACCTAAATTACCTGCTTCCGAGCTGTACGCCTTAGTAATCTTAGCTAATTGACAACTGATAACGTCGGAAAGTTTTTTAATAGATATACTGCAAATATTGGGAAACGTGTGCAAACAAATATTTCAAGTTTTACAGCCTTACTTGTCAGTTTCTTGTTGCATTGTTTTATTAATGTGTTTATACGATTGTTTAGCATCAATAGACGCACTAACAAACACGGTTACTATCCTAGTTGTCACAAAAATACAAACAAACTCTCGAGCTATATTTTCGAACGAAGACAGTCAACTGAGTGGCCAAACAAATATATACAGTTGATTCAACAAAATATTTGGTTGATGGTCTAATTTTTTTTTTTTCGGCCCGGCACAGAGATATTGTTTATTCAGACACATATTTTGCTAGACGAATAAAAGTAATTTTGTACTCTACTTTGAAAGGCCTATAGTTCGATGTACAGGAACTTAAATAATTTTCTCTGCTTTGCAAGTTACCCACAGGTTATTGCCACATTTAAGAGGATTCATCAACCGCAGAGAATTTGTACCTGTGTTCGGCGGCGAGCTGTGAACGGCTTGGCAGATCCTGCGGAAGTCACTGCCAGTATCTACGCTACACTGAGTATCTCTCAGATTCTCGTCCCCCTACTTCTGCGACTTGCATCATGTTGCTCACTTATTTCATACGTCATCCGTTGCTCTCGTGTAAGGCTGTTCATGATAAAGTGAGCACTTTTGAAATGGACATTAGATAAAAGTCACTGCATATACTTTAATGGGCGCACTGAGTGACATTCGCCCAGTAAAATTGGTAACGATGGGGGGAAATTATTTCCATATCTCAACATCGAATAAAAAGAGTTAGGTAAACATTTGCGATAACTCAAATTATTTCTTTCGCTTTCTGTTTTTTTTTAATTAATCAAAATGTAAAAATGAGCATATATGTAAAATATTTACTTTCCTAATAATTTCGCAGTTTAACTTGACCGCCACAAGACTAAAGTGGCGAGGACCATGACAACGTTAATTTTACATAAGGCGGAATAATATAAAACGTGCGTAAATTAAGACCTCCATCCCTTAACAAACTTGGTATAGCCCACTTAATTTCTAGATAGAGAAACTGTAACAGTACTAACACATTACACTTGTGATGCAGAGAATTTATTAAGCTCCCGGCCGATTTCAGAGTTCGTAGTAAAATTTAATAGCCTTAAACAAGATTGCATCTTGGAGGGCGAGTGACTCGGGCGCTCTCTGGCAGGTATTGCGAGAACTGGCGCACTACTAAGCGCCCAATGACGGCATCAAGAGACACCAGCGCTCCTGGCATTCAACTCTACAACTATGGTGATTGCCTGTGACAACAAAAGCAGTGCTGTATAGCAGATAAGTCTGGCACTGTACACTGTCGGGAAATGAATGGATGAAGGATGTTGTGTTTGGGGGGGGGGGGGGTGTAGTAATCACAGTACCGCAGAGGGGTTGGGTGTTAATGAGACAGGAGGAATTCAAAATAAATAGCAAAGCAGTTGAGAGGTGTGAGGGGGGTGTCAACCATATCTGAGGAGAGCCTACAGTCTTGAAGCAGGGATCCGATCTAACCCAAACTAACCACAACATAGTTCGGAAGGAGGGGGGTGGGTGGTGTAGGCGTGTGAAGGGTGGTGATGTGTGGTGATGTATCAGACATCAGGTGTAGATAACCTCAGTATAGCTCATTGAGAAAAATATTGAAGAGGGGTGGGGGGGGGTAGGTGGGTGAAGGGGCTAGAGCATACAGAGCCGAGTGCGGGGAGCTGACTGCGGAGCTAGGTGAGGATTAGGATGGATGTGTGGCTGCTTACTTTCAGTTCTAGGTTAATCTTACGGGACTACGTCCGTCCCCCCATCAACATGTCATTCTAAATTTGTATCTAGAATCATCACGCTATGACTACTGGTAGTAATAAATAGTTCTTATGCGAAACATTTTTTAATTGTGTGCGCATGGAAGTGTGCGCGTGTGGTGAATTGTGTGCACGTGTGGTGAAGTGCTTGCTCGCTGCTGTACATTCTAGGTGCGATGGACACAGCATGAGCCAGTAACTACTCGCTGGCGAGTAGCAAGGGACCCATTACACGCGTCCTGTTGCGTCATCTGCCAAGCCACGTTCCAGTGGTGGCAGTGTAAACAGGGTACAGCACACAGCTAACGTCCGCTTACCCCTTATAACAGTTCACCACACGCCACTGCCTATAAGACCTGCCCGACTTAGCTGTATTGTAATTCGTTCATTACCTGGTGACGCACACACTTAATGATACACAGCTGTAGTGAACTGTGGATAGTGTAGTTCCTAATAAATTGATGAAAAATCGTTAACGATTCCATCAAACGCAAAAAAAAAAAAAAAAAAAATGTCACAGCCCATACTTGAGGGAAATGTTCTGTTGTGTTTACTACACTTGACGCCTGAAAAAGTGTGACGCCAAATGTGTTGAATCAGTGACACATTACTGATTAAAGTGGCTGAATTTTACTGATGCGATGGTGATTCCCGCTGAATTGCAGTGAATCTCGCTGCATTAGGGACATTGCTCCCCAGTTCACTGTAATGATTCGCCCGTCAGTTACGCGTTATTGACAGATGTTCAGTGACTGGGGCAGTTTTGTTCGCCTGTTTAGCCACAGTAGTTATAAGGACCAAATTTTGTACAGTTTTTCTTGGCTGTGTAGTTGAAAAAAAATAAACCTATTGCCAGGAACTCGGTGTTCGCGAACCGAGTGAACGCCGCCGGAGCAGGTTTGGTTGCACAACGCATGGCCAATGAGATATGGAGCTGCCTCCCCCCCCCCCACTTCGTCTACTCCATCCAGTGACGTCAGAGCTGGTGTAGTGACGTATAGACTGGTTGGCTGATGGCACTATTTATAGCCCCTCCCCTCTTAATAAATGTGACGGCCCGTTTACTAGGATGTAATTTTTTTTGACCAGGGATGAGTTGACAGATGAATGAAGTCTTCCTATAGGCTGTTCACGGTAAAGTGAGCACTTTTGAGGCCCTAGTTACTTTTTCCTTTCAGCGAATTGTTTATCCTTTAACCACTTTTTTTAAAAAATACTGTCATGTAAGTAATAAATAAAGTGTGTATATTCCACTGCAATCGGAAGTTAACGTCCAGGGCTACAATAAAATATATTTATTGACTATTATTCCAAATGAAAGAGCTTTCAAAAGTGCTCACTTTACCTTGAACGGTCTTTACGCACATGTAACGTTGTCGGTGCCCGTGGCCTCCGGGCCGCAGTCGTTTTCGACCCCTCTATTTCCCTGTCAAAAAAAAAAAAACACATGCGTAAAGGCTGTTCACGATAAAGTGAGCACTTTTGAAATAAACCGTAGAAAAAAGTCACTGCCCATGCATACATATATTGTAACGGACGCACTAGTGACATGCGTCCAGTAAAGTTGATAACGATTTGGGGGGGGGGAGGGGGGAGTAGTTCCATGACTTAACGTCGAATACGAAGTGTTAGGTTACCATTTGTGATGACTTTAAATTATTTCTTTCGCTTTCTGTTTTTTTAATGCGTCGAAATGTAAAAATGAGCATATTTGTAAAATATTTACTTTTCTAATGATTTCACAGTTACACCCGTCCTACGCATGAATAAAGTGGCGAGTCTCATGACAATGTTAATTTTACATAAGGCGGAAGAATACACAACGTGCATACAAGTAGATCTTAAGCAGGGCTTTCAAAAGTGCTCATTTTACAGTGAACAGCCTATAAACGATAATTATAAACCAATATTCGTGCATCACGTATCTAAAACTTACACGAGAGATAAACCGAAATTGTTTTTAAATTACATCTGTTTAAATGATATTCTGCACAAGCTTCTCATTGATAAATAGATGAGGCCAAATACAAATATTGTAGTGTTATGTTTTTCGGCAAATTTATTTTCTTTTGTTAAAAATCTTTTTGTATTGCTGTCAATATTAGTAGTCATTTTTTCGTATTGTGGCTACAGTAAAATCTCTACTAGCACAATTAAACTATAAAGGCATTTTTAATTTAATATTTTATGTTTTAGTTTTTTAATATTTCGAAATTCAGCTAACAAACGAACACAGACAAAATACAGCAAAATAAATTAATTATTATGATTTTTTTTGGCTTTATATTATTTATTTTTAACAGTTTAAAAAGTGATTTCTTCTTCAGAAGACCCCGTTCAATTTTGCGCTGTGTTAATTTACCAACTTTACTTTGCAAAAACAGTTAAATTGAGGTCGCCTCCACAAAACAAAACAAAACGTCAAAAACACAAGAGATGTGTTTGCTGGAAATAAGCTGCGTCGTGTATCTGAAGAACATTTTTCATAAACGTAATATTGTTTTAAAATATTTTCCTTCATTTTACGGAGAAATGGGTTCGCAGTGGCTGAGCGGTCAGCCTGCTCGCCTCCCACCAAGGCGACCCCGGGTCGGTGGGTTTTTTCGGGGATCTCCCGTTTCTTCCGCCCTTTCATTCCGTTCTAACCTCAACCATCCTCATCGGCTCTCAAGACCTCGATATTAAGAGCCGCCCAAATGTCTTCACTCTCTTGACGGATAAATGCTGCTTAAAATGTTTCCACATGTGTCCGTAAACTCTATGTGAAGTTACGGACACATTTATTTTCAAAAACGAACTTTCCGTGATTTGTACAGAACTTGTGAATTCGTGGAACCTATCTGTAAATTTCGTAGTTATAATTTTCCATACTTCCAGTTCTAAAAAAGTAGGTCATGTAGAAATCTTTGATTTCCGTCATAAGAGTGTTCTACCGTGTGTAAAACAGATAAAGGCTGTTCACGATAAAGTGAGCACTTTTGAATCCAACATTAGAAAAAAGTCACTGCCCGCACCTGCATATATTTTAACGGGCTCCCTGAGTGAAATGTCCCCGTTAAAGTTGGTAACAATGGAGGGAAAGCAGTTCCATATCTTAACGTAGAATAAAAAGAGTTAGGTGAACATTTGTGGTAGCTTAAATTAGGTCTTACTCGTTGTTCTTTTTAACGCCCCAGTGTGTAAATATTAGTAGATTTATCAAATGTTTACTTTTGTAATAACTTCGCAGTTTCACTTGACCGTCACATGAATAAAGTGATGAGGCCCATGGCAATGTTAATTTTACATAAGGCGTAAGAATACACAACGTGCATGTAAGTAGATCTTAATCAGGGCTTTGAAAAGTGCTCGTAACTCCAACCACACACCTACAACCCTCACACTAAGTTTGATGGAATAACTTTGCTAAGCCTACTTCTAGTACAGTCACATATTACAACTTATTCAGTTTCTTTTAAAGTAAGTTATGTTTGAAGTGTCGTTAAATGTTACACACGACTGATGATACTTTTTGGTGTTTGAAGGGATAGGTCTTATAATTCATTCATGATTACTTCACACTTTTCTGGAGCCCTGCTAAAGTTCTACTGCCAGGATGTTCCTCCGCCTCCTGCAACCGAAGCTTAACCGAGTATAAAAAATTGCACCTAAGGACAACGCACTGGATTCGTGCACACTCAGTTCTAATAAGATTTTGCATGGGAACTATTTATTGCTAGGTGCTACCAACACGCATGTTTTCTCACTGTTTTATTCATATCTGTTATAAATGAAATATTATAATTTATAAATAAAATAGATAGTAAAACCGCAGTCTGACGCAAATTAATACACCTTTATGTTAAGGTATAAAACGCTTGTGATATTCTTATAGCGCATTCAGGAAATAACTAAACACGTGATACGTGGGGTAATTTTTCAAAGGTTCGATTTCAAAATGTGAAGAAACCGCGAACATGCCTTAGTGGCGTATATACGCTAACTGCCGCAGTCACAGTGACAGAAGGCTTCGTGTATACTCGGCATTGTTCGTCCCCGAAACCCGATGCCATAAGAAATACGGGCACCTGCCTTATTTTGTACACTGTTAAAATTTTCCGTATATTTACGGATATTTTTATGAAAATGCACAGTAAATATACGGAAACGCAATTTGTAATGACGAAAAACGGAGTTAAGTGCGTAAATATAAAATACGGAAAATCACCGCATTTCCTATAACTTTGGTTTCCGGGGACGAACAATGCCGAGTCTGCACGAAACTTTTTTCGCCAGTGTAACCAGAAAATTATCATTTCTGTGGCAGTTAAGGTTATCCATGTCACTAAGACCTGTTCTTCCAAACATTAAAAATTAACAACAGGCGTATGTAACACTTAGCAACACTTAAAATACATTAACTTTAACAGAAACTAAAAATGTTGCTTATGTGACCTATATAAATTCAAAAATTATACCAGTTTCACCAAGTGAGCATTGTAGGTAAGTGGTTAGGGTCGTGAACTTGCAACTTTCTGACTCGGATTCAAAATCTTGCTTAAGTAGAAAAATTCTAACTTTTTTAAATGTATTTTTTATACACAGTAGAACACCCACAAAATGAGAATTAAAATAAAATATTTAAACACAAGTACAGAAAACCATCTAGGGAATTAACGGAGAAGTTCCGTGAATTTTAAGGAAAGTCCGTTTTTGAAAATCAATGTGTCCGTAATTTTACGGAAAGTTTACGGACACTTTTGGATAAAATTTTACCAGCACTTTTCCGTAAAATGAAGGAAATTTTTTTTACAGTGTGTTTACGGAGCTCAACTCCTTTCTTCGTCATTACTGATTGTGTTTCCGTATATTTACTGTACATTTCCGTATACAGGATGATTCTCAATTAGACCAACAAACTTTGGGAGGTGATTCGTCATGAAAAAGTAAAAGGAAAACATATTTGACACTTTATATCTAAACCGAATAGTAAGGGAGGTATAAAAAAATAAAAAATAAAAAATTAAAGCCGTATTTGTGCAAAATATCGGCTCTTACGTTGAAGGTCCCGATAATATACAATAATGTTCCGAGAATCGTCATTTTACTTCGTCACCGCTATTTTGCATGGATACAGTTTAAAACCTCGTTTTTTAAGAGCTCATACCTTCCTTAATATTAGGTTTTTGGTATAAAGTGTCGCACATGTTTCTTTTTCATGCAGAATCACCTCCCGAAGTGTGTCGGTCTAATTGCGAATCATCCTGTATATAAGGGAATTTTCAACACTGCAATAACGAGTTTTCGGGACTCGCCAGTGCGCCAGCCGAGTTCAGCTGAATGTGTTTAACTTCCAGTACCTTGAAGGGATTGACTTCTTGAGAGCCGGGAGCTTATGTTGACGGTGCGGAGTGTTGACTCTATCGACCCAACAGCAGGGAGCAGGCAGTTGAAGCATTGGACACAGCGAGTATTGTACAAGGAGCGAAGGCGCTGCAGTACTTCATGCTCTCTGGACGCAAGGGTAGCTTTGTCATCGCCTCCGCACGCTCGTGCCGCCGTCGTGCGAGGCGAACAACTGACTGGAGCAGGATGCTCCTGAACTCTTGGTACAGCTCATTCATGATCACTTCCAGCTTTTCTGAAGAAGCCCTGCTTAAGTTTGTGACTATTGTATCGTCACGAGTTTTAGTTTATTTGTGTTTTTTAAAGGTTGGTAGCCGTGTGTGCGCGAGCTATAACTCTATAATTCGTATTTTATATAAACTTTTAATATGGTTATATATGTAATTATGGCCTAATATTTTCACAACACTACCAATGGGGTCCACATGGGAAAGAAAATAGACTAACGATCTTATTAAAAGGGAATTCTTCTGGCCAGGCATGCAGCAATATATAGATTCATTTGTCCAAGTTCTACTTTTAGGGTATTCCTCCGCCTCATGCGAGCAAAGCTTTACCAAGTCTAGAAAATTCGCCAACGGGACTGCCCACCGCATTCGTGTCCACGCAGTTTAATGACACTTTATTGAGAACTATTTCTTACTAGGTGTTACCGAAACGCCTATTTTCTCTCTGTTATTATTCGTATTAATTAAAAATTAAATATTGAAATATATGAATAAAATATAAGTAAACTTGAATTTAACAAAATTAAAATACTTTTATGCCAAGAGAAGTATAAAACGCGTATTTAGAGAACAACCAGACACGTCATGTATTGCGTGATTTTTCGAACGTTTGATTAAAATACTGTGAATGTACCACGAATAGAATATACATATACAAACTTTGAGAGATGACTTGTAACAGTAAATGGAGCAGAAAATGTAATTCGACGTGATTATTAAACGAGAGACAAACCCCTTGGGAATTAGGAATTAAAATTATTTATTTGCGAAACTCCATAAACTACGTGATCGGCAGTCATTAGAAAATTAGATGGTGCCGTGTTATTAATCGACGAAAGTGTGTTACCCATGGGTATAGATGATGGTTTACCGCGGGAAAAGTTGACTGTTTTGCTGGGATTCAATGTGCTGTATACGTATCCGATAGTTCTCTTATTGGCCGTCATGCATGCATGAAGCTACTATCCCATTAATCTGGGCCAATGAGGATTCTGATACTATAAAGAAGAACGTTTTTGATTAGCCTGCAAAGAACTTAGCAGAATCAAAACCGTGGTCATCCAATCATAAAAGAATAAACCAGCTATAGTGTTATCGAAATTATGTTGGCTCAAAAAATTTTCGCATTTTCCGTAATACCTACCCATGGTGTTCATCTTGTAACATTACTAGTGTGTGTTACATATTATGGCCACTCGTATTGGCGATAAAATATTATTTCTGTACCGTATAGTAGAATACACAAATATGCAGTGCTATGATAATATCTATATATATATTAACTTTTAATGTGTTGGGTTAAAGTTATGCCTCGGCTAACTTCTATGCTGCCACGAAAATCAGTACATTTATCTAGAATTTAGTTATCTCTGTAGTTTATAGCATACAAAATTATGTTTAAATTAATAACTGGACAACCAGTTCAATGAGTAATCAGAGAATTCTTAAATGTAGCAAATCAAATGAAACAAATAAATTTTTTGTTTTAATGTAATTAAGTAAGTGAATTTTACAGAAACCGTGTTCACGTTAATATCTCAAAATAGTGAAAGAAATCAAAATTATATAGTACGTTTGAATAAACGTTAACTGTGGTAATTTATACTATGTTAGTTCTCAATCACAGACACACCAGCCTGCCCATTGCCTACCAAATGACTTCCAATAATTGAATTTATAGGTACTGGTGTCTGAAATGGATTGAATTGCCTGGGGAAGAGTGCAACTTAGCTGTGTAGATAGCGGAAAATCACCGCAAATCCTCCGAAGTCGCGAGGTCATCATTCTCGGGTGCAGACCGCAGGAACATATCTCCCGCTCCTTCTTGGCGGCACATCCTCCTGGTGATCCTCAAGAAGCTCGTTCTCGGCGGGCCGGAGCAACCCCAGTGGACGTCGAACTGGAACTCGCCTGAACTCGCAGGTAGTAGACATCTCCTCGCTGGTACGGCTCCCCAAGTGCCAGACACCACGTTCTCCCTGGCTCGAAGTCGGTCCTCCGAAGTCCTCCTCTACCGGATCGTCCTTCCTAAGTGGTTCATTATATATATAATGTCGAAGTACTTCTTCTTTTAACTGCTCAGGCTTAGCATTTCACTAAGTGCATTTGGTAATCTTCATTTCCATATCAAATATCAATCTTTTACCAATCAGAACCAGAAATTAGCTTCACTACTCGGGACCGCCATTCTTTCCGTGCTGGTCCCTAGCTGATTCCAGTTGAGAATGAATAAGTTTTGTTCTAAAACGCTATTGTTCGAAAATCAAAAAATTATGATAGACCGGCTGGTGTGGCCTGATTTTTTTGAGAAACAAAAGTAGTATTAGTTACATAGACAAATTTCCATGCCAAGAAACCACAGATAATCAATAAACTTACATAGTACAAACAACACCACTGTCAAACTAGATGATTATACACATCTCACAACGAACATACGTAAAACATCTTATACATGACATTACACTTTGAAATTTAAATCAAATTAGAGACATATGATAATCATGATAAAGTTATAAATATTGAAGTGTTACAATCTATTTTTTGACGTAATAACGTGTCCATTAAAGAAAGTTTAAGAGCATACATTGAAAAAAAAAGTGGCTGTCTACAAACCTGTCCTCCTTTATATCTTGCTTTCTGTTGACGTTTCTTGCGTTAACTCTGTAGCGTCGAATCGATTATAGTCTAGGCTTGACGCGGGTCGAGGCGGCCACGGCCATCATGACCGAAATAATTTGAAACACACGCGTGCGCGCGCCCGCGCAGTAAAAACTTTTCTTCACAAAAAGCTGCACGTTGCGCGGGCGCCCACGCACGTAAAGGCTAAGGGTGAAGGTGCGTGCTTATTGTAGTGGCGTGTGAACCTACGTGGTTACAACTCACGTTCTTCACGCCGAAGGTTGCCACGACACACACATTCCCCGACCGCGCTTCTTCGTCTCGTGCCTGAGGCGCCGTGGCCACAGAATAGCATTGCGTAAAGAAGTGAAATTACGTCGGAGGTAGGGGACCCCGTTGCCTCCCACCAGGGTGAACCGGGTTCAATCCCCGGCCGGTGTCACCGGATTTTCGCAAGTTCGCAAGTGGGAATCGTGCCGGACGATGCCGTTGGTCGGCGGGTTTACTCGGCGATCCCCCGTCCCCCACTCCCCTTCATTCCGGCGCCGCTCCGTCTTCACTTCAATCACCCTCATCGGTTCTCAAGACCTCGCTGTTAAGAGCCGCCCAAATCTCTTCACTCACGTCGAACGTACTAATATTCTGACTGCCTGCGCCAGACTCTGGGAACATGCCTGTGTCTGATTGGATGCCGCATGCTGCTAGTGATTTCCTATTGGCTGGGCTGCCAGCTGGAAAGTTGGTTATAGTCCAATCACGGTTACTTCGCACTTTTATCTAGCCCTGTCAAAGTTCTACTTCCAGGATATTCCTCTGTCTCACATACAAATAAAGCTCAACCGAGTCTAGAGAATCACACCTGAGAGACAACGCGCTGCACACACACACACACACACACACACACTCAGTGTAATAATATTTTGCATAAGAACTATTTCTTACTGCGCATTACCAACGCACGTATTTTCTCCAATCACGTACAGTTCACTCAGAAAGGGAGTGACCTCACATCTGGACAGCAGCCAATGGAGGAATGACGCCGGCTAGAGTATACAGTACTGTGGGTTTTAGTTTGACGCCAAAAATAACGCGAATTTTGCAGGTCCCTAGTTATAATATTTAATTTATAATTAATATAAATAAAATAGTCAGAAAATAGGTGTGTTGGTAATTCCTATTAAGAAATAGTTGTTAAGTAAAATTTAATTATGCAGTTTTCGCACGAATGAAGTGCTTGTCAGATAAAGTGTCTTATCGCCAGGGAATGTCTACTTACTGCTAACTAAAGAATTTTTTGAAAATTAAACTATTAATTATAAATTAAATATTATAATTTATAGATAGAATATAAATAGAGATCAATTTAACCAAAAATAAGTAATTTTTACATTAACAGAAATAAAAAATGCATGTGATACACGGAATATTTAGGAAACAAGCAAATACTTTATACATGGGAGTGATTTTAATATTTACGGTATCAGTAGACACATAGTATTAAAATTAGCATGCGATATCACCTAAGGGAAATGGCGCATAGACGTATTATATTTATCAGCTTGTTGCAACAATTTTTTCAGATTGCACATCGAATATTTATGCACGTAGCATCTAAATAACAATCTCCTAGAACTTTTTTTACAGTCTTAGTATTCATTGAGTAAGATATTATATATTACGTACCGTCAGCAGTCAGAGAGTCGTTGGATATCTATAGCTTTTGCAATAAGGCTGGTTGCACTCTGCGTGCAGGAGACCTGCATGACGTTCTGTGTGTGACTTGCACATAGAGGCGACGGGTCGTCTAACGTGTGTGCGCGTGTCGCTCTTATGCTCTGTAAAAAAAAATTGGGGTAAAATTCCCGTACATGTAAGGTAAAGTTACCTCTTAAATGTAGAGTCAATTTACATAACAAGTAAAGTACTATTCCCTAATCGTACGGGAATAGTACCCGCCAAAAGTGGGGGAAAAATCCCATACAAGTAAGGGAAAATTAAGTATGTTGTATAATGAAATTATATTTATAAAATATCCTGGAGTACTAGTGCTGTTAATTTTTTATTACATATATCCTGTGAGGAATAGTAACAGATACCTCAACTCTAAAATCTTCAACGTTTGCTGACGGGTGGGTGTGGGCCATGGCTCTTTATCACGATAGGCCGATGCGCTATCCAATACACCAAGACGACAGCCTGACAGCATCACTGAATATTATCGTGTTAAAATATTGTTTCTTCCGCCCCCTCTCCCCTCACCACACATTAGCTGTGAGACAATGCTGAAGAGATGCGCGCGCGTAAGGTGATTTTCCTGTCCATATAAGGGATTTTCCACGACCACGTAAATGAATTTTACTCCAGGGTGCTGTAATTTTACCTTACCTGTAATGAAGACTGTGTTTCCCCTCAAGTTTGCGAATATTACCTTACACTTGTCAGGTAATTTTCCCATTATTTGTTATAGCTCCGTACACGTGTACCCCGGGGAACCGTACGTGATTCCAGGACGAACGACTCCAGGTGGCGATTTCATTTTCGCTCCTCTGGAAGTGTTAGCTCGGCGCGTCCCTCCGTTACTTGTAATTCACGTGACCTGGAAACCCGAATAAGCTCTCGGATATCACAGAAACCCTTAATGGTGTTAACTAACCCAATCCATAGTCCTCACACCCTTACTTTAGTTGCGATATAAACAAATACAACCGTATATTTCCGCCGCGAATAGCAACGACTGGTTGCTGCCGGAGCGTGCCGGTCTACAGTACGATTTCGTGGACATAGACCTTACACGTGCACTCGTACATGATGTAAGAATTAAGATTATTCACTTACGATTCTAGTCACTTTGCGAAAGACCAAGCTGTAATCACTTCCCACTTATTCTGTTGAGCTTTCTGCAGTGTTTGTCCATTACTATGTCCATTATGCCATCCAATGTCCACATATTCTCTTTCTCTGTTACAGGGCATGTTTCTATTCGTATCAATTAAAAATAAAATGTTATACTCTATAAATCAAATATAAATAACATTTCAATTTAAAAAAATAGTGTATTACTTTTGTGCTCGTTTTTGTTAACACAAAGTATAAAACGCTTGTGATAGGCCTACACAAAATGTTTAGAAAACAACCAAACATGTCATATATGCGGTGATTTTCATGAGGTTTTGATTCAAAAAGTTTGAAGAAACCGCGAATATACTATATTGGATTTAGATTACCGTGATGTGGCGGAATCTGTACGGCCGTATAACTATCTGTAGCGGCAAGCCAATCACCACAGATATCTAATGTTTTCACAACGTCCATAAGTTTTGCCTTCATCACACTTCCATCAACGTCATTGTTCTTTGGTGTTAACCACGAAGTAATGTCTGGTTTTCTGTGTTGGCACACGTTCACGTTTGGCACTGCGATATGGAGCATTTTCTATTACTATGGCAGTGTTGGGCGACAGTTTACGAAGTACGACTGAAACGTTTCACCCTTCCTGTTTTTTCTATTAAAAAATCACTTTCTTTTCCAATATGCAATATCACTAGCAGTTTGTCCTTATCTGTGTATTTTCTACGGCTGTACTGAGGCCTGGCGAAGCTAATGTTTGTCTTAAACGTTGAATCGGTCCACACTTTCGAGGTTGTGTGACCTTTATTAACCTACGTTTTGTCTTGATAATAAATCTGCCGTCCTTGACAGTACTGCCATATTTTATGGCGGTAATCCCAACGCTAACGGGGGCCGTGTTTGTGTAGTGGTTAGACTGCTCGCCTCCCAACTTTTCGAATGGGGTTTCATTTCCAGTGGATCGCCCCTGAATTTTCGCATGTGGTTATAGTGCCGGACGATGCCGCTTGTCGGCGGGTTTTCTCGAGGATCTTCCGTTTCCCCCGTCCTTGGATTCCTGCGATGCTCCATTCTCACCCCCCACTTCACCCTCATCGGCTCTCAAGACCTCGATGTTAAGAGCCGCCCAAACCTCTTCACGCACTCGCCCCAACACCAACACTCTATATCATCCCTGTCCAAAATAATACTTTCAGAATTTCTTTTCACAAATTCATATTCGATTTCGATGAAGAATTTGTAAAGCTATGTGTTTTTCAAATCTGGCAAATCGTCGTCAGCATTAATTACAGCACGAACGTTGTTTAAGGTCGGAGCCTCATTGCGTAAGAAAAATGAATCAACGTAAGCTATAGAGGTGGATCTCAGAGTATCAACCGTTTACTTTGTATATGATACCCACGTGTATTAGGTCCTGTAAACGAATACACTGACGAACTGCCATATACGTTTAGTATCTGTTCAACGTTGACCAGTGTGTTGCATCTACCCGTTACATGTAATACTGTTACAATTTTAATTGTGTTTAAAGTGTGCGGCTAAATTAAAGTCCGCCGGAATGCCAAGGCGGTGAAAACGGGAGATGCCGTAGAAAACCCGCCGACCAGCGGCATTGTGCGGCACGATTCCCACGTGCAAAAATCCAAGCGCGACCAGCCCGATACTAAACCCTGTTCGTATAGGATGGTGGGGGGGGGGGGGTTGTCTAGCCACTGCACTACTACGGTCCCCAGCGACGTAGTGGATGGTCCAAGCGTGCTGTGCCCTCTCCCATATCTGCCGTGTACGGCTGCACGAACAGCGAGGGCGGGCGGTATATCTAGGAAGGAAGGTTGAAGCGGTGTGTTTGGGGGGGGGGGGGGGGGGCGTTGTTGCGAGAGGTCGCTTGCTGGACGCCCCGGCCCCGACTACGTTTCCTGCTTTGTGCCAAGTTGCCCTGATTGTTAGCGAGGTCTGCCCCCCCCCCCCCCCTTTTGCATGTTGCACACTCTAGTCTGACGTCACTCTGCCTCATCCCAGAGCAATACCGACCTCCCACTCCTCCGCCAATAAGTGGGCCGGGCAGTGGCGTGGGGATCCGCTCTGCTGGAGCCCCCTCATCCCCCCCCCCTCTGCATCTTCCCCTACTTCAACACGCTGCACTTCACGGGAAGGTATACAGAGCTCCAGCAGAAAACGAATAGCATTTCAGTTCCTCTATTTCTCTCTAAAGCATGTTTTTGTGATAGTTAAAATGGCTCAAACTGGTTGTTTTCACTGTCATTTTTAGCTATGAACATTCCGGTACGCAGCATTGAAAAATCTTTATTTATATTATTACTTGTAATAAAATGGTAAAGGGGGGGGGGGGGGTCTCCTCCGAAAGTCAATATGTCTCAGTCGCCCCTGGAGCTCCAACGCTTTTACGCCTCACACGTGCAAAATTCCTTCGAACAGCCTGCCTGCATCGTTTTTTTTTCCTGTGAAGCGTGGGAGCTATAAGGGCTACACTGGCATGCGCTACAAGAGCACCATCGCCTCTATGCGCAGGACTCTGAACGTGCGTGCAGTATTCTCGCAGTGCTGCGTCTACGTCAATTACAGCTGTGACGCTATCATTTTATATACGAAAAGTCTGTAGCAAAGTTCAACACAGTCTCCTATCGTACCTTGGCTCGTGTCCGAATGGTATGTTTTAACATACAGTACGACAGTCTAAAATGAAAAAAGCTGTATTTAGCTATATTGGAGAGCTCCAAAATAATGTACTGATGTACGTCTTTGCACTGGTAAACATACTGGGGTACTAATGTACGTCTTTGTACTGGTAAACATACTGGGGTACTAATGTACGTCTTTGTATTGGTTAACATACTGGGGTACTAATGTACGTCTTTGTACTGGTAAACATACTGGGGTACTAGTGTACGTCTTTGTACTGGTAAACATACTGGGGTACTAATGTACGTCGTTGTGCTGGTAAACATACTGGGGTACTAATGTACGTCTTCGTACTGGTAAACATACTGGGGTACTAATGTACGTCTTTGTACTGGTAAACATACTGGGGTACTAATGTACGTCTTTGTACTGGTTAACATACTGGGGTACTTATGTACGTCTTTGTACTGATTAACATACTGGGGTACTAGTGTACGTCTTTGTACTGGTAAACATACTGGGGTAATAATGCACGTCTTTGTACTGGTTAACATACTGGGGTACAAGTGTACGTCTTTGTACTGGTAAACATACTGGGGGCATGTTTAATAGTTCCGTAAAAAGAAACAGGATTTCAAATACTTTGTAACGCAGTTCATGCTCTAGGTGAGCGGAACCCTCAATACAGAGGCGTATCCAGGGGAATATTTTGTTGAATCGATTGTATATATTCGTTTGGCCTCTCATTTGACTGCCTTCGTTCGAAAATACAGCCCAAGAGGTGGTTTGTATTTTTTGTAACAATTAGGATAGTAACCGTGTTTGTTAGTGCGTCTATCGATGGTTAACAATAATATAAACACATTAATAAAACAGTGCAACAAGAAACTGACGAGTAAAGCTGTAGAACTTGAAATATTTGTTTGCACACGTTGTCCAATATTTGCAGTAAAACTATTTAAAAACTTCCCTGCGTCATCAGTTGTCACATTAGTTGAGAATACTAAGGCGTAGAGCTCGGACACAGGTGATCTAGGTTCGTAACTAGGTCGGGCTTGTAAATTTTTTTGTATCGGCACAAACTGTTTAATGTACGTGTAGCTAAACAAATCTTTAGTTGCATCAACCAAATCTTACCGTTTGGGGCAACCAAATGAGAACAACAAAATAGTTTGGTTTCAGCAACAAAAAATTTCACTGGCCCTATACAAACAAATAATTTGGTTGCATCAAACAAATCTTGTTTGATTCAACAAAACCTTTTTCTCAGTGTTGAACTCTTGCTGTTGGACTGTCTTCTGCTAGAATCTTCAGATCTTGCTTCGTCGGGGTTAGTCGTCTTTATAGAATGCGGAAAATGTAATCCGTTCATGGTTTATTCCAACTTTTTGTGAAACCCTGCTGACTTTCAGCCTGTCATTCCACCTCGTGCAAAGAAAGCTCAACTACGTGTAGACAATCTCACCAAACGGACAACGCACCTCATTCGTGGGCACTCATTTTAATAATACTTTCACGATAATTATTTATCACTAAGTATTACCAATAAACCTATTTTCTCCCAGTTTTTATTCGTGTTATTTGTAAACGAAATTTTTTAATTTGCACATAAAATATACGCGGAAGTGTAATTTAACCAAAAGTATACATTTACTGCATGTTAGTAGAAGTATGCGACGCTTGTGATGCATTGCATAACTTACGAAACATCCAAACGCGTCGCACATGCGGCGTAATTTTTCAAAAGTTTAATTCAAAAACTGTTAACATACTGCTCATAAGCCACATAGAATGACGATTGTCTTCTGGGATTGAACATATGTGACAAATCGTGAGGGGGTTGGAGATCGTTAGCCCGTCATTTGCCAGTATTCCACAATAATCCCATCGGCGTTCCTCGGTGACAATTTTCCTCCCAGCAAATTGTCTGTGAACAATATGTGTTGTCTTGCGTGCTCATTCATTAGCCGATACCATCAAGAAACAAATACTTAGTCATCGTGGGTTATGAAATTAACTAGCACGTTTTGTATCGTAAATTATCTCTGTTCGTATTAGATAAAGGTTTTTTTTTTTTTTCTGTGTTGAAGAAGGTGTGGTGATCGATTGTTGATTTGCAGAATGGTAAGTTAACATTTTCAATTTATTTATTTCTGTCGCTGTGTTTGTGCAACTCGCATTCCGACCACGATGGTTGTTGACTTAACAGCAAGCTATGCACCAGGTCTGAGGGTTTATTAGTTGAATTGAGGGATCTGGACGGCTCTCAACAACGCGGTCGTGAGATCCGATGCAGCGCCGGAATGCAAGAGCGGTGGAAACGCGAGACCCCCGAGAAAACCCGGCGACCAGCTGCTTTGCGTCCGGCACGATTACCACTTGCGAATATCCGGGAGTGTCTCGGCCGAGGATGGAACCCAGTTCGCCTTGGTGGAAGTGAAATTATTGAAAAATGTTTTTCCGAACATCGGATGTAGTCTGTTCGCAGTAGTATGTTCACACATTATGAATCAAACACATGAGAAATCATCCCATGTAAGACGTTGTTTGGTTGTTTTGTAGATATACCGTGTATCACATACATTTTTTTTAAGTGTCTTCTTTTTTGTTAAATTGAACTTTTATTTGTATTTTGTCTATAAATTATAGTATTTCATAAGTAATTTATTTTAATAAAAACACGGAGAAAGCAGGTGTGTTGGTAATGCCGAGTATAGGCTGTTCATGGTAAACTGAGCACTTTAGAAAGCCCTGTTAAAGACATACTTCTCGGATTACATTGTAGCCTTTCGCCGTGTGTAGATTTAACATTGCCGTGGGCCTGATCGCTTTATTCGGGCGTTGGTCATTTCAAACGGTGAATTTATTGAGAAATAAAAATGTTTTACAAATTTGCTAATTGTTACTCTTTAAAAGCATTAACGGGAACAGAAAGAGATTCAAATCATTACAACATCAACTAATGTTTACCTAACACTTCTTATTCGACGTTAAGACATGGAAGTACTTTCCCTCTGTCATTACCAACTTAACTGGGCATATGTCAGACAACGTGTCCCTTAAAATATATGCAGGTATGAGCAGTGATATTTTTCAATGGTTGATTTCAAAAGTGCTCACTTTACCGTGAACGGCCTTTAAGAAACAAACAGATCTCATGAAAAATATTGAACTGAGTGCTCACAAATGCAGTGCGTTGTCTGTTTGGGGTAATTTCCTAGACTCGATTAAGTTTTGTTTGCATGAGGTGGAGGAATAGCGTGCAAGTAGGACTTCAGCAGGACTTCAGGAAAGTTGGGAGTGACCTAGAACGTCCTACTACAAATAGAAGCCGTGTACTGTGTGTGTGGCCCGGGGAACACACACACACATCGCGCTGCAACTCGATGTAGCTGCGTGCCTCTCGCGTTGTCGAATTGCTTATGCCCGGTTGCACCATCGTGGTTCGAAACTCGATCCGAGATCGGACCTAACATCGACACAAAAATCTGTTGCACCATTCGAGTTCAGAGCTAGACTGGAGATCGAGATGAAGTTCAATTCGAACCGCCGAAATTGGCGATTCGAAATCTCGATCCGAGATCAGCTGTCATCGTCGACGAACGTAGTTTGAAAATACGCCAACAGATAGAACTACGTTCGATTGTTTTCTTAGGAAATTAAAACAACAATAATTCACTTAAAACAGATAAAACATCGCACATATAGTTCTATCGGTAGTGAAAAATACGCCTACTTCCATGACATCATATATTACGAACCAATAGCAAAATTTGCCTCATACTTAATCTCGATCCCTCACTTTGGAACCAAGATCGAAGAATTGGAGATCCAGAATCATGAGATTTGGTTGGTGCAACACTTTTACATTGGAACCAAGATCAAACTGAATCCTGGTTCGGAACTGGGATCATTCGATCCCGGATCGGGGAAGATGTTGGTACAACCGGGCATTAATGAGGCGTTGTCGGCCTCGCGTGCGCCGCGAGCCTTCGCCGGACCGTGCCGGAACAAATTGTGGTTCTGACAGCCGGCTAACTGCGCGACCATTGGTGAAATGTTCCCTCCGCCCGAAACTATTCATTTCGAAGGTCCTCCTGGGGTCGTGCATGCAGACGGAAGTGAGGTGACTATTCCCACGATGGCGTGCATGGTGTGTGACGTAACCAACCTTGTTGCCGCGGTGGCTCAGCGGTTAGACATTTTTTAAAATATATATTTCTTTAACCCTACTTAGCAGTACAGCCATCCAGGGTGTTCGATTCTATCATGACTAGTACAATTTAACAAACAGTATATTAGTTATATAGATTCAGATTTTTTTTGTGGGAGGGCGGCTGTTCGTCTGGGCGCCCGTAATTTGAGCTACAAATTCTATTTCTATTCTATTTTGTTATTTTTATTTTTTCCCCTCGCCCACCGTTCTGCTCCAACAAGCATCGTCCAGGACATCGAAGTACCCCTTCTGGACACCCAGGCCTTCGTTTCCCGGCGGACGAGGGAATGGAGCTCCGCTCCTACTGGCCTCCCCTCCCCCTCACTTTACACACACGTACACAGACATTAACCAACATATTATCACAAATTACATCTTTCCCTCATTAAGATTTTCTTCTCCGCAGTTCCTTCCGTTCTTCTTTCATTTGTTTAAGATCTTGTCTTTCTTCTTCTCTTTCTTGCTGCTTCTCTTCTTATTTTTCTCTGTTCTGTTGTCCTTCTACTTTCCTTCTCTGTTCTCCTCCCCATTTTCTTCCCTCTTCCTCTTTCTCTTCTTTTTCTTCTCTTCCTCCTTCGTGTTCTTGTATTTTTCTCCATATTTCCTTCAATTTTTTTTTGCATTCATTTCAGATCTTGTGTTCCTTTTTATAACTTTTTCGTGTTTGGAGCTTTTCAATTTTTCTTTCCCACTGTTATTCTGCAAAACGCCAATATTGACTAAAAGTTCTGTTTCTTGTGTAAAAGAGAGAGTTATGTATAATTTCTATTTAATTTAAACGATAAAACGCCAGACAAACACAAACACTGAGTGATAAGCCTACTCGCCTCCCACCTCGGCGAACCGGGTTCGATTACCGGCGGAGTCGCCCCCGGATTTTTGCACGTGGGAATCATGCCGGACGATGCCGCTGGTCGACGGGTTTTCTCGGGGATCTCCCCCCCAGCCCTTGCATTTCCGACGCTTCTCCGTACCCACCTCGCATCGCCCTCATCGGCTCTCAAGACCTCGGTGTTAAGAGCAGTCCAAATCTCTTCACTCACTCACTCACTCAATCAATCACTCACTTGCCGCGAGTAGAGTGAAAACTGTTATAGGCTGTTCACGGTAAAATGAGCACTTTTGAAAACCCTGCTTAAGATCTATTTGCATGCATGTTTTGTGTTCTTTCGCCTTACGTAGAATTATCATTGCCAAGGGCCTCATCACTTTATTTATGCGTCGATTAAGTGAAACTGTAAAATTATTAGGAAAGTAAATATTTTACAAATGTGGTATTTTTTACACTTCGATGCATAAAAAACAGAAAGCGAAATACATAATTTAAGTTGTCACAAATGGTTACGTACCACTTTTTATTCGACGTTAAGATATGGAACTACTTTTCACCCATCGTTACCAACTTAACTAGGTGCATGTCACTCAGTGCACCCGTAAAAATATATGCATGCTGGGACAGTGACTTTTTTCTACGGCTGATTTCCAAAGTGCTCACTTTATCGTGAACAGACTTTAGCGACAAAGTGAGTACTTTGGAAACCAACTTCTGAAAAAGTCACTAGCTATACCTCCATAAAGTTTAACGGACACACTTGAGTGGCATGTGACCAGTAATGTTGATATCGACAGAAGGAAGTATGCCATGTTTTGTGGTTTCTAGCTTCATACCCTTGTTCAATCGTTGGTTATACTTGACGATCCAAATGTATTGGCGAGATCGCCACGTTGAGTGGCCATATTAGGGACGCGGGGTGTGATGGCGCACGCCTATGCCTATGGACTGGCGGTTGCTCTAGCCACGCCACACCGCGGCCCCACGTTGTTGCGGCGAGATGCAAGATGGCGTGCGCGGCTGACTTCCGGGTCCTTGCCAGCCGTCCGTCGCCGGCCTACATCACGCAAGGCCGCCGTGCCCCGCGCGCACACCGCCACAAACAAGTTTTGATACTGTCGCTGCCGCTACCACTCCCCTCAAGATCCTCTCTTCGTACATCGCCAAGGAACTAATTAAGTTTGTTCACGATAAAGTGGACACTTTTGAAATGAACCTTAGAAAATAGTTGCTGTCCCTGTCTGCATATATTTTAACGTGTGCACTGAGTGGCATGCACTCAGTAAAGTTGGTAACGATGGATGGAAAGTAGTTCTATATCTTAACGTCGAATAAAAAGTGTTATGTAACCATTTGTGATAACTTAAATTATTTATTTCGCTTTTTTTTTAATGCATCGAAGTGTAAAAATTAAAATATTTGTAAAATATTAATTTTTCTAGTAATTTCACAGTTTCACTTGACCGACGCATAAATAAAGTGATGAGGCCCTTGGCAATGATAATTTTACATAAGGCGGAAGAATACACAACGTGCATACAAGTAGATTGTAAGCAGGGCTTTCAAAAGTGCTCATTTTATCGTGAACAGCGTATAAACAGAAATAATAATCCGTCTCGGCATCGACGTCTGTTTACTGATGGCTCCCGCTGACAGCTGTCACTGGAACTACAGTGTTTGGTTGAAATATACGTTCTTTTTTCTACGAACCCACTCAAGGCTCGACTTAACCTATTTTGCAGAAATTATTCGCCTTCGTACCATAATTTCAGTTTCGTAGGTATTACGGGAAATGTTTGATTGTAGAACATTTACAATTTACTAGTTGTTTAATACTATTGATATAATTCAAGTATGTTCCTAACTTTATACAACTAACAGGTAACACGCCTTAGTTGCAAGATGCCTATCATTCCGTTGTTCTCCCTCTTGCGGCAAGTGTTTATTTGTTTTTATAGTTTACGAACTGGAGGTCTTATCATACAGTGTTACCAAAAGAAAGATGCTGTAATCTAATCTAGGAATCAGGCGTAATTTCAAGGTTGTTGAACCAATTTTCGAATTGGAGGGAGAGTATGCAAGATCTATCAGAGAATGTCCTGGTGCTCCAGCATACAACCCTCGCCAGCATTTTGTTTGGTTTACAATTATCGTTATACTTACACATACACACATACACATGCACACATTGCTTCCTATTCACATTCATTCCTGAGGCCTTCCTAAAGTACTACTCCCAGGATATTCCTCCGCCTCGTGCAAGCGAAGCTTAGAAACCTACATCAGAGGGCCAATGCACCGCATTCTAGCGCACCAAGTCTAATAGCATTTCGCTTAAGAACTATTTCCTATTAAGCATGATCAACACATCTACTTTCTCTGTTTTATTCATATTATTTATAATTGAAATTATGTAATTTGTAAATAAAATACAAATAACATTTTTGTTTGATAAAAAATGAGGTTAAGTTTATGTTAACAAAATCATAGCACGCCTGTGATGCAGGGCGTATTTAGGAAGCAACCGAACACGTCAGACATGAGGTGTTTTTTTCGAAGGTTTAATTCAAAAGGTGTAGAGAAACCGCAAATACACTACATTTGATATTATTATTGATCTACATTTCTGGCAGCTATACGTAAAGTATGAATTGTAGTCCACATTAATTTGTGGTGAAGTTTTTGTGGCGATCCTAGTGTGTCCCGGGTAGGGATGCTCCTTTTTCAGACTCCCATATGTAATTTACACGACTTGTTATAGCCTATTTGATTAACGTACAATACCGCTGGCTGGTTGTCCAGTTTACCTAGCCTCGCGAACTTATTTCCCTGTCATCTTATCCTAAGTACGGAACTCTCTGCAGCACAGCGGGCGGACTCGGGAGTACGTGCACGCACACGCACACGCACACGCGAGGCTAATTCGTGCTCCGGTGTTAATGGCCCGTTTTGCGGCTGTCTTGAGCAATGCGTTGCGTAAGCAAACACAGCCGTGCTTTTTTTTTGTGAGCTATGTCCACGAGCGTCTGTAGGAGAGAGCTCATCGGCGATTACTTAAGTAGCCTACTTGTGACACACACGACCTTCAGGAGGGGACTTTATCTATAGGATGTTCACGGTAAACTGATATATTTTGAAGGCCCTGCTTAATATCTACTGGTATGTACATTGTGTATTCTTCCACCATATGTAAAAATAAACATTGCCGTGGGCCCGATCAATTTATTCATACCTCTGTCATGTGAAACTCTCAAATTATTAGAAAAACAAACATCCATTATATTTGTGTATTCTTACGCTTATATGCATAAATAAAAAAAAAACAAAAAAAGCTTACGTAACTATTTTAGTATACACAGATGTTTTTTTTTAACATTTTAAATGAAATGCAAAGACATGGGACTATTTTCCTTCTGTCGTCACCAACTTCACTGGGCTTATGCTTGTGAGTGTTTCCATTCAAATTTATACAGGTGACTTTTTTTCAAAGGCTGATTTCAGAAGTGGTCAGTTAATATTTAACAACCTATATGTGCTTGTGTGTACGAACAATAGCGTCAAAACTAGGTGTTCAGGGTATACGTTGCCGCCCCTCCCTAAATGTAGTAAAGTCCGCGCCAATCACAATGATAGTAAATGGGTGCCTAAACTGAGTTCTTCACCGAAATGCCTTGACATGTATAATCTCTAATGAATTGTTACAATGCATTTCAGTTTCATAAACATATGCAGTTTCACCTCTGTGTTATAGACTTTTCCCTATCTTGTATGAGGCATGTCATTTAGGTTTTGATTGCACCAAAATGAAATTGATAAGGGAAGCAAACATTTCTTAAAACGGGTGCGTGAAGGTGTGCCGCTTCTAATAGAAGGTGGTGTTTCCTACATTACATATAGTTTATTTATTTCCGTCCTACTTTAACACTTATTGTGCCAAGTGGTAGTAATGCGGTAATTATGCCTGTTCTTGAGACTTTCACTACTGCTTTCTGTGAATGGCTCTGTTTAATGAAACAGTAAGTACCTCTGTACTGTAAAAGTACAGGAAATTTTCTGTAACAAAGCACTGGGTTGTACTGACTGTCAAATCAGCCATAGGAATAACATAAGTAGAGTAGTTTTGGCATGTAATATTCCATTTGTGTTTACTTTTTTTCCTGCGGCACCTTTTTCGCAAAGGGGCTGCCATTTTGTGTTATTTTCATGATGGGTCAGGTTTTTTTTCGGAGATTTATTTATTATTTATTATTCACGGCCAAATTCAGGCCAAGGTTGGTTTACAATTCTTACGATTTTTTTTACAAACAAAATCAAGGTAATTTTACAAAAATCATATTTTATATGTGGTACAGATAAAGTAGAATATACTAATCATGCTGACAATATTAATTTAGTTTTTATTTTACAGGATTGTATTACGCAACAAAACCCTTCTTGAACTGGTTGTGAAGCAGAAAGGATTTATATTTCTCCCTAGAGTAACATGAAATATTTTTATAATTATTATACGTCATGGCACAATTAATTTGGCCTACATTATTCATTTATCAAGCATATCGGCTCGAATGTGAAACTAGGACATCAGGCACCGTCCCAATATGTGGTGGTTTATCGTTTCCTTCCGCGAAATTGAAAAATACTTAGCATTGTCTTTACATGAAATGACTGAACAAGTGTGTTGAATCACTGTGCAGTTATTTTTTGCTTCGCCGAACAATCATTTTCAAGTTCGGCACCGAAATAAAACATCGGGGGGGGGGGGGGGGGGATAAATATGTCGGAGCAACGAATGATTCTGAAAGGAACAAATGAAATTGTGATTATCGTTATTGCTTTTTTATAGAAATTTCCAAAAATTATTTTAGTTAGTATAGACTGTTCACGTTTAAGCGAGAATTTTTTTGAATCAAACATTTGAAAAATCGCCTCACGTATGACATGTTTAGCTATTTCCTAAGAATGTAATTTATCACAAGCGTTTTATACCTCTCTTCAAATGAAATTATCCTGTTTTTCTTTAAATTAAAGTCGAACTACATTTTATTTATTAATTGTAATATTTCATTTATAGTAAATATGAATTAAAATCGGTGAGGAAACATGTATGTGGGTTGCGCCTGGTAATAAATAGTTACCATGCAAAATATTATTGTTGGCTGTTCACGGTAAAATGAGCACTTTTGAAAGCCCTGCTTAAGATCTACTTGTATTAATATTGTGTATTCTTCCGCCTTATGTAAAATTAACATTGCCATGGGCCTCACTACTTTATCAATGCGTCGGTAGAGTGAAACTGTGAAATAATCACGAAAGAAAATATTTTAAAGATCTGCTGATTTTTACACTTCGATGCATTAAAAAAAAAAAAAAACAGAAAGTGGAGGAAATAATTAATGTCACCACAAGTGGTTACTTATCACTTTTTATTCGACGTTGAGATATGGAACTACTTTCCTTCCATCGTTACCGATTTTACTGGGCGCATGTCCCTCTGTGCACCCGTTAAAACATATACAGGTAGGAGCAGTGACTTTTTTCGAAGGTAGATTTCAAAAGTGCTCACTTTATCGTGAACAGCCTTTACAAATAAGCGCGCACGTCGATGCGTTGTCCTATGGCGTGATTTTCTATAACTACGCCCGGCGCAGTACTATGCTGGAAGTAGATCTTTAGCAGGGTTCCGGAAAAGTTGGAAGCAGGTGTGAATGGCGTGTAGAGGAAGAGGCCAACGCACGTGGCGGCCAAGTCTTCAAGTAGGCGGACGCGAGCAGAACAAGAACTCCCAGCTGCGGCTGACCTTTCACAAGTAAACCATTGGCATCTCGGCGAGGCAGGAGCTGATGTCAGTCCACTAGCGCTCCACAGTTGAAGGACACAGCAGTAAACGTAGAACATAGGTCGTGTGAACTAGAACTGAGCACTCAGCTGTTGAGTTGAGTTGGACGGCACTTAAGGTTGAAGAAAAGCACTGCACCCGACTATACAACGACAAGTACCCATAAAAAAACATCTACAGACACCATACAAATTGTTATAAAAGTGCGATTTATGCTGTATATGAAAGAAAAATGTATATATTTTGCAACGTTATAAAAAAAAAAAAAAAAAAAAGAAGGATCAAAATAGTTGGCATTAAAAAAAAACTAAGTGTATTTCCGTTTTGGATGTTTCGGAAAACAGAATTTACAAGAAAATCTTCGAAATGGAATTTCGTCATAATATTTACTGTGGTCATATGTAATTAAATCATAGTAATAATGTATGATACCGATTTTATAATTAACTTTATTTACGCCAGTTTCAGCCATAAATGTTTGTGACGAATGGACGCACATAAAATCAATTATAAAAATTATTTCCTACATTTTTATTGCAATTTTCTTACGTGCAATAATCATAGTAAACGTTATGACGATATTCCATTGAGAAGATTTTCTTGCAAATTCTGCTTTCTGAAGCTTCCAGACTGGAAATATGCTTAAACAAATACAGACTATTTTAATTGATTATTTTTTACATTTAAAAAGTATATTTTAATTAAATATTTTATAATGTGGCAAAATATATACATTCTTCTTTCATATTAAGCATTAATCGGTTTTTCTGACAATTTTTATGGTTTCTGTACACATTTTTTTATTGAGTTCTTCACGTTGTGTAGTCAGGTGCAGTACTCCAGAGGCAGTTGCTTTATTTCAACCTTAACAGCGAGGCCTTGAGAGCCGATGAGGGTGAAATGAGGCGAAAGTGGCGGAGCGGGGTAAACGGGAAATCCCAGAGAAAACCCACCGACCAGTGGCATCGTCCGGCACTATTCCCACTTGCGTAAATCCGGGAGTGACCCGGTTCGCCTTGGTGGGAGGCGAGCACTCTAACCGCTGAGCCACCGCCCCCCCCCCCCCCCCCCCCCACGTGCTTTCGGACCTGTTCATTCACAGCTGCGCGTAACGGGTCGTATTCACGAACGATCTTGACGTAGTGAATAATGCAGGGGCATGTAAGCAAGCCAATCGGAGGAAAGTAGGAAATTCTCAACGAAGTTGTTTATTTAAATAGCAGGAACATAGTTATGACGAAGAAACGAATACATTTCGCGAGATAAAAATTTCGTTGAAAAAAGGGGTGACATGTGTACTAGCACCAATTTTTTTTAAGGATTATAAAATCAGTGATTTTGAATAAAACGTAAATGTAAATTGTTTTAAATTACTGGCAATTTTAAACACAATATAACTCTAAATCTGACACTGTAATCCATTTCGCGTGCGTGGAGTCCGCCAAAATATGAAAACATTATTAACCAACACTGGCAACTAACTTCAGACTACCGCGAAATTTCATTGGCTAAAAATAATACCTAAGTATTCGGTTCTGAATCATTTTCGCAGGAAGGTTTCTGGTCGTGTGCAAAGTCCTACAGTTACGTCGTGTGTTCTGTGATTGTGGACCCATGCACCACTACGCTGCGAACAGCGATAGCGAGTATGTTCATGACGGCATGTGCGCATGTCGGCATGTGCGCATGTCAGAATTCGCCTCCCGCCAAACTTTCGTTTTGCCACAATCGACAGGTTTTCCCGATAACCGTAATGCTGACTAATTGTCGATTCGTCGCGAATAAGTTGAGGAAAATGGGGTGTAGCTGTGTTGGGGACTCGGCCGTTTGTTTCGCGTGAATACGTCTACGGTGACGCGCTCGGACGCCTTGATGTTTATTTTACGTTCCTGGCACCGCTTCACTCGATCATATGGGGTTTTATGAGTATCACTGGATTAATTTTGAGATGCTCTTTCTAACTGTATACGATTTTTGTATTTCGACTTGACTTTTTGACGAGTATAGGCCGAAATTGTGTTAAGTTTTCTTAATATTTTACATTAAACGCATACCATTTCACCATAACCACGCTATACAAATGTCTTTATACACGCAATCGATTTATCTTGACGCGATTGTAACTTAAACGAGCGTCGTAGCTTCTCCTAGCCGAAAGTTATACTACACGGAAGTTATGAGACGCGGCGACTCAAAATGCGCCCCCCCCCCCCCCACCCGCGATGTTTTACAGTTCTCACTCAACGTAACATATTCTTCGATCCTTTGGTAATCGAGTGGTGTAATTTAATTTTAAATGTAGACAATAGATTCGGAGCTGCAATACCAAATTGTATTCTCGATGTTGTTATCATCGGATTTTCTGGATTATCTCCCACTACGGTTTCAAATGTGAAGACGTATTCACGTGAAAACGTCACGTCGTGGTAGAACCAAAGTACTGGAAGACCAGTTAAACACATGTGCTAACCCCCTCCCCCTCCTTTGTTTTCTGCGTGAAGTCACGTAGCAGACAACTCAATCCTTACAGATATTAGCATTCCGCTTGCTTGTCATCGTCTGCGTAAGAATTCACCATCAAAAGTCACGCCATAGGAAAGTGCGTCATGGCTATGAGGTCACACTGTCGCTACGTTGTAAGAGCACCGATGCACCGTAGAATGTCTCCTTGAGCTAAGGGCACGAACAATCCCCTTCACGCATTTGCTGGGACGCTGTTGTAGGTACACAAACAAAAGCCACATAAAAAGCGTTTGATTGATTGTTCATTTTTTCCTAATATGCGTTGAAAATTTTCGAAGTGAAGACGGCACAGTGAAACGTGAAGGGATCAAGTTCGTTTTGTTTGTTGGTGTTGTAGCAGCCATTTGATTTTTTTTCCATGCGTGGTAAAATTAGCACGTTTGAAAGCCCTGTTTAAGATCTACATGTATGCACGTTGTGTATTTTTCCATCTTATGTACAATTAATATTGTCATGGGCCTCATCACCTGATTCATGCGTCGGTGAGGTGAAACTGTAAAGTTATGAATAAAATAAGTTTTTTTCTTCTTCTTTTTTCCCCCAATTTGGCAATTTTCATATTTCAATGCAATAAAAAAAACACAGAAAGCGAAAGGAATAATTGAAGTTACCACAAATGGTTACCTAACACTTTTTATTCGACGTTAACGTATGGAGCTACTTTCCATCCTTGCGTTGCCAACTTTACCGGGCGCATGTCACTCAGCGCGCCTTAAAATAGTTAAAGTATATGACGTTAGGAGCAAGTGACGTTTCCCTAAGGCTGATTTAAAAAGTGCTCACTTAATCGTGAACAGCCTTTACATAGATATTGTACAAGTCATACAATTCTGCTTCAGTGTCCTTGTAGTGTTTTGTGACCCGTCACGGTTTGATTCAATAAGCGTGAAGTTACCATGAATAGGCGATACCAGCAGCTGTCTGTTTACCTTCGTTGAATATCATTGCTACCTTTGCATCCATGTTTATATCTCTCCCTTCTCAGTGTTCTTTCTGTTTTTAACTGTTTATTTACATAACCGAATTTGTTTGTCGAGTGGTAATGTCTGATGGTCGAAACGTCTTAATATCATTGTTTTGATTTCATTGAGTAGAAATATTTTGAATTCTGCAATGTTGTTTGGCCAGTGGTTTTCTATCAGATATTCAGCTTTCCTGGGCTGCCCTGCTCTACTGCGTGTAACCAGAGATTTCTATCAATCTTTTTTGATTGTCGTATCATAATTTCAAACACATGAAAAATGAAGATTATAGATGTCATTATGATTTCTTTAACGTAAACTTTCTGCTTACCTAAAAACTAAGTCACAGTGTACAAAAGTACAAGAATAGATGGCATCGTGTTCCTTGTTGTAATTTCTCACATAAATAGCACATTTTAAGAAAAGGCAAAATGCCCTACTTCTCTTCTATGACTTTAGAATTTTCAGGCTATTTTTCGACAGCCGATAAACTTTTTTTCTAGTCCACGTAATTATCGTGAATATCAGTGTAAGTGTGCGAAATTGAGCGAAAGGATAGAAAACAATTATCCTATGTGAATTATGTATGCTTCTACGTGTATCATGTATTTTAATGAATTGTATTTATTCGGTAGCAGGCGTACAACCAGTAACATATTCTTGGAGGAAGTGTTGGCGATGGCGGGTTATGAATTGTAGGGCAGAGGGTCACTTCGTAGAGCTCATTACGGCACTATTTTACACATTCAGCGTGTTCCTGCCTGATAACCTCTTACTTCGGCCTGCGAGTTCGACCTAACGGGTCGGTAATTAGAAAAGTCACTGGTATCAGTCTGCAATGATGCTGGAAAAACACGCTGACCCCCCCCCCCTCAACCCCCCACCGTCATCCCCTTCCACCTTCCACTGCGAGTGCTACTATTAGGGATCAATAACACGTCCGTATGACGCTCCGGTCTGGCGTGTAATTCCTGCTTGCGTGAAGCTGCTCCAGTCATATGAACTTCCAGCAGTTCTCCCGTCAACCTGACGCCTCCGGTGACCGGAAGAGGTAGCGCAGTGGTTCACTTTGGACTCGCATTAAAGCACTTTTCACAATACTGCGATGCGTTGCGATGCGATGTGTTTGACGCCTATGATCGCCGACCGATTCCTTTTGTGGTCTCACAATAATGCGACAGTTTGTCGGCGATGGGTGCTAGGCTGCCAACCGTTCTCACGAAAGAAATGCAAGTTTCTGGCCAGAATGTTGAACAAAATACATACGAAAAATTGGTCTGTTGGAACGAAAACAGAAAAATAAAGGTTTTTTTTTTTAATAAGTCAATATTACGAAATAATACACAGAAAGTTTGCTTTGCGCCAGATGAGTATTTGTTTACCAAACACAGCACTACTTTGTTTAGGTGTCAATGCTCAAAGTAAACAACAATTCTTCTTCTTCTTCTCATCTGTCGCCGTCCGCCGCCGGCATGGTCGTAGAACCCCCCCCCCCCCCCCCGAGGGGGGGGGGGTTGTTGTCGACAGTTATCCCGAAATAGACTCAGAGATTCGCTAAAACTTTAGGTGTCATTATTTATAAAACTGTACAAGTTCTCATTCCCTGAGCAGGTTGCTACAGAACTTCGATCTTTAACCCCTGAGGTTAGTGCAATGCATTAAAAGTGGATTCATTTTTTTTCCCCCGTGTTAAATCCATTACTGGAATTTCCGCTACCTACAAAAGTTTTCTGTTTCTATTATTGCAGGTGGGCAACTCTTCAGTGAAGTTGAACAACTTGTTAAACTTCCTACGACGAGCCCTGCTTCATCTTGTGAAACCGAGAGAAGTTTCAGTACAAGAAGACTGAAAACTTACCTAAGAAATACTATGACACAAAGCGACTAAACTCCTTAATGTTGTGTCATGTTCATAAAGAGGAGCTGGACAGAATGAACTTACAATCATTGTGCACTGAGTTCATAAAGAGATGTGATGTCAGAAAAAAACACGTTTGGTAAAATAGCTACTTAAAATTTCCTTTTCAAAAATGTATATTAACCTCTCTATCAATAACTTATTTTTCATACGTTAAGCTTAATATTGTATATTTTTATAATTTTATTGATCAAATTAAAAAAAAACGACAAAAAATCATAGCATTAAGAGTTATTAAAATACAGTTCAAGAAATCGTTTTTGAGTTCAAGTGATTTTATAGTTCAACTATTATATTTTAATTTGACTTAAACTTTTATAAATAAATTGCTGACATACGACTCAAAATAACTGCGTGGTTTCATCGTTTTATCAAATGCCACTAGTAAGTGAGTGAAAATTATTACTTACTTTCAAAAACAAGACTACACGTGCAATAATATTACCAGTAGTCTAGTATGGAAGCAAAAATATTACCAGTAGTCTAGTATGGAAGCAATAATATTACCAGTAGTCTAGTATGGAAGCAATAATATTACCAGTAGTCTAGTATGGAAGCAATAATATTACCAGTAGTCTAGTATGGAAGCAATAATATTACCAGTAGTCTAGTATGGAAGCAATAATATTACCAGTAGTATAGTATGGAAGCAATAATATTACCAGTAGTCTAGTATGGAAGCAATAATATTACCAGTAGTCTAGTATGGAAGCAATAATATTCCCAGTAGTCTAGTATGGAAGCAATAAAAGTACGTTATGAGCTGTAATAAATTTAAAAAAAAAATTAATTTTAAACGTACCTTTCTTCTCTTGCCACCGAGTGAGGAAATAGAAGACACGTGAGTCTCGTAGCTTTAAAATAAGTCACTGAAATATGGACCCACACTGGGAAAATATGCTTTCTATGTGCCCATGGCCGCCGGCAACGTAGATGCACGAACTTCATGCAGCACGGACGACAACAGGCTGCTTAATTCTGATTGGCTACAGCTCATCGTATCGCAGTATTGTGAAAACCGCGTAAGGAGGACATAGAGAAATAGGGAAATTACCAGTTAAGTCTTGTAGCGGAGCTAAACATTTTTAGTTCTGCAGCTTGATGTGTGGTATTATTACCACATAGTGTAAAGATTGCAGCTTAGGAGGTTTACCAGAAATATTTTTACAGTGTAATTAGGCGGCAATTACAAAAAATTGGGGGCGGTTAAAACTATTATTTAGAACTCTTCTCAACTTGGATAGGAAATCGATGGATTCTCGGGTTGTCAGCATTTCCTCGCGATAGTTTGTGAAGTAACGTAAAGAGGACGCTGTCCCTAGGCGCCGCGAAATGTACTAACTCAGACCGCAAGGAAGTTGACTTGGAGGGTTATCCGCTTGCCTTGTCCCCAAATTGGGACAATTTCCGTACGCGCCGCCTGTAAGCGCGCAGTTAAAAGAGTCCGTTCGCGGCCTCTTCGCACGTTTCAATTAAACATTTTTGAAAAATTACCCATGTAAGAAGTGCTTGGTTCCTTCCTAAACATGTCATGTAAAGGCTGTTCACAATAAAGTGAGCACTTTTCAAATCAACCTTTGAGAAAAGACACTGCCCCTGCCAGCATTTATTTTAACCCGCGCCCTGAATGACATGCGCCCAGTAAGGTTGGATACAAATAGTTAGGTAAATATTTCTGATAACTTAAATTATCTCTTTCCTTTTCTGATTTTTTTTCTAAACATGGAAGTGTAAAAACGAGCAGACTTGTTAAGTATTTACTTTTTTAATAATTGCGCCGTTTCACTTGATCAACTCACGAAAAAAGTGATGAGGCCCATGGCAATGTTAATCTTACTTAAAGTGGAAGAATTCACAACGTACATTCAAGTAGTTCTTAAGCAGGGCTTTCAGAAGTGTTCATTTGACCGTGAATAGCCTATAGGAAGAAGTAGAATATACGGAGCTGCGTGGACCACGGATGTTGTGTAGAAGTGGCGTGGCGGCCTTGTCTGCTCCAGGCGACTTTGGTTGGTTCCGGCGCTGCCCAGGCGCGCCTTGGCGGCGAGGCGACGCCGTCGTAGCGGCCGGCCTTTCCAAACTGGTCGTTACCTCGAGAGACTCTGCGAGCTCCTTGTAACTTCTGTAAACAACAATACCAGACCGCCCTGCCGAACTCACGCCTGCCGCGAACCAATCACGAGACAGTCCCGCAGATTACCACTCGCCGTCTTCGATTTATGGCGTATTTCCCCGTACTCTGGAAATACAGTTTTGTATAGGCTGTTCACGGTAAAGATCCTCCCAACAGGCTTTAGCCACTAACAAATATGTCTTATTGCAGCATCAGGCATTAAATGTCCAGGGTGGTGAAATGTATACACTGCGTTTATTCGGCACATTGCAATGTTTATACTAAAAATCAGCAGGAAGATGTAAATAGGATGAAAGGAAAAATTAAGAAGGGCCTTAAATAAGTGCTCACTTTACTGTGAACAGCCTATGTCATGTTTAGAGATAATGGAAAATTGCGAAGATTTTTTGAGCCAACATATCTTCTATGACACATTAAGTAGTTTATTATCTCATGGTTGGATGGACAAGGTTTTGACTCGGCTAAGTTGTTTGCAGACCAGTCATGAACGTTCTGCCGTATAGTATCAGGATCTTCATTGGTCCAGTGAAAAGTGGTAGTGTCTTCATACATGCATGACAGCCAATAAGGAAAGAAAACTGTCGGACATGTGTACACTATGTTGAATCCTAGCAAACAGTCACTTTTCCCGCGATAAACCATCATCTGTAATCATGTTTTTCGAACGACAGATCACATAGCATTGCCTAGTGCATTGTCTGCGGTCAGTATTTCTTGATGAAGTCTGTTCACTATAAAGTGAGCACTTTCGAAATCAACCTTAGAAAATAGTTACTGCTCCAGCTGCATATATTTTAACGTGCGACCTAAGAGACATGCGCCCAGTTAAGTTGGTAACGATGGATGGGAAAATATTTCCGTATATTAACGTCGAATAAAAAGTGTTAGGTAACCATTTATGCTCACTTAAATTATTCATTTCGCTTCCTGTTAGTTTTCTAATGCATCGAAGTGTGAAAATGAGCGTATTTGTAGAATATTTACTTTTCTAAGAATTTCACAGTTTCAGTTGACCGACGCATGAATAAAGTGATGAACATGACAAATGTGCAACACAAGTAAATCTTAAACAATGCTTTCAAAAGTGCTCATTTTATCGTGAACAGCCTATAAGTGTGGATTCGTCGTTTTTGTAATCTTTCGCAAGAATGAACCTCGCGTTTCACCTCGACAGTTACCAGCTAAAAATTGATAAATGTAGCGATGTTGTGGCTGTTAGATAAAGTTTGGGAAGCTGTTGTTTAGGATATGTCGTGCGGGAATTTCCAATACACGTTCTGAAACAGAAGCTTTGGTGAAAAATCGATAAATCCTAGATGACTGGTGGGAATCCGCCTTTATACTGTTATGCAAAAATTCTTCGTTTTCGTGGCATAATTTTAGTTTCACGGGTATTATTTGATTTTTTATTATAGGGAATTTACAATTTACTAGTTATTTAATACGTTAGTTTCTTATAGTCTGTCTGTGTGTGTGTGCGCGCTCGCGCGGGCGTTATTTCTTACTTGCGAAAACGCAGGAAATTATTTATAAAATATAGATTTTTCTGTACTTTTTAAAACATGCATATCACGCATTTGAAAATTACGCACAAAAATATTAAGCAACTCGTAAAGTATGAATTTTCTGTAATAGTAAATTATCAGTAATTAATAAGAATCAGAGTCGTTTTTGGCTGGGAAATGTGAAATGTAGTTCAATGCAGGTTCCAATAACAGTTTCGCATCTTTCCGACGATTGTATAATGAGATGCAGCAGTGCGGGAAAAGCCGGTTTTTGTTATGTCGGAAGGCTCGGAATAGCATTTATATTGTGCATGATGTACTCAAGAGTATTATTTGTACTCTCGTCTGAATTGTTTTTTTATTTGTAAATTGTATAATGGGGACACTTTTAGCTGTTTCATGAAATGAAAGGAGTTGCAAAAACACACAACTCGACGCAATTTAAGCAGCAGGTAGAGGCGGCGCCCTTATTTAAGGGTGCGCAAGTGTCAAAAATGATTTTCGATATTTTTCATGTAGTTTATAGTTCTGTTTTATTATATCAAATAGTGCATTGATAAAAGTATCGAAATTCAGGAAAAATCTATTTACAAAAATGAATGACGGGAAATACAGAAATTTATAATTTTTATCTATTGGCGTACAAATTAAAATTTATTGCGTAGTTATCATATTTGTCTGCAGAAAAAATAATGTGAAGAAATTTCATGGAATATCTTCCAATATGATTTTATTTTAAGTTTTACAATAAAATTGAAATCCGAAATAACCAGAAGTCAAACTCTAATATTGGCGTCCCCCCCCCCCCCCAAAATCTGATAATTCTACCAAAAAAGTATGTGGGAGTTATTTTTAAAATTATTTGGCATTTTTATCGAAAGAACATTGATAAATTATCGTAAAGCCGCGAAATATCTTTAAAATGCAGAAAAAAATGTTTAAGCACTTGATCAGTTTTCAGATGATGAGTTAGCGGCGAAGCGTGCGGAAGTAGGAGGGTACGCCGTTCTCAAGGCCGACCTGCGAAGTGTCGAGATGACCCTAGAGCAACAACAGAAGCTTTCCTCAGGACCGACCCTGTCCGAGAGCAGGAAGCGTCTGAACTACTCGTGTAGTGGAAGAGGCAGTCGCGGGTAAGGCGACACCCACACGACTGATGTCCTTGTATCGCGAGCCCAACAGAGGTCTCGGCCTTCGCGGCGGAGCACTCTGAGAAAACCCGCTGACCGTCAACCACTCCCGGAGATCATCCGAGCGTCAGCACTTCGGACCGTCGTGGGTGTATGGAGCTGTGTAAAGTGAGCGAGTGGGTGGGTGGGTGGGTGAAGAGATTTGGGCGGCTCATAACAGCGAGGTGTTGAGAGCTGATAAGAGTGATTGAGGTGAATATGGAGAAACGCCGGAATGAAAGGGTGTGGGAAACGGAAAACCCCGAGGAAACCCGCTTACCAGCGGCTACTTGATGCGGTTTGCCCCGAAATCAAGGCAATGAATTAAAATATTTCCAGACTGCAAGAATTTTACACTTGCATGTTCATACGGTGATGTAATATTATGGAGCATTATAGAAAGAAAAGACACAAATTAATGTTGATGACCTTTACAAAAATTTCAAAATACCATGGGAACTGTTTTCTACAGCAATCTTAATATAAGTTGGCTAGCCGGACAATGGCTTTGAGTTGGTCGCAGTAGTATATATATGGTGAGTCTGGCGCAATGTACTTTAAATGGGAGCTGTGTGGCTGATGCTGTGGCTGGCGGTCTACGGCTTGACTCCGACGAGCTCGGCAGCCTTCGGCTCGACTCGGGAGCCTTCGTCTCGGGGTTTGTCGAATGTATCTGAAGGTGCTCAGTAATTACGACCACTAACCCCTCAAACATTAATCTTATTTTATTAGCCATATTAGTTTTATAGGCATAGGGTATGCCAAATCTAAAATCTTTTATCATCCATTATTTTTTTAATTAATCCATTCCTTTTTTAAATTCATATCAACGTCATGAACTAAATAAAATAGTACAGTGTGTCAAGCTATATTAACTCTTCAGTTTCATTCCTCAATGTATGGTACACTGGTTATAGTTTCCATATTTCCGTGCTACAGTGCTCTGGTAGCTCGTGTTTTCTGCATTGTCAGTGTGGGCTGATGGGGAAAATGTTTGATGATGATGTCACATTGCTCGCATGCGAGTGGCTGTTGGTCACGTGACAATCGGGTTGATAGGGCGGGCAGATTCGCGCATCGCCTCAGTTTTTCGTCTGATGCGACAGGTGGCAGATCACACTCTTTTTCCTTGACGTTTTCAGCATTCAGTCAGTAAGCTGATTTTTAAAATCTTCAAGTTTTCCATCAAATTATGCAGGATAACATCGGATGTGCTCTTAATTATGCATATATTCCATAACATATGGTGCATAACCCTTTTTGGCTTTGAATTATCAGAACTATTGGTTCTTTCTTTGTTATTTTATCCTGCAGAAATCAAGATGAAGCGTGTATTTAATGGTGTGCCTACGACCAGCGGTTGTACCATCGCTGGCTTATATATCTGCTCAATGTCACGTGACCAACAGCCACTCACATGCGAGCAATGTGACATCATCATCAAACATTTTCCCCATCAGCCCACACTGACAATGCAGAAAACACGAGCTACCAGAGCACTGTAGCACGGAAATATGGAAACTATAACCAGTGTACCATACATTGAGGAATGAAACTGAAGAGTTAATATAGCTTGACACACTGTACTATTTTATTTAGTTCATGACGTTGATATGAATTTAAAAAAGGAATGGATTAATTAAAAAAATAATGGACGAAAAAAGATTTTAGATTTGGCATACCCTATGCCTATATAACCAATATGGCTAACAAAAAAATGATAATGTTTGAGGGGTTAGTGGTCGTAACTACTGAGCACCTTCGGATACATTCGACAAACCCCGAGACGAAGGCTCCCGAGTCGAGCCGAAGGCTGCCGAGCTCGTCGGAGTCAAGCCGTAGACCGCCAGCCACAGCATCAGCCACACAGCTCCCATTTAAAATACATTGCGCCAGACTCACCATATATATACTACTGCGACCAACTCAAAGCTATTGTCCGGCTAGCCAACTTATATTACTTTAGAAAATTGTTCCGATGGTATTTTGAAATTTTTGTGAAGGTTAACAACATTAATTAATTAATTCTTTTCTTTCTTCAATGCTCTATGATATTACATCACCATATGAACATGCAAGTTTAAAATTCCTGTAGTCTGGAAATATTTTAATTCATTGCCTTGATTTCGGGGCAAAACTGCACCAAGTTGCCCGTGTTGTGCAAGGTGTTGTACGCGGTGTTGATTGTCCTCGGAACGCGCCAACAGGCCGATTAATACAAACTGCCACCTTGGAATGAACAGTGTATAGTTAGTTTTAGGAGGTGGGACTCGAACCTACGTCCTCCCAGTTGGCTGGGTTCGCGCCCTTTTCTCCGGCGGCCGGCGATAAATAAATAAGTATTGGGCGCAAAATTGGAAGGTATAGAAGGTAGTATTCATTTAGAAGTCGGTCTGTGGTGATTCAGCATGCGTAATGACAGGTTGTCTGTCTGCTGGCTTGTCGTTGATTCCTGCGTGCTTCGGCTAAGCTCTTTAATTCGGAAAGGAAACGTTTGTGGTTTCTAACTTGACGCACTGATGAAGAACTGATGTCACTTGACTGACGTGCTGGGCTGCCACGGCGTCAGTAACAATTGAAGCAGTAGCAACACAGACATGTATGGGATATTTCTTGTGTAGCATACGATGTCTTTGCCGTCTTTATCTCCGGCGTCTCCGAACAGGTAACCAAACCTGATACTGCAGTACTAAACGCTGTTCATACTAAAGTAAGCATTTCCAAACAAATCTTTGAAAAAACAAATCACTTTGTGTTGACTGCACATTATACTATCGTGCGCATTGGCATGCAGTCCCCTAGTTAAGTTGGCAACGAATCAGGACAAACTGTTCATAGTACTCTTATTGCGAGTGTGTCGTGTTTACATTTATGGTCTTCCGAAGTCTATATTTCTTGGTTTATGCACACTAGAGTATGTATTTGCATCGCAGTACGAAAATAGACCCATTTCTTGCCACGTAACGTGACGTTATGCTGACATAAGACAGTGAACTTAATGTATGATGTGATCTATTTAACCTCTGAATTCAGAATTCCCACAAAAAAAAAGTAGTTCACTTCATCAGAGCTTATTTAAATAATGCGACAAATTCATAGTCAGTGTAACGAAATAGTTTGCTGTAGAAGCCAAATATTATGAACAAACTACTGTATTTGTCAAGTCAATTATTATTTAAACAATGTGTTTTTTTTAAGGTAAAACGAACTGCCCAAATTCCTGATTATTTATTTTACATTGGCGACGCTTGTATTTGAAATTAAATGTGAACTAGAGCATTGCTTTTCTACGATCGCAGCCAATCGCAACGTTCATGATCCATTAGCAGTAAATGTCGTTCAAAGTCCGGCTTTCCACGAAGGACGGGGAATATTTCACGAACTTTCATTTCGGTCAAACGTAGTAGAAAATTATTGCTTTCGTTGCTTATTTATTAATTTTTTTAATAATTACTAATTTTTTATTATACACAATCAGATTAAGTATTATCATCTTGCTTGACTTTTTTTTGCAATAAATTTGCTTTGTGGATTATTTAAAATGGAAGTATCGTTAAATTCTAATAGAAATATACTCTAATCTGTTCATTCTATTAGACGTTTGGAATAAGTAAATCAAAGAAAAATACATTTAAATGTTACGAAATATATGCTTTCTTCTTTCATATGCATCTTAAATCGTACTTTTCTGGCAATCCTGGTCGTGTATGTGGTGAGCTCTGTACAGTGTACATTCGGTTACAGTAACTATAGAGACCACGCTGCTTCTACTTTAAAGCGCCTCCATCCCTAGTTGTATCATTGTAACCAGTTGTGTTTACTCCAACTGGAATATTACCAATGTAAATCTCTTTTTCAAGACAAAACTGAAAGTAGACATTTTGTTACCAATTTAGAAGTTTGATTATTTAAATATAGTGGGGTCGTTTAAAAGTTAGGGAAAATCGTGACAGTAAGTAACACAGCCTTTGTTTACGATATTTATTCCTGTGTATTGCCATAGCGACAATGCTGTGTCTTGCATTAAATTCACGTGGTCATCGCTTCAAATTCTGAGGAAGAAACTTCAACACCACACGCGAAGCTCCTCCTTGCGTCGTTGTCACAGCGTTGCGTTCTGAGGAGCCGCGATGGTTCAGCGGCTAGACTACTTCTCCTCTCTGACCACGGAGAACCGGGCTCGACTCCCAGCGGGGTTTCGCACGCGGGACTCGTGCCGGACGATGCCGCTGGTCGGCGGGTTTCCTCGGGGATCTCCCGTTCCCCCCTCCCCTTCATTCCGGCGCTGCTCCACGCTCACCTCGCTTCGCCCTCATCGGCTCTCAAGACCTCGGTGGTAAGACACGCCCAAATTTCTCCACTCCATTTAAGCGCTCTTAAAAAATATCTGTACTGGGAACACGGTGTCGATTACGTTCATCTGTCAACCGCTGTTCAAGTAGGCTTTGCCAGCTGGAGGTCAACACTAAGTAGACCGTAAGATTGAGTTAGTCCGCCTGTAAGAGGACTGAGTCGCTACGCATGGCTGATTGGTGTGGAGGACAGCTGGTCTCGAACCCACAACTCCCTGTCACCGACCTACAATGGCAGCTGCCCCAATTCTGTAGGCTGTTCACGGTAAAGTGAGCACTTTTGTAAGCCCTCTCATTTGGAATAATAGTCAGTAAATATATTTCATTCTAGTCTTAGACATTAACTTCCGAGTGCAGTGGAATGTACACATACAGTATTGTTACGACAACAGAACAAGATATAGTAAACCCAACAGTGCTCCCATATTCCGAAATTTTCGACTTTTCGGTGCTTTTTTTTTCTCTTTCAAATCTATAACCGTTTGGCTACAGATGTGTACATTTATGTTATCCTTATATAAATATATTTCAGATAATGAAATAAATAGTTATCGTGAAATATGGCCTTAAAACGCCCACCTGCCTGGCACGCGAACTAGGGTGGTGCAGTTTATCTTTTAAAACCAAACTGTTCCACGTGTGCACAACTTGTTTACACGCGAAAAGAAACAACACTTGCGACTAAGGCGAAATACAATTTCCGATACACCACGTTTATTGCAAATACTCTCTTCAACATGGCCAGAAACGACCATTGCAGACTGTTATAGCTGAAAATATCCATGGGGGGGGGGGGGGTGCGGAAACTAGTACATTGCTCTGCATTTATCTACGGTACGGACTTGCCACCAATAAAATGATAGGCTCGCCCCTTAAAGTTGTAGATACGTAGACAGGGTGTCAAGAACACTGCACGCCAGTTCAAAGCCTTGCGCGTAAAGGCGATGGCGCACTTGATAGCACGTGTCAGCGTCGCCCTTATCGCTCTCACGCTTCTAGGTCTCAGACAGCTGCAGGTAAGCGAGCCTCTTAAGGCTAAGATCCTTCATTTCTACAGTTTTTGCGAGAGTGAAATTTTTGTACCCAAACGGGAGCCATGTTGTAAAATCCTCTTATACTATTTCGTTACGAATTATTTTTGTTATGTAGTCCAAGTTTCCCAACACAAAAAAAAATGTATACTTTTATATAATTAATTAATTAACGAAAAAATTTTGTTTTTTTAATAAATGTTTCAAATTATACAGTTTGTTGTGTTGAAAAAGAAGACTATATAATAGAAAAACAATTTGTAGCAAAATTGTAAGAGGATTTTACAATATCGGCTCCCGTTTGGGTATAAAAATTAATTCTCACAAAAGCTGTAGAAATGAAGGATCGTGGCCTTAATGCTCTTCAAGATGCAATTTTTTTTTTTTTACGTGAACACGTCTTTGAAATTACGCCGACACACGGCGGGGTAGACTACCGGGATGGGAATGGCGATGTAAAGTCTGCGGGGCGAGCTACTTCGACACTTTAACTTCCTTACTAGCAACACGACTGAAATAAATGTGATTTCGTTCGATCTGGTGTACGGCTGCTATGCGGGCATAACCTTAAGTTGGCGGCTGGCGGCCCGCGACCAAAAATTTCCGTGCAGTTTGTCTCGCGACTCCGATATGCTAAAGGCTGTTCACGATAAAGTGAGTACTTTTGAAATCAACCTTAGAAAAAGTCACTGTCCCTACTTGCATATATTTTAACGGGTGCAGTGACATGTGTCCAGCAAAGTTAGCGGCGGTGGAGGGGAAAGTAGTTCCTTATATTAACGTTGAACAAAAATTCTTACGTAACCATTTGTGAATAGTTAAATTATTTCTCTCGCTTTCTGTATTTGTTTAATGCATCGAAGTGTAACAATAAGCAGATTTCTACAATATTTACTTTTCTAATAATTTCACAGTTTCAATTGTCCGACGCATGAATAAAGTGATGAGGCCCATGGCAGTGTTAATTTAAGGTGGAAGAACACTCAACGTGTATACAAGTAGATCTTAAGCAGGGCTTCTAAAAGTGCTCATTTAAACCGTGAACAGTGTATAGCGTGCTGATGTCGGTGCCAAGCGAGAGACCTCGTCTAGATAGTGAAGTAATTTAGCACATAGAGGTGTGCGCACATTTACTGGCTCGTATGACAAATTAGAAGTGAGTCACGTATATCCACTACTGCAAGAACACCGGTTCTGTAGGTGTCAGTGTTAGAACTCACCAGCGTCCTATTGGTCCATACCACACCAGACACTACCCTGTATTATACAGCGTTCATTATTGGCCGGTCATCAACCAATGGAGAGCCGAACTGATATTGATCCACTCAAATGACCTTTATCTTATAAAAGTATTTACAATCAATCATGTCCCTTTGAGTGGCTATAAAATTAATTATCTCGCTAGCAATATCATTGTTACTGCGCTGTCGTGTTCTTGTGAGGTCGTGTTAAACACTAGCCGAACAAAGACTGCACATCCATGCGAGTTTAGTTCTGTACAACAAAGATAATTTTTAAATTACCTTTGCTCGAACTACACTCGAGCATAGTCTACAAAGTGTTAAGCAGCAGAAATAAAGTATCCATGCGGTTACTTACATTTTATCCCCATATCTCAAAGAGAATACTACTTGCTAACACAGACATGTTCAGGTGAGACGCTCTGTTGTATCCTCCACACAGGCACAACACTTTTTTTTTTTTTTTTTTTTTTTTACTGTCGACAGATTTTGAGGATATGTAATGTTTTCGTGTCATGATGCCAATAATAAATTGGTAAAAAATACCAAATCACTCGAAAAATAACATTAATTTTTTCTAAGCCTGAAGACGAGCATCGTAACTTAAAATTTTAATTCGTACAAATTTCAAAAAAACTATTCCAACAAGAGGGTTGGTTTCAGCTAAAGTGCTTCTTGAAGTTGGAGCTGTGGTATGTTATAATTTATTTGAAATCCGACACGATTCCCCTGCGGTAATATTTTAACTTCTAACTATTTTAACTTTAAATTTGATCTAAAATGTTAAATTTAAATACGGGCGAAATACATAGTTTCCAAAAAAAAAAATATTCTTTATCGCATTCTAATTAATTGTTTTCATCTACTGGCTAACATACTAACTGTGCTCAATTTTCATGTTTTGAGGGAATATATTCATATATACACACATAGATGTAAGATATTAATGGTTCCATTTATACGTTTTTGAAAAGTAATTTTCCTCCATCGTCATACTTTGTACCACAACAAGATGTTGACCTGTAGAAAATAATGTTTGACTCTTGAACGGCTCCAAGAGACTAACTAGACTATTTATGTTCGCGGCACAGACAGCCGGGGTTCGAGTCCTCACTTCCACGCGACATTTGGGAAGTTGTGTTCATGGGTGTCGTGCGAGCGACCGCACAATTAATAACACTTGACGGTTCTCGAAGACGAAAAGTGCGACGGTCCGTATACAGAACGTCAGGGGGTGGGAGGTCAGTATTATTATAGGCGTCTTGAGTGAGTTACGACTTCACAAGAAAGGTATATCGAGCAGTAGTATATGTATGGTGTAGCGCGGAATATTTTACTTATGTTTAATTACAACCTTCAAATAATTTTATAAACGAAATTAATTTTATTGATTACTAAAAAAAAATTCAAATAAAACACTTTTTAATTGTAAACTTTTTATTGCTTACTTGAAAAATTAATATGCAACATAAATTTTTAAATTAAATTAAATCATTGAGATACCCCCTTTACTTCAGAAATTATATTAACAGCGTAAATAATTCGAAAATTGTGTTCACAACCAAAATTCAGAATTTACAAATTATATTTACAACCTTGACTATATAAAAAAAAAAAAAAATTATTTTTGAAGCACCCTATTTGATTAATGTAACAATTTGTTTTTACAACCTAAATTTTAAAATTTTATAATGTCACCATACACTCTTTCATTATTTTTAATTCGACGGTTTACATTAATACGACACTAATTTTTTAAACTTAAAATTTTTAAATTATTTTTACAGTTTATTAATAAAAGGTTAATTAAGTTAGTAAGTTATTTGAATAATATTTTAATTGCATGCGAAATGGTCCGTCCTACAAACACATCTATACTACTTCGAGTGTACTGAGTTAACTGCCGTCTTCGAATGAGTGTTTTGGTTCTGACGTCGGGTCGAAATCCTGCTCTGTTTAACGTAGCGGCTGGTTTGAAAATGATCGCCACAACTCTCGTCATGTGGGCCGTGGGCACACGAGTTCTCGTAACGGTTTTATTCTAAATTTCGTTGGGCAGCCATATTGGAACATCTTTGCGAACGGACGTGTAGTCGGTTCACGACTGGAACAGACTTATGAACAACACCTTAATCGTCAGCTGCATGCATCGTCACTACAAACAGTGACTGGTGCGGGCACAGTCAGTTTGGCAGCACGGAGAGGGAATGTAGTTTGAATGTTTTAACGTTTTTTTTTTTTTTTAATCTGTGGCTTGAAAATGGGAGTAGGAAAGATTCCGAGAACGTCTGTTCCAGTCGTGAAAGAACTGTAGTTTCAGTTCACATCTCTGTAATAATATGAAAGGAAATCTAACCTCTAAAACACGTCCCCCTGATTACTTACAGTATAATCGCTTCCACCACTTATTAAGGTTGCAAAATTTACCGTATTTTTTAATTGTTACAGCATAGCGAATACTGTTGCTTTTTATTTGGCAGACTATTTATTTCAACGAATGCGGGAATTCCCACCAAAGTTAGCCATTTCAATCATACTTACTAACTACTTCTTAGAAGTCAATGAGAGCTCACCAATAGAAGAAAAGTCGTTCCGATGTACATATACTGTCTTTTTATACTATATTCGCGGTTTCTTCGCATTTTTAAAATCAAACCTTTGAAAAATCAACCCATGTATGATGTGCTTTGGTGCTTCCTAAATAATCCTTGTATCACAAGCCTTTTATACTTGTGTTAACATTAAGAAAAAGGACCTCTTTTTTAAATAAAATTTAGCTTTTCCTTATATTTTAACTATACATTGTGATATTTTATTTATACCTACTTATTATAAAAAACAGGGAGAAAATAAGTGTGTTGGTAATGCATAGGGAGAAATAGTTCTTATATACAAAATTATTACTGAGTGCGCATGAATGCTGTGCGCTGTTCCCGTGGTGTGATTTTCTAGACTCGGTGAAGCTTTGTTTGCATGGGGCGGAGGGATATCCGGGAAGTAGAAGTTTTGCAGCAGGGCTTCAGAAAAGTTGGAAGTAACAGTGAATGTGCTATATAGTGAACAAGAAGTGACTGCGATCGGAACAATTTGGAAGCCAGTGTGACAGCGTGCGAGGCTGACCATGTTAGTGAAGTAGTTCCATGTCCTGTGTGACATAGGCCGTACGCAGTGCACGCACGGTGCATAGGAGATGAGCCTAGGACGTATACGATACACATACACATACACATGCGCGCTGTCAACATGAGTCGTCGCGCTGCAAATAATCAGCTGTCATTTTGCAATTTAAACTAGCTGTTAAAAAAAACCCAAGGGGTTTCGCTCTCCAAGGTCTTTTTACTTATTTCTACGCCAGGAACCAGTCCACAGATTCGGCGACAGTAGTTCTAATAAATGCATGCATGCATTTTGACGTGAACACGTCAATAAATTTGTAACCGTAGCGGGAGGCAATCCAGAAAACCCGATAATAACAACATCGGGGGATATAGTTTGGCATTGCAGCTCTGAATCTATTGTCTACATTCAAAATTCGGTTACACCACTCGATTGCCAAAGGATCAAAGAATATGTTACGTTGAGTGACGACTGCGAAGCATCGCTTGGGTTGTGGGGGGGGCGGGGGGGGATTTTGAGTTCGTTTCACCACGTCTCACAACTTCCGCGTAGTATAACTTTTTACAAGGAGAAGCTACGACGCTCATAAGTTTCAATCGACAGCTCTCGTCAAGACAATCGATTGCGTGTATAAAACCATCTGAGTGGCGTGGTTATGTTAAAATGGTATGCGTTTAATGTAAAACATTAAGAAAACTTGACACAATGTCGGCCTATACTCGTCAAAAAGCCAAGTCGAAATACAGAAATCGTATACGGTTAGAAAGAGCATCTCACAAGCAATCCAGTGATAGCCATAAAACCCCATAGGATCGAGTGAAGCGGTGCCGGGAACGTAAAATAAACATCAAGGCGTCCGAGCTCGTCAACGTAGACGTATTCACGCAAAACAAACAGTCGTGTCCCCAACACAGCCACACCCAATTTTTATTCCGGGTCAGTGATTTCGATTTGAAAACGAAATGGTCGGAACGAGTTTATCTAGGATTATTTTTAAGCACCAAAATCACAAAATTTGAGTGGAGTGTACAGATTTGGGTGGCTCTTAACGTCGAGGTCTTGACAGCTGATGAGAGTGCAATGAGGTAAGTATGGAACAGCGCCAGAATGCAAGGGCGAGGGAAAATGGGAGATCCCCGAGAAAACCCGCCGACCAGCGGCATCGTGCGGCACGATTCCCACATGTGAAGATCCGGAAGCGACCTCGCCGGGAATCGAACCCGGTTCGCGCAGGTGTTGGAGAGAAAGGGGGGAGAAGTGGGGTAGTCTTACCGCCAAACCACCGCGGCCCCATACTGCAGACAGCAGAGGTGCTACATCGACATTTCTTTCCGCGTTGTGTGCCGTAAAATGTAGGCGACGCCTTTTCCTGAGCCTCGTGCCAGCACGCCGCGCTTCTCATGGTCGTGTAGTAAGCGCAAGAAGATGTGTTCCTTGCCGAGTAGCGTTCACGGTGACCGCAGTCGTTCATCCTTTCAGTCACAGTGTCGTGTATCTGGAGGGGACGTCGTGTGTGACTTGGCTAGAATGGTCTGCACTGCACACAGTAGAACATACTGTCCAATGAGAAAGTCTCCCTACGTGTGACAAACATCGCTCGCTGTTGAAACTGCATCCTGTAGCGTCATAAACCGCTGTTGCCAGGAAGATAAAGCAAGGACAGATGTGTACACATACTATGTTTTTTTTTTTTAAGGCTAAACTTGACGAATCACCAGCGAAGTGTTCTTTAGTTTTGAAACAAAGGATAGGCAGGCGACACTCTAAATTCGTATCAGTGGGAAACCCTAGATTGTTTCAGTGAAAAAAATTTCACTGATTGAATTAGTGATGGCCTACTGAAGTGGCGAATTGAAAATTGCGTTTATATGTAGGCAAGTAATTGCGCGAAATAAACGTATTTACAATAGTTTACTATTTATATTGTGCAATTTACCGTAATATAAAAAATATTTAAAAAAATTTGCAGGTGGTCGGGATTGAACTTCCGCACCTTTCGATTCTAAGCCGTTACCTCACCGTCTCAGCTACCACACCGAGTTGAAATGATGATGTGTCATAATTCCGCTGCGAAATCGTGTAGGTTGAAGTTGTATGCTCATACTTTCCGTGCTAAGTTCGATTGGTACCGTTAGGATTGTTAAAACGAATAGTATGCATAAGAACGTCAAAAAATAAACCACTGAGAAAACAGTGAATAAAAAATGACTGACGAATCAGTGAAGGAAATATGTCATTTTTTCACCGGTTCATCAGTTAAATTCACTGAAATTACTATTGTATCAGATACGTTTGGCTGACTGAAACAGTGAAATTTTCAGTGATTCAGATTAAGAGTGTATGTACACTTATATGGTCGAAGCCGGTAATAGTTGGAGAGCTAGACTAGAAGAGAACCGACGTGATTTATAAACGCAAGGTACCAGCAGGGGTCGCTGTAGGACGGGATCATGTTGCTCTTTTGCTTACACTGTGAAAAAAATAACACGCTGCTGTTGGTCACTGCTCAGTCATCAAATGTACAGGTAATATGCTTGGGTTAGCGTTCACTGAGTCATTACGTACTTGTTACTTATATGTGCTGTTCACGATAAAGTGAGCACTTTAGAAACCAACCTTAGAGCAAAGTCACTGCTCCAACCTGAATATATTTTAACGGGCGCTCTGAGTGGCACGCGCCCAGTAAAGTTGTTAACTATGGAGGGGAAAGTAGTTCGATATATTAACTTCCAATAAAAACTGTTAGGTAGCCATTCGTGATAACTTAAATTATTTCTATGGATTTTTTTTTTTTTTTTTTTAATGCGTCGAAGTGTAAACGTGAGCAGATTTGTAAAGTATTTACTTTCTTGACAATGTCACGCTTTCATTTGGCCGACTCGTGAATAAAGTGATGAGACCCCATGGCAATGTTAATTTTACAGAAGGCGGAGGAATACACAACGAGTATACAATTAGATCTTAAGCAGGGCCTTTAAAAGTGCTCACTTCATCGCGAACAGCCTTTACCCACGAGTGAAATTCAGTTTTCCTATAAACAGTCCAATATTACAGTTGATATTCTTTCGCAGGACAGAACTTTGAGAATAAAAAAAATAAAGGTCGGGAACGAGGACAGAAAGCAGTTCTTCATAACTCGAGAATATTTAACCGAAAATATATGCGTTGCCGGTATAACAACTACAATATATAGCGTTATTGTAGTTGAGAAAGTTTTAAAAATCTTGCTGCTCTGTACCCCTCCCTTTTTTTTTGCACTCAATTGGAAATGGGGAAACAACATCGTGGAATATTAGTAAGTGTTTTTTTGTACCATCTTTTCTACACCGCTGGATGTTAACCGGGACATTCATCGCACCGCTCTTGTTTTTTGTGTGCTGCTAAAGCTGTGTTGAATTTTTACACTTTGTTGCAGGGTCGACGTTTGTAGATATGCTAAATTCTCGAGTTAGTATCTTTGCGCAGATAAATAACCTTGCGGCAGGTGTTGCAGATACGCCCCGGTGCCGAGGTTACCTTGAAATTTAAACGAATTTTTTTTTTTGGAGGAACTAGCAAAGACAGTAATGTTTTCTGCATCAGAATAGAACAAACGATAATGATGATTCGTATTCTTTTATTTCCAACTTCTCACGTTCCGTACTAGTTTCTTGCTTATACTTTATCCATTCCAAGATGACGGCATAGATAAATAAGTCAAAGGCATTAGCTGGCTAGACGGTTTACAGTACGATTGCGACAGAAAATAGCCCTGACGGTATTTTATAATTTTTTTTATCTCAAGCTTTAGTAATTTAATGAATTAATTACGTTCTGAAATGTTTTTAGTATTAAACTACTTGATGCGCATGCCTATATGCTTGCTGCTTTGAAATTTTTTTTTTCTGGGTGGAAACTTACTCATTGTGTGCTGTCCACGGATATTCGAGCACTTTTGAAATCAACGTTTGAAGAATGTCACTCTCCCCACCTACGTAGTTGTAACGTGTCCTCCCTGACGCAACTTGGATTTGCCAACTGACAATGCAACTGTCTGAAGTCACACTCACACTGCCATGTTGTCAACAGAGACGTAACACACGTGTCTGTGTGTTACATTTGCATTTTCAGCACGCCTGCTCTTTCGTGTGACTAAAAAACTGAAAACAACTAGGAATATATTCTAGCCGCATCAAAACTTGGTTGTAGGGACTGTACAAACATCTCATCTCAGAGCATTGGTTACAGTGCTCCAACGGCAGATTCTACCCACGTTTTCCGATAGCGCCATTGGCAGGAAAGTAGAAATAATGTTGTAGCTCGGGCAGTGAGTTACCTACTTCTGCGCGGGTAAGATGTTCACTCAACCCAGTTTCTCCTCCGAGGTATTTTGCAAGTGATTAGTACATATAGTCCATCCACGGTTACTTCAACGTTTCTGAAGCCCTGCTAAAGTTCTACTTTCGAGATATTCCTGCGCCTCGTGCGAACAAAACTTAGCCAAGTCTAAAAAATTACACCAAAAAGATTACACACCATATTCTTGCACACTCGGTGTAATGATATTTTCCATAAGAACTATTTCTTACTAGGCATTACCAACCCACCTGTTTTCTCACTGTTTTATTTATATTAGTTATACATGAAATATAATTTATATATAAAATATAAGTATTGGGTGTTCACGGTAAAATGAGCACTTTTGAAAGCCCTGCTTAAGGTGTACTTTTATGCACGTTGTGTATTCTTCCGCCTTATGAAAATTAACATTACCATGGGCCTCATCACTTTATTCAAGCGTCGGTCAAGTGACACTGTGAAATTATTAGAAAAGTAAACATTTTATAAACATAATAATTTTTACACACTGATGCATTAAAAAAAGAAAGCGAAATAAATAATTTAAATGATCACAAATGGTTACCTAACAGTTTTTATTCGACGTTGAGATACGGAACTACTTCCCATCCATCGTTACCAACTTTACCGGCCGCATGTCACTCAGTGCACCCGTCGAAGTATATGTAGGCATGGGCAGTAACTTTTTTAAAAAGTTTGAATTAACCAAAAATAATTTATTTTTCGTAAACGGAAGTATAATACGCTTGTGATACGTTGCACGTTTAGGGAACAACCACACACGTCATTGATATGGCGATCTTTCAAAGGTTAGATTCAAAAAGTCGTAAATAACCGTGGATGGAGTACATACAGCAGGTAGTGCGGACAGTGAAGCTGGTTCACTGTGGTGTACTGTGGCAACCTTCCCGGGCGACCCTGTGCACCGTAACGAACACCAAGGCTCTGGTTGGAGCAGCCCGCGGACACACACACACAATCATTGTGCATGACCCCATTACCGAGCGCTATCGAACAATTCGTTCGTTCCCCTCCCCCCCCCCTCCTTTTGGGGTGTTGAGGTTTGCCGATACGACCTTGAGAGGCGCGCGTTGCGATGTCTGTACGTCTGCTCGTAATGAAGAAGGGGGGAGGGGAAGGCGTGGCCTCCATTCTAGCCACATCCCCTTCCTCCTTTACTACGTCACTCCGTTCAACCCCCATCATAATTATGTCATGGCCCAGTTCGTAATATGCGCGAGAGAATCAGTTGTCTGTGCGGAATGAGGGCATTTGGAAAATGGGAAGAGAGGACATCCCCAGGGAAACTTTGTATTCACAGTTATAGGCTGCTCACGGTAAAGTGAGCACTTTTTAAGGCCCTTCCGAAAATGCTTTAACCACTAATAAATATATCTTATTGCAGCATTAGGCATTAAATTTCGAAGGTTGTGAAATGTATACACTGTGTTTATTCGTCACATTGCGATGTTTATATTAAAAATCAGGAGGAAGATGGAAATATGACGAAAGAAATATTAAGGAGGGCCTTAAAAAGTGCTCACTTTACCGTGAACAGCCTAAACGAGTAATCATCGGAAATATAAAAAAAAAGGCTGCCAGAAATGGCAGTCTTGGAGAAGAGTGATGTCAGTGAATGCCGGTTATATGGTTTATTATCGACAGAGTGTAGTGTGTGTCTTGTGAATCGTAAATACAGAGCATGTTGTTTCTTAAGCTACTGCTTAATTATTATGTGATAGTTTCTAATAAACTAGCTACTCCATTACGACGACTTTTAAAAACCGACACGTTTTCTGTTTTTCAGAAACACCTGATACTACAGAGTCGAAGAATATTTTTAATGTACCATATTATTTTGTAATACACATATTGTTAGTCTGTTCAATTTTTTTTTTAATTTTGTAATAATTTCTCAGCTTACTTTTTATTATATTCTCTACCCTGTAAACTTTTTAAAAATGTTTTAATTGTATTATATATATATATATATATATATATATATATATATATATATATATATATATATATATATATATATATTCATATGTACCGAACATTTCCAGCACAATTTTGTGAGAAGTAGGAAGCTAAATAAGTAAGTAAATAAATAAACGAATTTTTGTTTGTAAACCCACTCATACTTTCGCCTAGGCTGAGTTTTGTAGCGAAATATTAATAAAGTTAACGTTTCAGAAGCGTTTAAATAGCCTGCAGTCTGGGTTTAAGAGCTGCAGTGAGGTTGAGGTTTGCATGTTCGAGAGCACGGCTGGTGCACGCAACTGCCTGTAATTGCAAGGCGGCAGGCAGCTTGTCACTTCAGTGAGTGACAGCAAGTATCCTTTGTAACATAACAAGATGTCTCCAAGTTCCCGACGTGTGACATTTGTGTGTCGGAACGATTATCTTCATAATATTCCTCTATAATTTCTCTCACGCCTCGAAGTAAATGCACACTCTGGTCTGAACAGTTCATCTCACCAGACTACGAAGAGTTAAAATAGTTCTATATGTTCGTGTTAGCAGTTTCTGTTGACCATTTAGTAACCACTTTGGTAGGTGAAATTAAATACCAAAATCATCTTTTACACCTAATTTTTTTTCTGCTCGGTATTTCAGTATTCCAATTTCGTTAAGGGGATTTTTTTTTTCCTTTGCCTTTTAATGTAACCGCATAGCTCCAATTATTTATGCTGCGTCGTGCGGATATTTCGATACTTAAATTTTTTTTAAGTGAAAATTTCAGCGAAAAATGGACAGATCCAAGATGGCGGTGGCTGATAGTCGTCAACGTAAACAAAAGTAGAAAACGCGTGTGATGAGATTTGTTTAGAAACAACCAGGCACTAAGTAATTTTTCACAGGTTTGGTTTAATTTTTTTTTATTAAGCGAGCGTGGAGATGCCGTGAACAGACTATAGACGACTGCGTCCGACGTCTAATTGGCAGAGGAGAGCGGCCAACAACAGATCGCGTTCGCGCAGGGGAGCGGTGATGGTTGGTCCTGAACTGTTTACAACACACTGCGCGCAGCGGTCAATCCGCGACACGAGCCAGTTGTCAGAAACTATTTGCTTTAGCCCGTGTGTTCTGTACATGCCACGTGGCCGTGTGTTCTGTACATGGCACGTGATCGTGTGTTTTGTACATGCCACGTGGTCGTGTGTTCTGTACATGGCACGTGATAGTGTGTTCTGTACATGCCACGTGGTCGTGTGTTCTGTACATGGCACGTGATCGTGTGTTCTGTACATGCCACGTGGCCGTATGTTCTGTACATGGCACGTGATCGTGTGTTCTGTACATGGCACGTGATCGTGTGTTCTGTACATGCCACGTGGCCGTGTGTTCCGTACATGCCACGTGATCGTGTGTTCTGTACATGCCACGTGGCCGTGTGTTCTGTACATGGCACGTGGCCGTGTGTTCTGTACATGCCACGTGATCGTGTGTTTTGTACATGCCACGTGATCGTGTGTCAAATGACCATGTGTTTTTTTGTCAACGCGAAAACAATTCACGATTTTCTAACGTACGCCTCTCTGTGTTCACCTGGCTAATTAAGGCCACGATCTCCCATTTGTACAGCTTTTACGAGAATTAATTTTTTGAACCCAAACGGGAGCCGATATTGTTAATTCCTCTTACAGTTTTGTTACAAATTGTTTTTATTATGTAGTCTAATTTTTTCAACACAAAAACAGTATAGTTTAAATTAATTATAAAATAAACAAAATATTCGTTAATTAATTGGATAATACCGTGTTTGTATTTAAAAATTATACTACATAATAAAAACAATTTGTAATAAAATTGTACGAGGATTTTACAACGTCGGCTCCCGTTTGGTTTCAAAAAATTAATTCTCGTAAAAGCTGTACAAATGGGAGATCGTGGCCTTAACGCCCGCCTCTCTCAGGTGACCTAAAATTGCTTGGCGCTTGAAAAATGCGCGCTTTGAGAGATTGACGTATTACTTGGCCTATTCAAAATCGGCCGGAGGTGGAGAGAAGTTCCACAAATCAGACGGGGGCCATGGTGGCTGAGCGGTTAGATTACTCGCGTCCTGCCAAGACTCAATCCCCGGCCGGGTCACTCCGGGAATTTACGCAAGTGGGAATCGTACATGACGATGCCGCTGGTCGGCGGGTTTTCTCGGGGATCTCCCGTTTCCCCCGCCCTTTCATTCCGGCACTGCTCCATACTCACCTCACTTCACCGTCATTGGTTCTGAAGACCTCGATGTTAAGAGCCGGACAAATCTTTTCACTCACTCACTCCCGACGCTAAACCAGCAGCCGCCCTTGTCTATAACTATAATATTAACGAACGCCATACCTATCCATAACACGAAGACCGAACTACACTAGTCACACTCAGACGGTGTGGCTATTGGCACTGTTTGCTAACAAAATGTATCACGTGACTGATATTTTCTGCTAAGTCTATTAAGTATTTGCGTTTTGTTAACTTTAAAGCCTACAGATTATCAAATACAAATCGCCGCTATGATAGTTTCCCCGAATTTGTACGTGAAATACACATAAGTTATTGTAATTTACATATACCTAAGTTTCGCACTCGAAATACTATTTAGCAAAGTAAGATGTTGAAATATTCACGAAATATGTATTATTTTCATTTAGCCTGTTATTGTTTACTAACAGTTTAACGTCATTGTTATTTTTATTCTGACGACGTTGAATGTCAAAACATTCTTTAAACATGGTTTTATAAAGACGTGCAGTTTTTAGGAACTCCCGAATTCTTGCTTCTCAAATAATTATTTCACATTAGTCTGATATCACCCAAATCGTGGTGGCGTACAACAGACAGCAGCAATTTCTTCTAAACAGTTGACTGTCGAGATGTTCCAGTTAAAACGTTACAACATTTAAAACGAAAATTACAAAAACAAATAAATAAAACCAAACTATCTAAAGCACAGCCTCATATGTCTGTCTCAAGTTCCGATCGGCCAGAAATAGTCTAGTCAAATTGCGACGGAAAGTTGCCGTTAATCGGACACCTCGTACTGTTGTTTCAAAAATAGACGTGGCCGTTTCCAGCAATCGTCGACAGCGAGAGAAAGTTTCTGGTTGTATTGTTCTTGCTGTTCAACTATTTGTATTCCGTGAATCTCTTGGGAATGTGTGTAGAGGTACGCATCAGTGTTTGAAGAGTATCGTGGAGTTAGTTTCTCACACAATAGAAAACTTAACATTTCACTTGACGTTTCCTATCCTCTGACGAAACCGCCAATACACAATACAATATTGTAAAGTCAGAGTTCAGACAATTGAACATCGGATCCGCGAGCTTCGTAAAAATGTGTACCTTGTTATGTAAATAATTATTATATTAAAAGTTTATTTCAGAATAAAAACTAATTACCTTACTTTATTAAAATATGTCAGTTCATATATTTCCTCTTCACATTATATTTGTTTATCATATATTTAATTTAAGACGAGCTTTGTTTAATAAACTGAAATTAAAATCGCCCTACAGTAAAATGACGCACTTTTCACATAACCTCTGTTAAATTCTCGACAAAATGGCTGCTTGACTTTGACTTAAAATTTCAACTTTTCGGAATCGTAAAGTCAAGAGTGCTTGACTCTACCTTTGACAGTTCCATTGTGTCAAGCTCCATAAGAAACAACATGTCGGAAAGCAAACGTAAAGTCAAATGTTCTATTCAAATGTTAGAATTTTAAATTCTGTAAGGGCGTGTATACAGGAATATTGCTTTTGAAGGAGGAATCAGTTCCCCCCTACCCCCTTTTTTTAAATTAGCAAAATTAGCTGATAAATATATCTGCGGACTGACAGATAAGCGGAATTCCCGAGAAACCAGTGCCCCGAAGCAGTATAACCTGTCACTCGGACGACCACAGTGGAATAGTGGGCTCTCACGCCAGTCTACGGTTCGAGCGGCTCGAATCCCGGATAGGCATAGTAGTTTGTAAGCTATACACCGCCTAGCCTTCCGAGTTACGGAGTTCTCCGTAAGATTTCGCCTATTCGGAACAGCTTCGCAGTTCCTACGTTTCTGGTCATAAATCGTCAAAACCGTCCGTATATACGATAGGATTATTTTTCGATTGCTATATTTTCTACCTGCCGATTATGGAGTATATCACCAGATGCCGCTGCATTACCAGTCCATGTGTCGTTAGTTAGTTTCCAGCCGACTTCACTGCAAGATGGCGTTCCTTAAGGTGACCGCTTGGGTAGGCTTTTGTTTTTTTTTACTTTGTTTTATTGCATCCGTAAGATCTTTTTTCAATACATAGCTGTACAAAGATATTTAACAAGTCAAATTACAGTATAAAATGTTTATACACTGGACATAGTAACAGACTACACGTACACGCATCATATATTTTCCTCATAATTCGACTAATCCTCTTCCAACGTACTGTGGGACGTTGTCGTTTTGCTGAAACAGAAGAAAAACGAAACGGAAAAAAAACCGGGACAAGAAATGCACACAATGACACGTAGGCCGCCGAACTGTGTGCCGAGCTCCAGCAGAAAACGTTTTATTAAACAACCGCCCAACGTGTCTGAGTGAGGTATGCTTACGAACAGCATTTAAGAAACGTTACGTGTAAAATGAAAACAAAATTCAACATAGCTGATAAGACCGAAACTTAAGGTTTTTCTTTCATACCCGTGTGTAGCGTTAATTAGTGTGTAGGCGGCACTCGTGACATAGCAAGTGCGCAGTTTAGGCGCCTTGAGATAGCACTCACAATGAGAGGAAATCACTTAATAAACACTCTATTTAGTCTTTTAAGAGCTCACGTCACTTGACATATTTTATTGAGAAATGCAACAATAGAAGCTTAGGTAATTACCTAACCTATCATTATGGACATAATATGTGACTATTAATGCATACTTATCCAACGATTAAATTAATACAAAGTTTTGTATAGTAGTTCATTCTCACCTTTTAACCTATCCAGACCTAATGTACACAATTGTGTACATTACGCACGTGTGGGTAGTTTTCAATGTGTACTGTACACTGCGAAACTCACTGACCAATGAGCTTACCTGTGGGTAAATAATTCGCATACCGTCTTACTGGTCTAGGTAATAATTGGTTAATATTATTGTTGCCTAACATACACCCTACAGCTCATTGGCAGTGACAACGAAACAAGTGCTGTGTCGACTTAAGTACAGCACGCATCATAAAAAATGTTGTTTGCAACACCTGGAATCGTATATTATTGTGGGTGTGAAAGGGCTAAACACAACCAGGGGGCACCTATTAACAATCAGGAACAAAAATTTACACAGAACTATGACATGTAATGCTTTTATAACGAAACATTTTCAATAACGACCCTGGCCCTTCTGTTATGACACTGACGGAACAATTTATATATAAGGGGCGATGCTTATCAGCTGGTTGATGTAACGAGCAAGGAATTGCATTTGCAAGGGTTATTAAGTTGCAATACGGGTACCGTGTAGCGTTTCCCGCCAGATGTGTTAACTCTAGGTATACTTTATTGTCGCGGTGTCGTAGCGAGCCCCCCAAAGAACCAGCGCTTCGTTTATGTGGTGAAATATGCTGGCAGCTTTCAAAGTGGGCAACTGTGCGACTTTAAGCCGTGATCCTATCGTATCGGTGTAAAGTTGGTAGCTAAACTTAAAAAGTCGTTCTCTATGTAAGTTAAACAGATATTGACGAAATAGGTATGTCTCAAGATACAGTAGTCTGAAAATGCAGTTTTTTTTTTTTTATTGTGTTGAATTGTTTCGACTTAATATCGCCTATGGAATATACAGAATGTGTCTTAAATTCCCATTACACATTGTAAGGTCTTGTAATGGGTCCAAGACTGTTACGTTTTGGATAAGAACTTAGGTGCGGAAACGTACCGTTTCCCCGCGACAAACAAAACACCATCACATGTTGACCTCTCCCACGTCTGCAACATACTGTACGTTGTTTATCTTCTGGACTCACTTACAAGAAGGGCTCGATGTGACGACCAGCGACGTCTTACACAAACACGGTACCTACGTACCATGTTCTGGTACTCACGATCGCCAATACGTGGACGTATAAGATCTGCCGCAGCCATAATCCTCGCAAGCAGGCCATCCTACGATTCCACAGGGGTCTCGTAAATCACGTCTTTCATGTGGCCCCACAGGAAATAGTCTAGCGGAGTCAAGTCGGGCGAACGTGCAGGCCAAGCTATCGGGCCACCTCGACCTATCCGCTGTTGGCTAAAACGACTCCACTAGACTACTTCCTGTAGTGCTTGATTCACCAGACCTCTGTGGAATCAGAGGAAGAACTGCTGGCGCGGATTATGGCTGCGGCAGATCTTGGACGTCCAGTTATTGGTGATCGTGTGTACCGGAACATGGTACGTAGGTACCGTGGTTGTGTAGACGTCGCTGGTTGTCACATCGAGCCCTTCTTGTAAGTGGACCCAGAAGATAAACAACGTACAGTGTGTTGTAGACGTGGGAGAGATCAACATGTGATGTGGTGGTGTTTTGTTTGTCGCGGGGAAACGGTACGTTTCCGCACATAAGTTCCTATGCAAAACGTAACAGTCTTGGTCCCCACTACAAGCCCTTACAATGCGTAATGGGAATGTGGACACATCCTGTACAAGATAGCTTGACTATGCTAGTGAAGAAGTCGCAGTGTTATTGTTCGTCAGAAATGTGTTGCACATCTTTACATTCATCTCTTTTTAAAAGCAAAGTTCGCGTGACTCGTTAGCTGCTTTCAATAAACGAAAATGTTATGCTGTTATCAGCTCAGGATTTTTTATACCCGAACCACGCAGATTTTTAATGCCATGTTATTTTTTATGATAAGTTTGAGCTTTATTTGTAAATTGTAGTATTTCAAAATAATTATATTAAAACAAAGGTAGCAGGGTGCCATGTTAGCCAGCGCTTTCGCAAACGAAAATTGTTTAATCAGTACACATGCAGATTAAATTTGTAGACTGCTGACACGCGATGCGGGCTGCTTGTAGCTCGGTTGTTTTATTTTAGCGCAGCCTTTGTTTTGTGCTGTCGCGTTTTGTAGCAGCTGCGACAGTAGAATTAACAGTAATAATTAAAGGCTGGCTACATGGCATATACGCTCTAGCTTTTTTTTGTTCCTTCCACAATTTTTTTTGTAAGTCGATTGTTAAATGAATTTTTAGTAATACTAGAGTTTTTAATTTATAATAAGCATTTACACGTGTAATCGATTAGTGTCAATTGCAGTTTCTGTTGCTCTGTGGTAGCGCTAGCTAACGAATACAATACCAGGACCTGTGCAGTGATAAAACAGTTATTGGCATTCGGAACTGGTACACCAAATTTTCAGATAATATCAGTTGTCTAGCCATTACTAATGTGCCTCGGGATGTGGAATTTTAGGTACTGAATCACCTGTCTGTTTTAAAGGAACCTTACCTAGAACACTACGATGATGCCTGACATTTTATGAGTTTGCACGTTAAGGCACATTCACACCCGCCATCTTGGATTCATCGATTTTTCCTCTAAGCTTCTATTTCAGAGGGTGTATTGAAATTTCCCGCACGACGTATCCTAAATAACAGCTTCCCAAACTTTATCGAACAGCCACAACATCGCTGCATTTATTAATTTTTAGCTGGTAACTGTCGAGGCGAAACGCGAGTAAATTTCTTGCGATCGATTTCAAAGGCAACGATATCAACAGTAATCATGAAATACTGACCTCAGGCAATGCACTAGACAATACTCTGTGCTTTGTCATTCCAAAAAAAAACATGATATAAAACTGTATTTATAGAGTATGGCAAAAATTCTACAAATTCAAGATGGCGGGTGGGAATCTGCCCTAACGTCAGTATTGTTTTGTATTTTCTTTAACTGTGTGTTCCGTAGATCGTACACTGAGTAGGTTCTCTTTCATGTGAAACGATTCACCTTTGTACGAATGATTGGACGTGTACACCATACAAACAAAATCTAATCATGTTAAAGGGGCCGCGCTGGCGAAGTGGTTAGACTACTCGCCTCCCACCTGAGGCGAACCGGGTTCGATTCCCGGCGGGGTCGCCCCTCGGATTTCGGCATGTAGGAATCGTGCCGGACGATGCCGCTGGTCGGCGGGTTTTCTCGGGGATCTCCCGTTTCCCCCCGCCCTTGCATTCCGGTGCTGCTACGTACTCATCTCAATCACCCTCATCGGCTCTCAAGATCTCGATGTTAAGAGCCGCCCAAATCTCTTCGCTCACTCACTCTATAGCAATGTTGCTGTATGTTTTTAAATAGTTTGCTGTATTAAAAGCCTAAGTCACATGTTTAAATTCATAACACACATGAAGTTTGTTTCTATGCTGTTTTCCATCGCTGTCGCAATGCTTCCTTTGTAGTGACCTTGAGGTGTGAAACAGACGGAGATTATAATCTGGCGATTTTCTGGAGAATTTCGTATGTCGATGTAGAGACTTTTTTCTCAAAATAGTTGGCAACTCTGTGCGGAGAGGGACGTGGTGATAAGGCAGTCGTTGTTTGCGCAACACAGTCGGCTGGGTTCGGCTGGGCCGGGCCTAGTGTGTGTCCCGGGACGTGTCATGTGCCATCGCTGCAGGAGGGGATACTCAAGTTCAAGGCTGGTCAGTCGCCCTGCCGTCCTCGGGTCCGCCCCAACACAACTGCCTCCTACCCCCCCCCCCCCTTTAACTCTTCGTTGCGCTCTTCTACACTTCGCTTCGTGTACTAAAACGCCTTTACACATTCGACTAACATGCTCAAGTGGCACATCTTAAAAATGAATGTACGTAATCCATGCATATAGTCTATTCGGGTTTCCTCGCACTTTTTAAAACAAACTTTTGAAAATATCACCCCGCGTATCACGTGCTTGGTTGTTTCTTGAACATACCAGCAAGTCACGTGTCATTAACGTTTTACGCTTCTGTTAAGATAACAAGTATCTTATTGTTGGTTAGCTTGAACTTACTCAAAGGCTGTTCACGGTATAAGATCACTTTTGGAAGTCCTGCTTGTGATCTACTTATGCATGGTGCGTATTATTCGTCTTATGTAAAATTAACATTGTCATGAGCCTCATCACTTTATTCATACGTCGGTAAAGTAAAACTACGAAATTATTAGGGAAGTACATATTTTACAAACCTGCTAATTTTTGCACTTCGATGTATTAAAAAAAAAAAAACAGAAAGTGAATGAAATAATTTTAAGTTATCATAAATGGTTACCTAACACTTTTCATTCAATATTATGATATGGAACTACTTTCCATCCATCATTACCAACTTTATTGGGCGAATGTCACTCTGTGCGCCCGTTAAAATATATCCATGCAGGGGCAGTGACTTTTGTCTAAGGTTCGTTTTTAAAGTGCTCACTTTATCGTAACAGCCATTATACAGTCTATTCGGGTTTCTTCACACTTTTTAAAATCAAACCTTTGAAAAAATCACCCCACTTATTATATACTGTTCACGGTAATGTGAGCACTTTTTGAAGCCCACTCATTTCGAATAATAATAATAATAATAATAATAATAATAATAATAATAATATAAATTCATTTTAGCCTTACACTTTAACTTTTTGAGTCTGGTGAAGTAAATGCCCTTTTTTTTTGTTAGTCACATTACAATATTTATTTTCAAAATTGGTGGAAGGATAACGAATGGTTGCTACGAAAAAAACTACTTTAAAATTACTAGGGCCTCAAAAGTGCTCACTTTACCGTGAACAGCCTATAACTACGGTATGTTTCAAAATAAAAGTATGTATAATTTTACGGCTTGGTTCGTGATCATCGTGTACCTTTTGTGTAGGATGCGTCCTCGAATTGAGTTTCTCGGGGTTCTCCCGTTTCCTCTGCCCTTCATCGCGACGCTGCTCCATGCTCTTCCCACTTCACCCTCATCGGCTCTCAAGACCTCATTGATAGGAGCCGCCAAAATGTCTTTATAAAAAAAGTATCTAAACTAACACCACAATTTAAATAAATGAACACAACTTAAAAGCAAACCTAATCATACACACACTAAACACGAATATGTGATATCAATCAGTGAAATAACATCCACTGAGTCAATTGAAAATCATAAATAAATGAGGGAAATTCAGCCATCATGTTATTTAGTTATCTGGCAGTGGTTATCAGTCGCGCAGTTTTCTCTGGTTTACAACGATTTGGCGCAATTCTCAGTGCTTCAGATTTAGAGCGCAGGGTTGTGTTCATGTTAGTTTGCACTCACGACGACAGAGGGCAGTAAACGCACATAAACGCATGACGACAAACGTCGCACGGTTGTAAAACCGCCTTAACACTTGAGTGCGGTACAGATCTAAGGACAAATAAGATATGCAGAAGTAAGTCATCCATATGCACGTCTTCATGGCCATCACTTCTGTTGGTATCTCCATATACCATTTACAACCGTCCTGTTGGTTCGTTCAACACCGGACACGCCTACTACACTGTGTATCCTTCAGTACTCGCCGGTTCTCTGCCAGTATTATGCCGAGTTGAAAGTATCCCAATCAAATGTTTTTTCTTACGTATAGTCATGTACAGTCTATCCTGTTTATTTATCTATAGGCTGTCCACGGTAAAATGAGCACTTTTTAAAGCCATGCTTAACATATACTTGTATGCACGTTGTGTATTCTTCCGCCTTATGTAAAATTAACATTGCCATCGGCCTCTTCACTTTATTCATGCGTCGGTCAGGCGAGACTGTGAAATTATAAGGAAAGTAAGTATCTTACAAATCTATTAATTTTTACACCTCTATGCACAAAAAAAACATAAAACGAAGGAAATAATTTCAGTTATCAGAAATGGTTACCTAACACTTTTTATTCGACTTTAAGATGCGGAACTACTTTCCATCCAGCGTTACCAACTTTACTACGTGCATATCACTCAGTGCGCCCGCTATGCAGGAAGGGGCAGTGATATTTTTCGAAGATCGATTTCAAAAGTGATCACTTTACCGCTAACAGACTATAATGTGCAGCATTGATGACGTAACATCACTTTGCAGAGAACATTACTGCTGGCGAAGTAATGTTCCATCGCAGGTATCTTCAAACAATGGAGATGTCATAACAACGCAGTTAACTCCAGGTGAGGTTTATTCTACTCAGGCTGGGAAGACCAATGCTTTTAGTTTGGCAACTAAGATTTCTCGCCGCTAGATAAGCGCTAGTGTCGCATGTGTACCGGATGTTCTCTATTTTCTACGTTTAAAAACAAAATAATTCCAATGATCTTAAATCAAACAAAAAAATTACTTAACTATGTAAAATCTTTCACGCTTATTATTCACTTAGTTTAACATTTTAATTAATACTGCGCACCTAGCGGCAGAAATTTTCCGAATGCCAAACTCTCCTGATCTGAGTAGAATAAATCTAAAGGCCCGTCTACAATCGCGTTGACGCTGCAATAACGCAGTACAATAAGTCATGAATCCGTGGATCGTATACGCTCTGGCTACAACCGACGTTAAACGTAACCACGACGCTAAACGTAAAACGCAACGCGGTAGAAGTTAGCCAACCAACTTTCAAGTCTTTGCGTTTTACGCCAGCTAGTCAGAACTCAAGACGTCAGAAACAAATGTTACGGACGATTGACAACAGATAGCACCACTATCGCCGTACGTATTTAATGTGTTAATGTCATACGATATCAATATACAAATATCGCAAAATGCATTTAAAAATAATTGAATGTAACAGTTAAGTCTGCGGAATCTTTCTTTTTTACAAAAGGTTCTTTTTAAATTTCAAACACAAACAAAAATAGTTGTATATATACACTTACATTTTTTTATTTTTTTTTATTTTATTTTTTTTCCTGTTGACGTCGATTGTAGACATGCCAGTATTCTTATGGCGACGTTTAGAGTTTGACGTTTTGCGCCAACGCGATTGTAGACAGGTATTTTCTTGAGGCGACGTAATATTACGCCCCCTTGGCAGCCTGCAGAGTATTAAGGCTGAGGACACGCCGTGGACACCCCTGTCCAGTCCTCCGTGGAGCTCCTTCCCCAAAAGAAACGCGCCTTTTGTGAGGGCGCGAGTCTGTCAAGGCAGCGGAGCGGGCCTGCTCTTTGTAGCCGGGCTGGCCTGCCTGCCTGCCTGTGTGTGTGTATGTACTCTGCGGGGACCAAGGCCGCGGATATTTAACACCTGAATACCTCGTGCCTCCCTCCAAGCCAGCTGCAGCCGATACACTCGCAGCCGGGTCGCCTTCCGAAATACACGGCCGCGACCGACATCTGCCTACCACTGGCGTGCGCAGGCCAGCCATATTTTTCGGAAAGTGTAATCGACACATTTTTGAAAAGGACGGAGGGGTATTGCTTATTGCTATAAAAATTACGTATTTGCTAATGGCAACGTATAAAAGCACAGAGTGGGGAAGTTTATGGAGCGGAAAGGACCATGTATTCAAATTTAACTATTTCACTAACTGTCGTATGGGGACGGAACTCAAACTGAAAGAGGTCCTATGCTACTACAAACGAGACTTTTCGATCTATCATATGCGATTATTGCTATACTTGAGCCGTGTCCGAAATTGCAAATTTGGGGAATTAGGGTTTAGGAATTTAGGGTGGATGGTTTCGAACGGCTTGTAACAGCGCTACATGTGACAGAGGTGGAAACTACAGGCTTGTGGAATTTCAACGTTATTTTATTTGCCACCCTATCAATAAATAAAATAACTTTCTCCCAAGCATTTTCACGTAACCCTGTTGTCATGTGAATAACTGATCTTATTTCTTTCTAGCCGATATCATTTTTCTCTTTATTTCTTCGCTCCCTGTAATTAACATTCCATTCCAAATAAAAACCTATCGCTCTTTTTGTTTTTTTTTTTTTAATACAACATACGAACTTTATTTTAAAATAACTTTATGTAGATCCCCGTTCTTCCATTTCTCACGTGCCTGCATGTATTGTGCAGTCTTACAAGAACAGTAAATATCGCCGTTTCCATCACAACACGGGAAATAAAACAAAGAAACAGCAGCAGACGATTTTACGGGCATATTTGGGGATTTAGTGTGCTACTTCACCTCAGTAAATTTCAACCCTAAATCTCCAAAATATTTAGGGCCTAAAATTGGTCACGTGGTCGATTTAGTAACGTAAATCATGGCCTGATAGCCATTTCGGACACGGCATTGGTATAACGTAGATAGTCGATACTTTTTTTTCACGCTTTATGTATATATATATAGTGTACAATATTGAATAACTACTGATCGTTAGTAATAAAATAATCATACAGGATATAGTATTTCAAAACGATTGCGTATCATGAGATAAAATATCTTGTTTCCTGGAAAGTGAGTAGTTTAGCAACAGATATCGCCACAATGTTGAAGCAAAAACTGCTTGTCCACAGTAAATGTTTGCTCAATAGGGGTGCTTTCAGACTCTCTGTTTTCGACGCCACAAATTATAACCTATTTTTCCGCAGCGGAATGCATGTCCGAAAAGTTGCCTTGTTATATAGGCTATTCACAGTAAAGTGAGCTCTTTTTAAGGCCCTTCCGACAGGCATTGGCCACTAATAAATATAATTTATTGCAACTTCAGACGTTAACTTTTGGGGGTGGTGAAAAGTATACACTGTGTTAGTCACATGACAAAGTTTATAATAAAAAGTGACAGAAACATAAGAAACATAGAAATTGGCCAAAAGGAAACATTCAGCAGTGCCTTAAAAAGTGCTCTCTTTTCAGCGAATCGCCTGCAGTAATGGGGAGTTGCTTAGTGCGGGATAGGCCATGTAAAAGGCTATTCACGGTGAAGTGAGCACTTTTAAAACCAACCTTTGAAAAATGTCACTGCCCCTAACTGCATATGTTTTAACGGGCACGTTGACTGGAAGCTTGCGCCCGGTAAAGTTGGTACAGGCGACGTGGACGAAGTAGTTCTATGTCTAAACGTTGAGTTAAAAGTGCGAATACTAAAGTTATTTCTTTCGATTTCTGATTCTTTTTATCAAATGCGAGTGTATGAAATAGCAAATATGTAAATTATTTTTATTTTCTGATAATTTCACAGTTTCACTTGACCGACGTATGAATTAAGGGACCAGGCCCAGTGCAATGTTAACTTTACATGTAGCGGAAGAATACGCAATATTCATACAAGTAGATCCTAAGCAGAGCTTCAAGAAGTGCTCAGTTTACCGTGAACAGCATATAAATGGTTTTAGGCGTGACTCAGCTATAGATAACTTCCGCAATACAGTATCGCTTCCAAACAGAAACACCTTGTCCGCCCCATTTGACGAGGAGAATCACGCTACAAGAGAGCGAGTACATTAATAAGAGCGTTTGTTATTGTGATTCCGGAGTATGTAAATTTTAACTAACCCCCAATTTTAAAAGTGCTAAGAACTTAAAAAAGAATCTTTTTTGTAGAAATTTGGCTCCGGTAAAGATGGACAAGCGATATCGTGTAATGCGGTCGAGAAACGCGTAACATTATTTAACTTGTAAACCCACAGATGGCTACTTTCACCGGCGGCTGCACCTGGTTGCCACGTGCGTCTCATTGTAAGGAGTTGTGTTGATTTTAATTTTTTTTTAATGCGACTGAATTTTTAGATGTGATATTTGTTTCAGGACAGAAATTAAAGTCGATATTTTGCTCTCCATTCATGAACTTAGTTATTGGATCGTAAATATCGCCGTCGAAAAGTGCCGAAGTCACAGTAAGAACAGCTTCTAAGTTGCTCTCTGTTCACGGTATTTATTCTTGTGTGAAACAGTGTTACAAACTACAGCGACAATTCTGTATCTTTCCTGAGTAGATTGCTGTGATAAAACCGTGTAGACACGGCTTACAATTCTGAGAAAACAAAACACGCGTGAAGCTCCTCTGTGCTATTTCCCGCCAGCCCGCCCCAATGCTTCTTCACGACCGGACGCGAACTTGACGCGTCCAAAATGTGTTTCTAGGGAGGAGCATGCACGTATATACACTTGGCCACGTTTATGTGGTAATTTCTTTGCTCTTGAAGACAAAACGCACACTTTTATAGTTTTACTGTTTCGCTGCACTCAATCGGAATCTAATTACTAAATTACAAGTAGTCAACATTTCAGTTCGCAAGGTTAAAACTGTTCTTTTTAATAATTTCTCCCATGAAAACGATGTCGCGACACTTTGATTGGTACACAGACAAGGTGCGATTCCACTGGCCGACGGTCAGCCAATAATAAACGTTACAGAGTACACATAGTAAGCGTGTCCGGTGTAGACAGGACCAATAGGATGGTAAGTGGAAATGCAGAGACCAACACAATTGACATTGCTATAGTGGTGAATATAGGCAGCTCACTTCAACCTTGTATTCAGTGGGACTAAATTTGTGCCGCCCTCAAAAGGGTTAAGAAAGCAATCGCTCAACATTTTTGTTGTTGTTTTGTTTTTGATAACGTCGCATATCGCCTGTCATGGTGAGGTTATTAACCCAGGGCGTGTCCGCGGTGACGTTTGCCAGTCCGTTGTGATAAGCAGTAAGTGAACGAAGTGAAGAGATCCGGGCGGATCTTAACATCGAGGTCTTGAAAGCCGATGAGGGTGAAGCGAGGTGTGTATGGAACAGCGCCGCAGGGAGGGGGCGGGGGAAACGGGAGATCTCCGGGAAAACCCGTCAATCATTACGTCGACGATTCCCACTTATCGAAAATCCGGGAGTGACACGGCCGGGTGTTGTACCCGGTTCCCTTGGTATAGGCTTTTCACGGTAAAGTGAGCACTTTTTAAGGCCCTTCTAAATTTTTCCTTTCATCCAATCTCCATCTTCCTGCTGCTTTTTAATATAATCATTGCAATGTGACCAATAAATACAGTGTATACGTTTCACCACCCTCAAAATTTAATGCCTGAGGTTGCAATAAGATATATTTATTAGTGGTTAAAGCCTGTTGGGAGGGCCTTTAAAAGTGCTCACTTTACCGTGAACAGCATATAAGAGGCGGGCAGACCAACCACTTAGCCACCGCGACCCCCACGCAAGTGACCAATGATTAAGTATAGTGATGACCTCTTCAAGAGATTAAATTACTGTAATATGTTATCTGTGGAGCATTGAAAATTTGTGATGTAGGCCCTACTCATAGTTAAGAGAGCGTAAAAATTCGCCAGTTCAGTGACCTGTAGTCTAGACTGCACAGTTTTGTTACACAATAACGCAGATAAATATACTCACAGGTTGTTCGCTGTCTCAGCCGAAGGCGATGGTTGGGCCTTCACTTTGTCGCGTGTTCCTTATTGGCTCACGGTTCTTCAGGAGGTGTTAAATAACGCGTGGACCAATTGCAATAGTAACATGAGCAAAAGAGTTTTTGGATTCTAGCTTGACCCAAAATGAATCCGCGAATTCTCCAGGTCTCCACTCATAGCTCTAGGTGGGTAATTATAAACGAGAGTACGCCATCGTAATGTTACGTAATCCATTACGTTCGGAGAGAAGAGAGAAAAAAATAATTTATTTTTTTCCACCGAAAGGTGAAGATAATGTGAGAGTAGCTAGTGTAAGGTTAATCATTATCTAGTAGGTAATTTGAGGGTCGTATTAAAAACGAGTAGGTACAAGCCCTGAAACTTGATATTAGTATTGAAATATTCTGGGAACCAGTTTAGAGCTTTTGGCGGATTTCATTAAAGCCCCAAGAAGTCAGAGGGACACTGCCTCCTGTTTCATTCTTGATATCTCACGTTCGGAAATACCGTAGCGATGTTAGCTACAGGAGTAGGCAGTGCATAGCCAGGATGAAAGAAGTTTTAAAATAATTAAAAACCCTATTCCTCCCAGTTATTTCACACTTGTGAGCCTACTTTAGGCACGGGTATACGCTAGCAACTTGGAGTTTATTGCATGTAGTAGAAACTTAGAATATAAAAATATCAGTCGTGTCACCACGTAGACAGTGGCTGACAATCTGCTCATCAGTATCGTGTTAAAAGACCGTACACAACTGAAAACTTTAGCATCTTACTTTATTTTCCACGTCTCTTCTTCGAAGTCACTAAACACAACAGAGACGTTTAATTAAGGAGGGCCAGTCCCATTTGAATTATTTTTATAATTCTCCGCCACAAATTTGATGTCAGCAGGTTCATTACACTTTTTAGCACGACAAAGCATTAATAATGCCTTCGTTAATGTTTTCGACTTGTCAGAGCTCCTCTGTGTTTGATGTTTTCTAACTCGTAACAACCGAGGTAAAATAATTAATTATTTTGTGGGCGCTACTACAGAGGTTACAAAAGCTACGGCAGTCGAACAGAACGCATTTCAGAAAATGCGTTAGGTTATACAGTCATGTAGTCCGAAAAAAAAAAAAATCAATGATGGCGGACGCGTGATTCCCCTTAAAGTTCAGGCGATTGAAAATAGCTTCTTCAATATTAATAAAATATGTGAATCAGTACAAATCACTATACATGACATGGCAATGTATTTTACGTATTTGTTAACTAAAATAAGCCGTAGAATTTACATTTGAAAAAATTCACTTGTTTTCTTTGTTCGTTAGGATCCACTTGCATGGCCCGTGTTTATTCCCAGAAACATTCGTTTGCCATTTATTTTATTGTGACAGGACAGATTATCACCAGGTTGGCTCAATGTACCGGAGTAAAAATCGCCTCACAGTAAAACAAATACATTTATTGATCTCGTCTAGCTTCACACTGATTCTAGGCAAAAATGGCTGCACGACTTTGACTAAGTTTCAACTTTTCGAAATTGTTAAGTCAGGAGTGCGTGACTGCAACTTGACATTACAGTATAGGCTATTCGAGGTAAAGTGAGCACTTTTGTAATCAACCTTAGAAAAAGTCACTGCCCCTGCATGCGTATATTTTAACGGGCGCACTGAGTGACTTGCGCGCAGTCAAGTTGGTAACGACGGCTGGATAATAATAGTTCCATATCTTAACGTCGGAGAAAAGGTGTTAGGTAACCTTTTGTGATAACTTAAATTATTTCTTTCGCTTTCTGGTTTTTTTTTTTAATGCATCAACGTGTAAAAATAAGCATATTTGTGAAATATATATTTTTATAATAATTTCACAGTTTCACTTGACCGACGTAAGAATAAATTGATGAGGCCCGTGGCAGTGTTAATTTTACATAAAGTGGCAGAACACACTACGTGCATACAATTAGATCTTAGGCATTTTATCGTGAATAACATACAGGCGGGTAAACGTTTAGAGGAGGATTTAGCTTGCCGGATTAACGGGCGGGACCTGGAGCCATGGCAATGTTGGTAGCAGTGCAGATGGATGGTGAGCTCTGATTGGATGCTCATCTTTCTGTGACGTCACCACCTCTCTTGGTTGGCAGGCGGTAGGTGAAGTGTACCAAACCTTACCTTTGATGGTTTCTGGACAGCATCATCACATCTTGTCAAAGCCAGCAGCCCATAGGAAACGCATGCGCAGAACGATGCTTAACTATAATTGAAAAAAAATATCGTTTTGATAGACACGCAATTCACACAACACCAACGACTACTGGCACATGCATCGAGTGAAGAGATTTGGGTGGCTCTTTAACAGCGAGGTCTTAAGAGCCTATGAGGGAGAATGAGGTGAGTGCGGAGCAGCGCCGGAATGAAAGGGCGGAAGAAAGGGAAGATCCCCGAGAAAATTCGGAGTGACCCGGCCCGGGATTGAACCCGGTTCGCCTTGGTGGGAGGCGAGCAGGCTAACCGCTCAGCCACCGCGACCCCACAAACATTGAGTTTTCGTTTTAGTCCACCAACCTGCAGTCACGTATATCAATGTTACTTTCATTTTCGGGAAGCGACACCTGCAGTTCGTTATTGGCCAATTCATTTCCAGTCAGAATACACCAACCATCCACACTTCGTTCAACGCCAGTTAGAATACGCCAGCTACCTGCACCTCCTTATTGACCAATACCATTGCCAGTAAAAATTTGTTAGCCATACACACCTCGTTATTGGCCAGTTAATTATCGAGCAGAGTACTCCAGCCATCCGTACCTTGTTATTGGCCAGTTCAGTGGCAGTCAGATACGACAGCCACCCTCACTACCGCCAACGCTGCCACTTCTGTCAGAGCGCCCAAGCTGTCGTTGGTCGTGAAGCTTGGCCTGGAGTGAGGCCCTGTCGTGATTGGGAAAGTCGCGTATTGTAATAGCGGGAAGCGGGAAGATACCGAGAAAACCCGCAGTGGTGGGAGACGTGCGTGCCGACCTCAAGCAGCCACCAGTGCTCTCTCTCTCTCTCTCTCTCTCTCTCTCTCTCTCTCTCTCTCTCATGGTGCGTGACATTCCAAATAATGGTACACTGGCACACAATTATGGCACGTTTCTAACGAATGCGTACAATCACAATTCTATGTTCGTTTTACTTTCATTCTACAGCAGTTGTTCGAACGTTGCACTACTTGCAGTATATCATATACAAATGAAATATAACCTTTAATTCGCAGTTAAATCGTAGAGGTTAGGCTTTCGACTTAAACCAAGCTCTATAAACTGATCATCTTTTATTATACCTTAGAGTCATTAGCTGTTTATTTTGCAGGTAGTCAGATTATGGGATATTTGCGTACCACAACGTGGTAAATGGTAAATAAGGTAAAATTATGGCGCAAGTACCATGGGAGTGGTACGTCCACTCGCCGAGCGAGAGACGGAAATACACGACCTGCTCCGAAAATACTTGGCGCGCTCTCGAACTGCTCTCCTCGCCGTTGAGAATACAGCGCGAGAGATGAACTCCTCACTGAAGACTAGGACTGTCGTGTACGAATCAGCGCCACGTAAACTCGTTCACTTGTGCCTACTTGATACCTCCGTGTCAATTCCTGTCGTAGGCTACATTCCACTTGGTACTGAACAGTAGCATGCCAAAAAGAACGCCAATCAGTAAAAATTCGCACTCCAGTATCTCTCGGTACTGGAACCCGGTGGAACACTCGTCAGCAGTTTTCAGCAGGATTAATGGCGTCTGCTGTACGCGGTGAAGCAATGTAGGCTTAAACATGTAAACTGGGATTGGTATTTTTTCTTTTCATTTTAGTCTGATTCAGACACATCAATTGATTATGAGATCAAAGAATGTGGAAATATACTTTCCGCCTGCATCTTCTGCGTATAACAACAATGTAACATGTTCGTTATACATCGCCGCCATGTTGCGTCGTCTGCTTTTACTGAGACTGCCTGACCTTCAGTACGTCAGTAGTTTCAGCGGGAAGTATAGTCTCCAACCCAGACGCCACTACACCATTATTCAGTTACTGTTCAGGAGAATCAGTACCTAAAGGAACGCTCGTCAGTATTGGTCAGTTCTTTCAGTGCCAAGTGGAATGCGGCCAAAGTGTTCGTTTAGGAATTCGGACGCTCTTGTTCCTTTCACTTCGGTTTATGTTCTGTCGAACTTTACTCTGTGTTTGTGTCTGCAGCCAGTATTTTCCTCGGCCGTGAAAAGTTATAAACTCCCACGGATCAACTGCTTAAGACAGTAGAGCATCGAAAACTAACCATGGTGTTCATAGGGCATGCGCCATGCCCCCTTGGCTGAAGTGGACGTTCAAGGATGCAGTTGTGCACTTACTGTGAACTGTGAAGTAACGCCACGACCTTGATGTACGTTTCTAGGGCACGAAGCTAAGTAAGGGATCTTAGCTATAGGCTGTTCACGGTAATATGAGTACTTTTTAAGGTCCTTCCAAAAAGCATTATCCCCTAATAAATGTATTTTATTGCAGCATCAAACATTAACTTTTGAGAGTTATAAAATGTATACACTGTGATTATTAGTCATATTGCAATGTTCACATTAAAAAGTGGCGGAATGGTAGAAATTAATTGAAAGGAAAAATTTAGCAGGGCCTTAAAAAGTGCTCACTTTACCGTGAACAGCATATAAGGAAGTTGAACATAGCGGGGGCCGCGGTGGCTGAGCGGCTAGCCTGCTCGCCTCCTCGCCTCCCACCAAGGCGAACCGGGCTCAATCCCCGGTCGGGTCACTCCCGGATTTTCGCAAGTGGGAATCGTGCCGGACGATGCCGTTAATCGGTGGGTTTTCTCGGTGATCTGCCGTTTCCCCCTCCCCTTCATTTCGGCGCTGCTCCATGTTCACTGCAAACACCCTCATCGGCTCTCAAGACCTCGCTGTTAAGAGCCGTCCAAATCTCTTTTCTTCACTTCATTGACTTTTACTGTGTGCACGTAACTTATTTATTCTTGTCGTCCTGGCTGATATACGACAGGAATCTAAGTTATTACATCCATGCACGTGCATTAATATTTCATTTTAGTTTACAAAAGAGTCGCAAGAGTACATATGGGATTTTTTACTTTACTCCTATAAATAACTGTGTAGAGAGCGGTAGATACTCAAAGTAAGAATAACATTCCTATCTGTGGAGGTTTGCTTACTTTGAAAAGTCATGTTCCCACATCCTAAGACAACGAGCTATATTGCCACAATAAAAAAAATATGGTACCCATAACTCATCTGGACTATTAATATAGGGACAACTATCAGATAGGTTGTTGGCATCATATTAATATTGAAAATGTAGATAGTAATATAAACAGAATTGTCGTCTCCTGTGTTCTTACCTGTGATTGTGCACTGTTAGAAATAAAATTTCCTTCGTTTTACAGAAAAGTGCTGGTAAAAATTTATCCAGAAGTGTCCGTAAACTCTCCGTAAAATTATGGACACATTGATTTTCAGAAACGAACTTTCCTTAACTTTCGCGGAATCTCTCCGTTAATTTCCAAGTTAGTATTCTGTGCTGTCCGTTTAAAATATAAAAAAAGATAATGAAAATGTCTTTAATTTTCGTTCTGCGGGTGTTCTACCTTGTATAGACAATGATATTTAAAAAGTTAAAATATGTTGTACTTAAGCGAGGTTTGAATCCGAGTCAAAAAAATACCAGTCAACAACTCTAACCATTCACCTACAACTATCACTAAATTTCTGTGGTATAACTTTTATATTTATATTTGAATGACAAAAGCAAAAATTCAGTTTATATTAAATTTAGTGTATTTTTAGTGTTGCCAAATGTTACAGACGCCTTATGCTATTTCCTAGTGTTTGAAAGAATAGTTCATAGTCGCGTGGATAACCTTAACTGCCGCAGAAACGATAATTTTCTTGTTACAGTGGCGAAGAAGCTTCGTGTAGAATCGGCATTGTTCGTCCCCGTAACTCCTAGCCAAAGGGGATGCGGAGACTTTTCGTATTTTATATTTACGGACTTAACTCCGTTTTTCGTTATTACGGATTGCCTTTCCGTATATACACTGTACAGTTCCTTAAAACATTCCGTAAATATACGGAAATTTTTAACAGTTTATATACACACATATAGTTCCTAGAATAGCAAGGTCCTTCTTCGGATCAGATTATTTCTTGAACATAACAGTAACAGATACGAAGATTGGGCTCTTATTAGTTCTGCCAGTTGTTTCCTATCTGACATCTCCCTGTTGCGCAATGACCCGTCACGAAGAGAGCTATTTTTGTTCAAGTTGGACTTCCTATTCTTACAATTGATTGACGTGTTCCAGTGTGTTATCTCATCGTTGCCACTATCAGCTGACTTCCACAAGAATCCCAGGACTGTGCGAATTCTTTGTTTACTTAAATATACTTTACTGACGATTGAGTTGGTCATTGGCGGATACCCCTTTGTCGTCTCACTGTCATGACTTCAGGTAGAAGTAATTTTTGAAGCTCCCATCTGCACTGAAAGGAAATGTTTATTAGTAGTTACAAAAACTATTTGGTTTAGGGTTTCCAAGGCGAAATTTTGTTACTGGCAAAAAATAAATCGTGGTGTACAACACATAGATTGTCTAGTAGTAAAGCAATTAATTGCTCACTGGCATGTTTGTTTATTGGAAAAAATATTTATTAATTTTTTTTCGTAGCCAACCATAGGTTGAACCACACATGTGTGAATTTCCACCCCTACAACTGCACCCTTTCTGGGAAATGCAGGGGTATAAGTTATCCTTTGCTTTAACTGATTCCTTAAATTTTTTCTTGGCCTATGACTTTCTGTTGTCGGACCACGTTATTTTTACTTTTTTTTATTTGTTACATGCATTTCTTCATGTGAGTGGCTTGTCATTTCCACCTATTTATACCCTTTAGTGGTTGCCATTGGTGCCCGAGTATGGAAGTGGCGCAGTTTACCTATAGTGGCACTAACTATTACTATTAATATATTAATGCACTACATTACAATTCCTTTCATCAATGTTGGCTAAGTAAGTGGAGATGGGGATTGTACTGCCTTACTCGACCCCCCCCCCCCCCTTCTACAGACACTTCATCCAAGGTCCTTCCGTTCGGAATCATATCCTTATATCTCAAGTACCGTTTTCGCGCGCCGAGTCGTCTTTAACCAGGTTCGCTTCCCTTCTTCGATTGCTACTTCCGCATTAGCCGCGATGCTTTTTATTTCGTATTTATTTCTCCAGTTTCGCTATCCTTGATCTTTACCGCGTTGTAATCACTGGGTTTTTTCTCCCCTACATATGGGATGATCTGTTGCGATCCAGGTGTAATTCAATCTTTCTTCTACATACAGCTGGGGCTTCTCAGCCTTAGTACTTTTGTATTTTTACGTAGCGCTCTTAGCCACAAGGGCGATTCCGTCGCTACGTCCGCCCAATCGGTGGGGTAGGAGTATCACGCCCTCTCATCGCAGGTGTCGCAGCTTAGCACCTGCGCTGACCAGATCCAAACCCCCAACCTGATTCACAAGTACAGGAAATAGCACCCTACCACCAGGTTCTGAGACCCTCGTGCTCAGGTACCAAGCGTGTGGTCTGGCCGGGGTTCTATCCATACCCCCTACTGTCTCTCCAGGAGACAACCGGAGCTGGTTGCCGCTCACCGCCCGCTCTTTCTTTAAGAGGGGGAATCTCTCCAGACCTCCTTCAGCATACGGAGTTAACCGCTGCCAGATCGAGTCCAACCTCAATGTGATTGGAACACCAGAGAGAACCTCTGGTGCGGCCGGCCGAACCGATTAGCCCATGCTCCCACTTATTTTCCATGGTACTAGTGGGTTTTCAATGACCGACCCGCTCAATCTATGGCGAGTAGCAGGATATACATTATGTGTAATTGTGCCTTTGTCAGAATGTTCCCATCTCTGCTGCCACAGAAGTACTGTTTCTTCTCTCTTCGCCTTCTTCAACTGGGGTGATGTTTTTATACCTTAGGTGACTTCTATTATCTCACCTCTCTCTTTAATCTCTTTTCTTTTGATGGTCTTCGTTTTCATTTTCGCTGATGTCCTCTGGTGGATGGCTTTTATTAGTTCTTCTGAATTTCCTTGCATATCAGTAATAGTTCTGCCAGTAACATTTAGGCTCTTCATGAATTGTTTGACTTTCAGTTTGCAGGCTAGTATCTTATAAACAAGTCCCCGTGGGTCTTCATTCCCCTCCTCTGTTGTGAACTGTCTCCGGGAGAACTTCTTCTTTTCTTCTATTATATTCTTGTAATTCCGTCTTTTTATTCTACATTCCTCTGACATTAGTCTTCTTCTGTCTTCCTCTCGTTGTCTTTTAAGATTTCTTCTTATCTTCCAATCGTGTTAGGTCTTGTTTGACTGCCACAAAATACGCAGTGGGCAGCAAAAGCTGCGACTGCAAAACTACCTACTGTACGTATCTGCGTACTCGTGTCGGCGTGTTGGAAGTGGCCATCTTCCGTCAGGTCACGATGCCATATTTGTCCGTGTTCGTCTCCTTGCATCATGTTGCCAACTAATCCATAGGCGATATTGTCAAGAATTAAGGATGGGTTATATAGTTCCTTTTTTCAAAGTACATACTACACAAACTAATCGAGAAAATGAACTTTCCATGAGGTGAAGTGCCAGGCCTTGGCATGGCCGTCACATATTAGATTTGTGGTATGTGTACTCTCAAGTGAAGGGCCGTTGTGGGGAGTGAGCTGACGTAGTGGTAACATCCTGAACTCGCACTAGTGAGGGCCCTGGTTCGATTCCTGGTACCGTCGTCCTGATCTTGGTTCCTAGTAGTTGTTGGTCTCCGCTTTCTTGGAGCAGCTTTGTCTGAGATCAGAGAAGCGAGGGAGCGGTGACACATCCACGCGCATCAATCCCGCGATCGTATAAATAGTCGTGCGACGCTGGTCGTGTGTATGGCAACACTGGCTCGACCTGGTCCTACGTCAGCAGCGCGAACCTGGTCGTGTGTATGACAACACTGGATCGACGTCAGTGTTGCCATAGTCAGCGACCGTCGATTCCGCTGCAGCAGCCGCGGCGCCGGGCGGTTCGCGGGGTTTACAACCCACTTCCGGTCTCGGAGGGTACGTCCTGTGCTAGTCACCGTCGCCACTACAACTGAGGGGCCGCAGTGATTAAGCGGTTAGAATACTCGACACCCACCAAGGTGAAGCGGATTGAATCCCCGGACGATGCCGCTGGTCGGTTTGGGAGGGGGGCATCTCCCGTTTCTCCAGCCCTTTCTCTTTCCGGCGCTGCCCAATACTCACCATACTTCACCCTCATTGGCTCTCAAAACCTCGATGTTGAGAACCGCTCAAATCTCATCACTCACCCACTTACTCCACTGGAGCTGGTCCAACACAGAATACTCGCGGCGCCTCTAATAAAATATTACAGTGGCTTACGCATTTGTATTGCGGGGTCAAGGGAAATTTGTTTAATCGGCCGGGAAAGTTGGCACGACTACTGTTGTTGAAATATCTCGTGTTGACATATCCATTACGTGAAGATCTGCAGTCATTTTCAACAGAATACATGTTTGTGTGTGGCCAAACAAATATGTTTACAATTGATTCGCTGAAATATTTCGTTCTTTCCGACACATTTAGTTGGGCGTGCAAAAATTTTTTTTTTTGTGAAATGTGTAATTTGATTGGCTAACATAAAGGACAACATAATATTTTGCAATCGCGAATGCATATTTTGTTCAGCTGTGTGCAATTTACGCTAACCACATTCAAATCGTGTATGAGAATTATTTCCAGTTCGTTGGCGATCTTCCGACTGTGTTAGTACCGAAATTATGTAATATGCCCACCTAAATTGTTTGTTGCCTAATCTGTGTATAAAATTATAGTTCCGTTTTCTTTGAATTTCAGTAGTAGGCGGACGAGATTTACTTACGAATTAAACTTTATTTTATTTTTGCGATTCTCGAAATATAAGGAAAATAGCGTCACAAATAGATTACATTGAGGGCAGTAAAATGAAACACTAAAGGTTGTTCACGATAAAGTGAGCACTTCTGAAATCAACCTTAGAAAAAAGTCACTAACCCTACCTGCAAATATTTTAACGGGCGAACTGAGTGACATGCACCCAGTAAAGTGGGTAATGATGAATGGCAAGTAGTTCGATATCTTAACGTCGAATAAAAAGTGTCAGGTAACCATTTGTAAACACTTAAATAATTTCTTTCACTTTCTGGTTTTTTTACAATACATCGAGGTGTAAAAATGATCAGATTTGCAATACATTTTCTTTTGTAATTTATTTGACGTTTGCATCTCACCGACTCATGAATAAAGTGAAGAGGCCCACGACAATGTTAATTCTGCACAAGGCGGAAGAATAAACAATGTGTATTCAAGTAGATATTAAGCAGGGCTTTCAAAAGTGCTAATTTTACCATGAACAGCCTTCACTTGAAAATATCTTATTATTTCATTCGGCATCACAAAAGCACAGAGAATGGCGTTTCATAAAAAGTATGTTTAAAATCAATCTATAACATTTGGAAACAGTACTGTGTATCGGAGGTGTGAGGGACGATATCACAAATATGAAAATTTACAGGAACGCGGTTTACCTCGATACAATCATGACACACAGTGTCCTTTACTATTGGCTGAATCGCTTTGCAACCCGGGAATATAGAGTAAAATACTGTAGGACAATGTCAAGACCTTGTTTGTGCAAAATATACATAGTGCCCTTTCCCTCCGATGCACAGCGTTGTCAACGGCTACGTTACATCCGGTCAAAATTATTTGCAGGGAACGTTTTCCGCGTTGGAATACGAGTGTGACGTGGCATACTGCAGTCGTGGCATGTGCTCGGGACTAAACTTCACAACTGCCACGTCCGAGGAGGTATTGTCACGTTGCCAATAATTACGCTCCGTGGGAAACATTTCCCTGCAGGCAAATTGCGAGCCGCCGTCGGCACGGGGGCCGTGGTGGCTGAGCGGCTAGACTACTCGCGCCTCTAACTGAAGCGGACCGGTCACTCCCCGGATTCTCGCAAGTGGGAACCGTGCCGGACGATGGCACTGGTCGGCGGGTTTTCTCAGAGATCTCCCGTTTCCCCCTCCCCCTTTCTATCCTGTCACTGCTCCATACCTCACTTCACCCTCATCGGCTCTCAAGACATCGCCAAGAGCTCTCTCACAGTGGGACTTGTGTTTTGAGACGCGCCTGCTTCCCTGTGACGATTTTATAGGCTATTCACATTAAAATGAGCACTTTTTAAAGCCCTGTTTAAGATCTACTTGTATGCACGTTGTGTATTCTTCCGCCTTGTGCAGAATTAACATTGTCATCGGCCTCTTCACTTTATTCATGCGTCGGTGAGATGCAAACGTCAAATAAATTACAAAAGAAAATGTTTTGCAAATCTGATCATTTTTACACCTCGATGTATTGTAAAAAAACCAGAAAGTGAAAGAAATTATTTAAGTGTTTACAAATGGTTACCTGACACTTTTTATTCGACGTTAAAATAGGTAACTACTTTTCCATCCATCGTTACCAACTTCACTGGGCGCATGTCACTCAGAGCTCCCGTTGGAGTAGCCTATATGCACGTAAAGGCTGTTCACGATAAAGTGAGCGCTTTAGAAATGAACCTTGGGAAAAAGTCACTAGCGCTGATTGCATATATTTTAACGGGCGCACCTAGTGATATTCGCTCAGTAAAGTCGGTAACGACGGCTGGAAAGTAGTTCCACATTTCAACGTCGAATAAAGTGATTTAGATCACCATTTGTGATATCTTAAAATGATTTCTTTCCCTCTCTGTTTTTTTATGTATCGGAAGTGTAAAAATAAGCAGTTTTGGTAAGTATTTACTTTCTTAATAATTTCACAGTTTCACTTGATCGACGTATGAATACAGTAATGAGGCTCATTTCAATGTTAACTTCACATGAGGCGGAGGAATACACAACGTGCACACATGTAGATTATATGCAGTGCTTTCGAAAGTGCTCATTTTACTGTGAACAGCCTATAGGAGCAGTGACTTTTTTCTAAGCTTGATTTCGAAAGTGCTCACTTTATCGTGAACAGCTTTTAGCTGCATTTTATAATGTTACGACGTGTGTGGTAAAATGCCTCACTTTACGATGTCGTACAACTGACTTAACGTCTCATGAGTATCGTCAAATATTGTCGTGACGTCACCAGTTTGCTCGTTGATTTCACTGTCGACGTAACGCACTAGCGTCACTTCGTTTGTAATCCATTCACACTCACTTCCAACTTTTCTCAAGCCCTCCTAATGTTCTATTTCTAGGGCATTCCTCCGCCTCTGGCAAACAAAGTTTAACCAGTTATAGAAAATCACAAGAAAGGGACAACGCACCGCATTTATGCGCACTTTACCATATAAAAAAATCCTTTATTCCCAGTCATTATAGGTTGTTCACGGTAAAGTGAGCACTTTTTAAGGCCTGTCCAAATTTTTCCTTTCATCCAATTTCCATCTTACTACTGCTTTTTAATATAAACGTTGTAATGTGACTAATAAACATAGTGTATACATTTCACCACCCTTAAAACTTAGTGCTTGAGGCTACTATAAGATATATTTATTAGTGGCTAATGACTTTTGACAGGTCCTTAAAAAGTGCTCACTTTGCCGTGAACAGCCAATACGAACACACATATTTTCTCCCTGTTTTTGTTCGTACTGATTATAAATGAAATATTTTAATATATAGATAGACGTTAAAGCTAATTTTAACCAAAAATAAGGCACTTGTTAACACGGATATAAAACGCTTGTTTGTAATACATGGCATATTTGGGAAAGAACCAACTTCTAGCTGACCACGTTTAAAAGGTGCTCGCTTTACTTGAGCGGACAATGAATGAATGCGCCAGGTATTGAAACGAGGATACTTGAAGTATAAGTAAAAAGAGAGAAATGAGAAAACAAACCGGTTATCGCTAGTGCATGTGTTGTGTGGAACACAAGCGGACAAAGTGGCAGCAGAGAGAGAGAGAGAAAAAAAAAGGAACGATAATCCCTCGGAGAGAATTATGAATGAATGAGAAGTGAGTTGTCGGGTGGATGTCGGCGACGGAGGTCTGAGTGAACTGACATTGAACCGAGCCTCGCCCAGGGCGACCTGTTACCTCGCTAACGATGTTTGAGAAGTAAACAACTGCCTCCCGCGCACAGCGTAGGGCGGCGCGCTCAGGCTAGAGAGCTGGGACATTGTACGTGACAGACTAGCTGCGTGTGGCTCGCGATTTACGTAACTGAATAAGTTTGCCGTGTGCTTAAGGGGACTGTGTAGCTGCGCGTCCACGGTCAAGAAGCGAGGGAGCGATACGGGCGACAGTTCCACGCACGCCTAGCGCCTCGTCGCTCCTACGCGCGAGGCGTGCAGTGTTTCCGTCAGAACACTGTGCTGTGCAAATAAGATCTGTAACAGCAGGGTTTTATCACACGCGATGAAAGCCCACGGGTTAAACTACGTCAGTATTTCTGTGCTTTTCTCTTGCCGCTTAAGGAAACTGCATAGGAAAGCTTTAAAAATGCGATATTTGACCATCTTCACAAATTTTTTTCTCCAAGAATACACTCAATACGACCAAAGTAAAAAACGAGGGCCGTATATAATTATTTTTTTTATCTTTTCTGACAAATAGTCATATTTCCAGAACGAACATTTATTTACCGAGAGACGCATTTACGCGCAAGCAACGATTTCACAGAAAACGTTTCAGTACACAGGACCCTCAAGATATGATTGTATGTATTCAAGGGTATTAGTGTATAACTGTCATATGCGGGTCGTGACGGGTCGTGTGCTCTTCTTGGCGTGACTTGAGAGATCGTTATATTTTATATATTAAGTAGAAGTCAAGACGAAGTAGCCAATCAGAGCCCAGTTACATTTGTTTTTGGCGGGAAACTGTATTTACATCTTGTATTTAGGTTATGTGGTATTATAAAATAGTATGAAAGTAATTATCTTAATTTAAAGACCTGTTCGTGGCCATGTTTTCTTTCTTGGTAGAGGCTATTGAATTCGCTTTAATCAACCGTTTCAGATTTATTGATGTAAATTCCCAATGTTGGCATCGGCTTACACTTCTATAAGAGATGACGAGTTTTTCAAAACCAGCGCACAAACAATAACCACAAGTAATAAAATATGCATGTAAATAATCTCCAGTCTAGTCCACATTTACAGGTCATATCGGTTTCTTTCGTCTCCCACGATTGTGATTGGCTAGACTTAACAGTTGCTAATTCAGTCATAAACTGCAAATCTTCTTATTCATTTTCCGTGTGCTTATCGACTCATTAAATATAATTCTTAATTATTCAGTCTTTAATCGTAAACCCACCTTTACCATTCTCTTAACTGCGACCATGTTCGTGAAAACATCCTGTTCTTGTAAAGATGAGATAGACCGAACTCGCTGGCTGCGCACAACCAATCCCCGTGTCAAACACTTGAATTGCTTTTCTGCCAACACGACTAGCAAAAACTGCATGGATTGGATTTGAGGTTAAAAAACTGTTTATCGGCTGTTCACGGTAAAATGAACACTTTTGAAAGCCCTGCTTAAGATCTACTTGTTTGCACGGTGTGTATTCTTCCGCCTTATATAAAATTTATATTGCCATGGGCCTCATCACTTTATTCATACGTCGGTCAAGTGAAATTTTGATGTTATAATAAATGTAAATATTATACAAATCTGGTCATTGTAATATTTCGATGCATAAAAAACGAAAAGCAAAATAAATCATTTAAGTCGTCACATTTTGTTACCCAACCCTTTTTATTCGATGTTAAGATATGGAACTACTTCCCGTTCATCGTTACCAACACTGTGTGCATGTCACTTAGTGCGCCCGTTAAAATATATCCAGGCAGGGGCAGTGACTTTTTCTAAGGTTGATTTCAAATGTGCTTTGAGATGGTTCTAAACACTTTGGAATGCAGTTAGATTGAATTAAAATTTTGAGGGTAAGTATTTTGTACGTGGATACTAAATGAGCATTTCGAAATTACGGGCCGCAGTTGGAAGGTAACGAAATATTTCTATGAAAGTTTCAGTAAATTTGTAGAATTGTTAAGGGAAATATTGTGCAGAATGTTCCACGAGTACACGCGAAAACTTGCCAAGCAGTTTGAGCTGTTAGCAGGAAAGGGGCCGCGGTGGTGTAGTGGTCAGAATACTCGCCTAGGCGACGCGGGTTCGATTCCCGATGGGATTCACTCTCAGATTTTTGCAAGTGGGAATCGTGCCGGACGATGTCGCTGGTCGGCGGGTTTTCTCGGGGTTCTGTCGCTTCCCTGGACTAGAATCTCTCCACTTCACTGTCTGCTTTCTTGATGAGAACACTGTTGCGTGGGCCTAGCCAGCCCTGCTGACCTGAGGCCACAAACCTGTTCTTGCCTCAACTCTTAAACAACATCATTCACTATACTCTCACTTCTCCTTAACTCTCTCTCCTTCCCTGCACTTCTGTTGAATTCTAATTATCACAAGGTTTAATTACGGGTGACGTAATAGAGCTAGAAATAGGAACATGACAACAACAAAGTATGAAATACTGTTTTATCACAATTAATTTACATACAAGTATGAATTAATTATTGACTCTTTATTGAATTGCAATATTTAAATTATATTTTTAATATAATCTTTTTCTAACCATTTAGCTTCCCTATCGACTCGACCTTCCACCCTACTGAATGTACACCTGCAACTGACTCAGTTCGGAATCGAACGGAGCTCCTCCGTGCCCTCCTGGTGTCGAGCAGTGGAGATGTGATGCTGCGAGTACGTCTCCTGACGTGGGAAGGATGCTGCCTGGACCAGCGACGCCTCGCGTCAGTGACACTACAGAAGTCGTCCTCTTGATCGGCTCCACTCAAGCCGACAAATGGCCGAAGCGCCTGAGAGTGGGGGTGAGCGCGCGTCCAGCTGCGCTATTTTTACTTCGTCCGCCGTCCTGTTTTCTGACGTAGGTCGGATTGTTGCCATGCAGTGTGGCTCGCACACGGCCGATATGGCGAGTGGGCACAATGCTCTACTAACGATTCTCCCTGCATTACAACCTGTGGTCCCAACAACTTGCCTGTGGTCCCAACAACTTGCATGTGCGTCTGTATACGCGCCTGGACCAGTGTTGTCGGTTACTCACACATTCTTGTCCGCGGCATAAGCATCGCTAAGCACGACGCCTTTCAGCACATCCCTGTCTCTTCTCTGCACGTAAAGTTAAATTGAAGCATACAACTATGCGAATTAAGCGAGGTGCCGTAGTGTAGACTCGAACGCCGGAGGAGCCGGGTTCGAGTCCTGGTCCGGTTTCCCGAAATCACTCCAGCGAATTCCGGGGTGGTTCCTTACCACAGACCATGGACGATTCATTCCTCGTTCCTTCTTCGCAGGGCAACTTGCTCCGTCTCTAGGGACTTCGCTGTGGACGAGACGTTAAGCCTTGCCTACTTTCCTATAGGCTGTCCACGGTAAAATGAGCACTGTTGAGAGCCCTACTTAATGACTACTTGTATACACGTTGTATATTCTTCCGCCTTACCTAAAATTAACATTGCCATGGGCCTCATCACTTCATTCTTGCGTCAGTCAAATGAAACTGTGAAATTATTAAGAAAGTAAATACTTTTCAAACCTGCTCATTTTTACGCTTCGATGGAATAAAAAAAAAAAAAAAAAAACCAGAAAGCTAAGGAAATAATTTTATGTTATCACAAATGGTCATCTAACACTTTTTATTCGACGTTAAGATATGGAACTTCTTTCCATCCATCGTTACCAACTTTACTGGGCAAATGTCACTCAGTGCGCCCATTAAAATACATGCAGGCAGGGGCAGTGACTTAGTTTCTAAGTTTCATTTCTAAGGTGCTCACTTTATCGTGAACAGTCTTTACCTACAATGTTGAGTTTTCCATCTTTAATGTGTATTGTCTTGTCTGAGGTAAGATTTCCATTCGGTCACGCTCCCTTCATTGCCTAGAATGTCTTCTGGTCTTCGCTTCGGACAGTTTTTACAAGAACTTCACGATGATGGCAACGCTGTGAGGGGAACTTTCACATTTCTTTCTCATAGTCCATTCACGGTTATTCCCAAGCTTCTACCCTCAGAATATTCCTTCGCCTCATGCAAACAAAGCTTCACCAAGTTTAGAAAACTGCACTGAAAGGACAGCGCACCATCTTCGTGCGCGTAATACTTTCCGTAAGGACTCTATCTTACTAGGCATTACCAACACACCTATATTCTCCCCGTTCTTATTCATAGGCACTATTTATTAATGAAATATTAATTATAAATAAAACATAATTAAAACTTCAAGCTAACAAAAAATTGATATGTTTATGCTTACAGTAGTACAAAACGCCTGTGATTCATTACATAGGAAACAACCACACGCGGCCGACCTCCCGTACAGATCTGGGGTGCGGGAGGCTCTGGGTTCGAATCCCCGGCAAAGCATGGGGGGTAATTTAAGTTAGGTTTTAAATGAGTATGTAAGCCTTCCCCTGCTACGCTTTGAATCATAAAACCGGAGGACGTTAAAAAGCCCTTCACAATACAATAGAACAATCACATGCACAATACATGGGGTGGTATTTCAAAGGTTTGATTCAAAAAGTGTGAATAAACCGCTACTAGACTATAGCAAGGGCGTGTCCTTGATACTTGGCGTGTGTATCCGTGGCAGTAATAGACAAGGGAGAATTTGAGAAGGTTATCTCAGTGCAGAGTGTAGAGAAAGCAGCTATGTGTTAATATCAGCACACAGTGCATAGGAAGTTTGCAGTGAAAGCTGTCAACCAGTCTGCTATGTTGGGTTGAAGAGAGGCGGCGCGGTGGCTGCTTTGTAACTAGTAGGTACTTTGAGAAGCGAGCGAGTGATTTCTCTGATTCCTCCTCTTAGTTCGCGATTACGTCTACTATAGTCCATTCCTTGCTACTTCCGACATTTATATGTCAAAGGTAAAAAAAATACAGCCATAGGTGATTGTTTTTTTTTCTTTATTTTATTACTAAGAGATTTCTATCAATACAGAGGGTTTCCTCCAACATAACAATAAAATTGGAACAAATGTTTCGTACAGAACTCGACATTATCTTCTCAAAATATTTCTCCAGATATTTCCTTCTTGTGTATCTTCCTGTTTTGCACCAAATCTTCTCATTGTTATCTGTATCCAGGTAGTCATGGGTCATCCTCTTCTTATCCTTCCTACAACTTCCCATTCCTGTATAAGTTTTGGTATTCTAGTGTCTACCATTCTTCTTAGATGGCCATACCATTCCAACCTTCTTCGTTCTATAACTTCATACATTTATTCTTCTACTTCCATTAGCCTTATTTCGGCATTCCTTACATGAAATTCTGGCTGATCTTCTTGAGAAATCCATTTCTAATGCTTTCAGCTTCTTAATATGTGTTTGATTAATTATCCAGGTCTCTGCCCCATATAAGACTAGACTCTCTAATAGGGACTTAAATATAATTTGTTCTGTTCAGAACATTTCTGCTCCATAAGATTAAATTGAGCATCCCAATTACTTTCCGTCCATCAGTAATTCTTTTATTGATCTCCATGTTTGTTTTTCCCTCTCTTTCTTTTCTGACAAAAAAGTAATATTTACAGAACTTCTATTTACCTAGATATGCGCTTACGCACAAACAATTATTTCACAGAAAAAGTTTCAGTACATAGGACTCTTGATTGAAACATTCCGCGCTCTAAGTCCTTGCGGCTGAATTGGCATTTCTCGCAAGGCGAGTGTGTGCGGTATTTGTGGCCATTTCGAACTGGCAAGGCGAGACACCAATCCAAGACTTGCTTGTTTACGAGGTGCCGACTCCATTACGTCCGTGAGATGTTCCGCCGACTCTTAATTAAGTGTATGCACCATTTACGGTTACTTCAGCCTTTTCTGAAGATATTCCTCCGCCTCGTGAAAACTAAGCAAGTTTGGAAAATTACACCAGAGGACAACGCACCGAATTCCTGCGTACTCAGTTGTAACAAAATAGAATAGAAATAGTTCTTTTGTATAAGAACTATTTCTCATTAGGACATTCCTCCGCCTCATAAAAACAAAACTTAACCAAGTATAGGGAATCACGACAGAGAGACAACGCTCCTCATTCGTCCACACTCTCTCTAGTAATATTTGGCATTACAACTATTTCTTACTAAGACTGTTCACGCTAAAGTGATCACTTTTGAGGCCCTTGTTACTTTTTCCTTTCAGCCATTTTTTAAAAATCCTTTAACCACATTTTTAGATCAATATTGTCGATTAAGTAATAAACACAGTATGTATATTCCACCGCACTCGGAAGTTAACGTCCAAGGCTAAAATAAAATATTTTTAGTAACTATTATTCCAAATGAAAGGGCTTTCAAAAGTGCTCATTTTAACGCCAATGACGTGTACGTATTGCCAACACGCCTATTTTAGTACTGTTTTTATTTGTATTAATTATAAATGAAATATTACAATTTTGCAGATAAAATGTAAGTAAAAGTCGAGTTAAGACAATTATAAGGTACGTTTACGTTAAGACAATTACTAAACACTTGTGACAGGCTACATGACATGTTTAGTAAACAACCATACTCGTCAAACATGGGGTGATTTTTCAAAGGTTCAATTAAAAAAGGCGAAGAAACTGGGAATAGACTATAATATTTCTTTGTGTATTTTTGAAAGAAGTTTCTTCGGTAAAGACGTGCCAACTTTTTCTGCATTATCGTAACTAAACATCTGATACAGCCATCTCTCTCTACAGCTGTATGAAAAAAATAGAACTTTTAATAAAGTTTGGTTGCAGGCGTAGTCGTTCAGCCAGCCTGTAAATGTTTGAAATGTTAAATAAACAGTTTTTTTTTTTCGTATCGACTTGGGCAAATTATTTCAAGGTCGCGTGTTGTACATTTGTGGGACCTCTGTTTGGTGACATCTCTACAGGCGAACCTTATATTATTGTAGTGAGCATGTTGTGAATTTTCCAGACAGTCATTTTTTATTTAGTTTCTGGTCCACGAGTACATTATCCAGAACACCGAACTCATTAAAATTTGTTCTGGCAGACATATCGTAGGTATATCCTGTACCAACACGTGTAAAATAATTTTACTAAGTAAAAATTTAATAAACAAACTAGTTTCACCACACTTTCCTTTGATGCTCATATAGGTCTAGTATGCAATATATACGTTCATAGCAAACCCGAGCATCGTTTGTATGCAACCAATAGAAGGGAAGAGTTTTGTGCATTTAAAGAGTCAAACAGTGTATTTCACTTTGAAATAATTGTGCCCGAAGTTGTGGTGATCGCGTATCATGATTCCAACTTTCGAATCGTCAAGTACCTCTTTCTGAAATTGGTGCAGGTTTACAAAATCAAGAATGAGGCAACAAAGGCAACAGGGCCTTGATCCAGTAATATTTGTTTTTCCGGCTAGGTTGGCAGGATTCGATGATGGAGAAGATCTCGGGTATAGGCTGTTCACGGTAAAATGAGCAATTTTTGAAGGCCCTGCTTAAGATCTACTTGTATGGACGTTGTGTATTCTTCCACCTTATGTGAAATTAGCATTGCCATGGGCCTCATCACTTTATTCATGCGTCGGTCAAGCGAGACTGTGAAATGATTAGGAAAGTAAACGTTTTATAAATCTGCTAATTTTTACACACCGAAGTGTAAAAAAAACGCCAAGTGTAAGGAATGATTTAAACTATCACAAATCGTTACATAACACTTTGTATTCGACTTTAACGTATGGAACTACTTCCCATCCATCGTTACCAACTTTACTGGGCGCATGCCACTCAGTGTGCCCGTTAAAATATATGCAGGCAAGGGCAGTGACATTTTTCTAATGTTGATATCAAAAGTGTTCAATTTATCGTGAACAGCCTTTACACGTGATTGCACATTTTTGACCAGAGTCGTATGTTCGTCCCGCGAAAATGTCTGCGAAACTCCAGGAAGGGGCTGCAGGAGAAGATAACCTTACATTATTTCTGGATACTTTGTATAACTGTAGTTGAGTTATCCCGTTCTTATTCTCAATTGCCTTGACTGACAAAGTGAATAGTTGAAATCGGCGCGCTTTGTCGTGCGCGTCCTGTAGTTGTGGCTCGTGTTCAGGCGCTGGCGGCCTCCATCCAGGTCTGCGTCGTGCTGTTGCCGCATCTGGGCAGTCACACGCCTGGACAATCGCTGTGACGGCTTACGTAACACGCCACGCGAGTTGGCAGCGCAGTCAGTCAGTCAGTCATCCTAGGGCCGCCTTCACTTACAACTGACGAGCACTGACGGTTTATAAGTGTTCGCCAGCAATAAGGGAACAATCGTCACTAAGCAGCGAATATTTCTCTTCGACAATACACTTGATTGTTTCGGAGCGTCTGGCAGTAAGTAGTATTGCCATGGCCAGGAAAATATAAACAAGTATGGCGGACACACTAATTTCCATACAGCATTTGGACTGAAGCAGTAACACTGTTACTCGCCTTCTACTGCTTTCTGGCCATCTTCTGACAGCATCCCAATATTAGAAATGATCGCCTCAGAAGCTGTACCTTCCTTTAGTATAATTTCCTCGAACATTACTTGAACTTCCCGCCAAACCTAGGGTTTATCTCACAACACTTGCGTTTTAAACGCCAGTTATATCCAGATCTCAGTAACGGTTGTAGCCTCGCACAGGGTACCTCTCAGATGCGACCATCAGTGACTTCAGCAGTATCGGGACAGTAGTTGACAAGTGTAATCAGTGAGTAATGGAACGCGGCCTAGGTTTGTGGTTCTCCCACGAGACAGGCGTACAAGTGTCCAGGCTGCAGTGCCGCCAACAAGGGCTCCACAAAGTACCATCTGAGTCTGATATAGGCTGTTCGTGGTAAACTAAGCACTTTTTCAAAGTCCTGCTGAAGATCTACTTGTCCGCGTTGTATTCGTGCTATATTCTTCCGCTAGGTCTGAATTATACATTGCCATGGGCCTGATCTCTTTATTCAAGCGTCGGTCAAGCGAAAATGTTGAATTATTAAAAAAAAAAAGTTATGTTTTATAAATTAGTTAATTTTACACATATATGAATAAGAAAAAAAGAGCGGCAAGCTTAATAAACAATTTCAGTATCCATAAATTTTCTAACACTGTGGCTCTTCCTTCTCTCCGCCATTACCAACTTCACCTGGCGTCCAGCGCCAGTCAGTGTAAATGTAAGTAAAGTCTGTTCACGATAAAGTGAGCACTTTTTAAATGAACCTTAGAAAAATGTCACTGCCCCTAGTGTACAGAGCATTCTCCTTGCGCGCGTGCCGGACGTGTGTGTACAGTGTACTACATGACGTGTTCCCGCCGTGGAATGTCAGTCAGTCTCCGCCAGATTGTAGGACAGGTCGAGGTGAGCGGCTTGTCTGGCCTGCATCGTCTTGCCTCGCCTCGCTTCGCTCACATATTTCGCCCTTGTTTTGCAATATCCCTGTTCTGTTGACGATGTTGCGACCCCCCCCCCCCCTCTTTCTAAGCACTCCTTCTCCTGTTATAATTTAAAAATATATTACTATAGTCCATTCACCGTTTCTTCGCCCTTTTTTAAATTAAACCTTTGAAAAATATCTCCATGTATGACGTGGTTAGTTGTTTCCTAAATACGGCCTGTATCAAAACCTTTTTATACTTATGTTCATAAAAGTTACTTTTTTTTCTCGTTAAATTGAAATGTTAATCATATTTTATCTCTAAATAATAATGCTTCATTTATAAATAATTTGAATAAAAAACAGGGGGAATATAGGTATGTTGGTAATGCCTAGTAATAAATAGTCCTTATACAAAATTTTGTTACACTTAGCGTGCGCGGATTTGGTGCGCTGTCCTTTGGTGTAGTTTTCTACACTTGGCTAAGATTTGTTTGTACGAGGCGGAGGAACATCTCCAGGAAGTAGAACTTTAGCAGGGCTTCAGAAAAGGCTGGAGTAACCGTGAATGGATTATATTGAATATTTAAAAAAATGCTTTTTTTTTTCAAGACAGAAATTAAATGTGATATTTTGTGGCTTATTCGTATATGCGTTAAGATAAATATACCTTATTTTTGGTTACATCGAACTTTTATATACGTATCTGAAAATTATAATATTTAATTCATAATTAATATAAATAAAAATCAGAGGGCAAAAATGTGTTGTATTGTCTAGTAGGAAATAGTTATCATGCAAAACATTATTATAGGCTGTTCACGGTAAAATGAGCACTTTTGAAAGACCTGCTTAAGATCTACTTGTATGAACATTGTGTCTTCTTCCCGCCTTATGTAAAATTAACGTTGCGACGGGCCTCAGCATTTTAATCATGTGTCGGTTAAGTGAAACTGTAAAATTATTAGGAAGGTAAATATTAAAAATTATATGCCCATTTTTACACTTATACGCATTAAAAAGAAACATAAAGGGGAATAAATAATTTAAGTTATCACAAATGGTTACCTAGCACTTTTTATTCGACGTTAAAATATGGAACTACTTTCCATCCTTCGTTACCAACTTTACTGGACGCATGACACTCAGTGCGCCCGTTAAAATGTATGCAGGCAAGACCAGTGACTTTTTCTACGGTTGATTTCAGAAGTGCTCACTTTATCGTGAACAGCTTTTAAAGACTGAGTGTGCACAAATGCGGCGCGTTGTCTCTATGGTGTGATTTTTCACAACTGGGCAAGGTTTGTTTACATAAGGCGTAGGGATATCCTAGAAGTTAAACTTTAGTAGGGCTTCAGACAAGTTGGAAGTAACCCGTAGGGACAAGGTTAGGAACAAAGGAACATTTCTTATGCCAGAGTTTAACACAGGAAATATTCCTGCCGCTCGGTGCGCAGTCTTCCAAAAAGGAACTTTTAATTAATATTTAAAATTACGTGAATAATGAAACAGAGATATATTTTACTTAAGTTAGGAAGTTATTTTATAGTTGATTTACGATTATTGCAATTATCCTGTTTTTAATGCAGAACATAGAGAAAGTATGTTACCAAGCCGGTAATTTTTGGTTACCAAACTTTTAACACTGGAGGCCGCGGTGGCTGCGCGGTTAGCCTGCTCGCCTCCAATTAGGGCGAGCCGTTAGGTTCAATCCCCGGCCGGGTCACTGCCGGATTTTTCGCGAGCGGGAATCGTGCCGGACGATGCCGCTGGTCCGCGGGTTTTCTCGGGGATCTCCCGTTCCCCCCGACCTTTCATTCCGGCGCTGCTCCATACTCCCCTCAATCACCCTCATCGGCTTTCAAGACCTCGCTGTTAAGAGCCGCCCAAATCTCTTCACTCACCTTTAACATTGATATTGCCAAACTGTAGCAGAAAAACTTAGTGTTAGCTGTTCACGGTAAATTGAGAACTTTTGAAGGCCCTGATTATGATTTACTTGTATGCATGTAGTGTATTCCTCCGCCTTATGCAAAATTAACATTGCCACGGGCCTCGTCACTTAATTCATGCGTCGGTCAAGTGAAACTGTGAAATTGTTAAGACAGAAAATACTTAACGAATTTGCTCATTTTTACGCTTATATGCATAAAAAAAAACAGAAAGCGAAAGGAATAATTTTAAGTTATCACAAATGGTTATACCTAATACTTTTAATTGGTGGTCAAAGTATGGAATTACTATCCAGCCATCGGCACCAACTTTACTGGGCGAATGTCACTCAGTGCGCCCGTTAAAATATATGCAGGCAAGAGGCGGGGACTGTTTTTCTAAGGTTCACTTCTAAAGTGCTCACTTTATCAGGAATAGCCTTTAAGAGCAGTGACTTACAAAAGTGGTGAGTTATCGGCGCAGAGCGTGCACTGTGGTATTGTCCCTGCCTCGTGGGAGGAGATAGAAGTAGTGTTTGTGCACGGGCAGGGAGTGAGAGGACCCGTGTCAGACGAGCAGGCAGTGTCTACGGCGGAGGAGTGTCGCTATTAATAAGGACGTGTGTCGGCGAAGGAGGTCGGTCTCCTGAGGAGAAGTGTCGCAGTGACGTCTCCCGGCTCATGGGGCTGTGCTCCGGGATCCTCGGGTGAGTGTGTGCCGTGGAGGTAACACGACGGAGTGGCAACAGCTTATCTTCTCCACGTTTATCAAGTGAAGCCGATTCCTTGCCTGACTTGTTTCAACTGCTCATGCGCAGACCTATTGTTTACGTCAGCCGCCATATTACGAGTGGCAAAGGCAAGCAATGTAAAACATGCACCACTGCTAACCCTGTCCTTGTCTTTCATCATCGGCTTCACTTTCGTGTGTCGGCGTCCACTCCATAGACTAATACCTCCATGTTGACTGCACGTCTTCGAGCAGCAGTCGTCGGTTGAGGACAGCCCTCGCCAAGTCTAATGCAGCTGCCCCGCCGCCTGCACCCGGATCATGCCCATGTGGGCGGGCCATCCGGCCTTCTGCGAGCTGGACAACGATTAAGGGCGCTGCCTGATGCTGGCTGGCAGCTGCGAAAAGTACACAGCAATTCCCATGTTAAGAGGAATGGTGCCTGAAAGCTGTATATTTACCTAATTTCTTTTACACGTTGTTTTCCACAGGATTTTTTTTCCGGCACGTCAAGACATTAATAATTATTATGAAAACCTTCATACACTTCTAGATATTCAATGCCTTTATTATTCTCAGAGCAGTGATGGAAGATAATCATGAATATTGTATTTCTTATCTTTCATCAGTGCTCCAAGAGTAACAAAAGCCCTCAATATGTAACAGTAGAGAAATGTGTTCACGATTATTATGTACGTCGTGTCGTGCCAAAAATTTCGTTAAACCCTCTGAAAATTAACTTAAGACGTAAATCGGGTTAAATATACTTAGTTCGTGCAGCATTCCCCTTAAGGAAGTGTCACTTCTGTGCGTTAATTTTAACGACAGGTAGTTTCGTGTTTAAAAGTAAGAATTGCTATATTAGTCACATATTTATGTTGCTAAACGTTTTACAGATCCGCTTGGCTTGTGTGTGAATTTAGCAACCGAGCTCATAGCAATATTAGTTCTGCACGATGCGGAGTGATACAAATGGGCAGAACATCAGATGCAGAGCAGAGCTTTCTAGTGCACTCAACCACGAACAGTCCACAGGTCCACGTAACCAAGGAAAGTCCAACTTACCATTGCAGGCGAAAATTGTTCTGGTAATGTGCCGAATCAAAAAATTAAAATACGCTGAAAGGAATGAATGGGCTGTCCTAGTTTTTTTTGTGTGGTGCGGAAAGGGGAAAAAAAGTGGGAAAGTGGGAGACCTCCGAGAAAAGTCGTCCTTCATGATGATTCCCATGTGCGATAATCCGGGAGCGATCCCGCCAGGAATCGAACCCGGCTCGCCTTGCCAGTAAGGGATACGTAGTAATAATTAATGGTAACGTGTGTGTGAATGTAGAAAAATATTAATGATTATATTGAAGTATTTTATATTTCGAGTATATTGATTCATTTGGCTGGGTTTTTTTTTTTTTTTTTTTGTTATTCCTTTTAAAATTATAGTTTTATTCTGCTGCAGTGTAGTATCAAGATATACATAGTTATAGGCTGTTCACTGTAAAGTGAGCACTTTTGAAACCGTAATTACTTTTTCCTTTCAGCAATTTTTTTTATCCTTCAACCACCTTTTTAAGTAAATATTTCCCATATAAGTAATAAACACAGTGTATATATTCCACCTCCCCTGGAAGTTAATGTCTACGGCTAAAATGAAATATATTTACTAACCGTTATTCCAAATGAGAGGGCTGCCAAAAGTGCTCACTTTACCGTGAATAGTCTATATTTACTTTAAAAAAGGAATTAGACATTTGTCTCGTATGGTAAACTATATTACTGTTTTTTTTTTTAAGGCATATTCAGTTATTAAAAACAATAACGTATTGGCAACTATTTTTTCGTTGGTTTACGATTGAACTTATTTTTCCGTGTGCTGTCTGTTCGTGTTAGTTTGTGTACACGTGAGTTTTAATGTTACTAGTCAAGCACTCAGCAACGTAATTTCGCTTGCCACTTTTAAGGGATTTGTTGATATTTATATTTACTATTTTTGAATCGGGAACAAGAAATAGAACTACTTAAAAAAATCCATTAGTTTTTTTTCTTTCTGTTTTTAGTTTTGCTATTATAACATCCCGGATAACTTTACTGGGAGCAAGTATCCTCGCATTTACACCAATGTGTTGTGCCCATCCCGTCAAACCACATCTCGTTTAGCCGCAGTGGCACAACGAACGCATAGTATGACACCGGCCTAAGGCGGCGCGGCAGTTTGGTAATTTGTATTGTGTAGTTTGTCTGTCATCGATTGTGTGGACAAAAGAGGTTACGTGGGCGCTTCGTTATCAAAAAGTGCCAACTGGAACACGGTGTGAGTGTAGCAGCAGCCGTATTGGAGCCCTCCCCTGTGGAGGGTGTGGGAGGGTTACACGCAGATGGCTAGGCTAGGTCTTGTGGAGCAGGAGGAACGCGCGCGCGCGTGCGTGTGTGTGTGTGTGTGTGTGTGTGGAGGCTACGGGACGTGCTGTAACCGGGTCAAGACTGCCACTGTGGCGGCGTGGGGCAGAGGTCGTGGAGGTGTAGTAGTAGCAGGCGCGACGTCAGCGCACTTCCTGCGGCCTGGACAGCCGGGGGAGGCGCACTAGAAAGTGTCGCTACCGCCCTCCCCTATGGCACACTTTTCCCAGGGACGGCCGAGTTTCTCCCGCTCCTCTCTCCTCCACCCGCCGGACTCCTCCGCAGCAGCCGTGTCGGCCCACGACATGGCGCCCGGATCGCTACTCATATCAGCATTGCTTCATTCACGGTTACTTCAGCCTCTACTGAAGCCCTGCTAATGTTCTACTTCCAGGATATTCCTCCGCCTCGTGCAAACTAAAGGCTAGGCTACAATCATCGTGGCGTTACGAACTGGCTACATCTGCAGTAAAGAAACTGTTACGCGACTAATGAGAAACAAGAACAAAGAAAAGACAGGCAGTAAATGTATCGCGGATATTTTCAAACAGTATGTTGGCTAACCTGATATTAATTTTTGTTTATTTACTTGTGATGAAAATTTTTTTCGCGGGAATCGTGTTTCGGGATATTTAAAGTGTGGGGTACATGTTAATAACTGTTTAAATAACCGGAAATCTGAACTGTGCCGCAAAATGCATTTAATAACTATGTTCTTGTTATAAGCTTGCACTGTACTGACTCTCGTGGTTGGAAATGTTGTTTTGTGATTGGCCGGCGTAGAACTGGACATAAGAGAATTGAAAATATTCAATCCTCTTAACGCCGCTACCGCGAGCAGGCCGCCATCTTACGTCATGTTGTGTTGTAGCTGGTCCCATATACAAGTGTGGATTCTATTACATCTTACATAAAAACTATTTCTTACTAGGCATCGCCAAAATACATATTTTCTCTATATTTTATTCGTATTTGTTATAAATGAGATATTATAACACACAGGTAAAGTATACTAAAGGCTGTTCACGGTAAAATTAGCACTTTTGAAAGCCCTACTTAAGATCTATTTGTATGCACGTTGTGTATTCCTCCAACATTGGTAAAATTAACATTGCTATGGGCCTCATAACTTTATTCTTGCGCCGTTCAGCTGAAACTGTGAAATTATTAGAAAAGTAAATGGTTTTCAAATTGCTCATTTTTGCACTTTGATACATTAAAAAAATACAGAAAGCGAAAGAAATAATTTAAGTTATCACAATTGTTACCTAACAATTTTTATTCGACGTTAAGATATGGAACTACTTTCCATCCATCGTTATCAACTTTACTGGGCGAATATCGCTTAGTGCGCCCATTAAAATATATGCAGGTAGAAGCAGTGAAATTATTCTAAGGTTGAGTTGAAAAGTGCTCCCTTTGTCGTGAACAGTATTTAGTAAACGTTTAATTTAACAGAACATTAGGTACTTCTATGTTAAAGAAAGTATAAAACGCTTGAGACGCTCGACATACTTTGGAAACAATCAAGCACGTCGTACACGAGGTGTTTCTTCAAAAGTTTGAGTCAAAAAGTTTAAACAAATCGTGAATATGCTATATCAAATTAACCTAGGCAGAAACATCAATGAAAATAGGTCTGAAAATACTTATATGTATTGCCAGAGCCACTACCGTGTACGAGGCGATTCTCGGTCAAGTGAGCACTTTTTAAGGCCCTGCTGAAGATTTCCTTTCAGTCCTTCTCTATCTTTATGGCACTTTTTAATATGCACATTGCCATGTGACTAATCGACATACTGTATGCATTTCACCACTCCCAAAAGTTAATGCCTGAAGCTGCAATAAATATATATTTATTAATGTTTAACGCCATTTGGAAGGGCCTTAAAAAGTGCTCACTTTACCGCGAATAGCCAGAAAAAAATAGCTCGTGCTCACTGCCCTTCTTACCGAATTTTGAACTTTGAATTTTTTGCTGAAACGTGAATTGTGTTCTAATTTGTTGTGGTGTGTACACGGTAACTGTTCTACCAATAGACAGACATTTCCTCCGGATGTATATTCGGTGGACGCAAACACTCCTCTTGCTTGTGTACTAACAGTGTCTTTAATATATTAGGGGCCGCGGTGGTGTAGCGGTCAGACTACTCGTCTCCCTCCTAGGCGACCGGGTTCAACTCCCGGCGAGGTTACGGGGATCGTGCCGGAGTACGTCGCCGGTCGGCGGGGCTTCTCCTTGATCTCCCGTTTCCCCCACCCTTGCATTCCGACACTGCTTCATACTCGCTTCACTTCCACTCTCATGACCTCGATGTTAAGGAGGATTAGTCCCCGCCAGAACTTGTATCACAGATCTTGTATATTATTTTGGGCTCCGACAAGGCATATGGCATTGCTTTGCACATAATTAAATACATGTATTGGTATTGGTATAGTACTGTAGCTATAGCCAAGATCATCTCTGTAACCGCCCACAAGAAATATTACGTATTTCTCGCCGGCGCTAACTATTCAAACATTAATAAAGGCAGCATAAATGTAATACGTAGTTTAGTAAAGTTTTAGAAGCTATTATTTGTGCCATGCCATGCGAAAAATTTCTTTAAACATTCATAAATGGAACTTACGGTAAAAATATTGAAAATCCATGATGGCCGGGACTGGTGACCCTTTAAGAGCCACTCAAATCTCTTCACTCTTTTAATTTCTCAAATATACTAGTTCCTGTGGCTCACAGTACGTTATCTCTCTTTCTTTTTTAAATCAAAAAGACTTTATTTTTTGCGCTGTCTTGCTAGTATAAGGAAGTTTGTCGAGTAGAGATAGTAGGTAAGGTGTCTGTAATTGTTGAAGGTTACGTGTGTACAATTAGGCTACTTTTTTTTCCTTCAGCGCAGTGCGGATTGTTTTGGAGGTAAGAATAGTGGATTCCTGTAAAATAACCTTAAGATGTTAACTAGTCCATTATCGCACACCCAATAATGCACTTTTTAAATTGAAACAGAGTCGGAAAGAAGAGTTTGGCCGTTGATGGCAATACATTAGTCCCAAGTAAAAAGTCATTAAGAAGAGCATTTAGGATTCCTTGTGTTTAGTAGCGTTGAATGAACATTTAGGATTCCTTGTGTGTAGTAGCGTTGAATGAGCATTTAGGATTCCTTGTTTGTAGTAGCGTTGAATGAGCATTTAGGATTCCTTGTGTGTAGTAGCGTTGAATGAGCATTTAGGATTCCTTGTGTGTAGTAGCGTTGAATGAACATTTAGGATTCCTTGTGTGTAGTAGCGTTGAATGAGCATTTAGGATTCCTTGTGTGTAGTAGCGTTGAATGAGCATTTAGGATTCCTTGTGTGTAGTAGTGTTGAATGAGCATTTAGGATTCCTTGTGTGTAGTAGCGTTGAATGAGCATTTAGGATTCCTTGTGTGTAGTAGCGTTGAATGAGCATTTAGGATTCCTTATGTGTAGTAGCGTTGAATGAGCATTTAGGATTCCTTGTGTGTAGTAGCGTTGAATGAGCATTTAGGATTCCTTGTGTGTAGTAGCGTTGAATGAGCATTTAGGATTCCTTGTGTGTAGTAGCGTTGAATGAGCATTTATGATTCCTTGTGTTTAGTAGCGTTGAATGAACATTTAGGATTCCTTGTGTGTAGTAGCGTTGAATGAGCATTTAGGATTCCTTGTGTGTAGTAGCGTTGAATGAGCATTTAGGATTCCTTGTGTGTAGTAGCGTTGAATGAGCATTTAGGATTCCTTGTTTGTAGTAGCGTTGAATGAGCATTTAGGATTCCTTGTGTGTAGTAGCGTTGAATGAGCATTTAGGATTACTTGTGTGTAGTAGTGTTGAATGAGCATTTAGGATTACTTGTGTGTAGTAGCGTTGAATGAGCATGAAAGCATTAGTCACGTGAGGAAGGAGATGGGCGCGTGCATTTACACTCAGTTCACGGTCACCTCCAACTTTTCTGAAACCCTGCTCAAGTTCTACTTCCAGGATATTCGTCCGCCTCACGCAAACAAAGCTTAACCGAGTCTAGAAGATTACACCCCTGGTAGACCCACCGTATACGTGCGCACTCAGTGTAACAATATTTTGCATGAGAACAATTTCTTGCTATGAATTACTTACACACCTATTTTATTTTCTGTTTTTATTCACGTCAATTATGGATTAAATATTAAAATTTATAGATAATATGGAACTAAAAGTTCAACATTTTAACCAAAAACAAGGTACTCTTTATGTTAACACAAATATAAAACTCATGTGATACATGCAGGCATATTTAGAAAACAGCGAAACACGACGTACTTGGGATGATTTTCCCTCAAATAGACTAACAAATACAGTGAAAATATTTCGTGCTGGGTGCGGAGGCTGACCAGTGACAGGAGACGACTAGCCCACGTGGGTTTGTTTATCCCGGCAATATATGCGTGAAACTAGTTGGAAGTTGGCGGGTGTAATATCGCGCGCTCGGTGTCACTCACTGCCACCTCGCGATACGCGTGCAAAAGAGTGTACTAAAGAAAAAGAAATTGCTACGATTTGATTTCCTTCGCTGCGTTTTTTATTGGTTTTAACCCATAAAATTCGGATCGTAAGGTTTTTGTGTCGTTTATCAGAACTATAAATGCGCTTATGCCAGTGAGATAAAGCTAACTTTCCTCGCGAAAATTAAAAATGTAAGTTGAACAGCATATGATGACAGCACGACTTAAATTTTGCTTCGCTGTCCTTGCGAATTTAGGTCTGCAAAAATATCCACCTGGAAAATGGAAACAGATAGAGAAAGAAAAGAAAACGTACAATAATTCTTTGTGGCGCAAACATTTTATTTTAACAGTTACGATTCAGTCGTTAAAAATACACACGACATAGTTCTGTCGCAAAAATTGTGGCTTTGCAGCCAATCTATAGCTACGTAATCTCTTCTGGCAGTCAGATAAACTTGAAGGTTACTCTAGAATATGTAAAACTCCAAAGGAAACAATTAACTACTTTAACAAAGGATCAAAGCTTAAATACTTGTAACTGAACCACGGTCAATTGAATTCTTTTGAGATAAACTTTCGAAAAGTGTCGCTGGCCCTAACTGCAAGTATTTTAACGGGAGACGGACGGACGTACTGGCTGTGGCGCTGGGAGTCCAGTAAAAATGACACCGACGAAGATAAAGTAGTTCCACGTGTTAACGTTCTATTAAAAGTCTTGGGTAAACATTTGTCAATATTGAGAAATTATTTCTTTTGCTTTCTGTTTGCAGCTCCGAATCTATCGACTACACTCAAAATTCAATTACACCACTCGATTGCCAAAGGATCAAAGAATATGTCACGTTGAGTGAGGACTGCGAAGCATCTCGTCGAAGGGGGGGGGGGGGGGGCAATTTTGAGTTCGTTTCGCCGCGTCTCATAACTTCCGCGTATTATAACTTTTGACTAGGAGAAGCTACGACGCTCGTTTAAGTTTCAATCGACAGCTCTCGTCGAGATCAATCGATTGCGCGTATAAAAACGTTCGTGTGGCGTGGTTATGGTGAAATTATATGAGTTTACTGTAAAAAATTAAGATAACTTAACACAATGTCGGCTTATACTCGTCAAAAAGCTAAGTCGAAATACAGAAATCTTAATACGGTTGGAAAGAGCATCTCAAAATTAATCCAGTGATACGTATAAAACCCCATATGATCGAGTGAAGCGGTGCCAGGAACGTAAAATAAACATCAAGGCGTCCGAGCGCGTCAACGTAGACGTATTCACACAAAACAAACGGCCGTGTCCCCAACACAGCCACACCGTATTTTTTATAATGCAATAACTGTAACAAGTAGCATATCTGTCAAATATTTACTTTTCGGACAATTCCACAGTTTTACGTGTATGGTGAATGAATAAAGTGAGACGGCCTATGGCAATGTTAGTGTAGCGTACTTACGTATGGCGGAAGAATACAAAACCAGAAGAAAAGTACGTGGTAAGCTGTGGGCTTTCAAAAGTGCTCAGTTTACCGTGAACTGCGTGTACCTTATCCGTGTCACGAGAACTCGTGTGCGACGTAAACAAACTCTCAAGTTACATTGATATTCCTGCGTTTATAATGCGTTTTCTCAACCTGGTGATTATAATTGGGGAATTCCGAGAACAGGATGTCGAGCTTCCCTTCTAAGTCCTACGTCGGAAAGCAGATAAATATTAGAAACGAAGAGATAATTCTGACAAAATCTGGTCGACTGGATATCCCCCTGAACTGATATCGAACTGTTGTAAAGTCTGTTCACGATAAAGTGAGTACTTTTAAAATCAACCTTAGAAAAAAGTCTCCATCCCCCTACCTGCATACGTTTTAACGGGCGAACCGAGTGACAGGCGCCCAGTAAAGTTGGTAACGCTGAATGGAAAGTAGTTCCTATCTTAACGTCGAATAAAAAGTGTCACGTAACCATTTGTGATAACCTAAATTAGTTCTTTCACTTTATGTTTTTATTTTTATTTTTAATGCACCGATGTGTAAAAAAAGAGCAGATTTGCAAAAACATTTTTTTGTAATAATTTCGCAGTTACACGTGACCGACGCATGAATAAAGTGACGAGGCCCATGGCAATGTTAATTTTGCATAAGGCGGAAGAATACCCTGTGTGCATACAAGTAGATCTTAGCAGGGCTTTCAAAATTACTAATTTTACCGTGAACAGCCTATAATTGTGTTTGCTTATTGCAAAGTACTTCTGGTGTTTGATACCTAAATGTGTCTATCATTCAGTAATATAATTGGTTTCATTTCTTACCGCGTAGGGCGAAGGAAAGAAGGTTTCTTTAGATCACAGAACAAAGCTGTGTGCGCGGGCAAGCTCACGATAATACTATCTCTTAACATTTTATTTAACAAACATAAATGCAAAATACATTATTTAATTAGATGACTTGCCCCGTTTACAGTGTGTCAAACAAGACGCGTTATCTTCTGCGCAATAGTTACCTGTGCAGTACACTATTAGAAATGTGAGATATTCGGTTTGTATTTTAAAAGTGTCAACTTTATTATCAGTAATTATGAGACCTTAAACCACAAATACAGGCGAAAGTGGTATTGTGTGATAGTTCATGGTTATGCTTTTCACAGGCCCTTTTATTGTAGCAGTGCCAAGGATTTATTTTACCGCCTGGGGCACAGAGTAAGTAAGGAGACAAGAGCAGTAACTTCCATGTTGTAACGATCTTCTTATTTTGAAGTCTTTGTACAAGGGTGGTGGGTGGGTGGGTGGTAGGTGCCTGGATTAATACCAACAGCAGACACGCGTTACGAAAAAATAATCACCTAGTATAATAAAACAAAAATTATAATTTTTAAATGGTTATTTTTCGATAAATACGCTTCATTGAAGTAGTTAATAATCACGCTGTGTTCAATGTTTAATAAAATATCTTATAAAAAACATTTTTTTTGCGTAATTAGAACCTACTTGACTAACGCCATTTAGTCGCCGAATGCCGTTTTCGGCAAAAATTAAATTTTCCTGTGCTGTTTGTGTTTGCTCTGTCTTTCAAATATTTACGTTAACTCCAAATGTGACCAACAGAATAGTATAAATCTTGCACAAGCAGTGCAAAAAATGGATTAATTATTTCCAATCGTTTTAGTAAGTTATCAAATCACCACCTAATTTATGTGTAGGTTAAATCAATATGTTTGAGATACAAAACACTCATAGTTTTGACTCAAAACCGATCAGTTCCATTAAATTAATTCTAGTGGAAAATGTCTATGTTGGTATTTCTACAGGCACTCACTTCAAATAACGCGATTGTAAGCCCTATCTACTGTCATCCCCCTGATCTAGGGGTTTATAAAAGTCGAAGAGTGTGATAACTTACGTTAAAAAATAGCTTTTACAATTTTAATACTTTAATAAATATTCATTGAATACAGTGCATGTAAAAACGCAATTTATGTGAAGTATAATATTAAAATGACATATATTTTAATATACTAACGTTACTTAGAGTTATCTCTTTTATAATTGCAAGAAGTATACAGTATATATTCCGTGGTCTGAGAAAGGGCCAGTGAAACACTTCTAAAATAAATATTTTTGGGGGGAAAAACTTTGCGAATAACACCATAAAATTTTGCCTCAGGCTTCTGCGAAGCCATGCATTTTTTTTCGGCTGGGTTATCCAGTATAACTGTGGTATCGTATAGAAACCGGTGTGAAACATCACATGCCTTATTATTATTGCATTTTTTTGGGGGGGGGGGAGGGGCAACATATGTTATTGCTATTATGCGTTGGTACGTAAACCATTCCCTAATAGCCAATACTATAATTTGCACCCATTGTAAAGCTGTGGTTCGTTGTTTGCTCGTCTTACAGCTACAATGTTGTCGTTTATGAACCTGCTTATCTGAAGCCAATATGCTCGTTGGAGACACTGGCGCGAGGGATATATAAGGGCTATATTGGCATGCGTAGACAATACCCACTGCTCCCTCAAGTGTCTGGTATGTAGTTTCACAGCCGCGCAGCGTTTAACATGGGATTTCAAGAGATGACCTCATCGTTTTATGATATGATAATAAAGATAAGACGTGGCCTCATGTTCTTACGCTGCTAAAGTTTCTTCTCTGTCGGATATTTCGTATACAAGATGTACTTCAGAAACCCCGTCACCTATTTTTTCGGTGATAAAAATTTGTTAAGATAGAGAAGTGTAAACTTACAAACAGAACGGGAAAGTTTCTTTGAAATGTTATTCGTAAGTAGGCCGAGACATTAAAAGCTGAATCATTGAAGCAATCCGCCATTATATAAACTCTGTAGACGAGCCTCTTCATTGACGTTTTGTCAAAATATTGAATGAAATGACAAGCGTAGATATACTATCGCCAGATAAAACTGAAATGTTCGGATAAGAGCAGTCAGCCGATTGTAGATGGTGCGTGTACTTAAAAAAAAAAGTGCGTTCAGAAAAAGTTTTTCGAGCTAGTAAGAAATAGCTTCTCATGCAAAATACTATTACAACTAGGTGCGTACGAATCCGGTGCGATGTCCCTTGGTGAAATTTTCTTGACTTGGTTAAGCTTAGTTTGCACAAGGCGGAGGGATATTCTGGAAGTAGACCTTTAGCAGGGCTTCAGAAAAGTGTGAGGTAACCGTGAGTTGATTATATTGGGAAATTAACTGGCAGCCCCAGTAATGTAAGATTATTAATGCATGGTACATGTTTATAGTAAGTGTTGGCAGTATCCTCCACCATCGTATGTGAAGGACACAGTCAGCAGCTTACCATACACGTATCTATAGGCTGTTCACGTTCAAGTGAGCGCTTTTGTGGTTCTAGTTACGTTTTCCTTTCGGCCATTTTTATCTTTTAGCCACGTTTTTAAAATAAATATTGCAATGTAAGTAACAAACACAGTGTGTAATTCTGCCGCACTCGGAATTTAACGTCTAAGGTTAAAAAAATTTATATTTATCGACTATTATTCGAAACGAGAGGGTTTTCAAAAGTGCTCACTTTACCGTGAATATCCTTTAGGTAGTATCGCCTACGTACTAAGCACTGTACCTCTGCAGCGAAGATTTCTGTGTGTTTTACACGGACATGGCGGGTTCTGGACAGTTGCAACCAGAAGGCTATATTTGTTATTGAGGTCACACTGCCAAATAAACCTGCATCGTTTCTGACGGTAAGAAAGTTCATGCGTTATTATGATCATCCCTGTTATTCCTATTAAGGTGGGAGGTATTAATGAAAGTTTGCACTTCGGTTGAAAATTGCAATAAAATAAAATATTTTTCGGGTAATTGTAGTTGAATTCCATTTCGTTTCCGATATTTGGCAAATACACGATTTGAAACCTCTTTTTTCAAGATCTTATATCTCTGTTGATATTCAGTTTAGGTAGTGTCACGTATATTTCCCTTTTGATTTTACATAAGTAATCGCCTCACGAGTTTTGTCGGTTGATTTCCGCCCCATTATCTGGATCTATATAAGATGCACCAACGTCTTCCCCGATCCGAGATCGACCGATCCTAGTTCCGAACCACGATCGATTCCGATCTTGGTTCCAAAGTGAGAAATCGAGATAAAGTATGAGACAAATTTTGCTATCGGATCGTAATATATGACGTCATGGAAGTAGGCGTATTTTTCACTATAGATGGAACTAGATGTGCGATGTTTTATCTGATTTAAGTGAATTATTGCTGAATGAATTTTACTGAATAACATTAAATTGCGTATAATGATGTTTTAATTTCCCAAGAAAACAATCGAACATAGTTCTATCTGTTGGCGTATTTTCAAACTACATTTGTCGACGATGGCTGCTGATCTCGGATCGGGATTTCGAACCGCCAATTTCGACGGTTCGAAATAAACTTCATCTCGATCTCCAGTCCAGCTCTGAACTCGAATGTTGCAACAGTTTTCTGTGTCGATCTTAGATCCGATCACGGATCGAGTTTCGAACCACGATGGTGCAACCGGGTATAAATTTGCTCAAAGGAGGAAGTGTAATAGTATTCCAAAGCGCGTACTTATGAGAACAACTGCGTTAACGGCTGTTCACGATCAAGTGAGCACTTTTCAAATCAACCTAAGAAAAAAGTCACTGCCCCTGCCTTCAGATATTTATACGGGCGCACTGAGTGGTATCCGCACAGTAATGTTGGTAACGATGGAGGGGAAAGTAGTTCCATATATTAACGTCGAAAAAAAAGTGTTCGGTAACCAATACTGATAACTTAACATATTTCTATCGCTTTCTGTATTTTTTAATTAACCGCAACGCAAAAAGAGACTATTTTTACAATATTTACTTTTCTAATTTTTTCACAGTTTCACTAGACCGACGCATGAATAAAGTAATGAGGATCGTGGCAATGTTAATTTTACATAAGGCGGAAGAACACACAACGTGCATACAAGTAAATCTTGAGCAGGGCTTTCAAAAGTGCTCATTTTACCGTGAACAGCACATGGTTGAAATCCCTTACCATCGGCGGATTCAGAGCATAGTATTGGACTGCGGATTTCGTCGTGCATTTTTATTTTAGTCCATTCACAGCTACGTACAACTTTTTTGAAGCCCTGCTGAAATTCTACTTCCAGGATATTCCTCCGCCTTGTGCAAACAAAAATTACACCAAAGGGACAGCGCACCGTATAAGTACGCACTCGACAATTATTTCTTACTAGGCATTACCAACACACCTGTTTTATCTGTATTTTTATTCATTTGAATCATAAATGAAATATAATGTATAAATAAAATATAAGTAAAAGTTTAATTGAACCAAAAATAAGGCACTTTTAAATTAACACAAATATAAAACGCGTCTGATACTTGGAATATTTAGGAAACAACCAAACACGTCATACATAAGGTGATTTTTCGAAGGTTAGATTACAAAAGTGTGGAGAATCCACGACTAGATTGTAAGTGTAGTTGTCGTTGACGTGGCAAGGATAAACGTATCGCCCACTCTCAATTCAGCTGAAAGCTGTTTAGAGTTAACAGCGCAATCACGAAAGCCTCGCGTAAAATCCATTTTCTCATTCTGTATCCTCCCGCCGTGTGTCATACAAGTGAAACAATGGATTTCTTTTATCAATGTTGACGAGTATGTACTGAAACATTTCCCGTGAAATCGTTTGCGCGAATACGCGTATCTCGGTAAATAAATGTTCCGGAAATACCAATTTTTGCCGGAAAAGGAAAAAAAAACAATTATCGATGTCTCTATTTTTTTTTTTTACTTTTATCATATGATGTGTATTCATAGAGAAAAAAACTCGTGAAAATGGTCATTTATCGCTTTTTTAAATATCGCTAATGCAGTTTCCTTAAGCGGCAAGAGAAAAGTACGACTATACGGGCGTAGTTTAATCTGCGGGCTTTCATTGCTTAAACTAAAGTTCCACTGTTGCAGATCTAATTTGCAAAGTACAGCATCACGACGGAAACAGCATGCCTTGCGCGTAGTGTCGTCCGTATCGCTCCTTCGTTTCTTGACCTTGGACGCGCAGGAGCACACTCTCCTCTTAATGTGTCGCTTATATTCAACTTCATGCTCTGATCTGTTTAGAACCAACACCAACCTCAGAAGCCACGTCATTGTAACTTGCAATACGTCAAGTCTGAAGAGGTCGCTGTAGTGCTACCATGCACCCCTCAATCTCTCCATTCAACTCAAGGGTGGTTCTGTTATGGTTTTGGAAACAAATTCGATCCTTGATTAGAAATTATCTTTTATTTTATTAGAAACGCGGGCGCTTTATTCCGAAATGCGTTCTCCAAAACCAGCCGTACATGGTGGTTTCATCACGTACTTGAAGAACAAGGCCAGTTTTAAATATTCTGATTGTAATCATATGTAATGCGTGATTTTTGAGAATGCATTTCACACAAGAGCGACTGCATTTTTTAATACAATGCGAAGATAAGTTGTAACTTTTAATTTATTTTATTGCTAGATCTGTTGCGAATTCAGTATTGAAGTGAATAGAGATACTGTGGGTTTGCCTCATGCTCCTGAAACGCTGGCATAGCTTCTTAAGAACTGTTTATATAAGTCCGCTCCCAACCAAAAACTGTCGTCCTACACGCCAGTGTGTACGGAGGCAGGCTTATATGCAGATAACAGGCAGTGAGTTTGCTCAAAGGTTTATTTCGAAAGTGCTCACTTTACCGTGGACAGCCTGTAGGATTTTTTTTGTGCTTACTTTGCTGTCAAACATTTTTACATGAAATTTGACAAGAGAATGAGAAATGTTAACGAACTCATCAAATACTGATTTATTGCATTGATTTAGCCTCCTGGTAATACACAACAAATGTGCTGGGAGTTGTCAGTTAGTACAATACAGTAGTACTGTGCATATGTACAGAACATTAATACATATGTATATATGTAAATTTATTAATATCTCTAATACAAAATAACACGTGTATAACCAAGTTAATGAATACAAACATCGATAAAATTACATCCAATATCAGAGATTTATAACATTAACGTAACATTGCGTACGTAAAATAATTTTAAATGGATAGAGTATTTAAAAGAAAAAAATTGCACCACCTAAACTTGGTAGCACACGAAGGATGTTCGCTGGGATTGTACAGGCGCATGACAAAGAGAAATTTGTCTAGTCTGGCGTGCGGTATTTTGTACAGTCAGAATTTTCGTCCCATACTTTCTCTTGGAGCAACCTAGTAACGAAAAAATCCCGCAGGTGCAAAATTTTTCTTGAGGTGTACAGTGAGCTAGAGCACGGTATAGGCTATTCACGGTAAAGTGAGCAGTTTTTAAAATCCTCTCATTTGGAATGATAGTCATAAATATATTTTATTTTAGCTTTGGATGTTAAAATTCCGATTGGAGTGGAATATGCACATTGTGTTTACTTACATGGCAATATTTATTTAAGGGCAATGGTACACGAAAATCGTATATTTATTTAATTATTGTCACAATTACTTTTAAAAAGGATTTTTCGAAATTTTTGGCTCGACAAGACGTAAATAAATTTTTATAACACACTTTATGGTTAAAAATTCTCTGCGCTCGTTATTTTCGGAGCTCTGATTGAGGATACGGAAAAAGAAGAAAGAAAGAAAGAAAAAAAACACATTCATTTTCTTTCTTCCATCAGTGCCCCGAGAATAATGAAGGCAGTGAAAATCTAACAACGTAAAAATATGTTGAAAATTATTATTTACGTTTTGCCGAGCCAAAAACTTCTATAAACCCTTTGGAAAACGACTTATATCGAAAACCGGTTAAATATACTGCTTTCATGTCCCATTCCAAAGGTGGTTAAAGGGTAAAAAATGGCTGAAGGAAAAAAGTGACCAGGGCCTCAAAAGTGCTCACTTTACCGTGAACAGCCTTACAACGCGGTAAAGTATGTTCACGAAAAAGTGAGCACTTTCGAAATCAACTTTAGAAAAATGTCGCTGCTCCCACCTGCATATATTTTGACGGGTGCCCTGAATGAATTGCCCCCAGTAAAGTTGGTAACGATGGATGAGAAGAAGTTCTGTATCTTAACGTCGAATAAAAGGTGTTAGGTAAACATTTCTGATAACTTAAAATATTTCTTTCGATTTATGTTTTTTTTTTTAATGCGTTGAAGTGTAAAAACGGGCAGACCTGTATTGCCTTTCTAACAATTTCGCAGTATCACTTGACCGACGCGTGAATAAAGTAACGAGGCCCATGACAATGTTAATCTTACATGAGGTGGAATAATACACAACGTGCATACAAGTAGATCTTAAGCAGGTCTTTAAAAAGTGCTCAGTTTGCCGTGAATAGCCTATACTACTCCTGCCACCTCCCTGACCTAGTTTTGATTAGACACGACGTTGGCGTAACTGCTGACTCTGTTTGTACGTTGTTGCAAGAGAACTCGCGTTTCGCTCCATATTCGCGCGGGGAAGTGTACGTGTCGTGTGTGGGAGCCGACACATGGAGGACGACACCACCTCGGCTCGGCGTTGGGCAACGCGTGCTTGACATACATACATCGTCGCGAATTGTTGTAGCACATTTGCCGACACCGCCTGACAACTCGCGCCCGCTTTCCCGCCATGGGGCCGCGGTCCTCCAGTAGTTGGACACTGCTCGCCTCACACCTCGATTCCCAGAGGGGTCGTTCCCGGATTTTCTCATGTGATATTCGTGCCGGACGATGCCGCTGGTCGGTGGTGGGTTTTCTCGGGGATTTCCTTCCCCCCCCCTCCCCCCTCCCCGTTTTCATCCCGCTGTTGCTCCATGCTCACCCTCGCTTCACCATCTCTTGACTCACTCACCAACTTTCCCTCCAGCTCTCGACAAGGCCCCTTTTTAAGGGCCCTATGTACATGCGCGTTCGAGATCAAGAACCGGCGAAGCGATACGGGCGACACTAACACGCACGCCTAGCGCCTAATCGCTCCTACGCGCAAGGCGTGCAGTGTTTCCGTCGTAACTCTTTACTGTGTAAACTAGATGTGTAACTGCGGGGTTTTATTACACGCGATGAAAGTACGCATATCAAACTAGCTGCGTATACTTGTACTTTTCTCTTACCGCTTAAAGAAACTTCATAGGCAAGCTTTAAAAATTTATTTACCGACGCACGTGTTCAGGCGCAAACAACGATTTCACAGAAACCGTTTCAGTACATAGGAGCCTTAATAGCCTTTAGGCAGCTCAGCATCATTACAGCAGCCACCATCATCATCACTATAGTCTATTCAAGGATTCTTCACGCTTTTTGAATAAAACCTATGAAAAACAGTCCTAAATATGCCATAGGCGTTTTTATACTTGTGTTAACATAAAATACTATTTTTTCATTAAATTTAACTTTCACTTATATCTTATGCATAAATTATGATTTATTTATAATTAGTACGAATAAAAACGAGAAGAAAATAGATGTGTTGGTTATGTCTAGTGAAAAATAATTCGTATGCAAAATATGTTAACACTAGGAGCTCACGATTGCAGTGCGTTGCCCTTCTGGTGTAATTTTCCAGACTCGGTTAACCTTTGTTTGCACGAGGCGGAGAAATATCCTGGGAGTAGAACTTAAGCAGGGCTTCGGTAGTTGGAAGTTGTCGTTTCTGAGAGATCTGGGTGGCTGTTAACATCGTGGTCTTGAGAGCCGATGAGGGTGAAATGAGGCGAGAACGGAGCAGCGGCGGAATGCGAGGACGGGGGAAAGCGGGAGATCCCCGAGAAAACCCGACGACCAGCGGCATCGTCCGGCACGATTCCCAACTAAGAAAAAGTTGGCAGTAACCGTGAATTGACTATACTGCAAATATTCTACTAAGTGGTAGAAATAAAGAAAATACAGAAGTTGTCGGGAAAACACTCAGGGGTGTACCAATTCGGGGCCGGAAAATAAGTGAAAAATGTGAATTGTAAAATTTTAGATACAGTCCTTTCACGGTTAGTTCCCACTTTTCCGAGGCCCTGCTAAAGTTCTACTTCCAGGATATTCCTCCGCCTCATGCAAACGAAGCTTAACCAATAACCAAGTCCAAAATATTACAAAAAAAAAGACAACGCACAACATTTGTCGCACTTATTTTAGTAATATTTTGTTTATAGACTGTTCACGCTAAAATGAGCACTTTTGAAAGCCCTGCTTAAGATTTACTATAGTATGCACGTTGAGTATTCTTCCGCTTTATGAAAAATTAGTATTCCATGGGTTTCATCACTTAATTCATGCATCGGTCGAGTGAAACTGTGAAATTATTAGAAAAGTAAATATCTAACAAAATGTGCTCATTAAAAAAAAAAAAAAAACCCCCTTCAATGAATAAAAAAAAAAAACAGAAATCCAAGAAATGATTTACGTTATCACAAATGGTTATCTAACGCTGTTTATTCGACGTTAAGACATGGAATTATTTCTATCCATCGTTACCAACTTTACTGGGCTAATGTCACTTAGTGCGCCCGTTACAATGCATGCAGGCAGGGGCAGTGACTTTTCTCTAAGGTTGATTTCAAAAGTGCTCACTTTATCGTGAACACCCTTAAGAATTATTTCTTACTATGAATTACCAACACACCTACTTTGCCACTGTTTTTATTAATATTAATTATAAGTGAAATATAAAAAATTATGGATAAACTATAAATAAAATTTTAATGTTAATCAATAATACAGGGGTTTTATGACAACACAAGTATGAAACGCTTGTGATACATTTTATATTTAGGAAATAACCAAACACGTTTAACGCGGGGTGATTTTTCAAAGGTTCGGTTCATGTAGTGTGAAGAAATCGCGAATAGACTATCTAAATTTGACGATTAACGCTATTGGAGGCGAGATCAGTTTATTTGCGCGTGTCTCAACAGGCGGACATGGAAAAAATAACCCTTACTGAAATTTTGAAATATGTAATGCACGGTGTAGGGTCACGTGGTGGAGATACGGAGTTGGTACGTGACGTGTAACAGGGAAGCTGTGACTCACAGCCAGAAGTATGTGCAGTGGCTTGTTGTCGGACGACCAGGAGCGGGGAGGTATATGAGTTCACAGACCTTTGTTATAGACTCCACAGTCCTGTGTGCACTCATGTCGTCAGTTGTGTACTCATTGGCTGCTTCCCCACCGAGTCACCGGTCTCTTTATAATTTCCTATATTTACGTACATTTTTACCAAAACGTACAGCAAACGTGCGGAAACGAAGTCCGCAATGAAGTTAAGTTCGTAAGTACAAAGTACCGAAAGTCTGCGTGTTTCCCATGGACTCGGATTTCGGGGACGAACCACGTCGAGTGTACGCTAAGTTTTTTTTCGCCACTGTAACGAGAAAATAATCGTTTCTGCGGCAGTTGGGTCAGGCACGTCACTAAAGCCCGTTCTTTTAAACATTAGAATGTAGCATGTAACTTTACTAGAAACACCAAAGTTATACCCGAGACATCATATTGTAAGAGTTGTAGGTGAGTGAATATTGTCGTGAGATTGTATTTCTTAACTTGATTTCAACTCGTGCTCAGATATTAAGTTTTTGTTTAACTTTTAAAATATATTTTCACACGCATTAAAACACGCACATGACGAAAATCAAAGAATTTTTAACTAACCTCTTTTATTTCAAACAGAAAGTGCAGGAAACTAACTAGGAAAATAACGGAGAGGGTCCGTCAAATTTGCGGATATTCCGTTTTTAAAAATAATTGTTTCCGTAATTTTACGGAGAGTTTACGGACACCTCTGGATAATTTTTACCAGCTCTTTTCCGTAAAATGAAGGGATTTTTTTTTTACATTGCAGTCTCTTAAATCATGCTGGTCATAGATCTGTGCGCGAAACTTGCAGGTAATTTTTTTCTTCGCGTAGAAATATTGAATTAAATCACGTATTTTTGCATTGTGTAATGGCATAAACACAATTGTCGTGTTTTGGAGGAATTATTTCTATCCTATATGCTGCAGAAAGGTCATTTAAAAGAAAGAAAAAATGGGGCGTGGCTGTATTGGGGACACGGCCATTTGTTTTGCGTGAATACGTCTACGTTGACACGCTCGGACGCCTTGATGTTTATTTTACGTTCCCGGCACCGCTTCACTCGATCATATGGGGTTTTATGGCTATCACTGGATTGCTTTTGAGACGCTCTTTCCAGCCGTATACGATTTCTGTATTTCGACTTGGCTTTTTGACGAGTATACGCCGACATTGTAGTAAGTTTTCTTAATTTTTTTAAAATTAAACTCCCACAATTTCACAATAACCATGCCGCACAAATGTTTTTATACACACGATCGACTGATCTTGACGAGAGATGTCGATTGAAACTTACACGAGCGTCGTAGCTTCTTATGAAACGCGGCGAAACGAACTCAAAATCACCCCCCCCCCCCCTAAATTAACTCAGTTCCCCCGCGCGCTATGCTTCACAGTCCTCATTCTACGTAATATATTCTTTGATCCTTTGGCAATCGAGTGGTGTAATTGAATGTTGAATGTAGACGATAGATTCGGAGCTGCAATGCCAAACTGTATCCCCCGATTTTGATATCATCGGATTTTCTGGATCGCCTCCCTCTTTGATTGCAAATTTAAAGACGTATTCACGTCAAAAAACATTCATCAAGCAATACCGCAATCATGATTACGCTGGTTGTATGTAATTAAATATTAGTAACGTTTACTTGTTAACAATTTGTTCAGTGCACATTTATATTTCAGCCACGAAAGTTGTCGTTTTTATAACCGAATGGCGGGCTATTTGGCCCTCACTTCCTGGCGTGTTTTCTAGTCTCCCATAGCGAGTTTTTAATAAAACATCATTCAAACTGCACAGGTTAATCAGACGTGAATATGTTGGGGAAGTAGCTTGCCACCAGAAGAAATCTCGCAGTTTCCCCGTCGTTGCAGATGACAATATCCACGGAGCTATTGGCTCTGCACTGTTAACCAAGCACTTCTGAAACAAACTTCTGAAAATTGTTACTGCCCCTACTCCATATATTTTAACGAGAGGTTGATACTTGCGCGCCCAGTATAGTTGGTGACGACAGAGCTAAAGCAGTTACATGACTTAACTCTACATTAATAGTGTTAGGTAAACACATGTTATATTCAAATATTTATTTAGATTTCTGGTTCTTAATGTACGGTGTTTGTAATATGTACTTTCTTCCATGACTTTACTTGGCAATGTTATTGTACACACACTCAATCAAAATCAGTGATAATTTAACTGTTTCAATCAGTTAACAGTATCTGACTGATTCAACATTCACTTCAGTGAATTTAACTGAGGGATAAGTGAAAAAAAATGCCTGTATTCCTTCACTTACTGATTCAGTGAAATTTTACACTCTTTGATCTGTAATTTTTTCACTGTTTTTCAGTGATTTTTTTTGACAGATGGATTAGTTAAACAGCGTGTGAAAACGGCTGTCAAACAACGTGTATCAAGTGAAATATCAACGCATAAACTAATAAAACCAATACAGAATACTTTATAAAATGTGTTTCGTCTTTCAAAACACCATTTTATGAGGTAACATGGACATTTAGTATTTCATTTCGTTTTTACGTCTTTCATTTCGTCTTCATGGGATCATCACATCGCTCTGTTTGAAGGTATAAACTGCATAGGCCTATAATGTGGCGAAGAGAGTGCACTCATATGTATTATTCGTTTTAACAATCCTAACGGTATCAATCAAACCAAAAAACGAAAAGTAAGGACATATTCAGTTTAAAACTGTGCACGCTTACGTTGAGAGCAAATGCAATAAATAAATAAATAATATATATATAATGTTCACGATAAAGTGAGCACTTTTTAAGGCCCTCCCAACAGACATTAACCGCTAGTAAATATATATTATTGCAGCATAAGGCATTAAATTTAGGTGGTGGTGAAATGTATAAATTGTGTTTGTTTATTGGTCACATGGCAATATTTGTAATAAAAAGCAGCAGGAAGATGGAAATTGGATGTGAAAGGAAAAATTTATAAGGGCCTTAAAAAGTGCTCACTTTACCGTGAACAGTATATATATATATATATATATATATATATATATATATATATATATATATATATATATATATATATATATATACATACATACATACATACATACACACACAATGTTGAAATATTGCATGTCAATACTTCGGGGAAATATTGCTCACATTTGGAGGATGAAAAAATGTTATGTGAACATAGGCCCGCAAACGTTTTCAAAAGTGCTAATTCTACCATGAACAGCCTATATCAATACTTTAAACGAGTTCAGTATGCTTCAGTAAGAAACATGGCTGCCTACTTGTGTCCAGATAACGGGAATAAAGTGTGCGAGGATTTTGGTTATTGACTTCCAGAGGAATAATCTTGTACGGGTTTGTTTACATAGACGAGTGGCGTGTTATGTATTAATAGTTTTGAATAGAATCACAAATAAAACTAACTTTTGTGTGCAGAACATTTCAGCATTGTCGTCGGGACGCATACTAGTGCTGCAAACGTGTCCCGACAAATTTTTAACGGCCGCCAAATGTCCTGCTTTTTTTCCAAACTTGAAACAAACGGCCGTTTAATTTATTAGATTTATTTTTTTCAAGTATTCCCCCTCTATAGTATGACAAATTCGCATAGTAAAACTCATTTCTTTCCTTGCAATATGTTATTGAATAATCCTGGACTTTTGCAGGAGATAAAATAATTAGGAAAATGCAAGGTTAAGAACAACGTTTCTGATCTTGATGGATTTGTTCATGTTTATCAGGTCACATGCTTGTATGTGTGAAATAAATATTATTGTTTTTACTTAGTTAAAATTTCACTCATAAAATGATTTTGGCACAGTGCAGTTCCAGTTAATAAATAAGACATGCTTTTAATGACTAATAGTTACTACTAAATAGTGTTATTTGATGATAGAATGAACTATCATTATAGCAGTAAGTTACTTATATTGAACTGGACCTGTAAGACTTAGAAGGAACGCTTGCACTATTTGTTATTCAAGTGTCCTGTTTTGTCCTGTTTATTTACGGCAAATTTTGTAAAATGTCCTGTTTTGTATGTTTATCCTAGTGTAACCATCTACATTTAACATAGGATGCTCACGGTAGAGAGTAGCTAGTTTTGAAATCAACCTTTGAAAAAAATATTGTCCGTAAGTGGATAAAATTTAACGCCGTGTTAATAATGATAAAGAAATGTGTCAAATTAATTCAGTTTATTTTTGTGACAGGCAAATATGAATAAAAATTGGCGAGACTGTATCACTTTCATGTTTCTAACTATCACACATCATTTCAACAAAACATAGTTTTACCACCCATGTGATTCTAAGCCTCAGTTCGCAATTCCCAAAATAAAGTATCCATCAACATAACAAAAGCATTTTTATAACGGTTATGAGTGAAATAAGAGTATTTGTTATTGCTCATAGCTTATTTCAACGCAGTTTCTTGTCCCGGAGATATTACTAATTTCATGTAACATGCTGACTTGGAAATTGTGAGTGCATGCAGTTGAAGTCGGTGTTCTAAACGTGGATTAAACTTGAAGAAACTTCGGATTAAGTCCGAATCTCAGTTATCCTATCAGAGGGCCTCACGATTATAAAAAACCCACGTTTAGTAGCGAAATAATTTGTATTTAAAACGTTTACTTTATTTAATGTGTTGATCAGGCACAGAATAAAAAAAATACGCGTTTAAACACGGTAGCAGAAAATGTAGGTTTGCTTTTCTTGTGTATTTGCGAACTATGGTTATATCTAGTTAAAAAATATTACAATAATTTCTTAAATTGACATTTTAAGTTTAGCTTCGTTTGTTGCATTCTTTCTTGTATTGATTTTTACTCATGTGGCTCATAAACTAATAAACAGCAATATAAGTAAATATTAGGAATAAAAGCTACTGTGAATGTTCGTCTATAAGTGCAATACGCTAATGTTCATGCACTAGTCACAAATGTAGCATTAGCACTTTAAACATTACCACACAAGGTAATTTCGATTATATCTCCATCCAAAGCAACTTGCACACGAAAATATTTCATATCGTGTAAATGTTTTGCACATTAAAATAAATAAGTTTTAAAGCATTTGTTGCATCTCGTGTAGTTCTGGGCAATAATATACTAATAGTAGAACGTCTTTATTTTTTTGTGGTGAAGTTAACGTATGATCTTCTCTTACACTTAAACCACTTTACATAAAAATAAAACTTTACACTTATTTTTTGAAGGAAAGGAAATGAAAACAAAACATGTTGTGTACTGTAGAAAGTAGCTTACATGAAATATATAAAAGAAATATACATAAAATAAAAATAAGCTGAACAGTAAACTAGTATAATTTCTCTTTCGATGTATGCGTGTATGTAAATACATACCCGTTCAAGACTGTATAATTATCTGCTACGTGAAATCAAATACTTCACGTAGTTTGCTGTAGCTAGACGTCGTGTAGATAAGAAGTGGCCTGTTTTTACGAGGAATCGGATTCGTAATGCGAAGTGTTTTTTTTTATATAGTTTGAGTGATTGTAAAGCAGCCACTGGCGCTGTAACTTTGACCGAGTTTCAATGCGCAGGTCACGTGGCAATGTGTCGTGTAGTGTTCTTACTGTTGTAGTGTGGCCAGCACTTTATATGTAGGACAACTCTGCGTCGCCAGTACTCAGTTGTAAAGTGCTCCAGATAATCTATATATACATACATATATACAAAATACTGTCGCGACTAGTTTAGTGAAGGAAACGTCCATCATTGTGCGGCTTCCAGATGTTCCGGCCATTTTCTTCCAGTCGGTAAGTTACAAATAAAGCGAGATATCGCCACGATTGCATTTCATATTTTTGTTTTACAAACTTGTTGTATTCAGGGCGATTCGCAGGCCTTCGATGAAAAGACGTTTTTGACGAGGTTAACATTTTTACGTGTATTTTGGTGCACTGAAGTCGGAAATGGTATCAAAATTGTCACATCGCGCAAGGTTTTCCCACAAAATAAGGCTATGTAACTGAATAATGTAAGCTGCACATTTGTCATCATTAAGGAACCGCTTTACTTTATATCTTCTTACTTTAAAAAAAGTCTCTCAAATACATGGCATAACCAGGACCATTGTGATGTAAATATGATGAGCTACGCTTCACCATGACAACCTGAGCACTGTGCACAAGCCAAACCTGCTCCATGTCCAAGAGAAAAAGCGCTGAAAGGCTATTGAATAAAATTAATCTATAAATATAAGCATTTTGAAAATAAAGTATTGATTTACTAATATGTTTTGTTCAGTATTATACCCCTGAATAATTTAGTAACAACAGTACAAAGACGAATTTTAACAAATTGGTAGGTGATAGAGAAAAAAATGAAGCCGGATTCAGCATCCCAAAAACATGTAAGGGTAGCATAAGTTTTTAATGAAAAAAAAAAATTGATAATTATCAATGCTTCCCCCCCCCCCCTCCACACAGCAATGATTAGGGTGGCCAGATATTTTAATGCATGACGCAGGACAATCGTTATAAGAAATCTGATTTACAATAAAAGGGATGTGGTAAGCTTCCAGACATGGCAGTACCGTAATCACATGCTAATAAGATTGGTAAATTGCAAAGAGTACAGCCCAGTATGTGTCTGGCCGTGGATCAAAATCATTACTGCAGTTTATTTGTACAACAGACATTAAGTATAGAAGTTTTGCATCCTGATTTCCTTGAATTATGTTTTCCATTTGAATGAGTGACACGCAGCAAAGTGTTATTTTGCATAACTAGTTCCTAAAACTCACTGCGCGAGCAAATAACATAACATGCCAGTGTTTTTGTGTGTGTAAAAAAGCAGGACTTTCCGCAGGACACATGGCCAAAGGACATTATTTGGCCTTTTGCAGCCGCGCAGGACGATGATTTTGAAAACAGGACTATCCTGCGAAAAGCAGGACGTCTGGTCACTCTGTGATATATTTAGCAAAATTTAAAAAAGTCATTAGATTTTCATTAGGCACGCGATGACAGCTTCAACTGATGATATTTGCATTGATTACGTTGATTTCGCTTGTTTCACCTTTAACCGTATCGGAACCGCAAGTTCCCGGAACAGTGTTATCGCACGTAGGGAGTTGATTGTGCCAAAGCCCTTTGTTGTTGCTTTTGTATAGCAGTGCATTGTTCCGTGCGGCCTTTGTGCACGTGTTAACTTACCGTCTTGGCTGTCTTGACCCGTCGTATTATGTGAATAGCAAAGTCATATTTACAAGCACGAAGGCTGAGGTAATGTTGAACAAATTACTTACTATACTTTTCTTTATTTTTATTTAATTTGTACTAATTCGATTAATTTTCTCAGAATCAGAGTTATGTGATATGACATAAAAATGGCGCACAAGTAGGGCTCTTCAAAATCAAGTGCGATATTGTAAAAAATATATCAAGAAAAGCCACCATCTCAGCTAACATCGAAGATTCCATCACTACTCTCTGTATAATATTATATAATAAACCCGATGGAATGAGAAGACATAAAATACGTGTGAACTTCTGCGCTGATATGTAGCATCGATTTAATACGAAACCGAGACATGCATTTGAAAAGTAAATACAATTCTGGATATAAAATTCGAAACACATCGAAGGAGATATTGAAACATTACATAATTAGTTACACATGGACAAATTTCTTCGTTATTAAGTAAAAATATGCATTGGGGTGACTTCTGTTTACAATTAGGAGCAGAGTAAATGTCAAATGACGTACAACACAATATTTATTGTAAAATCAAGGCAGTTCAGGCAGCCACACGACTTCGGATGGAGTAATAATGAACACGAATACTCTCCTGTGGTACAGACATCCATTCTTCCTACAAGATAGGTATGCAGATCTTAAGTTTTTTACACAATAGAAAACTTTAGCATTTGACTTTACGTTTCCTTTCCTCTGACGAAACCACCAATACACAATACAATATTGTAAAGTCAGAGTTCAGACAGTTGAACATCGGTTCTGCGAGCTTCGTAAAAATGTCTATCTCGTTATGTAAATAATCATGATATTATTCCGGAATGTATTTTACGTACCTTTTTTAAAAACAGGCTTAGAATTTATATTAAAAGTTTATTTCAAAACAAAAACTCGTATTATTACCTTATTAAAATATCCCAATTCATATATTTCCTCTTCACATTATATAGCTGCTTGACTTTGACTTTAAATTTCAACTTTTCGAAATCGTAAAGTCAAGAGTGCTTGACTTCACCTTTGTCAGTTCCATTGTGTCAAGTTCCATAAGAAACAACATGTCGGAAAGCAAACGTAAAGTCAAATGTTAAAGTTTTCAATTGTGTAAGGGCCTTTAACGTCTCGTCGACAGCGAGATAATTGCTACCGAGAGAAGCAGGAATGGCGAAGGAATGGGCCAGTTCCTATAGTAAGGAACTATCTCGACATTCGCCTGGAGGGTGATCTTGGGAAAGCATGGATGTCCGGACCTGGAATCGAATCCGTCTCCTCGCGGATGCGAGTCCACCAATGCGCCAGGTCGCTCGGCGCATTGGTCCTTCAGGTGTTTGGACAAGTTTTGGGCGCTGGAGAAGGACGAGCTGGCGTCCCAGTTGGTCCCACAAATGTTCTATTGGCGACAGGTCAGGTGATCTCGCAGGCCAAAGTATTGTGTCCATGCTTGTCTACATATGAATGCGATCAACGAAGTAAACCTACACTGAGGAAGAGATTATGTAAAAACTGACACATTGATGAACACGAGGTCAATTTTAAAGTGTAGTGTAAGGTTGGATCTCTGATTGCCTTTTTTTTTTTTGTTGAAAATACGTCCAGGTTTATCGACGAAAAAATTAAGAAAGAGAATAAATCCTATAGGCGAAACACAGTTAAATACTGTTACAAGAAAAATATTAAAAACATAAAATCTACAACAAATTTGTTAACATAACGTTGAAGAATCGAAAACTGCATTGCAAATTGTACCTATAAGCTGTTCACATTAAAGTGAGCACTTTTGAGGCCCTAGTTACTTTTCCCTTTCGGCCATTTTTTAATCCTTAACCACCTATTTAAATAAATATTTTCCTATGTAAGTAATAAACACAGTGTGTATATTTCACCGCACTCTGAAGTTAACGTATAAGGCTAAAATAAAATATATTTATTTTCTATTATTCCAGATGAGAGGGCTTCAAAAAGTGCTCACTTTACCGTTAATAGCCTTTAGATATAAATATTACCGCTTACAAAAAGCGTGTTACGCGACGACCGCGGTATGTGGGTTCACATTATTGTGCTGCAGAATGCCGTCAGGAGCCGCCGGGCAAAAGGTCGTTATTGGCAACGTATCAATCTCGGTAACATACTGGAGATCTGACCGTACCTCCTGTACAAACACAGCTCAGATTGTTACTCCAGGGGTACAGGAGCCCTACACTCTAAGAAATTATTCGGTAATTACCACACCAGTGTGCACGCTTAATGGTAAAGGCAGGTATACATATAGCGTTCCTATAGTTGCTCAGGAAACAGTCAAATGCATAGGGAAGTTACCAACTTCCTATAGTAGCGCTGCTAAACATTCCATACATTGCATAGGTTAAAAACTTCCATTACAGTTCAGGAAGTTTACCAGAACATTTTTTTACAGTGTAGAACATACGTGAACATGCACCTGATGCTGACTTTCAACTCTGCCCGGATATGTCTATCGTCGGAAAAGGACGACGCGATAACATTCTTTCACCTACGTCTGATGTTCGGTGCGCCCATGCATGACGACGTGGAATGAAGGACAGATGGTGCAGAGGACACATTGACTGTAGTGCACCCTCTTCCATTCAGTCCATAGACTAAATATGAGGTAGACCGATTATTCGTCTTCTGCGCATGTACCCAACATTGACCTACGTCAAAGGAACACAACTGTCAAAGTCACATGGTCAACAGTGATGAACGTGTTTGTTTACATCTTAATTTTTAAATGACAAGCACTATTATATTAATAAAATACTTTTACCGGTTTGAATATAATAATAAAACATTACATATTGATTAGAGGAAGTATAAAAACATTTCAAAAGCACTTATTTACTAAACAGTGTTCTAACCTCAAACCCAATCCACGCCATTTTTGCTAGACGTGTAGGCCGACGGATAGTCAGCGCTCTGGGCAGCTTTACAAAACGTTACTCCGAGAGTATAGAGTAAAGTAACTGAGTAACAGCTGAGGAAAGCAAAAGTAAACGTGGTTTTGGAACAAGGATGATGTAAATAGCATTATGTGTTTACAAATATGTACAGATTAAGCAACCTATGTTAAATTCAAAAAGATATTTGTCAAAATATGAGTTATATACATAAACAGTTTTACTTGCGATAAAATAATCATAAACATTACGTCTAAAATATATACTTTATAAGAGTTAACTTTTAAATAAATATACGAATTCTAGAACTCGTAATTTGTAATTTTACCATGTGTGTCTGTAAACAGAATGTCCTCATTTCTTTTCAGTTAGTGTAGTTCTACTTAACTTTCCGCCATTTTCAGTTTACTCTTTGTTACTAGCTGAAATAGTGTGTGTAAAATTGTACTCTGTCAAGATGCTACAGTTTTGGGACACTGCCGAGAGCGAGTAAAACATTTACTCGGCGTGTTTTGGGACAGCCAGAGAGGAAAGTTCACTCACAAAGTAACGTTTTGAATCTCCGCCCCTGGGAAAGTGCACACTACATTGCAGGTCTCACAGTTACCGGACTTTGTGATGTTGCCGTAGGGTCGGCTCCTTACTGCTGCACATATACATCTCCTTACGCTCTGTGGTCCGTCGTATCAAGCCAGAAGCTTTCCCACACGATGTACGACCTTTGTGATGTTGCCGTAGGGTCGGCTCCTTACTGCTGCACATATACATCTCCTTACGCTCTGTGGTCCGTCGTATCAAGCCAGAAGCTTTCCCACACGATGTACGACCTTTGTGATGTTGCCGTAGGGTCGGCTCCTTACTGCTGCACATATACATCTCCTTACGCTCTGTGGTCCGTCGTATCAAGCCAGAAGCTTTCCCACACGATGTACGACCTTTGTGATGTTGCCGTAGGGTCGGCTCCTTACTGCTGCACATATACATCTCCCTACGCTCTGTGGTCCGTCGTATCAAGCCAGAAGCTTTCCCACACGATGTACGACCTTTGTGTGTGTGTACGAGGGCGACTGCGGCTCGGCCCAAGTAACAGGCTATTCGTCAAACCGCTCAATCGGCCTCCGGTGTAGTGGTTAGACTGCTCGCTTCCCGGCGGGGTCGCTCTCGGACTTTCGCATATGGGAATTGTGCCCGGGGTATACCGCTAGTCGGCGGGTTCTCTCGGGGATCTCCCGTTTTCCTTGCCCTTTCATTCCGGCGCTGCTCCATACTCACGCTGTTTCGCCCTCATCGACTCTAAAGACCTCGATGTTAAGAGCCACCCTAATATTTCCATTCCAATATCACTATGCCTCGTTAAAATGCCACTATAGGCTGTTCACGGTAAAATGAGCACTTTTGAAAGCCCTGCTTAAGATCTACTTGTATGCCATTGTGTATTATTCCGCCTTATGCAAAATTAACATTGCAATGGGCCTCGTCACTTTATTTATACGTCGATCAGATACAACTGTGAAATTATTACAAAATAAATTGTTTTGTAAATATGCTCATTTTTACACTTCGATACATTAAAAAAAAAGAAAGTGAAAGAAATAATTTAAGTTATCACAAATGGTTACCTGACACTTTTTATTCGACATTATGCTATGGAACTACTTTCCATTCATTGTTACCAACTTTACTGGGAGCATGTCACTTAGTGAGGCCGTCAAATATATGCAGGCAGGGATAGTGACTTTTTTCTAAGGTTGATTTCAAAAGTGCTCACTTTATCGTTTATGTCTCAGCGTACTGCAGAGTAGTATGTACTCGATACCGTCGGCGACTATGCCCCCTTCAGAGTCCTCTTGCATCCAGTGAAGCGACAACTAACGTCCTGCATATCACATGTTTTGCTGACGCAATGCGAGCGTCATTCCAGTGGCGACGAGGGCGATCAGAGGCCAGAGTCCAGTGTCAGTAACACTCACTGGTGACTACCAGCGGGAATAACCACATTGTCTCTTATGGAAATATTTCCCACAATGGCCTATGGGGGGTGATCTATCACCCTTCTCCCCCCCCCCCCCCAATTCTTAGTTAGGCCACTGTTATAATCATTCACACATCTTCATAGAAGGTACCCATTGACAAATGTCACTCGATTGGACTATTATTGTCTGGGTGATTGTTTTCCATGTCCTGCAGTGTATTCGGTGCCGTATATTTAAACTGAAGTAGTAGAAACAAGGTGACAGGGCGTGAGTTAACATTTGGCTCCCTGGTTACGGCTGGATAAGTTATATGTTTTTCAATTTCGCCGTTCCGTTGCTGCCAGTAACACTGAAGAGTATATACGCTCCTGTAGTATTTCTTCTGTAATATACGCTATGAGTGTCTCAACAAGTCTCATACATTTCCCGCGGAGAACCATTCTATCTTTTAATTACCACTCACTTCCATACCAGACGTGCTTTTCCGAGTAGAGTCGAGTCATAATTCTTGATTAAATTCGTTTGCAATTCAACAAAAAAATAATGCAACGTTTCGCTTCGCTAGCGCAAGTTTGTGTACGTGTCGGGTGTCCTAAAAAACACAACTGCAATACTAATGTTTTTTTTTTAAATTTTATACGAAGTAAACCTGCCCTGTATTTAGATTATATTTCTTTAAAACACGCTCATCTTCATTCCCTGGTAGATAACGCTAACCGAGAGAGTAAATATAAATAAACTGTTATAACTTGAAGCACGTGCATGATATATATATATATTTTTTTGTAGATTCGCCGTCAGCAATGGATAACGGGAATGACAACAGACAAAACAGCACGAGTTTTCTCGGCAGAGGAGAACATGTTTGCTCAAGTTCCGCCGGGCATAGATGGACTCGGTGGCGTTGTATTGTGAAGCCAGCCAAGTAGCAGCAGTAGTTCTCGTGCATTATAAAAGCTGGGTTCACACTTGAATGCATGACCGTAATCGTAGAACACAGGTCGTGTGTACAGGAATTGGCCGCCGTGATTTGGAACCACTTGATTCACAGCTTCGCGTAACAGTTCCTGTGCATGAGAGATGTTGACTGTGCAGGAAGGAAATTTTTGTGTTTCATACTATTCAGACGCGTGGAGCAACAGCCAATCAGAGCAGACTGGAACGAATTTCCACAAAATTGTTTATTCAGCTGTAAAAATGAAGGGGTATAGTTTACGCTGCAGAAACGAATAAATGTTGCAATAAATACATTTACTGGAAAGAACAGGTGACAAGTGTATTATAGTCTATTTGCGGTTTCTTCACACATTTTTTAATCAAACCTTTGAAAAATAACCCCACGTATGACGTGTTTAGTTCTCTCCTAAATATGTCACGTATCACATGTGTTTTGTATTTCTGTTGCCATAAAAGTCTCTGATTTTTGGTTGAATAGAAATTTTACATATATTTAATTTATAAATTATAATAGTTCGTTTATAATTCACATGAATTAAAAGAGCGAGAAAATAGTTGTGTTGATGAAGCCTAGTAAGAAATATTTGTATATGCAAAATATTATTGAGGTGTGTGCGCACGAATTTGGTGCGTTGTCCATGTGGTGTAATTCCCTAGACTCGGTTAAATTTTGTTTGCACGAGGCGGAGGAGTAGTCTGAGAGTAGAATTATAGCAGGCAAGGCTTCAGGAAAGTTTGGAGTAACCGTGAATGGACTATAAGTAGAAATTTTGTTAGCGAAATCCACATATTTACGACCGAAAAAGTAAAAAAATGTAGAATGCAAGCAAAGATGCCAAGTTTTTTCAACACGACGTCACACTAAATGTGTTAGTATACTCCATTTTATGTATGTGAAGTCAGCCATTACGTTAAAACATTCACAACCACAGCCGATTGAAGTTAGACTCGTCGCAAAATTCCATTGGCTAAAAATAATATATAAGTACGTATTCAATTGTGAAATCAATTCCGCACAAGGTTTCTGGTCGTGTGCAGAGTCGTAATGTTATGACGTTTGCTTTGTGGCTATGGTTTTTTTTTATTGCGAACCCACCATGAACCTTGAGATAGCTGCGTGGAGAGACGTGTCGAAGGGTAAACACAAGAAGGCAGTGCGACCTTGCAGGCGGCAGGCGTGCGCTAATGACGCGCGCTCCAAAGATGTCGCGGAGCCTAGCCATTGTTTCTGTAGCGGTGCAGAATGTTGCCCGGCTCCAACACCATCACGTTCGCTGATGTCGAATTCGGCAACAAAGTCGGGTATCGACCGTTTCGAAGAAAAACTGCGCGTGTGTACGTATCCTTCTATGTTGCACAACACACACTCCAATGATCTCCAGCGATCGGTGTTTAAAACCGCGTACACAACGAATCCAGCCTCAATATATCGGCACCGCGAAGAACCTCCGGTGAGGCTTTTGCGATCGCCCGTGGAACTATAGGCTGTTCGTGGTAAAATGAGCACTTTTGAAAGCCCTGCGTAAGGAGGCCACCTACCTAACGCGACATGGCAAAAGATCAAGTGAACGCTAAGGGCGACACTGGAACGCGCATCAAGTGCCGCATCGCCACTATGCGCGAAGCACTAAACTAGCGTGCAAGATTTTCGTCGAACCGTTTTTTCTACGGAACTTTAAGCGGTGACTGTATTATTTTACGGATGAAAAGTCTGATCCAAAGTTCAATGCAGGATTGTATCTGTGTTTCACGTAGATCCGGTCAGCACATTTTGACATACGGCAGTCTGAAAAGGCTGTTTTTAGCTATGTCGGAGGTCTTGGAAATAGTGATTCTAACACGCGTAGTGTCATGAAAGCGACATTCCGTCATCGCCTGAAGTTTGTTTTCTTTCCGTAAATTAGCACATTGGGTGCACATGGAATAGTCTCGTCAACAAAACGGATTCCCCAACACACTGCAACACATTTCTAGCGTCTAGTAGGCGGCCCCCTTACGATCTACATGCGTGCACGCTGTGTGTTCTTCCGCCTAGTGTAAAATTGACATTGCCACGGGCCTCATCACTTTATTCATGCGTCGGTCAAGTGAAACTGTGAAATTATTAGAAGAAAAAAATTCTACAAATCTGGTGATTTTTACACACCGGTGCATAAAAAAAACAGAAAGCGAAATACATAATTTAACTTATCACAAATAGACACCTAACTCTTTTTGTTCGACATTAAGATATGTAACTACTTTCCATCCATCGTTACCAACTTTACTGGGCAAATGTCACTCAGGGCGCCCGTTAAAATATATACAGGCAACGGCAGTGGCTTTTTTCTAAGGTTGATTTCAAGAGTGCTCACTTTATCGTGAACGACCTTTACACTCGCAGTGCAAAGCCGAGTCATGGAAATGTTTCTATCAACTTGCTGCCAACTTATCTGGGAGAATGCATGCCTGGGTGTAGTTACGGCCAGTAAAATATTTTTTAAATTTTTATTTCACAAGTTTGGACTTACTGTGAACAGCCTTTAGTTCGGATTTCATGTGTGCATTGCAAAGTAAGGTAAATATAGGCTGTTCTCGGTAAAGGGAGCACATTTTAAAGCCCTCTCATTTCTAATAATAGTCAATAAATATATTTTATTGTAGCCTTAAACGTTAATTTTCGAATCCGGTGAAATATTTACACGGTATTTATTACCTAAAAAATTGTGGAAGTATGAAAAAATGGCTGATGGGAAAAAATGTAACTAGGGCCTCAAAAGTGCTCACTTTATCGCGAAGAGCGTGTAGCTAAATTTCTATAATACCGTTTTTTTTTTTTTTCAAGTTTTTCTTCACAAAAACTTAAATGAGCAGGAAATTAAAACCTCCGCTGCAGTGGGTGGCGCCTAGTCCCGATGCTTGCACGCCTAGCTACATTCTCGCGTCGCGGCGAGGGAAAGTCAGTCAGGCAGACATGAAAACCAACGGAGCTAATGTCTTAGCCAGATTGCACAAGCCACGAAACTGAAACAGTTCGTGAAGCCCTGCACGGTTATTGCATTCTGTCCATATCGTGTCTTTCCAGAGCTGCGTGTAGAAATGAACAATGCCATATACATGGTGATTAGTATCCGTGTCAATCACGTGACTGTAAAATTGTTGTTACAACAAACTTTAAAAATGCTCTCTTATGTTATTGTGTATAAAAATACAAAGGTATCGGTGACCACGAATTTAAAAGTATATCATTTTTAATGTAAGACACTGAATCAGAGAACTTTTCATAGATTGCTGTGAACATCGACGTATAAAATGACGATGTGACGTCAGTAGTCACTCTACTCTTTTTTTTTTTACAAACTTTTATTTATTAACTGCGCTCGTTTGTATGCACGGTAGGTGTCTGTCCGGTGTCCACCGAATCACTAGCAACCACGATGTATTTGGTGGACAAGTTGTCGCTTACAGGTGGACTCGTAGAGTTCCAGTGCCGACAAGCCCTCATTTACACATGGTTGTGTTGGGAAAAGACCATCCGAACTTTGAAACACAGATTGACCGCGTGTGTGTATGTGAGATACCATTTGAAGATTCCGATCTGCGTGAGCTCATATTGAAATGTCAAATGCATCGACGTGCATACACACACGTGTGAGACGAATAATGAATATTCAGCATGTCGGTTCAACTTCTCGCGAAAAGAGTGCACTGAAACTCGCCTGATCGTAAGCGATACACCGATAACGGTCGACTCTGTCAATGTATAAATAGTCTACCTATATAATAAAAAAAATAGGCGAGACTAAAAAGTGGAAAATAAATTAACTGTTAAAAACCTTATAAAACCAAGCGCTTATTTATAAATGAACAAAAAGATAAAAATAATTATTGGAGTAGATACAGAATTTGTCGAACAAGCGTAATAATCTTTACTACAAGTTAATATTTTTGTATCAATTCATATTTAGTATATAACAACTTGGCGCGAATAGTTAAGAGCCTTACGCAAATACATGTGTTTACTACGCTTACGCAAATAAGGTACGGTTTACGTTCTATATTGCGCCAAGCTTTTATATACTAAATGTATATTGATACAAAAATATTAATTTGTAGTAAAGTTTATTACGGCTATTGAACCACGTCTTACATGTTCTACAAATTCTATAACGACTTATATAATTACTTTCATCTTTTTTGTTTGTTTATAAATACAAACTTGGTTTTAAAAAAGGTTTTTTTTTACAATTTTGCTTTATTTGAGCTGCTATTTCGCCCTCATTTCTCTCTTCTACATATGTATATTCTGAGTTGCGTGCGTTGTGCAGCAAAGCTGTTCACTGCCGTTTGTTGAGAATTCAACGGGCGAGGTGTTTGAAAATCTCATATTCACCGGCATTTTCTTGGAAGAGAAATGGATAACGTCTTGGAAAAACTCACACTTTGCGAAGTCGGTCGGCGAGGTTCGAGTCCGAGACCTACCGAGTGCCGTATAACGTGACAGACTGACTGCCTGTCTTGCCGAACTAGATACTGACACCGACTCTGAATATTCCCTCGCGAATGTACGTGTACCTGCTGGTGGAATCCAAATACTGTGACAGTGAAGGTCGAAGCATTTTATGCTGATCTGTGCTAGTGGTATAGGCTGTCCACGGTAAAATGAGCACTTTTGAAAGTCCTGCTTAAGGTATACTTGTATACGAGTTGTATATTCTTCCGCCTAATGTAAAATTAGCATTGCCACGGACTTCATCACTTTATTGATGCGCCAGGCATGTGAAACTATAACATTATTTAAAAAGTAAACATTTTATATTTCTGATCATTTTTACACATTGATGCATTAAAAAAGTAAATAAATTATTTAAATTATGACAAATGGTTACCTAACACGTTTTATTCGACATTAAAATATGAAACTACTTTCCATCTATCATTACCAACTTACTGGGCGCATGTCACTCAGTGCGTCCGTTGAAGTATATGCAGGCATGGGCAGTGACTTTTTTATAAGGTTGATTTCAAAAGTGCTCACTCTATCGTGAACAGCCTTTATCATCAATTTTATAGTGCCTACGTGTGGTACGTAATACACTTTACATTTACGTGTAACCTCGATTCAAATATTAATTTTTCTTTTGAGGTATCTTGTAAGCAAGCGTGGCGTGCTCGTTATCATTGATGAACAAGTGTTTGGTTAATTAGCCTCATAAAATACTTAAAATATTTAATCTGAGCATAATGCTAATTCCCTTTTTGTTTTGTTTTTCTGTTTTAGGTGAGTTGGCATGTTCCATTGGCATTTATATATTTGGAATGTTTGCTATATCGCAGCATCATCTTCAACAAATGGGTTTTTTTGCTGTTCGCAGGTAAGGATTTTTTTTTGTATATAATATAGCTGTTACGCGTGTGAATTCGAACACAAAACATGTGTCTCATTCGTCAGTTTTGTGATTACTATAACCATTTTACTCTATTCAGTTGTGGTATCTGACAGCCAGCAAACGTTTTTTCCCTTGTCAGGACCTTGGCAAGAGATTCTTTGGAAAATTAAGTAATTCTTCTTATTTTATTTATGTATTAGGACTTTTTTGCGAGTGATAATTTGACTATAATTCAACTCTAACTGTTATGTGAAGACGGTATTTCAGCTTCCATTGTGTTATCTAAAACCCTATACAAATTTGTGGAACTTTTTACGAAAATCATATCACTTGGAACTACTTGGTTAAAATACTAAGGTAATTAACATTTGTCATCGTCGCATATTTGATAATGAAATTGGACTCCCTCCTCCCCTTATTATGCGGTATACTACTGCGCTATTATCTCTTTCTTTTCCAGTGTTTTTCATCCGTGACTTTTCACATGCCATGTAAAACTTCGGTTCAAAGACATTTAAAGCACGTATCTAATGTATGTGCCACATATATAGAAAGTATGCCAGCTTATCTAGCGTAGTTGTCGCAGTTCTAGGAGGCGTCCTTCGTTGTTTTAAACGAGGTGGTGAATGTTTTTTTTTCCTGTTAAATTTCAAGGTATTTTTCTCGTGTCTTTATTCGTCAGCAACTGGTTCGACTCGTATCCTATATATCGTCGCAAACTACTGGAATGAGCGGCAAATATTTAAATATTATGATGAATCGAACTCTCTCTTCCTCTGGAATTATTCCGCTACGAAAAGCATGGAAAGACGTTCCATTAAGAGCCTGTTTCACTCGCAATATTAGATTTATTAATATCTATGTCTCCCTGATTAAAATTTAGGAGCCCTTTTTGAAGAAAAAAAAATGCGACATAAGAAGCGTATCTAATTGCTTTACCCATCATTACGGACAAAATATATGAATTAATAATGCATATTTTTGCAAACATTAACTTAATACAAAATGTAATATATTGATTAATTCTCACCTTTTAGTGAGAACCAGGGAACAGCTATTTACAATCAGGTACAAAAGTTTGCACAGAAATATGAAATGCAATGCTTCTGTAATGAAACATTTTCAGTAATGACCCTGACTTTTTGTTGACACTAAAACGAATAATTTATGTACAAGGGGTGATACATCCTCTTACCTGACTTTCATTGAATGTTATCACACTGACTGATATCACTGATTTGAACTTGGAGTGTGCAACTTAGTTCCTGCGTCACTGTAAAATGAGCACTTTTGAGTCCCTAGTTACTTTTTACTTTAGGCCATATTTAATCCTTTATGCAACTTTTAAAATAAGTATTGCCATGTAAGTGATAAACACACTGTGTATAGTCCACCGCACTCAGAAGTTAACGTCTAAGGCTAACATTATATATATATATATATATATATATATTAGACGGCCGGAAATTTCGCTGGAGGACAAGCAAGTTAAACTACATTCACGTGTACATATGTGCGTGTGCTTCCATTGGATCATAGTTTGTTAGACACGCCTCGAACGACTTTCAACCAGTAACGAACCTGCAAGGAAAATAAGAACCGAGTCCCGTGTATCCTGGTCTGTGGTTAAAGTGGAGCAACAGCCAATGAACTACTAACAGACGCTGCTCGAATGCATAAAGGACTGTGGAGTCTAGCTTGTTGCCGAATGAATCGGCGAAATTTCCGGGTCTTTAATTATTACTCCAAATCAGAAGGCTTTCAAAAGTGTTCACTGTATCTTGAATAGTCTGTACATGGGTGTCAGCGGGAGGGGGCACTTGCCTTCCCCTGGAAACTGCATTTTTCCTGTGAAATATGAAATAACAATTTTTATAACAAATAAATTCCTTATTAGCGACGTTACTAGAAAATGCAAGTCCCTGCTTTGTGGAGTTGGTGAGGGGGGGGGGGGGGGGAGTAGTCGAGTTCTTCCTGGTTTTCCATTGTATTGTTTGTGCATTTGTATTTAATATTATATTGTAATAACATTTTGTATATCGTTAACTATAAACAAATTTACTCACATTACAAGCCGCGGATGCTTGTTATAATCCATTCACAGTTACTTCAGCCTTTCCTGAAGCCCTGCTAAAGTTATACTGCAGGATATTCCTGCGCCTCGTGCAAACTAAGCTTAACAGGTCAGGATAATTACACCAGAGGGACAACGCACCACATTCGTGCGCACTCAGTTGTAATGATATTTTGTATAAGAACTGTTTCTCACTAGGCGCTACCAACATACCTATTTTCTCCCTGATTTTATTCAGATTATTTATAAATGTAGCATTATAATTTATAGATAAAATATGAATAACATTTCAATTTAAAAGGGGAATAAAGTAACTCTTATGGACACAAGTATAAAACGCTTGTGATACAGGGCGTACTTAGGAAATAACTAAACACGCCATACATGGGGAGATTTTTCAAATGTTTGATTCAGAAAGTTCCGAAGAAACCGAGAATGGACTATACATGCATTTAGGGGAAAACCCAGTTGTAAATATGCCACTCCTCCGAAGGAAACTTTTAAAAAATTGCTATGCCTGCGCCGTTGTGGGCAGGTATGTAGGGCAGTGTGTGGCCGTAAAGGACGGCGCCAAGTCGGTAGCTGCTGAGCGTGGTGCGTCCCAGGGTGTAAATTAAAGTGGTTTGTACCGGTGGAAGTGCTTATCACGCGTCTCTCGCGTCAGCAGCTGATAGCGGGCATGGCCACGTCGCAGCCCGGATTACGACCAAGATCGCTGCCTGCACTCAAGGACAGGAGTAAGTACATAATACTTCTTTCTCCGGCCGAATGTTTCGGAATGTAGCAGTCCTTCTGCTCCACTATCCCTATACACGCCGACTCCTCACCACGGGTAATACATCAGTAGTATATAAGTGCCGATTCGAGCGCAGCCCCCAGTTATCAGAAAACCAACGGTAAATTAAATGCTCAAGCCATCAGAAAACCATCAGAAAAAATTACCGTTGTTTTTCTGATCCAAAACATCAAAAACCGATTCGAGCGCAACCGCAAAAAAGTGGCTTAAAAAGTTGCGTTTGGGAGAAGTTGCAAAAAAAAGAGTGGCTCAGAAAATTTGAATACGTAAGAATAAAATGTATATAATAAATAGGCGCAAATAAAAATCAACTGATGTCTAATATGATGACGACTATGGCAATGGAAAAGGCTAACGCAACTGGTAATGTTTGGAAAGAATATAAATTTAAGAAAGACGTTTTTGCGGAAAGAAAGAAGAAGAAGAAATCTCAAGAGAAGTATGTCAAGTGTGAAACATGTAATCACTTTCACAAACCATCTCTCATAAAGAGTCATCTTAAAAGTAGATTGCACAAAGGTGTTACACCAATAAATCACATGAACCAACAAATGCATGGGAAATTGTTAAAGTATCACAACATTTGATAACAAAACAGAAGTTCCCACGAGAGAAACAAGTGAAATGTGAAACGTGTAGTCACTATTACAAACCATCTCTCATAAGAAGTCACTCGAGAAGTAAAATTGATAAGTACACACCCAGATTCAGTGTAGAAGAAATCGAAACAGTATTTCAAAGTAGGATCAAGACTTATGCCGTAAAGAATGTGAATGCGTACAAAGACCCAAATCATTTCCTAAACGATGCAAAAGAAACTGTCACGGGACTAATTAGTAAACATTTAAAATCACTCAAAGTGAACATGAAATTCTTCACTGAGTACAAAAGGGGAATTGGTGAGAATATTGAATATGTAGAAAGCTCCTTTAAAACAAAGAACGAAATTATACTGAAATCGACTAATCTGGAAGAATATTATACCAACAACATATCGAAAATCATATCTGAGATGGGGGCTTTCGAAGCTAAGGGATCTCAGCGGGTACTCACAGAATATTTAAACTAGAAGTGCGAATAAATAAATATGTACCATTGAAGGGCAGTTCTTATGTTGATCTGCCAGAAAAAAATCAAAACTAAGCAGGCAGTAATTAATGTTAAGAAAGAGGATCAAAAATTATTTTTGTGGTCTGTTCTATCTGCATTGCATCAAGTAAAAACACCCTCAAAGAGTGAATAAATACGAAGCTTACGAACATAAGTTTGTTGATGCACTTAAGGGTTTGGAATTCCCAATGAAATTGGATAGCATACCAACCTTTGAGAAGAGAAGTGGAATTTCTAATAATGTATACACATACGAAGAAGATGGCGGTAAGAAATATATAATCTGTCCACTAAAAATAACAAAAATAATATGGATAAGCACATAAACCTACTCTATATCAAAGACGAAAAGAACGATCACTACTGCTGGGTAAAATGTCTTTCGAGACTTGTCGCATCACAAGTAACGAAAAATGATCACAAAATATTTATATGTGATAGATGTTTGCAACATTTCTACTCTGTAAATAAGCTAAAAGATCACGAACAAGACTTTCGATATCACGATGGTGTTAGAGTTGAACTACCATCTAAAGGAAAAAATGACATTAAGATTTCAAAACCAAAATCATTCTTTGAGTGTTCCGTTTGTGATATATGCTGATTTTGAATGTTTGTTGACTAAAATCGAAACTTGCCAACCAAACCCTGACGAATTTTACACGAAATCATACCAAAAACACGAGCCTATTAGCTTCTGTTACTATGTAAAATACGAACATGGATACTATAAACCGCCAGTAACTTACGAAGGGCCTGATGCATCTAATGTGTTCGTTAAAATGCTAATGGGAGAAGCAAAGTCTATTGGTGATATATACACAAATGAAAAACCAATGCTTCCAATATTCAGAAAGAACAAATTGTTTATTATACAGCTACCCATTGCCATATATATGAAAAGCCTTTTAATGGCGATTCTGTGAGAGATCATGATCATCTTATGGGGAAATCTAGGGGAGCTGCACACAGAGATTGTAACTTATCGTATAGAAATCCATGTTTTGTCCCAGTGTTTATACACAATCTTTCTGGTTATGACACACCACAATTATTCATAAGAGATCTTGGCATCGATGAAAATAAAATTGATCTAATTCCCAACAACGAAGAGAAATATATTTCTTTTATGAAACATGTATGTGAAAGTGTAAATCTTAGATGACCTATTTAAATTTATGGCTAGTAGTATCGATTAACTCTCTAACAACATTTCCAGAAGCCAATTCCGAGAAATGTGTATGCATTTTTCCAATGAACTTCTTGACATTGTTATAAGAAAAGGTGTTTATCCATACGACTACTGGGATTGCGCTGAAAAATTTTGTGAGACAACACTTCCACCCAAAGATGCATTTTACAACAAACTCAATAAATGTGACATTACAGACGAATATTACGAATTTGCGAGAAAGGTGTGGGAAAAATTCAACATAAAATCTGTAAGAGAGTACACAGAACTCTATAACAAAAATTATGTATTGATATTGTCCGATATAATGGAAAATTTTAGAGATGTGTGTCTCAAAACATATAAGCTAGTTCCAGCATGGTATTTCACAGCTCCAGGGTTAGCGTGGGATGCAATGCTCAAACATATTAAAATAGAACTAGAATTATTAACAGATTACGACATGATTTTGATGATAGAAAAAGGTGTTCGTTGTGGAATTTCACAATGTTGTAAGCGATATGCTAAAGCAAATAAAAAATACATGAATGATTATGACAGCACAAAGGAAATCTTTTATCTTACATATCTGGACGCCAATAACTTATATGGATGGGCTATGAGTCAGTATTTACCCTATGGTGGGTTTAAGTGTGGAAATACAAATATAGATGTAACAAAAATAGAAGCTGATTCTAGCAAAGGTTATATATTGGAAGTTGATTTGGAATACCCACATGAACTATGCGATCTCCACAAAGATCTGCCAGTGGCACCAGAAAATAAAATACTGGAAGGTTCAAAAAATCCCAAACTCTTTACTAATCTGGGTAGTAAAGAAAAATATGTATTACACTATGTAAATCTTAAGCAATATCTATCTCTCAGAATTAAGTTGAAAAAGATCCATAAAGTTCTGGAGTTTGATTAATCAGATTGGCTCAAGTCCTATATTGATCTAACCACAAATATGCGATGAAAGTCTACAAATGACTTTGAAAAAGATTACTGCAAATTAATGAACAATTCTGTTTTTGAAAAAACCATGGAGAATATTGGAAGCAGAGTGGATATATGGTTGTTCACAAGTTATAAGCAAATGGATTAACTAGTGGCTAAACCAAACTTTAAAGATAGAACTATATTTACTGACTATTTGGTTGCAGTTCATATGATTAAAACAAAACTGTACTTTAACAAACCCATTTATGTTGGAATGAGTATACTTGATCTATCGTAATTCGTAATGTACAATTCTCACTATAATATAATGAAACCAAAATATGGGGAAAATATTGAACTGTGCTACCAAGATACTGATTCATACATCTATTATATAAAAACACCAGTCTTCAACAGTGACACGGAAGAAATGGTCTATCTTTTTGATACTTCTGACTATAAAAAAGAGAATCCATATGGTATACCGTTAGTTAACAAAAAGATTATTGGCAAAATGAAAGATGAATGTAATGGGAAAATAATGGAAGAATTTATTGGATTGAAATCGAAAATGTATGCAATAAATGTGGAAGGTGTTGTAAAGAGCAAAGGGTGTGAAAAGCACTGTAGTCAGAAATGAGATTAGTTTTGGTGACTACAAGAAGTGGTTGTTTGGTAAAAAAAGTGTTGTACCAAAGTATGAATCTTATTAAAAGTAAGAAACTTGAACTCTATATGATGGAGTTGAGAAAAAAAGCATTAAGTTCCGAAGATGATAAAAGATTTCTTCTTAAAGATGGCATAATACACTACCATGGGGACACTACAAAATTGAAAAAAAAAGAGTGATACTGTGAAATATGATATAACAGTAAATGATTACCTTTACGATTATCATCTTAATTTTGATAATCTCCAGCGAGGCAAAAATCAAACACTTTCCACAATAAAATATTTAAATGATTTTGAGTACTTAAAAGTACCTGACAAAGCTATTACAAATGCAAATTCATCAATAGTTTCAAATGCTCTCCCAACTTTTCCAAGAGTATCACAACATAACAATTAGTGGCGAAATAAGTAAATAAACACTGGCACTAATCAAAACTCCTAGATGTGGGGTATCAGATTATATATTTGGCTTTTCTACATCTATTACCAAATGGACGACTAAAGCAATAAAATGGCATTATGTGTTGCCAATTATGACATACTACAACTAACTCAAGAAGTGTTTCGTACGTGGGCCAAACATACTGACATTATGTTTAAACATGGTGCTCAAAACCCACACATAATAATATCAAACAAACGTAGTATCCATACATTTCAAAAGTCTCGGCATTTATGTAATGGCAAATTTGATGGGAGAGGAGGAGTGCTGGCTCATGCTTTTTTTCCGAAATCAAATAACTCACCAGTTGAAATTCACATTGATGCTGAAGAAGATTGGTATCTTAAACGTGACAACAAATCTCAAGGAAAAATAAATCTTTTCGTTGTGCTATTGCATGAAATAAGACATGCATTAGGAATACATCATCCGAATGTTTATGAGTCTGTTATGTACCCAATTTATGTCTTAAATCGACTAACATTACAAACTGTTGATATTTTGGCAATACAGAGTCTACATGGTAAACCTAAAAGATCTGTGCATTTGTTATCCCCTCCTAAACCAAACATATTATCCCCTACAAAAGAAGTAGATTTGTGTAACTTAAAAAACATCAACACATTTCTAGTAGTCAGCCAAGTGATGTATATATTTTTTTAAATGTTTGGACATATGACATAGTAGATAAAATTGTTAGTAAATCAGAGCTTCTCACTAACTGGCTGTTTTTCTTACCCGCTAATATTGAAAGCTTTACATCGATTTGTCAGAGACCATCGGGGGAAATAGTAATGTTTATCGAGTCAAATATGTGTGTGTGTGTGTGTGTGTGTGTGTGTGTGTGTGTGTATATATATATATATATATATATATATATATATATATATATATATATATATATATATATATATATATATATATATATATATATATATATATATATATATATATATATATATTTGAATATCCTAGTCTGCAACTTGTGTCTAGATATCCAAAGGTTATTTATGATATGGGTATACCTCAGAATTCCAAAATAAAAGCAGTTGTAAACACCTACTCTGGTCGCACTTTTGTATTTTACGATGAAATATATTTTATGGAACTGGACGAGTGCTTATTCAGATCTAAATCTTTCGGTGTAATTTCAAAGAAATTTCCAGGCTTATCAGCTGGGTTAGATTCTGCTTTTAGATCACACCAATGAATTATTATACTTCTTCAAGAACACAACATATTATGAATTCAGTGAGTTTACAAACATGTTGACCAGAGCTGTCAGATTTGATCTTTCAATGTTCAATTGAAAGTGTTCTACATTACCATCCTCATACTGAGATATTTTCAATCAGATCAAAAAACTAGTGATGCAAATGGAGACGATATCCATACATTAAATTTTACTTAAATATTATTATGTTTTTAATGGGATCTGAAAAAAGCGTTGCGAGGGACTGTAATGAGAAAGTATAAGAAGACGTCACAATTAAGAGGGGGTACTCGAGTGCCCCCTCTTGATTATGCGCATCCCCACACTGTTTTTTTTATTTCAGAGCCCGGGTTGAACAAGTTGATATTTTCGTCTGCCCATTGCTACAGATTTCAGTGGTTCTCATGAAAGAGCAGTTGCCCATCACGTCGATAGGCAACTGTTTCAGTACGACGATGAGTTGCGATGACCTGATCGCCGATATTGTACGCATAAAATCATTTGCGACAGACAGTTTGCAACGGCCGATCGACTTGCAGTAGTGTTTCGATACGACATCTCTTCTCGAAAGGTTGCAAGCGAAGCACGCCACATATCAAAATTGTCTGTGAGGTGCAAACTGTAGGGAATGAATGCTTATCGACATCGGGAACAACAGGATCATCTACGATCGTAGAGAGGAGTATCGACGAAGAAGGCTATCTGTGGTTTAAGGCTAAAGATGTTGCGAATATACTCGAGTATGCAAATCCACGAGAAGTAGAGAACATGTTAGAGAAAAGTATAGGCAATCATAGAGGTGAACGAATCGTTCACCGTGTTAAATATGCATCCACATGCCGTATTTATCAATGAATCAGGCTTGTACGCATCGATCATGAAATCAAAGATGGCAGTGGCTGAAAAATTCCAGGATTGGGTGTATGAAGAAGTGCTACTGTCCATACGCAAATATACGGCGAATACAAGTTAGAGCAAAAGTACAAACTGATACTGGATGACTTGAATAAGAAGATTACAGTAGCTAAAGATATTATCGATAAATGTGCACTACCATTTACTAGTAATTTCGATAAGCATCACCAGTTTGTGCTCATTTACCTTGGCAGAATCGACTACTATACCATCAGATGTCAAAAGCGACTTGTGAGTGTACGACTCGATGCGATTAGGCAAGAGTACCCCGAGATGCAAGTGCTACTGTCTCTCGACAACGTCAATCTCGTAACGTTGTACAACCTCATGAAAGAGCATTTGCCCTTCACGTCGATAGGCAACTGTTTCAGTACGGCAATGAGTCACGATGACCTGACTGCCGATATCGTGCGCATAAAATCGTTCATGAGCTTAGGAATGCATAACAAAATGCAATCGTGAACAACAAGCTTATCTACTGTTGTAAAATGGTGTATCGACTAAGAGAATAATCCGTGGTTCAAAGCAAAAGACGTTGCGGAAATACTCGAGTATGTGAATACAAAACGGGCAGTCATACTAAACGTCGACAAAGACAATAGAGACATCCTCCAAAACTTGTATATACAAAGGGAGTCTGTGAGACAGACCCCATTTAATTCCCATCCCCACACAGTTTTTTCAGATCTTATTAAAAAAACTCTTATAGCACTATTAAAGAAAAATTATGTAACAATAAATGTTTTTAATGGATAACTGTCCATTAAAAACTAATAACCATACATGTTTGCGCACTATTGGACTTCGGTGATTCTTTCACTTTTAACATCATAAATTAGGTTTCTTTGGCTTACTAGTACCACATTACAAATACTTGAAGCCAATATTGGTTTATTAAAATCAACTGTAAGTTTCAGATTAGTTCGATCTTTTACAATAGCGGTTTTTCTGTAAGAAAAATTAATAACATACAATGGTCTTCTCCCAATACATGACACAGAGTTGAAGCACAGTTCATTATTATGATAAGGGGCATCTAGTTTAGTCTTTTAATTTCTAAAATCATTGTAAGCAATATATATCTTATCGAAAATTTTATGATCAATGTTTAAATTCCAATTCTCATTGGGAAAAACTTCATTCCGTCCATTATTAATAGAAATATTCTTGACAAAACAAGAGTCAAACATCGAACCATGTGTGAATTGTCCAGGATCTTCTTTTGTGTTTTCTGAAAACCAACAATGACAAAGTCTGGCATATCGAATTGGATTGAATTGAACTGATCTTCTATATCAAACTGAAATGAGTTTGCATTAGTAGGTACGGGTTTTTCAAGACATTGCCAGTAATTAAAGCCAATTGGAATTTTGGGGTGTTTGTATAATTTTGCTTTAATTTCATCTCGATAAATAGGATCGTATTCAATAATTGGCCACAGAATTTCCATTTTCTCAATAATAATTTGACCACCATCTGGTATATTATTTTCATCATCAGATCCATCTACTTTCTTTGGGGGTCTTCTGTAAAGCGAAACATTATCATTAGAATTTCGAATGCATGTGATCTTGCACCCACCTTTCCAGAATATTTCATTACAGTCTCTCATAAACCCAAACAAATATCCTAATGGGTAATTTCGTTACACTTATCATTCCTAACATATTTACATATTTCTATCCCCGACATTTGGAAGTATGCGGATTCTGATTCCGAACCTAGCAATGTATGCATCATTGTTGAAGTGATGCCAGGGTTGTCAATACTTTAGATTATACAACCATGTTTAGAGATCTCTATTCTTGAGAACTGGAATGGGAAGAAATTCTCACAAAGATCAATAGTTGAAGTTTTTTCATCATCTGTATTTGTATCTCTTTATTTAGCGTATACTGTTGGTATGCATAAGCTTCATTCGGATGTGAAAATGCATCGCCAATAGGAATATCAAACTCAATGTGTTTGTTGTATTCATTCAAATTATTATTTTGTTTGGTCTTTTGGTGGAAATGACTGGCGTTTATAACTTTCAATTTTATGTTGATCCATTTATTATATAGAAATTTTTTTTTCATAAACAACTACACTTTTCTTATCAACCCAAGAATTAATACTACTATCAAAACCTAACCATTTAATAAGCAGCTTGTTTCCTTTTTTTCGCAAAACTTTTTCCACTAAGTAGTCTTTATAATATTTGGTCTTAAGCAGCTCTGGCTCATAAAAAATACCTTTAATAAGTTCATTTTTTAAATCTTTTATTCTATATGTCGTGGGGTTCGTGTGCAATACTTCACAAACCTCAAATACATCAGTGGACCAATTTGGTGTTTATCCTTTTTCAAACAAATTTTTACTTTTACTTATACGAACTTTATCTCCTTTTGCAAACTTTGTTTTAACCATTTTTCTTTCTCTTCCATACATGTTGATTAGAATAGAACTTTGATTCTTTGCATTTACATTGGTGGGTTTTATTCCGATTGTACTGTGAACAGTGTTATTGTATTCACTTATTAATTTAGGTAATATAGCCATCCATTTATAGTTTCCCTGCATAGTAAATATCTTCCACATTTTCTCCTTTAATGTTCTATTAAATCTTTCTACAACACTAGTTTTCTTTTCACTGTATGTTGAATAGTGTGTTATATTGTTATTGGTCATAAATGCATTAAATGACTTATTGTAAAATTCTTTCCGTTCATCTGTTTGTAAATGCATGGGTTTGCGATCATTTAAAATAGTTTTAAATGCTAGCGTAACGTTTTCAAGTTTATCTTTGGTTGGTATTGCCCATACATATTTGGAAAAAAATCTATCATGGTTAACATATATTAAAACCCTTTGTTAATTCTATGTATACCTTTTAAAGATCCAGAATTCATCTCAACTAAATCAGCTTACCAAAGATCATCGGTACCAAAATATAGAACAATTCTTCTGGGGAAGTTTTTTCGTATTGGTTTATGAATTTAATTTACGATATCGTTTTTTTATACTCTCACCAGTGAATATCGAGTTATTGGTAACACGACATCTACAAACACATTTAATCCTTACTTTGTTTTTATTTCTAACTTAGTGTATTTTTCATACATTTGATACAGTATACATTTAAGTTATCATTGTTCATTTAATTTATTTATATAATAAGTGAAGCAACAAAAAATTGCAAACAGTATAGAGAAGAATATAGAGAGAAGAAGACAGCTGGTTGAAAAGTTTAAAGCTTTTAGAAAATTTCGCCAAGATGATTATGATAAAAATAATAAACATGATCAACCATTGATAGATGCGATAGAAGATTTGGGGCAAATAATTGGACACGTAACAAATGAGAATAAGAACTTCATAAAAGAACTTGTTCCATTTGCTGTTAAGAATTTAGACTACCACAAACACCAACAGAAACATCTTTTGAAAGAAAACTGTTTGGTAAAACAGACACCGATGAATGCTATGACAATGGCATTAAACGAATTGGCGATGACGATGAACGCTATGACGATGGCATTAAACGCATTAACGATGACGAACGCTATGACGACGAACACTATGACGAAGTGTTGGGGCATTTGAAAACTGATATCTCACAGTTAACTTACTACAAAACAACATTTATTGATAAGAAAGTCGCCGATTTTCTAATTGATTGCAAAGATGATATTTTTGGACTAAAGGCTAATAATGGTAGATTGTATATTGGTGATAATGAAGTAACATTCATCAATGACAAATTTACTGTAAAAGGTTGGACATACACTGGAACTGATGGTTTGATGAAATTACTAACTAGTAAGAAAATAACAGAAAGTGACTACACTGCAACCGACTATGAACACTATAGTTGTATCCTAGCAGATACAAACACTGTTTTTCAAAACAATGATCCAAACTTGGGAACGCCGAAATCGAGTAAAGGGAATAAATGGAAAATTATTGTTAAACCTATTTACGATTCAATTAAAAAGAAACGTCCCTCACTTAAAAAAGGGAAAGGTATAACGAAGTATACAGACTATCCCAAAGAATACTAATGGATGGATGATGTTAGGATGCTTATTGATCGACTTCTTGTCATTTATGGCGAAGAGAATTCTGGAAATGATAACTATTACAATGAAAAAGTTGGAATAATGAATATTCTCAACAGCATGTTTAGTGACTTTATTGTGAATAATACAAAAGGTATACCATATCTGATACGAATGTTAAACACAATACCACATACTTTTTGGGAGTCGGAGCATCACGTAAAGGGTTACTCAATTACATAATAAATTCACTACCTTTTTAGTTGCATGCACCCGGTTATCAGTACTTAGGTCTGGGTACTAGACTAAAAGAGAGAATTGAGCGTGGTGATAAACCCATCAATCCACTAGATGCGGCTGCAATGGAACATGATATAGCTTATCAACATCATAAAGATCTAGCTGAAAGACATGTAGCTGCCAAAGAACTAGAAAAGAAAGCGTTCAAAAGATTAAGTTCAGATGCTGATCTCAATGAGAGATTGTGGGCTCGTGTTATGAATCTGCGATGCATATTAAATGTAAGCTTGGTTGGGGAATTAAAATGAAATGATAAAATACTTGTTATAATAAATGAAAGTAAAAAACATTGTATTTCAAGTTCGTAATGATGAGTTGAAGGGTTTGAATATTGATTCTTTTCTTACGAAAGACCAACTGGATTGTAAAATCACAAAATTAAATGAGCACAAAGGGATGACTATCACAATTTAAGTTCCACAGCTTAAGAAAATGCCCAAAGAAATGAAAACAGGAAATGGTTTGACAGTTCACAAGGGTGGATTTTTACCCTTAATTTTGCAGCATTGGGAGCTCTAGGAGTGTTAGCTGGTGGTGCCTCATCTATCACTACATCAGTAATTAATGCTAAGAAGAAAAACCAAGAATTGGAAGAACAATGCAGACCTAATTTAGCTATGGAGTAATACGGAAAGGGATTGTAGAAAGTTAAGTGGGGTAAGAAAATTAAAAAAAAAATCACTCCACTCAGTAACTTTGATATTGATCAAATGGTTAAAAAATTTAACATTAAAAATTTTCGGGGTGTATTTATGATCGATGAGCTACTTAACACACCACTCGATAATGAATGTGGGATTGTTAATCTAGATGTTTCTTCAAACTCTGGTACACACTGGGTATGCTATTGGAAAAAAGCAAACAACAAATATTATTTTGATTCATGTGGCGGAAATCCTCAGCGACAATTAATAGTATATCTCGGAAGTATTATTTTTATAACAATGATAGAATTCAAAATTTCAATCAAGTAACTTGTGGTCATTTGTGTGTAATTGTGCTAAATCACTTTTCACATAATTTTAAATTTCTAAAAATTATTTCACTATTAATAAACAATGGATATATGTGGAAATTCATTAATGATCTCTTGGATTGATGACCAAATTAAAGAACACACGGACAATGATACAACTACTGACAAGATCAATCCTAATGATTTTGTTTCCAACAGACAGTTCAACGACTTTATAGTCACACTGACAAGAAATAAAATATCATCGGATAAAGCCTATCTTACTTACTTGGAAGTAGATAATAATATAGATTTTTGACAAAACAGACTAAGACATGTGGGAGATCCCATTGCACCGATGGATGCAATCAATTTAGAGTACTATCTGAAAAACAGAATTAACATTATTCGTTTAGTTGGGAAATATAGTTCAAAAGAAAAAGTATTCTACTTTGATAATCAAAGAGAATATTTTTTTTTTATGAGAGATGGAACTATAGTAGAAATATTAATAAAACCAGAGAAATATGAAAGTGTCATCAACTTATACCATGAACGGAAAAGAATTGACAGGTATAAAACTTTTGATGTATACCCTGATGATATGATATATTTTAAAATACCAAAAGCCCACAATGTACCCGAAGGTACAATTGTGTTTATTGAAATAGTTATGGTATACCAATACATTTAAAAAGACCAGATTATGTTGCTTTTAATGGAAACACTTCCATTAAAAACATAACTTACTTATAATCTAAGAATTTAAAAATAATTTTACTATGGTACTTACCATTATTTAACTTACAAGTCATATCTATTGTGTACAAAATCATATTCATTATTCCAACATTTTCAACAAGGCTCCCTAAATTTCTCAAACGACATATCAGCACCAACAAAATCACTATGAATATGTTTAAGATTTTTATCGTCTTGTCTGAATATGCAAAGAAAATTGCTATTGTCTCTTATAAGCCGCTTAGGTACTTTTGAGTATGTCTGGGCTAAATAGAAACAATCAATATCTTTGCGTCTACCACGAGTAGAAACAATCAATATCTTTGCGTCTACCACGAGTAAAGTATTCCCTTATCATATTTTGGTTTTCAAGTATGATATCATCGAAAACAACTACAGACTCTTTATGACATTCATTTACATCAACCATTTCTTCATTTGATGGAAAGAAGTATGCTATCGGTTCATTAAATAATTTTGATGCTACATCTATATCTTTCTTTAAATTGATATATTTTGGTTGGTCCAGACTTTTTGAACATACATAGAGAGTACCAAAGTCCAACCATCCCTGAGCATATATAAAATTATCTATCATAAGTGTAGTTTTTCCACAGTTACTAGGACCCACTATCAGACATCTAATATTATTAGGTAATAATTCACCATGACGGTTTGTCGATACAGTCTTGTCCGGTATTCTTATTTTAATATTCCGGTCTATATGTTTCATGGTTTTCTTGCTCATTTATTAATAGATTTTTTAAATAATATAATAAATGAGTATAGTATTCAAACTAACAGATAACAAACCAGTGTTGAAGAAGAGAATACATTATCCTTTAGAGATAAAAGGGGCACTCATTGGCTTTAGTTAAGTTCTATACTACTTTACTAATGCATAACATTATCTCTGGGAGAAATAAGATATATTTTGTGGGTCAGAATGATATGGAATTAGCAATTGATATTTCAGTTGGTCAATGTAGCTTTGAAAAATATTAAAAAAGGAGTTTTTTCATTTAGTGTATATTCAATGGGTGGGAAAGAAAATGATATATCTTTCGAGCTGGATAAAATAACAGAGTGAAAGTAAAATGTACATTTAAATTACAGTTTGGAAAACGGGGTTCAATAGGAAAACGTTTAGGTTTCATAGAAAATAAAACTCTGAAAGCAAATGTGGATCATTATGGTGATACAATTCCAAAATTGGCTCAATTTGAAACAATAAATATCCACTGTAATATAGTAAATGGTATGATATTAAAACATGATGAATATAATCATAGAGAAATTAACATAATTACCACTTTTAAACCAAGAACAACATTTGGATTTTGCGACACAATCTGTTACGAACCAGCTTATCCATTATTTTTTCCAGTGCAAAAAAATCACGTTAATGAAATAATAGTTGAAATTAATGATGAAAAAGGTAAGTTAATTAACTTTGATTTGTCCGAAAGAACAGTGGTATTAGAGATGTGACCGTATATATTTTTTGGGTTGGAAGCAGTCATATTATATATATAATAACGTTAGTAGTTTTTAAACTATTAACGTTTTATGTGATAAAGGTGAATAATGTTTCTATAGAAAGTGTAATGAAAGATTTAGAAAAAGAATTCAATATTTCGGCTACTTTAATATGTCGAATTTGGAGATGTGTATCCAAATTTTTTAATTATACTATGTTGTAGCACATTGCCAAAGTCAGAGCGATAATTGTGTTTTAATGATTGGATAACCATTAAAACTTTGTAGAGATATAAGTACAAATAAAAATCAACTGATGTCTAATTATACGACGACGATCATTTACTCTTTAAAAAACCGAATAGAATGCATTTGTTTAACACCACAATCCACAATTCCATCAGATGCAAAACTTATACCTCCACAATTAACATCATTTAAAACTTTTTCACTGAAAATCTAAACATATCTGTCTGGTAGTTACTCTAAAATTTCCAGAAGTAATTACTTCTTTGTATCCAAACCGTGTATCATTTATTTCAGCATGGTCTATGGGACCATGTCCAATTGTATGTTCGGAAAGTTTCTTAAATTGTTTGGTTCCGTTTAATACATTTAGCATCTGATCCATCTTTGTTATATACATTTTATTTTTTGTATTCAAATTGCAACTTCTCCCAAACCCAACTTTTTAAGCCACTTTTTTGCGGTTGCGCTCGAATCGGTTTTTGATGTTTTGGATCAGAAAAACAACGGTAATTTTTTCTGGTGGTTTTCTGATGGCTTGAGCATTTCATTTACCGTTGGTTTTCTGATAACTGGGGGCTTCGCTCGAATCGGCATTTATATACTACTTTCATCACCTGTGAAAGCCCCACGTGTAGTCTATTCACGATTTATTTCTCACTTTTTGTATCAAACCTGTGAAAAATGATCATATCCGTATGAGGTGCTTGGTTGTATCCTATAAATATTTCATGTATCGCAGGTATTTTATACTTGTGTTAACATAAAAGTATATTTTTGTTAAATTAAACGTTTGTATTTTATCTAAAAATGATAATAATTATAAAAGCAGGGAGAAAGTAGCCGCGATGGTTTTTTTTTTGTTTGGTTTGTAAAGGGCTTTTTTAAAGTCCCCTGGTTTTATGCTTGAAAGCTTAGCAGGGAACTGCTTACAGACTAACTTATAAAGTTAGCTTAAATTAACACCCATGCCTTACTCGGGATTCGAACCCAGAGTCTTCTTCACCCCAGGTTGGAGGCGCACCCACTTTTTTTTTATTTTTTAACCTTCATTTGACGTTGTTGTGACATTTTTGGCGTTGACGAAGCTCTAGTGAGATCAACTTGTTGACGAGTTCCCAGTGCGACAATCGAACTGAGCATCCGCCACGTCGGAGGCACCGGGGCGCGAACCCGCGACCCTCCGACTTTAAGTCGGCCACCCTACCCCTGAGCTATGAGGGCAGGGCAGACCAACTGACTGCGCCACGTGAGGTCTGCATGCGTGTTGGTAATGCCTAGTAATACATAGTTCTCATGTAAGATTATATTACTCTTGAGTGCGCACGAATGCGGCGCACTGTCTCTTCGGTGTAATTTTCTAGACTCGTTTAAGCTTTGTTTGCGTGAGATGGAGGAATACATATCCTGGAAGTAGAAGCTGTAAGTAATCGTGAATGGTCTGTTGTAGGCCTACTGTTTACTTTTATTTCGGATCGTTACGCGATATGAAATATTAACGTTGCCGTAGGCAGGCTCACATTGTCCATGCGTCATTCTAGTGAAACCGTAGATAATTTTAGGGAAGCAAGTGAGTTCATGTGCAAAATTGTACTCTTGTGTGTGTAAAACAAGAATCAACTGACTTCAGTAAGGAGCAAAAAATATATGGCTGAACTCTGAAGACATCATCTCTTAAAACTGTTTTATCTGATTCACTGCCTACCGACACCCTAGGCCCGGGTCAGTGATTTTAATCAGTGAAATAACATTCTCTAAATGTCAGTTAGTAAAAGTACTGCCGGCCGGCAAATCAAGCAAATTAACTGGGAACAAGTGACTTACGTCAGTGGAATTATCGACATTCAGTGGGAATCACAAATAAATCAGTGAATTAATTAGTTATCTGGCACTGATTTTGAATATTTTCACTGATTTGGCTCAATGCTCACTGTTTCAGGTTTATTAGAGTGTATCTAGGAACGTGCAAGCAAGTTTGTGCTGTAGCTTGTACGCAGTTACGGGCAGCGTCTTGTTTTACTGCGAACAGCTTTCAACTACTTGTACATGAGACGAAAGGTGAAGTACGTTTGTTTTTCGTAATGGACGCTTTGTCCCGAAAGATATGTGACGAAAGCAGAGGCGTGTTTATTTTCCCGAATATAGGCCTACACTTCGTCTCAGGAGATACATGACGAAAGGTAAAATCTGTTCATTATGACGAATACACTTGCTCTCTGTCGCTGATGTGACATGCTTGGCTGACGAAGATTTACCTGGCGCTCGAATCGCGTTTCAGAGTGTTTGGAATCTACGTTTCAGAGTGTTTGAAATCCACGTTTCAGTGTGTTTGAAATCCTCGTTTAGTTAAGAAACACTAAACGTGTTCCCACCACACCGATGTACACTCTAATAAATTATTTGTAAATATACCACAAAGGCTATTCACGGTACAATGAGCACTTTTGAAAGCCCTGCTTAAAATCTGCTTGTATGCACGTTATGTAAGATTAACATTGACGTGGGCCTCGTCGCTTTATTCATGCGTCAGTCAAGTGATGATATGAAATTATTTGAAAAGTAAATATCTAAAAATTCTGCTTGTTTTTACACTTCGGTGCATTAAAAAATAAATAAATAGAAAGCGAAAGTAATAATTTTAAGTTATCAGAAATGGTTACCTAACACGGAACTACACTATCTACCAAAAAATAATTGGGCACCTGTCCACAATGCTTGCTCTGTGGTTGTCACCCCGTTAGAATCTCGCAGGGCCACCTCTTGCGGCTATACCAGCAGCCACCCTGTATGGCATGCTCTTTACGAGTGTTTGCAGGACATCCACGGGGATTCGTCGCCATTCCTCTTGCAACCATTCCATGAGTTGAGCAATGGATTTTGGCCGCGCCTGACGAGCCCTCACCCGGCGATCCAATTCGCCCCAAAGATCTTCTATAGGGTTGAGGTCGGGGCTCTGGGCGGGCCAGCCCAATTCGAACATTGTTGTCGGCGTACCACTGCATAGCAGCCCTTGAAACATGGCATCTGGCATTGTCATCCTGGAAGTAACACTGATCCATTCCGTAAAAACGCCACAATGTTTGGAGCATTTCATTATCCAGAATGTTACTATAGGCCTCTGTGTTCATGCTACCACGGACAAACACCAGCTCCCCTACGCCGAAGGCCGTAAAGCACAAGTCAACTGACGTACTGAATTACCTATCTTCACGGGTAGATAAGTGTACTTCCCATCCATCGTTACCAACTTACGGGCGCATGTCACGCAGGCCACCCGTTGAAATATACGCAGGCTTATATATATAAATGGCTTTTTCTAAAGTTGATTTCAAAAGTGCTCACTTTATCACGAACAGCCTTTATCAGTGTGTACGTACAGTGACAAAGTAGGAATGATAAAATATTTTCCCATACATCAATGGTAACGTTCCTACAGTTGCTCAGGAATAGTCAAATGTGTAGGCAAGTTCCTATCTTTTTATAGTAGCGATGCTAAACATTCCCTTATTTTCAGTCTGATACGTAGTACTATTTTCATATACTGTATAGGTTAAAAATTTCTATTACCGTTTAGAAAGTTTACCGGGAATTTTTTTGCAGTGTACGAAAAGAAAAAACAACACTTCAGATGAGGTACGAATAAAACTTTCAACACGTCATGCACATTATAAATGCTATTCCCGAGTCTCCAACCAACGTAGCTTGGAAACGGTTACTCCACACTGTTGTATCTCGTAATATACTGGGGTTGGAAACATGGGAAGCTCTCAAAGGGACGTGCACTGAACTTTTGTGCTGACTTTCTACCAATAAAAGTGTAGGGTCGCCGCTTCGAGCCCCGCAGCTACACGCAGCACGACATAAACATTGCCCTGAGACGCATCCCGTTCTCCGAACTTCTTAGCATGCCGGAAGAGGGCACACACAACTGCGAAGGGTCTCACACTGGCGTAGCGGGATTAGGGGCCTCAAAGATGGATGACAAACAAGACGGCAGTTTCCAGCCGACGGGATGGAAGGAATATGAGAAAACCCCTCCGGTAATAAGAGAGAACGAGAGGAAGAGAAAGAACAAGAGGGAAAAAAAGTGGAATGCTAAAGAAAGGAAACTTGGCAGGAACCCGGAGGATACCATCGGAATTCAACAACGGGAAGTGAAATCCAAGATGGCCGCCGTCGGAGATGGATGAGCGATCAGGACGATTCGAGACGGAATGCAAGAGCAGGAAGAGACGTACTGGCTGACAAGCTGGCCGCCGTCCAAGCGGAATGACAGAGCAGGAAGTTCCGCACGACGTCATCCAAGATGCCGCCTGGCACCGCATCCCCAATCCCCTGTCTTATAGTTGCCATCGTAGTATGTATTTTGCCACGTGTGTAGCGGAATTCCGTTGACGACGCTTATTATGCTCGAAACTTGTATAGTACACCACATAGAAAATTAAAATGCTGCAACGAATCTGTTTCGCGCATTTTCGTGAGGTACTTCCATGGAGGTATTAGTCTATGGAGTGGAAGCCGAGACACGAAAGTGTAGCCGAAAATGAAAGACAAGGACAGGGCTAGTAGTGTCAAAAAGGTGCATGTTTTACATTGCTTACTATGTAACTTTCGCCACTCATAACATGGCGGCTGACGTAAACAATCGGTCTGCGCATGCGCAGATTAAACAAGCCAGACAAGCAATCGGTTTCTTGATAAACGTGGAGACGATAGGCCGTTGCCACTCCATCATCTATTACCTCCATGGGTACTTCACATTGCAAGTGTTACCGCTGTGTACCTGTAACTGTAATGATCTGACGCAGATAACGAAACATACTAATTGCCATCATTCACTCGTCCCAAGTGGTATTGCTCCACGTTTTCCTAGCATCCTCGAATTTGCCATTGTTTTCGCGACCTCATATTGGAAGATAATGAATAGGCGTGGAGCCATCACTCCAGAATGCAATGCTCCCTCGTTGGACGTTCAAGACCCGGGATCATATTCCACGTACAAGAAATTAAGAGCAATGAGTGTAGTCCTATGAATGTTTCTGCGTTTAAACATCGAAAGACGGTGCATTACGTTTGATTCTGTAGTATGTTATTTTAGAAGTGAATCATTGGTCTTTGTAACGTTGCTCATTTGGATGGCTGAGAGGAGTGGAAGGAGAATCGCAGTAAAACAAACGTTGAACGGATTTTTTTTTTGCGATCGAGAAATCGCAGTCGTGTTTCCATAACATTACCGAGATACGTGTAGTCGCGCAGACAATGATTTCGCACAAAATGTTTTACTATGTAGCCCTTCTCAGGATCGGCCCTTTCAGAAATTCTCCGTTTTCGCGTCATAATTTCGGATTCATAGTAATTACCGACGTTCTACGAGGTTAGAAAATTTTCATTTCACGACTTGTTTAATATTTTTTCTGCGTTATTTTCATTGCGTGGTATATGCTTGCTGTAAAAGTGAAGAACATATTTCTGTTTTATCGACTAGTTCCTACCTTTGTGCAAACAGGAAATAACACACAAGGAAAATTTGATATAAAAGTATTAAACAAATTTTAAATTGTAAATTTTCAATCATCAACCATTTTCAATAATACCTCTGAAACTGAGATTGTCAGCAAAACGAAGAATTTCTGCTTAATAAGTGAAGCCGAGACTTAGCGCGTTTCAATGAGTGATTGTGCTTGTAGTAATGCGATTTTGTATCGGGAAGATGACAATCGACATATGACAGTCGATGCAGGAACGTGACGATAAGGCATGTGAGGAGCACATAGGTCGAGCATTGACCATCCCAAACCACAGTGCCTCGACATACTGTATGTAGACTGCTACTTCCAATTTTCCTCAAATCCTGCGTGAGTTATACTTCAAGGCTGTTGTTCCTCGCGTCCCATGATGCAAACAAGGTTTAACTAACGTTTATTCTACTCAGGCGAGGACGCTCAGTGCTTTTAGTTTAGCAACTACAATTTTTTGCCACTAGGTAAGCGCTAGTGTCGCATATGTACCTGATTTTCAATAATCGAAATTCCAATATAAAATAGCTACGTAACTTAGTAAAATCATTCTCTTTTATTATTCGCTAAACTTAAAATTTAATTATAGGTGCGCATATTTTTTCTGCTAATTAAATTAAATTTAGGAATGTGCAAATAATGAAAACTAACTTACGTACATAAATGAGATAATTCACACCGAAAGAAGCTGCCAAGAGCTACTTCAAAACGTCTATAAAATCGTAAAAGGGAATGTTTTTGCAGTTTAAAAAATTTCCCGAAAATATGGAAATTCTTGCCTGTTTTTAAAAATATCTTGGATGCCCCTAAATTTTTATAAAAAGCTTTTACTAAGCACACTTTAATATTATTTAAGACAAGATCTTTCAGTTGTCCTTGTTGAATTTTCTGCAGAATGTTTGGTTTGCTCTATTTGTACATTACAAAACCAATAAAATGTTGACTTTGACATGCCAATTTTCAAAAACCATGGCACATAATAAAATTATTAGAGGGAAAAGTTGTCACATATTATGTGTACATGTTGAACAGTAGGATATGTGCCACAAATATAACATAGTGCATTCGCGGTAATATTTTTATACGAGCTATTTCCAAAAATAAGAAATTTATTCTAAAATAAGTATAAAACGCATGTGATGTTATATACAGTGCGTGGTCCCTTCGGTGTAATTTTCAAGACTTGGTTAAGCTTTGTATGTATGAGGGGGAAGAATATCCTAAAAGAAGAACTTCAGTGGGGCTTCAGAAGAGTTTGGGGTAACCGTGCATGGACTATAACATATTTGTTCGTGGCCAACGCCTATTAGGTAGACCTATTGAGGCTAATTGTAAGTTTGTCATCAGCGGAGAGAGGAACATTAATAACGGTCGTTATAGGCTGTTCACGATAAAGTGAACACTTTTGAGACCCTAGTTACTTTTTTTATTTCTGCCATTTCTTATACTTTAGCCACTTTTTAAAATAAACATTACCACGTAAGAAATAAACACTGTGTATATATTCCACGGCACTCGGAAGTTTACGTCTAAGGTCAAAATAAAATATTTTGAATGACTATTTTTGCAATTTAGAGGGATTTCAAAAGTGCTCACTTTACTGTGAATAGCTTGTACATGCACGAGTGCATCAGGCCTGTATGTCCGCTGAATGTGTTAAGGCGATATTACACGATACCAGATTCCGTAAAAGCTTGTACGAGGTCCGCCATGGCGGCCGGTATACGGGGGAGTGTGGCACCCGTCATGGCATTTCCCGCCTTTCACGGCCAGATTTCGTACCAGGTTTGGTAATTGGACACGTCCTATTTTTTCGTGGCAGGTTCCACACCGGCTTTCGTACCTGGCCAATCACATTGCAGTTTCAGAGCGTAGGGCGCTCCCCGTGGCTACTACTTGAAACGAGTTGATGAAGAAACCGAAAAGGACGGATACATCTTGATTTTACATCCGTGAGGTTGAAACTCTTACGAATATATTTAAAATATCGGCTTTAACGAAGGGGGATAAGGAAAGCAGTGCATCTGTGGCGCTCTTGCTTTATGTCTCGTACATCCGGGTGGATCCAATAGGAGTATTTGTTCACACACACACACGGTGGCCGGCACATTTCATTTCGAAGTGTTATACCCACGGTCGAACAGCAGTGCTTTCGTTATTCAATGCCCAGTTCATTCCACTCCCAACTCACCCACTCGAGTGCCATTTATGAACCCATTCAAGACATATTAACTCCCGGGTGATTAAATCTCGCTTGGAAACTCATTCCGGTACTTTGCTGACTCAGCAGTTAACCGTGCTGCTTCTGTTGAAATATCAGCGAGTGAATTCATTACAACCAGCATGTTTCCATGCCAACATGACATACTCAGAAATTATTATTTTGACTCTGATAACCTCGCGCTAGGAGTATTTACACTGTCACGCACCTCGTTTGTGACACAATACGATGTTGGGAGTTACGGCGGCCAGCACATACCATGTAGCGTTCCTAAGGAGGTCCTGCCTTCTTTATGACTGCATTTTGAACACTTCTTTTGTTTTCTCCACATGCAATCATTTGTTCGGAACACTTCGCATGTGCCACGCAATCTACACATAGCTAAATGTCTTTATGGAACATTTTATATAACAGGCAAAATTGGGGAAACTTTTCTTCAGAGCTGTAGTATTTTATTTCATGATTCATTACTTATTCTGAATACATTAAAAAAATAACTCTGGTTTTTGTGTGGGATATATCTTTAAAAAAAATGCATCAAAAGCATACAAAAGTGAACGCCTGTGTTACTTTTTTTGTAAGGCTTCTTAAAAAGGCGGGGTAGAAATTGAGCACATTTCCCGTCATATGTCAGACGCCTTTATATACGCATGTAGGCTATTCACGGTGAAGTGAGCACTTTTTAAGGCCTTCCCTACGTGCATTAATAGCTAATAAATATATTTTATTGCAGCCTCAGACGGTAACTTATAAGACTCGTGAATTTTATACACTGTGTTTATTAGTCGACTGGCAATTATTGTGTTAAAAAGAGGCGGAAAGATAGAAATTGGGTGAAAGGAAAAAAAGTGCTTACTTTACCGTGAATAGCCTATACCGTCATATAACCAGGGTGTTAAGGAATTAATTAAAACAGTTTCTGTACTACTGCTGTTCGTGTAGATCTCTTGCATTCCTTCGTTGGTTTCTCAATTACCAAAGAGACTCACACTGCTCACTTCCCACGGGGGCAAACAAGGTTCGATACCCGACGAGGTCACTCCCGGATTTTCGCACGTGGGAATTGTGCCGGACGATGCCGCTGGTCGACGGGTTTTCTCGGGAGCCTCCCGTTTCCCCGAACTTGCATTCCGGTGCCTGCTCCATACTCGCCTTGTTTCACCTCCACCGGCTCTCAAGATCTCGATGTTAAGAGCCGCCCAAATCTCTTCACTCCGCTACCATTACCAAAATGTTTGCCGCGTCTTTTGATGACTTCTCTCTGCCGTCCATGATGTTAGAGAGCGCATTCCAGTCGAATAATGGGCTCGAACTACTTAACATTGGTGTCATCACTTGCCTGACACGCCATATATCATCGTTAGCCTCTAAATTGACACGTATTGTTAGAAGGGAGTGCTACTGTGGAGGTCATCAGCAGTGTGGTATTTAAAATGCAAACTTTTTCACGTGTACTTGTCTTTAGCGCCAATTTTTTTTTGTTTGACTGTGACTCGTTTAAAATCTCTTTTACGCAGGTCATTATGTGTTTACAGACGTCCTACAGGTAAAGCTTTGGAATGTATTCGAAGGGAACGACTTAGGTGTAGACTGTAAATAGCTTGTGTGGATGACGGGGCAGCTTTATACGTAGCATTGTGACAGCGCAGCGACCTCCTTATGATTGAATACTTTCTTGGGTTTATGTTGAGAATAAACCAATGCTATTTTGCGTGGTTGTGTAAGTAAGAGTCCCAAGTTTATTACTTTGCCCTCGCAGCAGTCTGACACCATTATCAACTTAGCGTTACGCACTAATACGTCACTCCTATAGCCACGTTTCCTGAGAAAAATCCTTCTTTTTACACATACACAACCACGGAAACTTTATATAATTTACACGTGCAGGTTTAAAGAACTAATTTTACAAAATAAAACTTTGGTGAACGTCATTCATTCAAATGAAACATATATTTCAGGTAAATATAAACGTTAAACTGTTCTAGTTATGTTTGTTAATTAAATGGTTTTTATATCATTCTAGGAGTAGTAGAGTCGGGGGGGGGGAGGGGGGGTTTCTACTCCACCTGGGATTAATGGATGGATTATCGATTTCATTGATTTGATTAATCCCTGGTTCGATCTTAATTAGATGAAATTTTTAAAATCGGATTAAGGATTAATCGGATAAAATGTGATCAAAGAAATCTGATCAAAGTTTTTCCATCAAACTTGATCAAATTTATTTGATGTGATTTTTTTTGTATATAGTTAGGTGCAATAGTGTACTAAGAGTCTTATTTTTTTTTTTTTTTTTGAGAGAGACATGGTTGGTTCTCACCCTCTGAGCTCTGCCGTTGTATGAGGTGGTCGTGTGGTGGGGAAGGTGTGTATATAGGGGAGTGATGTTCACCCTGTGAGCTTTGGTGTTATACTGAGGTGGGGCTGTGTAGGGAAGGGGTGTATATATATATATATATATATATATATATAACAATTAAGATATTACACAATGCCTATATATATATATATATATATATATATATATATATATATATATATATATATATATATATATAGGCATTGTGTAATATCTTAATTTTTAGAGTATTTCGTCTGACAGGCGACTGAGAGACGTGCAGTGCGATCGGCAGGTAATGGCGGAGTTCGGAAAGGCGTATTTAATGGAATTATTATGTGATGAAAATCAATATTAAACGAAAAGAGAGATGAATACGTCTACAGCAAGATTGTACTAACCCGTCCTGTATAGTAGCAATGTAATTTACGACATACTAAACGACCACAACTACGTGAGTTTCCAGGTGTCATAAAGAAATTAAGTAACAAGTTCTACCCACAACGAAGGCAAAACGTCCGTAGCAAAATATAAATTGCATTAATTTAGTTAAACATCACAATAAACATGGATTTGAAAACACGTAGGAAACTGTACAAGCACCTCCCCAGGAACACGTCCATCGGGCTGTGTGGTTAGTGAAGCAATGCCTTGAAATTATACGAAAAACCCGGAAATGAACTAAAAGAGAGTTGAACACACAGCTACGTGAAACATTGATGAAAATTATGTTTTCGACGCACGTACTTGATGAAACAAATTTCGGTAGCAATACATAAATTACGCTACTTGATGCATACGCCTGTCAGTTCTACACGTACCTTAAATTATTTTAATAGACCTCCATCCAGCTGCGAGGTTGCTGAAGGAATGACGTCAGTACAGGATTTGTGGAAACGTATAAGCATGACTTAGACACGTGGAGCATGGCCGGCGTCTGGCAGACGACAGATGATGTTATCTGATTTAAACAGCGGAATCCTCACTGATTCAGAGTTAAAATGTAGTCCACCGTTGCACCACGTGCTCAGGTCTGTGCATGTAGCTTATTTTCGGTTCCTTCGCACTTTTTAAATCAGGCCTTTGTATGACGTGTTAGGTTGTTTCCTAAATACGTAACATATTACAAGCGTTTTATACCTTTTATTAAACGTCTTTAAATTTTAATATTTAATTTATTTATAATATGAATCAAACAGGGAGTTAATAGATGTGTTGATAAATCTAAAGGCTGTTCACAATAAAGTGAGCACTTTTGAAATCAACCTTAGAAAAAAGTCACTGCTTCTGCCTACATATATTCTAACGGGCGCACTGAGTAACATGCACGCAGTGAAGTTGGTAACGATGGACGGAAAGTAGTTCCATATCTTAACGTCGAATAAAATTAGTTAGGTGACCATTTGTGATAAGTTAAATTATTTATTTCGTTTTCAATTTTTCTTTATGCATCGAAGTGTAAAAATAAGCATATTTGTAAAATATTTACTTTTCTTATAATTTCACAATTTCATTGGATCGACGCATGGATAAAGTGATGAGGCACTTGCCAGTGTTAATTTTACATAATGCGGAAGAATAAGCAACGTGCATACAAGTAGAGCTTAAGCAGGGCTTTCATAAGTGCTCATTTGACAGTGAACAGCCTATAGAAATAATAGTTATTACGCAAAGTAGGTAATATTATATTGAATGCACAGGAATCTATAGCGTTGTCCCTTTGGTGTAGTTTTCTAGACTCGGTGAAGCTGTGTATGTGTGAAGCGGGAGAATATCGTAAAAATATAACTTAGGCAGGGAGTGCTTCAGGAAAGTTGCAAGTAAGAGTGAACAGAGTGTGTACCGAGTGTTGTCCCAGGCCACATACAGTGTGCAGTTACCCTTGCTCGTGGCAGCGAGTTACCGAGAGGACAACAGGAAGCAAGAGCGCCGCATTTAAAAAAAAAAAAAAAAAAAAAAAAAAAAAGTGTAGGTGTGTAGTGTGATGCATCACTTGGCCTTTCTGACTACAAGATGGGTCCCGCCCGCCTTTCTCGTATAGTAGGACATGGCACTTTCCCCGCCATCTCACTACTCTTTTGCCGGGAGGGGGGAGGGGGGCCATGACTCCTCTTCGAGACGGCAAGAACAAGGGCGAGATCTGCGGTACCTAGTCCCCAGCACGCGCATTTACTCAGTTTTTAAAATGTTTTGAGTTTTGTTAAACGTTAATTAATTTATACAATATTTTGATATAAACGTCTCACATGTACATGAAGAGTACCGTAAGCGGGGGGCGACTTTGTGACACAGGAATTTTCACTGTTATTTATATTTTCTTCCATTTCGAATAGGCTATTTGTATTTTTCACTGGCTCACTTGGCATCGGTAAATATATTAAATATCCCACTGGAATAGATGGACTTATAAATGTGATTTTTGTGTCACAAAGTTACCCCCGCTTATGGTAATAAAGGAATTATATATATATATATGTGTGTGTAATGAAGCAATTAACCATAAAAAGGAGAGTGGAAGTGTGGAGAGATTTGGTCTGCTCGTAACATCGAGGTCTTGGGAGCCGATGAGGATGAAGCGTGGTTAGTATGGCGCAGCACCGGAGTGCAAGTGTGGGGGAAACGGGAGATCCCCGAGGAAACCCGCCTACAAGCGACATCGTCCACCACGATTCCTACATGCAAAATTCCGGGAATGACCCCCCCGGGGGGGGGGGGTGTGTTTGAACCCAGTTTGCCTTGGTGGGAGGCGAGTTGTCTAACCACTACACCACATCGGCCCCATCATAAAAAGGAAAACGCTCGACCACTGCCACGGTAATTGGAAAATATTTTAGAGTTAATATGCTTCCTAAGAAACAGATATTTTTAAAAGTTATTAAGTGCTAGTATGGTAGGCTTGGTGATCAAGGGGTGGACCCATTAGAGCAATTAGCACATGGAAACCCCAAGTTCTGCTTTTCTTTCGTTAGTTAACTTGCGTTAGAAAAATTTATTGTTCTGTGAATGCTAGTGTGATTTTTCATCTTATTTATTCATGTACTGTACATGTCTCAATGATTCACAACTAACTCGTTATTAGGAAATACTCAACCGAATGAATAAAGTGAATTAAAATGTACACATATTCGTACAAATATTTCAATGATTTGCAAGATAACTTGCAAGTACTGGATGCATGAGTTCATAAGATTAAAATTACATCAGCATTGCCCATAGTTTCTTATACCAAGGAAACGGATAACTGAAGAACCACATAATTTTTGCACAAAAGCACTACGTTCTCAAGCAACGTTTGTATAGGATACACAGCAATGTATAAATACGTACTATAAACTAATTATTGTAATTTCGTGTGGAAAAAGCAACACATAAAAATAAAATAGCCATGATATCATTTAACAGTAGTGCAAACTCGATATCAACATAGAAGAACCCAAATTGTCAACATTCTGCACGTACATATAACATTAGTATAATGTGCCATTATCTATGTTTCACGACTTGCGCAGCAGTAAATCAATCTACTTAATGTATGTAAATTCCTGCATAAAGCACTAATCTTATTTGGGTTCTAGCATTTTAAAGCACCCCTAATACAGCACTGAGAGAATTGTACATAAAACAAACGGTAAAGGAAGAAAAGAGAGTCAGACATGAGTCATTATGGCGTGCAGGCAGCAGGGGAAAGAAGAGCGGGGAGTAAATAAACTAACTTGGCTGACTGCTCCATGGCACCACGGGCTGAGTATAGGGTTATCTTGTTGTCGGGGCTCCAAAACACGGAGAAAATGTGCTACGCCTTCGTTACATCTACAGTAACATTTATACAGCTTCTTTGCTTTAATTAAGCATTTAAGAAAGTGTACAACGACCAAAAACAAAAATTATATTGCCATTTTGTTGTGTATTAGTTTTCTTTTAAAACAACACACACCCTGTTGTCTCGGTGCTCTTGCAAGCAATCAGTATATAACAATATGTCTGCACCGTCTTTCATTTCCCCCCTGTAAATAATACGCGCCCACTAATGCTCCTATTAATTCCTCATTCTCTGCTAAAGCCTTGTTTCAGCGCTTAAACTCGTAATATGTCAATGTACAAAACCATTACACAAAAATAATTAATAAATGCTTATATGGTTATGTGTTTTTATTCATAACCATAGAAATTGTAACGTATATAACACCATATTGCACCATAGCTATGGGCGTTATTTAACGTAACGGTTATAAAAAAATAGTTACAATTTGGTAACACGTTACACAAGTAACAAGTTCCATTGTTTATACCGTTATTTTTGTAACGTCGTGGATTTCATCGACGCCTGACTACTGCGCATGCGTAAAAGTTATTTTTTGGAACGTCTAGTTATGTTTACTTTTGTTCCTAACCTAACCTCGTATATCTCAACTATATTTAAACAAATCATTCTTCAAAGCCGACATTTTTCATCAGAGAAGCTTATTTTTGTGAACACATATAATCGTAAACGTGTGCACACATACGCCTTTTAGCAGTATTTATAGATACATTACTGTAAATAACAGTTTCCCGCCAACAACTCAGACTGCTCTGTTATGATTGGTCGCAGATGCACAAGTTTCGCCTACGGCTGGCAACTATGAGTGTGCGCATGCGTAAAAGTTCCTTTTTGGAACGTCTTGGTTTGCAACAGTGCGCATGCGCGAACGTTATTTTTTGAAACGCCAATCCGTGGAACACTGAACAACGTAAACGTTATATTCTGGAACGTCGGGACAGGCCAGAAATGTTTTACAGTAACCTGTTACAAAAATACCATGTTCCTGGAACGTGTTACTTGTTTGGAACTGGAACGACGGAACATGTTACACGAAAGTAACTGTTTGGGCCATCCCCATTGCACCACATGTTTCTGATAATTCCGCCAGAATGTGTGACCATTCTAACATGAAGAGGCCGAATAGTTTCAACAAGTACACTACAAGTACACATCACCGCCAGTACGCAAATGTACGTGCTTGCACGTATATACTCACAAATCGTAAACAGCCTAAGTAATGCAAATTACAGCAAGGGGACAATGCACCATGTTTATGTGCCCACTGTTCAAGAGCATTTTGCATGAGAACTATTTACTTCTAGGCATTATCAATTCACCTATTTACTCTCTAATTTTATTCATATTAATTTGAAATCAAATATTATAATTCATAGATAAAATACGAGTAAAAGTCAAATTTAACCAAAAAACAAGATTCATTTATGATAACAGAAGTATAAAACGCTCGTGATAGGTGGCACATTTAGGAGACAACCAAAATCGTCATACCTGGGGTAATTTGTCAAAGGTTTGATACAAAAAGTGTGAAGAGACCGCGGATAGACTATAAAACTGCTCAAGATCTACTTGCAGACATATTGTGTATCTTTCCGCCACACGTAAAATCAACATTGCCTTGGACCTTCTCACTTTATACACTCGTCAGTCAAGGGAAACTTAAATCATTAGCAAAGTAAGTATTTTACAAATTCGCTCATTTTTATACTTACGTGCATAAAAAAACAGAAAGCTAAATAAATAATTCCAGTTCTCACAGCGGTTTACCTGTCACTTTTTATTTACTGTTTCGGCACGGAACAATATACCTCATCTCCGTCGTTATAGGCTGTTCACGCTAAAGTGAGCACTTTTGAAAGCCCACTCATTTGGAATAATAGTCAATAAATATATTTTATTTTGGCCTTAGACGTTAACTTCCGAGTGCAGGGGAATATGTACACTTTGCTTATTACTTAAATGGCAATATTTATTTTAAAAAGGTGCTTAAATGGTAAAAAAAAGGCGTAAAGGAAAAAGTAACTAGGCCCACAAAAGTGCTCACTTTACCGTGAACCGCTTATACCAACTTTATTGGGCGCATCAGTCGGTGTACCTGTTAAAATAACTGGTGGTAGGGCAGTGAGATATCTTAAGAGGAGTGTGCACCTGCGCATTCAAGGTTAAGAAGCGAGGTAGCGATACGGGCGACACTAACACGCACGCCTAGCGCCTCATCGCTTCTACGCGCAAGGCGTGCAATGTTTCCGTCGTGGTCCAGTACTGTGCAAATCAGATCTGTAACAGTGCGAATTTTATTACATGCAACGAAAGCCCACAGATTAAACTACGTCCGTATGTTTGTACTTTTCTCTTGCCGCTTAAGGCAATGACGTATCCAGGGAGGGGGGCTGAGGAGTTTAAGCCCCCCCCCCCCTTCTCACGAAATGACACACATATTTTAAAACCCTGTCAAAATATCAATCATTATATTTATATATTTGTTACTACCCACATGACACACATAGTTTCTATCCTCCTTTCCTTTTCTATCCTTCCACTGTGACTTGTGAACGATATAGGTACTACTAATGACAATACTAATACTCATCAACCCCCCCCCCCCCCGAAAAAAATTCTGGATACGCTCCTGACATAACGAAACTGCATAGGCAAGCTTTAATAATTGCGATATTTCACCATTTTCACAACTTTTTTTTTTCCCGCGAATATACTTAATATGCCAAAAGTAAAAACACAGAGACATAGATAATTGTTCTATTTACCTTTTCTAATGAAAGTCGTATTCACATAGTATATGTTTCCCGAGATACGAGAATACGCGCAAACGATTTCACAAAATTTTTTTCAATGCACATCCCTCTTAAGGGGAATGGTACACGCAAACCATATATTTATACAATTTTTGTCATAACTTGCTTTACAGAAATTTTTTTTTTAAATGTTGGCTCGAGAAGGCGTAAATATCAATATTGAGCACCTTCTTACATTTTTACAAATTCACAGTGTTTGTTATTCTCGGAGCACTAATTGAAGATAAGAAAACAAAAATTCTTTCGTTCCTTCCATCAGCGCTTCGAGAATAATGACGGTAGTAAATATCTAACAATGTAAAAAGTCGTCGAAAATTATTATTTGCGTCTTGTCGAGCCAAAAATTTTGACAAACCTTTTGGAAAACGACTTATGTATCGAAAATCGGATAAATATACTGCTTTCGTGCACCATTCCCCTGAAAGGTTGATTTAGAAAGTGGTCAATTAAGTGCGAACAGAAGAGTGTGTAGTGCAGTGTAGTGTGAGATGTAGATTGGAGGGGGGGGGGATGCCCTGGCCGGACATGGTAGGTATCGCGTGGGAAAGCAGCCGCAGCTAGGAGATAGTGGTCGGTCGGTCTGTCTTTGAGGAGGGGCGGCCACCTCGCCTCGTTCCCATTGCGTGGCGCGCGTGTGGGTCGGGGCCCGCCGCCGCGAAGTGGGACGAAACGAAAGTCTCTGCCCCCCTAACCCCCCCCCCCTCCCTAGGCACGCAGGGGTGGCGTCGCAATTCGCATTGCGCAAAACGCAGAAACGCTTCTTCGGCGGCAGAGTCGACCGCCCCCCCCCCCCGGCTCCTAAAACCCCAGGTAACCCCACCCACCACGGGACACCGTAGTCGTCGTCCAGCCTCGTGTTTCACCCAGGGGCTGCCTCGCCTCGTCTGCTGCCCGGAACAGAGGCGACACTTCACATCCGTCACGGTCGAACTCTTATTTTTGACGCCGACCTCCCGTGCCACTGATCTGGGGTGCGGCAAGGTTCTGGGTTCGAATCCTAGGTAAAGCATGGGTGTTATATGCTATTCACGATCAAATGAGCACTTTTGAAAGTCCAGTTTAAGATCTACTTGTATACACGTTGTGTATTCTTACGCCTTATGTAAGATTAACTTTGTTTGGACCTCATCACTTTATTCATGCGTTGGTCAAGTGAAACTGTGAAATTACTAGAAAAGTGAATATTTTACAAATCTGTTCATCTTTACACTTCGATGCATAAAAAAAACAGAAAGCGAAATAAATAATTTAAACTATCAGAAATGGTTACCTAACACTATTTATTCGATGCCAAGATACGGAACTACTTCCCATGCATCGTTACCAACTTTACTGGACGCATGCCACTCAGGGTGCCCGTTGAAATATATGCATACAGCGGCAGTGACTTTTTTTTCTAAGGTTGATTTCGAAAGTGCTCGCTTTATCGTGAACAGGCTTTAGTTCAAGTCAAGTTAGCTTATAAGCCTTCAGGCATAACACCGCGGAAAGTTAACAAGTCCTTTCCAATCCAAGCCAATATTATTTTGAGCTTCAAAATTTAAACACGTCGCTGGAGAGTCCCAACATGATGACATTAGTCAGTGCACATCTACACGAATGAAGGACTATGAATTCAGATATTGGCTACCCTGACGATACATTCTAGGGAACCCATCTTCGTCAAAGTAACCCCATTTATTTTAAGCTTTTTCCGTACTGCTCATCCAGTTGGAAAGTGGTATACAGTATTTCGCGGTTTGATTTCCAATTCTTTCTAAAATTAGTCATCGAAGACTGGTGATCCTCATTTATTTCAAACACCTTTGTATTTGAAACGAAAATCAATGATCTCGTCTCGGTAAACATAACATCGTGTATGCCACACAGTATCAAGTGGGACAGAGTGGCAACTGTGCAACTATCGACTGAAGCTAAAAAATTGTCGTGTAATTTTCTATATATCAAAATTGAAATTATATTTCTAATCATCTCAATGTTACCAACTGAGCACAGGCATTTTGGTAGTTCCTAGTTTATATATATATATTTTTTAATATGAATAACTTTCCAATGTATTTTTGGTGTTGGTAACGCGGCTGCTACGCGAGAAAATGGTGGATCGGAAGGGCGTGGCATCTCTAGTGTCACCTCCCCCCCCCCCCCTTTCTGCGTGGATGTGCGTGGTAAAATGATGAAGCGTCCCCACCATGCCGTTACCACCCACAGCATTGGAAACATAACCTGTACACATTTAATTGTTACTGTTGTATCAGAGTATGTTGATATTGTTGCAATTTCTGTCTCTAGAAATTAAGTGGGTTGAACCAAGTTCGTTATGGGATCGAGTTCTTAATTATATAAAAGAGTTAATTATTATTTCCTAATTTTATTTACAACTACAAACGAAATTCTCTCAACGCAACATCTCACAATAAAATGATAGCACTTACTGTTTACAATTAACGACTCCAATTAATACAATTTATTATTACCACAAAGAAATCAAAGAATTAAATGATTAAAGATTAGTCCCAATATACAGTTATTTTATAAATGATGTGTCCATATTTGACAGTTCTAATATTTACTATAAAATCCGTATTACATGGGCATTCCTCCCACCTCAGTTCAGTCCATGTTCCGCCAGCCCGCAATGTTCTAGAGTCCTCCGAGCGAACTCACGCACAGTAGGCTTCACTCGCCAGGTTTCACACCCTCTCGTCCAATCACACCAAGGACACTCGTCCGCTGCCGTCGACTCGTCCCTCACTTCGCTCGCGCACTGGCCTGATGGCCTCCGCCAAATACTGCACGGAGTTCCAGTGTGGCTTGTATTTATAGGTCGTAGACAGTCATCCTAAAATTTCGCTAATTCCCGAGTGTCCCAATGCCCAGGATATTACATTGCCTCCTGTCCTGTCGGCTTCTCCAGTGGGGAGGGGAGCAACCAGGCAGTGAGCGCGTCGTTCCAGGAAGAAGGGAGTGTCGAGGTGGAATCCCCCCCCCCCTTTTCCCACATCGTCGAACGATTACAAGAAAATGTTTTACATATATGTAATTACAGACTAAATGCGTTATGAGTACAGTAATTTAGTTTTGGCGATATTATTTTTGCTGTAAGGGAAATTGCCTCATTTTGAAATCTTAATGAACTTATGTCGCTAGGTTAGTTATCGGACAAAGCATTTTCCTTCTTCGGTAAATAGTTGGAAAGGTACGTAACGCAGGAATTGCACTTGGGTGGAAAAACTACTCCTGCTGCAGTCGGTTTGGGTGGAATGGAACCCAGGACCTCTGGAATGCGATTCAAGTGTGAACACGTGACTCTCTGTAAACAAAACACGCCACAGTATGAGAACTGATCAAGGATGTTGAAGGAAAGGCAGGAGAGAGAGAGAGAGAGAGGGGAGAGAGAGATAGAGAGATAGAGAGATGCGGTCTGGTGGATTAGACATGGGGCATAGTTCAAGCAGGTTGTAAAATTACAAGGCTCATAAACCTGTAAAGGAATGGAGTCGTGATAAAGAGTCGAAGATAAAAATAAGCTGTAAAGATAAGTTTTTGATCGTATGCGTCCTTCGCGGTAGATTGTATTGGGTATGTGGTATTTACTTACAGACTTCCTTCAGCAATACAAAAACTTCGGTTTGCTACTGCTCCAGAATTTAATTCAGGGTTTAAAATTTACGAAGAAATGTCTCGAAAAACGGACATGATAAGCACCATTTTTTTTTTAATCGTCAAAGAAATCAAGCTTTCGAATTTCTAATTGTATAGTAGAAGACAGATTTAGTATGATGGTCATTATTTTTTATCTTTTAGTTCCTAACGAGACTTGAATACAAAAAGTGGTTATACACGGAATTTGCACTAAAGGACATAAATGCCATGGCGATAATGTTTTCAATAGTCGAACGTGGGCAAACCACCTTTACATCTTAACCAGTTTCACTAGGAGCCAAGATTAAGATTATCTTTTACGGTACGTTCGACTTGTAAACACTGAATAAAAAACTCAAGAATATAGAACTTTCTGATACTATTTTTTGGGAAGAAATAATTAAACATGTGTTGTGCGCGCTTTATTTGTTATAAAGGAATACATTTATCCTCGTGTTGTGGTTCTGTGGATGAAGCATTTCTCTCGGTGTACATGTTTCCGACTATTCACACTCGTCGATCATTAAGGGTAATCGCTAATCGATCTTTGTGACAAACCCTAGTATAACATTTTATTTTCTTCGAGTTCAAGTCTGGCCATAACGAAGCATTGCGCCAAGTTCTCCCAACATTTCTACGTACATTCCTGGGAAGCTCACTTTGTCGGGAATAAGATCTGTATTATTAGATGTTACGAAGCTATTTAACGTGCCTCCCATAGGTTTACTTACGAAACAGAAGCATATTCCAAACGATGACGAGATGGTACTTTCAATAAATCATCACGCACATTGGAAACATCATTTTCATGCCTTTCAACATAGCTAAAGATGTCTTCATCATACCGCTGTATATCAAAATATTCGAACCAGACACATGCGAGACTACAATAGAGGCATGTATTGGACTTAGCTACAGAGTTGCGTCCAAGAAAATTACAGTGTCACCGCTTAAGGCCATGATCCTTCATTTCTAAAGTTTTTGCGAGAATTAATTTTTTGTGTCCAAACGGGAGCGGATATGGTAAAATCCTCGTACAATTTTGCTACAAATTGATTTTATTATATAGTCTAGTTTTTCCAACAAAAAAGTGTATACTTTCATCCAATCAGTTAATTAACGAAAATTTGGTTTATTTAATAATTAGTTAAAATTATACAGTTTTTGTGGTGGAAAAGGTAGACTACATAACAAAAACAAATTTTAACAAAATTGTGAGAGGATTTTACAGTATCGGCTCCCATTTAGATACAAAAAATTAATTCTCGCAAAAACTGTATAAATGAGGGATCGTGGCCTTAAATATGTGAAGTTGTAAACGATCACAGTGAAAACAATGCGCTCTAATTTAGCAGCTTGCACGTTGAGGCGGTACCGCTTTACGTATGCGAGTCGGCGTCGCCAGTAGCGCTTAATCGATTTTTGCATCACACAAACGTACCCCTCGATACTCAAAGGCAGTACTACTGCATCGGAAATCGTTGTGCTCCCATTTCCCATCTCGCCTGGCCGCTGTTCAACTATTGTAGTCGGGGTCCCCAATGCGAGGAAGGGCTTTATGTAACGCGTGTTTCCTTCGCTTGGCGATTGTCAAATGTATTTTCCGTTCACCGTATGTGTATACAGGATGCTTCAATGTTGCATGTCAATACTACGGGGAAACATTCCTCACATCGGGAGGAAGAAAAAAAATGCTATATGAACATAGGTCCGCAAACGCTTCGTTTCTTCACTACAGCCCGTAATACATAACTTACAGTGCATGGCCCGTTATGTATTACGGGCTGTACTGAAGAAACGAAGCATTTGCGGACCTATGTTCATATAACATTTTTTTCATCCTCCAGATGTGAGGAATGTTTCCCGGAAGTATTAACGTGCAATATTGCAACATCCTGCATATCTTGTTTCATTTGACGGTAAAATTGCTTTGGATACACAAACGTGTATTGATACACGTTATGGAGTGAAGCCCTATCAAGTTAGACAACGCGCAATGCAGCTATAGGCTTTTCACGGTAAAGTGAGCACTTTTGAGGCTCTAGTTACTTTTTCCTTTCAGTCATTCTTTATCTTTTAACCACATAAAAAAAATGGCAATGTAATTAATAAACACAGTGTGTATATTCCACCGCACGCGGAAGTTTACGTCTAAAGCTAAATATTATTCCAAATGATGAGAGGGTTCTCAAAAGTGCTCACTTTACCGTGAATAACCTATAAGTGATGTTTTCCCTTGTGCTGACGTCATGCGCACAAGCGGTTGATTTTTGGCGGCCTAACATCGTGTTAAGGGATCAGCCAAAGAAAATGCAGGTAATACTAGCTGTCAGCTATTTCGCTTGTGGTCCGGAAAAACATCATATTTATACTTTTTAACTCATTCATTGGCTGTACGGAAATTAAAAATATTATTTTTCTAAATGCTACAAAAGTGACGTTTTCATTTTCTAGTAATTTTCTGAGTTTCTTTAAGTATTACTCACTGTTGCAGGTGTCTGATGCTTCTTGATGATGCCTGAAGGAATATGGGCTGATCAAGATAAAATGATCACTTTTGAAACCCTGCTTAGGATCTACTTGTATGAATTTTGTGTATTCTTCTGCCTTATGTAAAAACTAACATTGCCATGGGCCAGATCACTTTATTCATTCGTCGGTCAAGTGAAACTGTAAAATTATTAGAAAAGTAAATATTTTATATATCTACTAATTTTTAACACACTGATACATTAAAAAAAAAAAAAGAAAGCTAAATAAATAATTTAAATTATCCCTGACACATTTTATTCGACGTTAAGATACGGAACTACTTCCCATCCATTATTACCAACTTTACTGGACGAGTGTCACTCAGTGCTCCCATTAAGATACATGGATGCAGGGTCAGTGACTTTTTCTAAGGTCCATTTCTAAATTGCTCACTTTATCGTCAACAGCCTTTAAACAACTTGTATTACTGTCACGCTCTGTGCCAATATATTGCCGAGATGAACGCGTCCCTCTTTCCTGTGCAGAATAATGTACAATCCGTCCTGTTCATCTCAGTAACTTGCACTCTGAGTGTTGCCAACGAAATATTACTTTGCGTAGAATCTCATGTAAAGTGCAGGCGAAGTAATATTTTCTCGCCCGTGTCTGTAAGGAATGCGTATGTCGAGATATAATCCACTCACGGTTATTTCATACTTTACTGAAACCCTGCTTAAGTTCTGCTACTAGGATATGCCTCCGCCTCGTACAAACTAAGCTTATTTAAGGGGAATGGTGCATGAAAGCAGTACATCTTTTCACAAAGGGTTTGTCGAAATTTTTGGCTCTACAAGACGGAAATAATAATTTTCAACGCCTTTTTACGGCGTTAGATATTTACTGCCGTCATTATTCGCAGAGCACTGATGGAAGAAAATAAATCATTTTTTCTTATCTTTAATCAGTGCTCCGAGCATAACTAACGAAGCGAATTCGCAACAGTGTAAGAAAGTGCTCAAAATTGATATATACTTCTTGTCGAGCCAAAAATTATGAAAAATGCGCTGTATTACAAGTTATGACAAAAATGTTACAAATATACTGTTTGTGTGCACCACTTCGCGTAAGTATAGAAAATTACACCAAAGAACAACGCAACGAATTCGTGCGCACTCAGTTGTAATTATATTTTGCTATTTCTTACCAGGCGCCACCAACACACATGTTTTATCACTGTTTTTTTCATACTTATTATAAGTGAATTAAGTTATTATTATTTTATATACAATGCAGGTTAACTTCAATATGACGAAGATTAAGACGATTCCATATTAATACAGGTATAAAACGATTGTGATACATGGCATATTTAGGTAATAAGTAAACACGTCATACAGGGGGTAATTTTTCAAAGGTTCAATTCATAAAGTGTGAAGAATCCGCTATTAGGAGAAGCCCGGCAAGTCAGTAGAATTCAGATGAAATAATATGACGTCAGCGTTTGAAGTGTTGATATTATAGCTGTCATATTTTCCCCAAAATTTGAAAATTGTAATTCCTCCAAAGTAAATTCCTAGCTACGCGCCTGGGGAGATGCAGATGGGGCGGGGCTCTCACCCCATGGTGAGAGGTGTAAGGGGGAGGGGGGCAGCTCGCTGTGCTCAACCCCGGGCTGCCCCACGATCAATGCCCTAGCCGCCGTCGCCTGCGGGGTCGTGGTCCTCCTCTCCTCTCCCCCCTCCGTGTACCCGCGACTCTTCCGCCGTGCGTCCTCCCGTCTCATACAGGCTGTTGACGATTAAGGGGAATTGTGCATGAAAGCAATATATTTACCCGATTTTCGATACAAGTCGTTTTCCAAAGGGTTTATCGAAATTTTTGACCCGTTAAGAAGCAAATAATAATTTCCCAGCACCTTTTTACGTTGTTAGATATTCACTGCCGTCATTATTCTCGGAGCACTGATGGAAGAAAAAAGGAAGAATTTTTGTTTTCTTGTCTTCAATCAGTGCTTCGAGAATAACGAACGCAGAGAATTTGTAACAATGTAAGAAGGTGCTCAAAAATGTTGTTTACTTCTTGCCGAGCCAAAAATTGTGAAAAATGCGCTGTATTACAAGTTATGGCAAACATTTATAAGTATGCGGTTTGCGTGCACCATTACCATAGGTGGCAGGTCGCCTGGCTGGGTAGGCCGCCAAACGGCGTGCAGAGCTCCAGCAGAAAACGTCTTATTAAAAAACCGCCCAACGTCCCTTAGTGAGGTCTGCTTACGAATAGCATTTAAGATACGTTACGCGTCTGTATACGTTTTTCAGTTCCTCCATTTCCCTCTGAATCTTGTTTTTGTGTGTGAACATTCCGGTACAAAACATTTAAAACAGGAATAGGGACGTGCATCGAACCTTCATTTTTATTATTACTTGTAATAAAATGGTAGAGGGGTCTCCATTGAAAGTCCCATAGAGGCGCGTTATCGACGGCAAGACTGCACACTAGTTCAGTGCTCTGCGCGTAGAGGCGATGAGACAGTTGATGCGTCTTGTATCACAAGTATTTTATACTTCTGTTAACATGGCAATAGCATATTGTTGGTTTGACTGAATTTTTTTCTGTAGATTTTATCCGTAAATTATAATATTCCATTTGCAATGGGCATGAATAAACATAGGGAGAAAATGAGTCTGTTGGTAATACTTAGTAAGAAATAGGCCTCACTCAAAATATTATTTAACTGAATGCGCGCGAATATGGTGCGTTGTCCTTTTGGTGTAGTTTTCTAGACATGACTAAGCTTTGTCTGCACGAGGCGTAGGAATATCCTGAAAGCAGAACTTCAGCAGGCAAGGCTTCAGAAATGTTGGAAGTTACCATGAATGGACTCCTGATTGATGCATTCATTTTTCCTGATTTCTTGCGCCTCAAGCTCAACGGCATGATACATTTCAGGGCGTAAGAAATATACCGGCAGAAATACGTCACTGATCAAATAGTTGTTCGCAAAGTTAGTTAAAACAGTTATTTTAGATTGCACTGTTTTAGTTTTTAACGCCGTCTTCCAAAAAATAAAAAAAATACAATTAATATTAATACCGTTAATTTATCTCTCACGTGCTATCAAACTATTCCTGTACGGCAAGCGCACCTATCAGTTGAGAAATTAACCAGTGGCATTAGATGGAGAGGCGTTATCTACCGCGCCTCCAAAGAAATATGGACACATACAGTAGTGTGGCAGATACTGCAATTCACATCACTACACGTGGCGGATCCGCTTTCAGCTCTTCAGGGAGTGCGGGTTCTTTCTTGCTCAAGGCGTGTATATTTCTCACCTATTGCCCCAACAACAAATAACCCATCGTCATCAGGGGCGGATCCAAGGAAGGATGGTTGGAGGGATAAAGATACTTAAACTCCTTCCTTGGAGCTTAATTTTACACTAGATAAAGTGAGATTATTCTTGAAGCCAGAAGCAATGTCGATAATGCAGTATTACTATATACACTCACTATAGTATGAGGTAAGGTAAGTGGGCTTAACGTCTCGTCGACAGCGAGGTCATTAGGGACGGTGCAAGTTGCACAGGGAAGAGGGATTGGGGGAATGATTGGGCCATATGGCCTCTGTTTGGGACCCATCCCAGCATTCGCCTAGTGATTTCGGGAAACCATAGAAAACAGAAATCAGAATGGCCGTACCGGGAATCGAACCCGGGTCCTCCCGAACGCGAGTCCAGTGAATTACCACTGCGCCACCTCGCTTGGTATGAGGTGAATTGAAAAAGTATTTGGACAGTGCAAATTTTACCGTGAAGAGCCTATAGTTGACCAAACTCGCCCATGGCCTCCTTCACAGGTTTGTTTTGACGGGCGGTGCACAACGGGGTCGTGTATAACAAACAACCTGTCACGTGATGAGCTACGAGATCCGCCGCTGCTCATCAGTTATAGCCCATTCACGGTTTCTTAGGAATTTTTGAATCAAACCTTTGAAAAAAATCCCCATGTATGACGAGTTTAGTTATTTCCAACATATGCCATATATCAAAAGCGTTTTATACTTGTGTTCATAAAAGTTACTTTTTCCCCCGTTAAATTGAAATGTTATTAATATCTCATCTGTAAATTATAATGCTTTATTGATAAATAATTTGAATAAAAACAGGGAGAAAATAGGTATGTTGGTAGTGTCTAGTGAGAGACAGTTCTTATACAAAATATCATTACAACTGAGTGCGCACGAATGTGGTGCGTTGTCCCTCTGGTGTAATTCTCCTGACCTGTTAAGCTTAGTTTGCACGAGGCGCAGGAATATCCTGCAAGTATAACTTTAGCAGGGCTTCAGGAAAGGCTGAAGTAACTGTGAATGGACTATACATTTCATTCACGGTTTCTTCCAACTTCTCAAGAAGCTCAGCTAAAGTTCTATTTCCAGGATATTCCTCCGTTTCTTGCAAACAAATCTTCACTAAATCTATAAATTTGTACCAAATGGACACCGCACTGCATTCGTGTGCTCTATGTTTAGTAATATTTTGCATGGGAACTGTTTCTCACTAGGCGCTACCAACACATCCATCTTCTCCTTGTTTTCATTCATCTTTATTATAAACAGAATATAATGATTTGTATTTATAAAATATATAAGTAAAAAAGTTAAATTTGACCGACAATAAGGTACTTTTGTGTTAAAGCAAGTATTAATCACTTGTGATACATAGCATATTTAGTAGATAAGTGAACATGTACATGGGGCGATCTTTCAAATGTTCGATTCAAAGAGCAGGAAGAAACCTCGAATAGATTATATTAGAGGTTCTCTAACGTATAGGCTGTTCACGGTAAAATGAGTACTTTAGAAAGCACTGCTTAATATCTACTTGTATACACGTGTATTCCTCCACCTTCAGTAAAATTAATATTGTTATGGGCCTCATCACTTCATTAATGCGTCGATCAAATGAAACTGAGAAATTATTGAGAAAGTAAGTACCTTACAAATCTGTTCATTTGTTACACTTCGATGCATAAAAAAAATGGAAAGTCAAAGGATTGATTTTAAGTTATCACAAATGGTTACCTAACACTTTTTGTTGGAGGTTAATAAATGGACCTACTTGCCATCCATCGTTACCAACTTTACTGGGCGAATGCCACTCGGAGCGCCCATTAAAATATCTGCATGGAGGGCCAGTGTCCTTTTTCTAAGGTTAATTTTTGAAGTGTTCACTTCATCGCGAACAGCCTTTAAGTAGTGAGACTTTAGGCCCACGTGCTGTCATGTTACAGTAGGAATCAAACCGCGTTGGAGGCGAGGCGTAGTGTAATTTCCGTAAGCGGGAGTGAAACTACGTAATGGTGGACCAGTGAAACCTGTGGTTGGGGTGAGGGGGCCGAGGGCGGCGGGTGAAAGCTCAGCGGCTGTTGGCGGCGGGCGGGGTGAAATTGGGGCAGGTTTTGAAAACAATTGCGAGAGCTTGGCGTTTGGGGAGGGGGGTACAGCAGCCGCACGCCACATAGCAAGTAGACCAGGCAGGCAGGCAGGCAGGAGAGTTTCACTTTCCTGTGAGGCCGCGTCTTCACAGCGGAGGCCATGCCGCGCTGGGTTAGAAGGTCGCCGCCAGCCTTGCCTCTCCTCACAGTCTTCCTTCACGACCGCCATTCTGGACTGTAGGCCCCCCTCGCCCTTCCACCACGTCTATAGGCTATTCACGGTAAACTCAACACTTTTAAAAAGCCCTCTCATATTATTTTATTTTAGCCTTAGACCTTAAGGGTCCTATGTACTGAAACGTTTTCTGTGAAATCGTTGTTTGCGCCTAAACAGGATGTCTCGGTAAATAAATGTCCTGCAAATTCGACTTTTTGTCAGAAAATTATCTATGCCCGTATTGTTTTACTTTTTTCATATTAAGTGTATTCTTGGGAAACATTCGTAAAAATGGTAAAATATCGCATTTTTAAAGCGCTCATGTGCAGTTTCCTTAAGCGGCAAGAGAAAAGTATAGCGATACGGACGCAGTTTAATCTGTGGTATTTCATCGCGTGTAATAAAACCCCACTGTTACAGATCTAATTTGCACAGTACAGCGTTACATCGGAAACACTGCACGCCTTGCGCGTAGGAGCGATGAGGCACTAGGCGTGCGTGTTAGTGTCGCCCGTATCGCTCCCTCGCTTCTTGACCTCGGACGCACAGACACGTAATAAATACCCTGAAGGCCACAATCCTTCATTTCTAGAGCTTTTTCGAGAATAATTTTATTTTACCCAAACGGGGGCCGATATTGTAAAATCCTCTTACAATTTTGTTACAAATTGTTTTTATTATGTAGTCTAATTTTTTCAACCCGAAGAACCGTATAATTTGAACTAATTATTAAATGAACAAAATTTTCGTTAATTGAATATTTGGATAAAAGTATACACTTTATAGTGTTGGAAAAATTATACAACACAATAAAAACAATTTGTAACAAAATTGTAAGAGGATTTTGCAATATCTGATCACGTTTGGTTACAGGAAATTAATTCTCGCAAACGCCGTAGAAATGAAGGATCGTGGCCTTAACTTCCAAGTGCAGTTGAATATACACACTGTGTTTATTACTTACACGGCAATACGTATTTTAAAGAGTGGCGGAAGGATAAAAAAATGGCTACTACGAAAGAGTAACTAGCGCCTCAAAAGTGCTCACTTTACTGTGAACAGCCTATACATCTGTGCGGTCTCCCCTTGCTGCTCACGAGCACTGAAATCGCTCATATAAGCTATTATCGGGTAAGTTCACTCTGTCCTGAAGCCCTGCTAATGTTCTACTTCCAGGATATTCCTCCGCCTCATGCAAACAAAGCTTAACCGAGTATTGAAAATTACACCAAAGGGACAACGCACCGCAGTCGTGCGCACTCACTGTTGTAACATTTTGCATAAGGACTATTCCTCACTATGCATTACCGTTACACCAATTTTCTCCCTGTTTTATTCATATTTATTATAGTTGAAAATATTTTTAATTTATAGAAAACATACATGTTAAAGTTAAATTCCACCAAAATATAAGGTACTTTTATGTTAACACAAGTATAAAACGCGCGTGATACACAGCATTTATAAGAAACAACTAACCACATCATACAAGGGGCGATTTTACAAAGGTTTGATTCAAAAAAAGTGTGAAGAAACCGCGAATAGACTATAATTTGTCAATGTTCGGCAACAGTGAGGCAACTGTGAGGGGACAGTGAGAGTACAGTGAGGATACAGTGAGGGTACAGTGATGGTACAGTGAGGGAACAGTAAGGCAAAAGTGCGGGTACAGTGAGAGCATAGTGAGGGAACAGTGAGGCAAACGTGCGGGTACAGTGAGGGCACAGTGAGGCAACAGTGAGGGTACAGTGAGGGAACAATGAGAGAACAGTGAGACAATAGTGATGGTACAGTGAGATAACACTGCGGGTACAGTGAAGGAACAGTGCGGGGACAGTAGGGAACAGTGAGGGTACAGTGCGGGTACAGTGAGGGAACAGTGAGGAAATGGTGAGGGTACAGTGAGGGAACAGTGAGGATACAGTGAGGGAACAGTGAGGCAACAATGAGGATACAGTGAGGGAACAGTGAGGCAACAGTGCGGGGACAGTACGGAACAGTGAGTAAACAGTGAGCAACAGTGAGGATACAATAAGGTAACAGTGAGGGTACGGCGAGGGAACAGTGAGGCATCACTGAGGAAACAGTGAGGCAACAGTGGGGGGACAGTGGTCAGTGACAAGCGAATTTCATTACTAGGCAGTGAATCGACAGTTTCAGTACACTTGGCAGTAAATTATATTCAAGTAAAAAAATAGAAATGGTGTATTTAAGAGGGAATTTTGCTCTTAAATTTAGTTTCACTAATAATTTAAAAGTGAAAATAAATATAAAAATTAGTTTGATTGCAATTCAATTGCCGATAATGTAGTTACATTTAAATATGACTCAAATTTTAACATCATTATTGTACTCTAAATTCACAGAATTCCCGTAATGACTACTTTTAATGCAATACTACAATTGCCTGAACATTTGTAAATATATTTGTTGAGCAAATATCTTCAATAGCGCGCCATTGACTCAACACATCCTCCTGAACTACAGTGATTTCAGTGTTCTCAGTATGTAATGTTGCTAGCCTCGCACAGGGTGCTACCCAGCTGCTCGTCATTGTGCTAAATCCATTTTACGACAGCACGTGAATATATGTCGTTATATTTCTACTAACGTAGTGTGAAGAACAAAGGTTATTCTTTATGTCTGGTTCTAACACAATACACATAAAAATTGATAGTAATTATATTTATTTGATGAAGAGTGCTATGATCGTGAAAATCCTGCACATACACGCGACACTAGTGCAACTTGGCGGGGAAAATTTCTAGTTGCCAAATTGAAAGCATTGAGCTTGCCAACCTGGGCAGAACAAAACTCAGCAGGGTTTTTAAAAGTGCTGAATGGAACGTGAGCAGCGCATCGCTTTGTACGTGGCCTTTGGCATTTTAAAACACGGAAATGGACGATGCCAGTAACGATTGCATTTGCGCACAGAGTTACTTTTTCCCCGTAATGTTTTCGAGTTATGGGTGTTTCGGCGCTATCAGCAGTGTGATATCACATTTCCCTGAAACATTTATGGGCGAGATCGCAAACAAAGATAGCACGACCTTGCGATAAAGGCTGTGTGCTGAAAACGTGACTAAGTGACGCTAGTTTAGTTTTTCCACTTGCCACCAATAACTTCAGAGAGGATGCAGCCTGCTGAAACAGTTACTAATCTTGACCTACTGGGAAAGTGGAGAGACCTTCAGGTTTTTGTATTTCTGTCTGAAATGTTCGGAGGACGTGGACAGGAAAAAAATGCCAGCCAAGAAATCCAGAGAGTTTTTTAAAAAATTTTTTGCGACGACAAAGGAAGGTCGCGAATTGCGAACTGCGTGCTGGAAACAATCATCTGCTTGAAATTGTAAGCAACCTATTGCAATTTTATTTAATAGTATTTATATCACAGGAATTAGTGCAATTTCTCTATCGTAAATTTATCTTGAATTGCTACGCCAATTAAAACTTAATTTCACCACGTCTAGCTAGTAAGGAAATCTCAGGAATTCTGGCGCGGGACTGTACGGAACTTCCGAAATACAAACGAGCCGTAACTACGAAGTTTTCTGTCGACGTAAACGTCTGTACATTATAGATGAGCCAGAGACTGCGATAACGTAATTTCTAATGATTGCCCTCTTGCTTCCGATCAATTACATGGAAACGAAATAAATATGCTCTCTTCCTATTGCGCACATTTATTGCCACTTATTTTAACGAACAGTGTACGTCCCCAAAACAAGCCACAAACTTTGTTATCCCATTTCTGTACAATGTTCCCATACATTGTACGGGGAGTGAAGCCTACACTTTGTTGTATTACAACCACGCCGTCAGCAAGATAATGACCTGAACGTTTAAAAGGTTTATTGAGCTGTCTCCCTTAAGGCCATATTTCACGGTAATATTTGCTTTAATGATCTGAAAGAGATTTATACAAGGACCACGTTAATGTAAATATTTGCAGTCAAATTATAGTTTTCAAAATAGAGCAACGAACAGTCGAAAATTCGGGAATATGGGAGCCCAAGTTCCTATGCTCCTAATTAACTTGTACAACACTTTTTTATTCGTCCAAGAGAAACTAATAGAATAAAAATTGTTAAATATTCTTGATACAAAATTAATATGTTGTGTATTTGCTATAGATCACATTACATGTGATATAGTTTCCAGAGTTAATTAGGAGCATAGAAACTTGGGCCCATTTTCCGAAATTTACGATTTTTGGTACTATATTTAGAAAACTATAAACATTTGGCTACAAATATCTACATAAATGCAGTCCTTATATAAATCCCTTTAGGTAATAAAATAAAATAAACAACTATCGTGAACTATGTTCTTAATGCTATTAAAGACAACTCCCACTTGTTAGGGAGTAAAGGCACCGTTATACAGTCTGTGTATAGCCTATTCGCAGTTTCCTCACACTTTTTGAATCAAACCACTGAGAAAAATCACCCTATGTTTGACGTGTCTGACTTTCTTCTAGATATACAATGTAGGTATCACAAGCATGTTGTACTTCTGTTAACATGAAAGTATCTTAATTTTGGTTCTATTACACTTTAACATATATTTTACAGTTTAATTATCATATATAGTAGGTTATTAATATAAATAGAAACAGTGATAAAATAGCTGTGTTGGTAGTATCTCGTAAGACATAGTTCTTATGCAAAATGTCATCACACTGCGTGCGTACGAAGGCGGCGCTTCGTGCCATTGGTGCAATTTTTTATAGTTGGTCAAGCTTTGTTTGCACGAGGCGGAGAAATACCCTGGAAGTAGAACTTCAGCAGGGCTTCATAAAAGTGTGAAATAACCGTGAATGACTTATACAGGTATTCATTTTGGAGTCTACCCTAATCAGGAGATCCTCTCTATGCATAACCAACTGTAATGTGTAATACCCTATTTTGACTACTTCGAACTGGTTGAAAGGCGTTGTTGGCTTATGCTGTAGGCCCACTGAAAGGGTAGTTGTAGACTAGGCGTCTTCCTAATATTGGTGGGTATTGTAGGATTGTCTAAGACTGAGAACGTGCCGCGCTAAGCAGTGTTACCAGGCACACAGGCTTGCTGCAATGCCACGTATACAATGTTGCATACCCGCCCCTGCACACTGCCACTGCCAATAGCAGGTTAACTCTGGACGTTAGACTATTGGTTCTTTAAGGCCAGGCTTCACCATGCATGGGCGTATGGAAAATCAAAGGCTAAATTCGGACAAAGATCTCGCAGTCGTTTTTTTATGGCAGTATTTTCAACTAAAGATTTTTTTTTACAGATTGAACTCATCTAGATTTGTAAACCTTCGAGATTTTATTTTTTAAACTTCGAATGTACTCTTTTAATTATTTATAAAATTGCGACATTTTAAAAATTATTAAAAAGTGCATTTGTAAATTTAAAAATTGAAATTTGAATCGTACAATCTTATACAAAAAAAAAAACCTTCGTTGAAAATACTACCGCAAAATATGAATGAGAGATCTTTGTCCGAATTTAGCCTTTGATTCCCTATAAGCCTATGCATGGTGAAGCCTGGCTTTAATGCAGTATGCTCCATTGGTACTATCTACTCCACTCTGGTGTTTATTATCATTTGATCGTGAACATCTAGTATATTAATTTTAAATTTCAGAATATATTTTACCTGTGTCAATATTAGGGCAGTAGTGGGCGCAGCAGCATGCCACAGGTGCATGCAGGTTGAATTACCTACACGTGCTAGCCACTGTACCGCTGCAGAAGGCAACTTTGCATTTTGCATGATAACAGTGGGTCCTGGGAAGATGCAACAAGATCACCAATTCTGTTATTGCTGCCACATAATCCAGCATCTAAATGTGCCTCCTCGCATGACTTCCTTCCGCTGCAGGCGTACAAAGCTCAGCCCTGAGATGCGTTGAGAGCCCATTCCTACATCGGATGTACACTTAAGGTGGCCGCCTGGTTGGAGGAATTTTGCACGCCTGAGGCCTAAAAGCGTGGGAGCGCTAGGGGCAACAGAGACGTGCGCATCAACTCTCTCATCGCCTCTACGCGCAAAGCACTGAACTGGCGTGCAGTATTGCCGTCGATAACACGCCTCTACGTGACTTTCAGCGGAGACCCTCCTACAGTTTTATGACACGTGATGATAAAAATAGAGGTTTGAAGCACGTCCCTGTTCCTTTTTTAATGTTTTGTACCGGAATGTTCATAGCAAAAATGACCGTGAAAACATCTGTTTGAGCCATGCTCGCTATCACAAAAACATGCTTTAGAGAGAAATGGAGGAACTAGAAAACATAAACGTATCTTAAATGTTATTCGTAAGCAGACCTCACTCAGGGACGTTGGACGGTTCTTTAATAAGACGTTTTCTGCTGGATCTCTGCACAGTGTCTCTACCCAGGCGACCACCTAACACTTAGATTAGGGTAGGTTTGGAAAAAGCCGGTCTACTTTATCTTCAGTGTATGACACCGGCATGGCATGGCATGGCATAGCGAGATGAGCTGCAAGTGGGGGGGGGGGGGGGAGATGGCGTGCCCCATTGTTCGGCCCGGTTGGTGACCTGGAAAAACGATATGTTTGTCCGAAGTGGAGCTCCGAAGAAAGTGCAACCTCGATGCCGTCGCACCATTATCTCTAATAGCCGCCATCAGTCTTGTTTGTTACTCCCAGTGCGCATATTCACAGGACAGCGCGGGATCCTGTGAAAGCGACCGACTGAGCCAAGGCTTGCTCGACAGTTCTCTTCCGGCGGGCTGCCCTAGCTCTCCATGTGCACGGCTCACGTTCAACTTCTGTATTCGCAAACTTTCGTCTACTTACACGCGATTATCCAAGCCTGCAAACCGCTACGATAAACGGTAGACAGGTAGTACCAAACCTCTCCACAACAGTGAGGTCAGGGGCCGAGCGGTTAGCCTGCTCGCCTCCCTCCAAGGCGAACCCGGGTTCGGTCCCCGGCCGGGCCACTCCTGGATTTTCGCAAGCAAGAATCATTCCGGACGATTCCGCTGGACTCAGGTATAGGCTGTTCACAGTAAAATGAGCACTTTTGAAACCCTGCTTAAGATGTACACGTTGTGTATTCTTCCGCCTTATGTAAAATTAACGCTGCCCCGGGCTTCATCACTGTATTCATGCGTGGGTCAAGTGAAAGTGTAAAATTATTAGAAAAGTAAATATTTTACAAATTTGATCATTTTTACACTTCGATGCATAAAAAAAATCAGAAAGCCAAAGAAATAATTTACATTATCACAAATGTTACCTAACACTTTTTATTCTACGATAAGATATGAAACTACTTTCCCTCCATCGTTGCCAACTTTACTGGGCGCATGTCGCTCAGTGCGCCCGTTACAATATATGCTAGTAGGAGCAGTGACTTTTTCTAAGGTTGATTTCAAATGTGCTCACTTTATCGCGAACAGCCTTTATCTCCCGTTTCCCCCACCCTTGCATTCGTGTGCCGCTCCATTCTCGCCTCATCGGCTCTCAAGACCTCGTTAGGAGCCGGTCAAATCTGCCAAGAGCAGAGCGAGGTCATCTCCATACGGAGCAAGTTGCTCGGAGAAGGAAGCAGACTTGGCCTGCAATAAGGAAGCAACCCATCATTGGTCTGGAGCGACTTCGGTTGGACTTGGAAAACCGAGATCAGGATGACCGGAGCAGGATTCGAACCCAGAATCCAGGTACTCCAGAATGCTCGGGTTCTCTTCATATTATATATACTTTTACGCCGCTTGACTTTTTATAACTTGATTATTTGCATAGTCTCTTCACAGTATGTTCACATTTTTTTAGTAAAAACTTTGATAAATCACCTAAGGTGTGACTTTTTGTTTGATTTCTAAATATATCGTTAGCCACAACAGTTATATACTTTTGTTAGCGTAAAATTATTTTAGTTAAATTGGACTTATCTTTCTTCTGTAAATTAGGATATTTAATTTATAATTAATATGAATAGAAACAGAGAGAAAATAAGTGTGTTGGTAATGCCTTGTACGAAATAGTTCTCAAGCAAAATATCGTTTAACTGAGTGCGCAAAAATGCAGCACTTTGTTCCTTTGGTATGTTTTTCTAGACTTATTTAAGCCTTGTTTGCATGAGGCAGAGGAATATATGGAAGTATAACTTACTTGGGCATCAGAAAAGTAGGAAGTAACATGAATGGACTATGTAAATACGGCCCTTTACCCCGCTGATGGCAGTTCTTGACAGAGAGTGAGAACGGCGACCACAGGCGAGTGTTCCTGGTGACTCATGTAGCTGCGACTGTTACTGGCAGCGACTGCCCGGGGAGGGGGGGAGTTACATCGGGGTGCTTCCAGATAACGGTTGCTATGATCCACTCAGGCGCCGAAGCCGAAGTAAGGGGAATTCACGAGACACAATACAATTGGTTATAATTTTCGTCCATACGTGCGACTGGGTTATAGATTGCTCACGGTAAACTGATCACTTTTGAAATAAAACTGCAACATTTATTTCAACAACCACATTGACTGCGTGCCACCATTTAAGTTGCCAGTGAAATGAGAAAATTAGTTCCATATCTATTAGCGGTATTCAAAGCATAACTTTAACATTTACGACCACTGAATTTATTTTAAATATCTCCTGCTAGTTTTACGCTGCTTAAAGTAAAATTTGGCATTTCTTTTACATATTTGACAATTTAAATTTCACAGATTTTTACTTGAGTGGCGCATGAATAAAGTGAGAGAGTCTGTACATGTCAATTATATATATGGAGGATTGATACAAAACTAGCAGAAAAATAGATCTTAGGCAGGGCTTTCAAAAGTGCTCAGTTAATTATGAACAGCCTATAACGTGGTTCACTCTTTTTTGCACTCAGGCCTAATATAGGGGCAGTACATCGTGAAAGACAAATAAGCTCTAAATAAATCAGGAAATAAAATTTTCTCTTTTATTTAATTTACTCTTCCATCCTCTGTACGTACCTGGCGTCGCCCGTGGATTTGTAACAGTGGGCGGGCCTATTATTATTTGATGTGATGGCCAGCAACATTGTGCCAAATTCAGTGGGAGGAAAGTTTTGGGCGGCTCTTAACAATGAGGCCTTGAGCCAATGAGTTTGAAATGAGGCGAGGATGGAGCAGCGCCGGAATGGAAAAAAAAAGGGGGGGACCCCCGAGAAAACCCGCCGACCAGCTGCATTGTCCGGAACGATTCCTACTTGCGAAAATCCGGGAATGGCCCGGCAGGGGATTGAACCCGGTTCCCCTCGGTGGAAGGCGAGCAGTCAAACCTCTTAGCTACCGCGGCCCCGTGCCGAATGTAGGTTAACACTAGGGCTGTTCTATATCATAAAAATTTAATATCGATATTTTCCCGAACAGTTGCTCGGTATCTTCGATATATTGATAATACTGAAATTCTCGGTAATACCGAAATCGATAATAACGAAATTTTCTACAACGCCGAAATGATCGGTAATACCAAAATTATCGATAATACAGAAATTATGTCTAATAGGAGTCTACAGAAATTCTCGATAGTATCGAAGCATCGATATACTGATATTTTTCAAAGTTACATATCGTTCGATAAATTTTTTTCCATATCGATAATTATCGATATTTCGAACAGTCCTAGTAAACACATTCGTGGGCAGGGGATGCAGAAATAGGAAGATACGTATTACGTAATCACATTGCGATTTTCCTGTTTAGGGGTTGGTATACTTGGTGGAATCAACCCAACGTTGCTCTCCCATTTCGCACGCTGGGTTCGAACCCGCTACTTCCAACACGTGACTTCAGGCGCGCTTCTACCGCCTGCTGGGACACTGTCGGTCACGTACGTAGAAATGAAACAATTTTTTCCTCCCATTGTTCTGTGTCGTGTCTTTCCCAAACATGCTAGTTTTAAATCGCTTCCACGTAAAGTCGTGTTGGGAATGCTATGCGCTAGCAGCAACAACAGCAGGTTGTGATAACAAAGCATTTTCTCTTTTGAGGCCGCCTCGCCATTGTTTCTCTTGCAAGCAAGCTACTGTGTCATAGTTGTTGCTTGCAGCTGACGTTCATTGACGACGCTGTCTTAGTTTCAGTATTTAGTGGTCCACTGTAGAAGCGCTCACAGTGCTAGTTCAACTTTGTAACATCTCAAAAATTTGTATTCCTTGGAAACTGAACTTTTATTTTTTCAATCACTCTGACAAATCGGGCAAAATGAACGGAATGTTTTAAACGTACTTTAACAGTGTTGTATCAAGTAAGTTCTAACATGAAACACTTATAGCCTTACTTTTGTAATACGATTAATTTCTGACATGTTACTCTGTTGAACGAGCGCAGAGATATTAAGCAGAGGTAATATAAATCTTGCCACGCAATATAGATGAAGTTGTACATTGGCTTTTGTACTCCTTGTAAGAAGAGAAATGTTCACTTTTAATGAATACATTGAGTTTAAGTCGTCTGTAAGGTTCAGAGATTATCGGTAGCATTGCTTACCTTGCACACACGGAATCCAATGCATGGCACTTAATATTCATCTAATTTAAATAATAATAAAATATCTGTATAAAGTAAATAAGTTAAGCCGTATGACTATGTATCACTTAATGGCTCTTAACAGAATATATGAGTTCACTATAATAACTAAAGTGACATGGTGATTGAAATAATATTTAATTACTGATAACCTGTAATAGATCTACAGTAAGATTTGCTTTAAAAGTGTACATGTAGCATCGTTCTCATAAGTTTTTCGTTTAGACATTTTTTTTTTAAAATAAACAATTGTAATAAGAAAACCAACTATAGGTTTACAACAGTGTAGTTTATGTAAAATTCGAGTACGTTCTCACCTGCTCCAACACATTGTCTGACATACCACATTGTAATACATGGAAGGAAATGTTTGAAATGCAGCCTTTTTCGTCCAGCCGCGAATTACGTTCAGTAGTCTAGTTAATTTCGCAGGAGAAATCTCTTTTTGAAGGCCGGCGTCCTTCAGCAGGAAGAAGCTGTTGGACTTTGTGTAGGCGCTGTTGTGGCGGTAGTTTACAATATGAAGGCGAGAACACAGATAGTTGTAGCCGAACGTGCTTCAAGACATTTTTTTTTTTAAAGCAACACGAGGACGTACAGGTCTGTTGACTAGTTGAGGCACAGTGCGCAGCCGACAGTTTGACAACATACGGAGCGATAAGATCCCTCCTATCAAAGATGGAACTGATCAACATGTCAAATTTCAGCCATGGCTCCATTGACTAAGTGCACTGTAAAAAAATTTGGAATATTCACCGAGAAATTGTTTGTAATTTTACAAATTTTTCCAACAGTGCACTAATTTCTCTTAAAAAACTACAAGAGCTGTGTTTGTAATAGACCTCAATAAATGCTTATATTACCTATATCGACTTGCCACATAAGCTCAAACAAAATGGCGGACACTCAGTACTTGCAAAGAGGCTCACGTTTGCAGCCTGCAGTGTAACAGTGATACTTTATTGACGAAACCATTTTGCGTGTGTTTTGACTGTGTTCAGCTGGGATCTTTTTTTTTTGCGTCGGGTTTGGGGGGGGGGGGGAGGAGCCAGCCTACTATAGCATTAATTGTCTTGTACACAAATAATCTTGCAACATTTAATCATAGACTGCATGTCATGCGTATGTTGTCTTCCTTATTAGGACATTTCCATAAAACATAATTACTTATGTAATTTTTATACGTAGACCTACGTGTTTTGTAAGTGTACGGTTTAAGATTTAATTGTATTTACGAGGACCATGCGCTGGCGCTCTGTAAGACACTGGAGTGGAACTGTGGATTAGACATAAAAAATTAATGTGTAAAGGGTTGTACCACTTGCGAGTATAGTAGGCCCCGAACCACATGTAATATACTAGGTGCCCATGAATTATGTCGTGCAGGGTGCTGTCCTCGAACCACAAGATCGACGACGAAGAGAATGCAGCCACTAAGTATATCGGTTTCCATTACAATAAAAATAAACTCTGGTTGCAGAAATTTGGCCACAGTTGTGTGTACGGGGAACATAATGTTACGGTTTTGTTAGAACATTGTGCCATCAAACGGAGGGATATCTTTCTTGTTTACCTGTTTTGCTACTGTATAGTACTGCCCCTTAAAATTTTGTTTAACAGTTATAATTCATTTACTGATATAATTAGTATTATTTTGTATTATAATATGCCTATTAGTTAGCAGTAAAATAATTTTTAACTTTATTTTGCAGTATATAGAGTTTATTATTCATGCGAATATAATTATTTCAATAAATTTAATTTTAATGATAACGATTATAATTCATAGCAAAGACAAAGAGCAAAGTCAACTTATTCCATCCACAGAAGGCTGCAGTTTACCACTTCCATTTTCCAAAATTGAACTCTGGAACACTGCCATTTAAAGTTAAAATTCTTCTCTCTGTTATGTCATAATATGTTGTTTTATTTCTCCTTTCATAACCAATACAGCGGATATGTTTCTGTAACATGTATAGCCTGTTTGCAAGCAATTTTAAAAATTTATGTTTTACAAAAAAGTGCATACTATCTTTCTATATTGAAAACATATGCTCATATAGGGAACTTCAATTAGTGAAGAATACATTTTGTTTGAAACGCATATCGCACTGAGGCGAAATCTCTTTTAACACGTGATTTCGCTTAAATTTTGTTATGTAATGACCATACATGTGTGTGGTTTAATATATTATTTTGATGTTAAACGCCTTCTTCCATCCCTGTTGTAACGTCTTCCCACGGGAACTGCTTTGTTTTAAGTTAATCCATCCCTTGCTTTTTTTTTCCCTGGGAATGCGAATCGCTAAAGCTGGATGGTTGCGAAACCATCCTTTCATCCGTCAGTCGCCCGTCCGTCACGTGATCTTCAACCAATCGCGGGGTAACTTTATTTTTCTATCTGTCAATCCGTCAAATATATCTCAAACTTTAACTTTCGACGGACGGACGGGCCACCGCCTTGTAATATCGTTCTTTATACACGACTGTCGGAAAACAGTCATTTGTTTATTTGTCTGAATATTTTCTTTTTAAATACACAAGGCAGTGAAGTTCACTTTTTTACATTTTACCTTTGAATTAAACTGGAGATAACTTGTATATTTTCGGAGGAAATGCTGATAAATTACATTAGGGAAAGCGAATATATTTATTAAATTCATTAAGAACACTTGACTGTGCGTGAGAAAGTTAGCATTGTTGGATGGCAACACTGAACATTTTCTGGCCCGACGGATTGACGGATTGTTGTTAGTCGCTTTCAATTGAAGGGCAAAAAAAAAAATGGACGGATGGCTGACTGACGGTTGTGAGCCAAACTTTATACGGGAGTTCAATTAGGCTGCTGCAATGGCTGCTTCGCAAATGAAGATCACCAACCAATCACAAAGAATGGAAAAAGTGTAGCTCAAATATTTTTGTACATATTTGGCATTCTACTGTGACCGGAGAGTGGTATTTTTTCCTATGCCTGTTATTTAGTGTAATGATTAGAATAAACGATGACAATGGCGCCCACCAAGCCTTCGAAATGTTTCCGCGGCCGTGGAGTGAACTTTTAACCCGGCCTCGCGCGAAGACCCTGCGCATACCGCTCATTTCTCTCCTCAGATTCGTCACGACCGTCCTCGTTTCCAGCAAGGTCCAATTTTCGTTTCCTTCCTGATGTTGCCTGGTCCGAGAAGGGCGCGCAGAGAGGACTAGTCAGTTGGCAAGCCTCCTGTGCAAGGTTGCCGACTCCACCTGGCGCGCCTGGATCCCCGCGCGCGCGCGCGTTCTCCAGCGCAAGGATCTAGCACCTCGCCGCGCTCGGAGGGAGTGGGGCGCTGTAGTTGGTGGCCTCGCCGCCAGAGCGCAGTCCGCTCGGAGTGGCAGCGTGAATCGGTGGCCGGGTGTCTTGCGCTGCCGTGCCAGTCCTGTCCTCGTCGCTGGGCAGTGTGGACGTGTGCGGGAGTGGATTACACTTTTTTTTCTTGTTTCTGTTTGTGAATGTGTGTGTCGTGACGTTTGTGAGTGAAATTAAAGAAAGTTATTTTTCTTTGTTGCCCATGTGAGGGGATGGCGCTCGCCAGGTTAGTGCTGTAGTATTTTTGGAACGTTTGTGTTAAAAAAGTTATGGCATTGGACTGTGGACTGTGTCCTGTATTGAACCGATCCGTGCTGTTCTACAAGAGGCGGAGGTAAATAAAATATTTGTTTGAAGAGAGGGGAAAGAGAGAACGCGGGGGTTGTAAGGCGTGCCAAGGACGAGTACAAGCTCCGCGGCAGGATCGAATGGAGCGTCGAGGACAAAGGATCTGCCTGGGAGCTGGACTCCTCCTCGACATGCAGCCGATCAGACAAAGGACACGCTGTTCCTTGCAACGCACGTGTCATGCCGGAGCTCCGGGGACCGCAGCTGTCGAGCGACACGTGTGTCTTAACTCACTTGGAACACGTGCAGTCCACTTAAGTCGTTTCTGCAGCCAGTGTGCGTGTACTGAGAGCTTTTCGACTGGCGCACCGCAGTTGTGGGATTTTTTTTTCAGCGAGGAACGATAATTTCTTTTATTCGACAAATTGCGAGGTACGTTAATCACTACTGTAATTTTAATTTAACTCGGACTGTGTATTAGACGATTACGCACGTGCTTTCAACATCCAACGTTGTTTAAAAACTGTATTCCGCAAACAAAATTGCTTTACATAAGTGGACAGTTTAAAATGCAGTAGATTTTCGTAGTTAAATTTTTAAAAATTATATCGACGGTAGCAGAAAGGCACTAACGAACGTATTCGTCTGGCTTGTAGCCATCTGAATTTATGCTTAAATATTAACGTTTACGTCTACCACGTACGCATAGTAAAAAGATTACAATAAATTTTTTTAAACCATATTTTAAAAATGATTTGTTGACAGTAATGATTTACACTTTCATGTCTAATTGATGGGCGGCAAATATTAAACAAGAGTTACATTTATGGTGTGTCCAATTTTACTTTGTAAATTTTATGATCGTCAGGGTAAAATTTCTGGCTTTGTGACGGGCCGTAAATGTTGAACAGTTTGTAGTTTGAAATGGCAGCGTTGGCAACAGTAGTACGTCTTTGTTCGCTCATAGCGTGTGTCTTTCCACAGCCGCCTCTCTTGGCCAAACTAAAGGCGAGGCGTTGTGCGAATTCTCGAGTGGAGCGAGCAGTTAGTTAGCTCGGGAGTTCGCCTTGACGGGGTCTGGCTGGAAGCAAGGTCGCGTGAACAGTGTGTTCGCGGTAGGCAGTTCCTGTGCGCACCGGGATCGTTTCAACGCAAGGCCCCGGCGACCCGAACGGCGAGAACGAATCACATCCGAAGATACCCGAAGTGCCGCTTACTTCGACTGTATAAGCAGAATATGTGCTAGGGCCTTCTTGCGCATCGCGTGAATTTACTGTGCAATAACGATCATGTAGTTTGTCTCTATAGGCTGTTCGCGGTAAAGTGAGCACTATTTTAAGGCCATGGTAGCTTTTTCCTTCCAGCCATTTCGCGTCCTTTAACCACATTTTAAAATAAATATTGCAATGTTAGTAATAAACACAGTATGTATATTCCATCGCACTCTGAAGTTAATTCCCAAGGCTAAAATAAAATATATTTACGGACTATTATTCCAAATGAGACACACTTCGAAATGCCTCACTTTATACCGTGAATGGCATATATATATATATAGTAGAAATATGTTCTTGGTTATATATATTTTTAGTTCTGATGGTGAGCACACCATGCTTTGTCTGATTTTTTTTCACCTGCTATTTCGTATCACGTACATTTTCATGAAAATATCTTTAAAGAGTATTTCATGTCTCTGATTATTCTTATCCTCTGGAATGCATTCGTGGTGTGAAATAACTGCGGGTAAATTACGCAACGAATAATTCTGGCAAGTAAACGTGTGCCAGAGCGGGTACGTTGCGAGTTTTGTCTGCCAACATAAACAGTGAGCATTAGTAGTTTACTCCCGTATAACGTTGACTACCTGGCCCAAACAAAGTAGGGTAAGGTTCTCTGTGATTGTTGCTGCTTGCACACTCGCCTGCGGCCGGCGGCGCTTGACCACGTGTTCTTGGAGGAGGCAATCATCTGCCCGGCCGCACGCATGCGCACATGATGCCTTTAGCACGTGACTCGTGCAAGAGAGCAGTCTTCGTAACGTCAAGCAGCTTCCAAGTCGCTAGACTGAATAGACTGCCCCCTGGTTTTGAATGCCTTACTGCAATTCTTCGTATGTGACGAAAACAGATGGCTCGCTTTGCATAAACTGATGGGGGTTCGTTTTTATACTTGCGCGCACGCCCCTTATTTGACAAATTGTAAGCTGTTCACAATAAACTGAGTAGACGTGTGTTTGAAAGTCTCGCGTGCGCATTATGTATTCTTCCATCACGTGTGAAACGAACATTGCGCTGGGCCACATCACTTTATTCATGCGTCGGTCAGTTGGAACTCTGTAGTTATAAAAAAGTAAATCCTTTAATATGTTAATTTTTTTACGTTTATATGGCTGAATAGATCAGACGGCATAATAAGTCATTTCAGTGTTGACAAATGTTAACCAAACACTTATAATTCAACGTTAAGACATTGAACAATTTCATGTTCGTTGTTACCAGCTTCACTGGGCGCATGCCAGCCAGTGTGCGTGAATAGCCACTATAGGCAGTGACATTTTTCAAAAGTCCTCAGTTTACCCGCTGGACCTACTACAGGATAGGCTAGTTGTTAGTGTGCTGTAGCGAGGACGTGGTGCTAGCTGAGAGCGGATAGGATCGTGTGAGCCGGGCGGTGGGTTTGTTACGTGATGTGTAGTTCACTGTATACTGAGCACTTTCCAAACCCCTGCTCCAGATCCACATGTATGTACATTGTGTATTCTTCTACCATGTGTGTAGTTGACATTGGCACGGATCTGAAGACTTGTTCACGCGTCGGTCATGTCAAACTGTGCACTTATTAGAAAAGTAAATATTTTCTTAATTTGCTCATTCCTCCACAGTTAATGAATTTAAAAAACATAGTAAAATAAATTATTTCAGTATCTACGAATGTTTACCGATCATTTTTAACTAAACGTTAAAGTATGGAAGAATTTCACCCCGTTTATATCAGCTTCACTGGGCGCATGCTAGCCAGTGAGACCGTAAAAATATACCTACGTAGATAGGGGCAGTGAAATTTTTCAAAGGTTACCTTCAACTGCTTATCAAACCGAGAACAGCCCGTAGTTTAGTACATAATTTTGTTCCGTCTTCGTAACACTTTTTGAAACTAACCTTCGAAGAATCATTCCATGTATCACATGCTTGGTTGTTTTCTAAATGTCATATAGGTATCAAGTATTTTATACCCGTGTTAATATAAAAATAACTTATTATTTATTAAATTAAGACTGCCTTGCACCCTACAAGTCGTTCATAGTACTACCTAGACCCTCCAAGTCGAACATAGACCTATCTAGAACCCTCCAAGTCGATCCTAGGAACAACTAGCAACCTCTAAGTCGATCTTAGGACTACCTAGCACCCTCCTAGTCGAACCTAGGAACGACTTATATTCGATTGGTGAGAAAGTAGATGTGTTGGTAATGCCTAGGAAGAAGTAGTTCTTATGCAAAATATGATGACACTGGGTGCGCAGGAAAGCAGTGCGGTGTCTTTGGTGTAATTTTCTAGACTGTGTAAAGTTTTGCTTGTATAAGGCGGGGGAATACAACTGAAGTAGAACTTGTAAGTGGCCATGAATGGACTACGTATTAGTAAGTGTGTAGTGGTGAGAGAGCGGGTTGGATCGTGTGATCCGGGCCGCACGTTCGCGAACAACCACCGGCGTGGCGCGGCGGTGTGCAGTGGTTGGCTGGAGGGGGCGAGGCAGGCTTGGGTTGATGGCCACGGGACTGGTTAGCGACCTTGGGCTGTCTGGCGGTTCCCTCGGACCGCCTTTGTCTCTGGCCCTCCCCCTCCGGGGGTCGTGGGTTCAAGTCCACCCTGCCCGGGAGAGGGTCCCCTTTGTTCGGTCCTGCTCTGCTCTCCCTTCTCCCCCGTTTTTTTTCGGAGCATCATCGCCGGCCTGTGATTATGCACGCTCTCGTCTGCTCCTCCTGTACCGCGGCCTGCTTGCCAGCTCCCTTCCAAAGGCCGGAATCACACAGCCCCGACCGGTACGACACGACGGCCAACAGCCAATGAAATACAAGGTAGATCGTCGTAAGCCCGACCGATTCTGTCGTCCGACCAGCAGTTTTGGATTAGAAATGATTTCTTTCTAGTCTTCGTCGTGTCGTGCGGCACGACGCACAGAATATACAATCTTGCAAAATGAAATTGTATTGCAAGTTCCCCCGTACAATGGCAAATACGCAACTTAAAAGAAAAATAAATAGAAAAAATTACTGTATTTAACTCTTCAAAATTATCTTACCTTTGTATGCATTAGTGATACCAATTTGTCACAATTATGAATTACAAATGTCCCTCTTGTGCACCGCCTTTGAAATTTAACGCAGTCTATCAGCGCCTTCTAAATAGTTAGGTTAAATGCCGAGAGCGTGGCGTGGGTCGTTCTGTATATTCAAATAGTCACATTGAAATGTGTCGTGGTGTTTTGGTCGGGGCTATGCGATTTCGGCGTAAAGCTGGAGTCGTAATACCCCGACGAATCCGACGCAACGAAATTTTGAGTAGCAGCCAATGAAAAGCAAGGTTACCGTAACGTCAGTCAGACCAAATCGCAGCTCCGACAGCCCGAGAGAAGTAGATTGTTTTTCTACTTTTCGTCGTGTCGCACTCGTCGGGGCACGCAAAAATGTAAAAACACAATTAGGAAACACTTCGAGCGTATTTCCCATATGTAGTAAATAACGTTCCAGTTTGTTTCTAAATACTTTTTATCTCGTATAAATTCAAATATTCTCAAAAGCAAAATATCGTACATTTTGAGAGTTTTAAAAAGTAAATATTGGATATTATAAGGATAACTTGCCGTTTTAGAATTTTCCCACCGCCAACTAACATACTTGCCGCGCATATTTCGTCAGGGCATTGAGAAAACTTAAATAAAAAAAAGTTTAATATGAAATTCCGTAGAGTCCTGACGTCATATCCGTCTATCGTGTTCGTCGGGTTATTGTCTCTGCAGCTTAGCGGCGTGTGTTGACGGAGATCGCGTAGTAATTGTGTTCAGGCGCCCACCTAGCTGTACGAAATTATTGAAAGTGGTATAAAGTGGCATACGAAAGCACTCGAGCATGCTGTACTGAACCAAGCTGCAGATTTTCTGCCATTGATAGTGTAAGTTCACCACTGGAACACTCAGCTCTACGCGAACGCTGCACATCGCGTCAGTTCAGAGCCTTGGTCGCAGCGAGTGTGACGAACAGTACCTCCAACTAGTTTCAAGGTTGATTAAACTTCCCTGAACGTACCTGCCGACGTGTTATTTCCCCGTTTACGGCATGCTACCAACTTCCCCCTGACTCATCACACGTCGCCTGCTTTTGTGTTTCGGCCATTGACGAGTTGCGGTCACTTCCGGAAAATGTGAAGATCCTCCCGCGTGTGTAGAGTCGTTCGTAATGAACCCTCCCGGCGCAAACACCTCACTGATTGTGTTGCTCTAACCGTCGGTGATGACGTCGAACACAAGTTACCAACCGGCGCCCTCGTTTACCGCGAAGAGAGACCTGTGACGTAGAGTAAAATCCCGTCATTCTGATGACTTCCAGAGTATGAGTGCCTGGAAAAGGCTGTGGACGATAACGTGAGCACTTTTGAAGTCAACCTTAGAAAAAAAGTAACCTTTCCTACCTGCTTATATTTTAACGGGTACACAGTAAAGTTGGTATCGATGGATTGAAAGTGGTTCCATATCTTAACGTCAAATAAAATGTGTTTGGTAACCATTTGTGATGACTTAAATTATTACTTTGGCTTTCTGTTTTTTTTTTTATGCGTCGAAGTGTACAAATGAGTAGATTTGTATAATATTTACTTTTCCAATAATTTCACAGTTTAACTTGACCTACGCACGAGTAAAGTTATGAAGCCCATGTCAATGTTAATTTTACATAAGGCGAAAGAATACACAACGTGCATACAAAGCGGGGTTTTGAAAATTGCTCATTTTACCGTTAATAGCCTATAGGACTTGAGCATGCAGCCTGCGCTTGGACGTGGTGTCAGCCGAGTGAGTTCTGCGCTCGGAATCAGCTGAACGTTTTCTGATGATCACGGTGTGCTCCCACAGGGAAAAGTCGGGGAATTTTCCTCTTGGTCAGGAAAAATGTAAATAATTGCTACTCCGCAAAAGTTGTTAGTTGTGTGAAAACAGGATAGCGTAGTTATCACATACATTTTAAAATTTCAGCTCCTTAAGTTTTGTAAACTGGTAATAATACAATTTGTCAAATGACATAGGGTCTATATTTACAGATTAAGTATTTGTGCGTTTGTAATGGCAGTGGCGAGGCGTGCTATAATTTCATGGGCAAGCTACTGTGTGCAGGGGACAGTAGTTGATCTCCCAAATAAAGGGGGAGGGGAGTCCGGGGAGGACCCCCGGAAGATTTGGATTTAATGGTGCCATTTAAACATTTTTTTTTTCGTACGTAAATATAAACTACATCGCTTGTAAAAATATTAATATTTTTTAACATAAATGTTGCCAGAGTGAAAAATTAAATAAATACAATACGATTCGTGTTGTGCGCGCGAACTTGCCCGCACATCGATCTAGTTATTGTAAACTACGCCACGCCAACTGCCTGCGGCTAGGCCAGCTTCAGCTATGTCCGCTTCAGTTCGGTGAAGAAAGCACTACCATCGTAGCTTCTAACACAGGTTGATGCAGCCATAAGCCCCTGTCCTCCCCGGGCTGTCTTCCTACCCTTCCTCCTCTCCGGTGGCCGGGAAACCATTGCGACCGCCTACCTGCTGCAAGCATTACTTACCGCGCTTCCAGACATCTTGGTTTTGCTAGCCAACGAGTTGATTTCTTATAATGTACAGTATTGTTTCCCGAGTAGAATGTGTACCGCATGAGTGAAAAGTTACCTTGAAGTAAATATAAGTTAGAATTTAATATTTATTTTAAGTATAACATTGTCAGGAAACTGTCTGGCCAAGCTCTGCTTATCTTGCTTGCCCTAACGAGACGCCACTGGACCTATACGTACAAATTAAGTATTTGTGTGTTTGTAATGGGCGTGTATCGCGAGAAATATCTATGGGCTGGATAAAATGTTAGCTCCTCTTGCTTGGACTGTTGCAGGGTAATTTAATTCAACTTAACTAATAGATTTATGGTTCTTTCAGCGTTGGAAAAAATATATTTGAAATGTTTGGTCCTAAAAGTAGGCCAGGGAGAAAGGTAAGATTCTGACTGGAAAACGGGGAATTCGAAAACGGAATTTTAGTGGACTGTGCTGTGTGGTATCACGTGCGTTAAGCAGTATGAATCATGATGTTGCGAGGGAGATAAACAGGAATTGCAGGATATTCTCGGGATGTAGGGAATTCTCAACGTGTGTTGCTACGCGACAGTTTCTGATTGTGTTCGACTTGGGAGTCGAGCCCTGGGCAATTCGCTGTCTAACCCGCTGAACGCGTTTTTGTTGTTGCCTCGTTATTAACTCCGTGTTGTAACATCCTTATCCATGTCGGCGTATAGTCTAGCCATAGTTATTCAGACTTCTCTGAAGGCCCCCCCCCCTCCCCTTGCTAAATTTCTACTTCCATGATATTCCACCGCCTCGTGCAAACTAAGCTTAAGTAAGTCTGGAGAATTACACCAGGTGGACAACGCACCACATTCATGCGCACTCAGTTGTCATGATATTTTGAATACCTGTTTTCTCACTACGCGGTGCCAACATACCTATTTTCTCCCTGTTTTTTATTCAAATTGTTTATCAATGGAGCATTATAATTTATAGATAAAATATGAATAACGTTTGAATTTAACAGAAAAAAGGTAAATTTTATGAACACAAGTATAAAACGCTTGTGATACAGAGCGTATTTAGGAAATAACTAAACCCGTCACACATGGGGGAGATTTTTCAAAGGTTTGATTCAAAAAGGCGGAAGAAACCGTGAATGAACTGTACACTATGTTTAGTACTCACATGGCAGGGTTTACATTAGCAAATGGTGGAAGGATATAAATTGGTTGAAGGAAAGAAGTAACTAGGGTTTCAAAAGTGCTCGCTTGATCCTGAACGACGTGTAGAAGGTATTGAAGCTGTTTGCATTGTCCGGCCTCTATTCTCGCACTTGACAGTTCCTCAAGGCGAGACCGCACTTGCCAGGGTATTTCCTGTTAGTCACATCGCGCCTACAGTCATTGTCAGTGATGGCGCCACGCCAGCGGCATGTAAATGATCCGTCAGTGTGGACAGTAAGGTGTCTGGCTAGGTGGTGTGCCAATATCGATATTGCGATATCGAGAAACTGACGCGCGAGTCTTAGATTCCCGCGTTGCTTCGGAAACCGCTATCCGTCTCGCCAAACTGGAATCCTACAGAATATGAGGAATTTATGTTAACGCGTGTACTTTTCTGTGGAGTGAACAACTGTGTGAAGTTTCCACCTCCTACTGAAATCTTTACAAAATCCAACTTCCTTGTGAAATTAGTAAGATTCTCAAGAAATTGGCGTTGGCTGCAGAAATTTATGCAAGTATCTGTCGTGAAATTTTTACAGTATACATAGTTCACTAGTGGAATCTGTGGATTCTGGAGTGGTGGATCTGGCAACACTGTGTGCCGTGTTTGTATAGGCACGCCTAGTCGCTCGCAGTTCGGCCTTTCTTTCAGAGATCTTGTCGTGCAGAGACCTTCATCATCGGGAACATTTCGTAGTATTGATCAGTGCGTTTATTGTAATCATAAATACGTGTTAACCTGTGTTGGGTTACTTAACTGTCCATTGATTCTAGCGTAACTAACTCTGAAGTGCGTAAGGTCTTGTTTTCTATTTTGTTAACTCCTGGCGTAAGACGTACATTTACCGTACATCGGCCCATTGTGGTCTAGCGTCAATCCTTCAATCCTTGGTTCGACGAATATGAGGTTAGGGGCACCTGTTAGGAGTTCCATATCCATGTAGGATAAGTGTCAAAGCTCTGGACTATGGTAGCAGAGTGGCTGGTGTCTGTGGAGGCCTGTTTTGACCGTAAGGAAAGTTCCACCACGAGTTCCACGTTATTTTATGCTTGAATGTAGATTTCTAAAAAAAAGGGAGGGTGATAACGTGATTAACTTTATCTTCGAGGACAAGCGTGTTAAATTGGTTTAAATATGTTATAACTTGGAGAATGTTTTAATATATAAACATTTCCTCCCTGGAATTATGTAAAACATTTAAAATTAAATGTAGTTGCATTGCATACCGTGGCACCAATTCTTATTTAGCGACCTAATCTAAAATTACATAGTGATGCTACAAAAGTAACAGATAACCTACTTTCCTAGAATGTAGCTCAAAGAATTCTCGGAACTAATAGCAACTTCTGTAATTCTCAACTTTCTACAGCTGACTTATCGCTAAGCTTATTGTGCAAGGGTACTAACGAGCGATTACCAACTTAACTATCTCGATATGCATGTTAATTGTACTGTAACTACGAGGACTCCCAGTCTGTCGCCAACACACACACCGCTGCCAGGATTGTTGCGCGTCTGGAGAACGGAAGACGTACCAGAGAACCTTACAAATATTTTATACGGTCGCGCCGACCATTGATTGTGGCGTTATATTTTATCCCCGTTACATCTGGTGGCGGTAGTTTCCTCACGCCAGTCTCAGCCCCGGAGAGACGAGCCCTCGACCCCCTCTTGACGTCACCTGAAGGTCAGACCACGTTGTCTTTGGCCGGGGGGGATAACGCTCTCGCGACTCGGAGACGGCGATACCTCCTCTGGTTCTCCTCGTTGCTCGTTGAGAGGCCGGCGCTCGTTGCCCTCCGCAGATGTGTAGTTGGTCATACAGCATGCTCGGAAACTCGAAGCCCAACCTCCAGAAGTTTTTTTTGGACCAATAGTAACACAAAAACCGGAAACGTACAGGATGTTGCAAAAAAAAGTTACTGAAAATTATTGGTGTATTATGTTAAAAATAATACAAATATTGCTGGAGCTATGGGACTGGAAGGAATGGCGGCCCTTCTCCGGTATCTGTAGTGGCCGAGTTGATTTTATTGAAAAATTTGAAATGAACTTAAAAAAAAAAAGAACGTCGAAGTTAATTTCCTTTTTGAAGTGCAGAACTGAAATAATGTTCCACGCATCATGTACGCCCCTGGAGGGTGTACTGTGGCATCTCCGATGTCACACAGCATCTGCTGCATCGTATGATACACACAAACATATAAATTGCTTTAACATAAAACACGTCGTAGGCCCTATAACAGTGTTCAAAGTTGCGGCGTACGACGCCTGCAGCGCGTAGACAAGTTGCATACGTTGAAGTGGAATCGCTAGGAGGGGGGCAATGTCTTGTGCAGAATCAGGCGTACCCTAAACTTACCCAAACGCACCTTCCTCAAAATTTAGTTTTGTAATAAATGTCGGTATTTACGCCCAAATTGTTTCTTGCCAACATATTTTGGGCAAAATTCTTGCCATGCAACTATAAACTGTACTATTTTAACATAGCACCCAATTTTTAGTGAATGTACATACGTATGAATCGTCGCAGTGTCTTCGAAATTTAACGTCTGTCCAGTGTGCTCGCCTACGGATAGAACACGCTATTAAGGCGGCGATGCCTGCTAAGTGATTTCAAGACACGTCACAAACATTCAGATTCACAGCAACCCAAGATACAGTAGGTTTTCCAGAGCGCTGTGTGTGAAAATATGTGCGTCAAAATACTAGAGGACCCTGCATAGAACATTCCCACACATTTCCCACCAATAAAATGATAGGATCCCGCAGGTAGACGTAGCATGGCGAGAACACTGCACGCTAGTTCAGAGCATTGAGCTTAGTGGCGATGGCGTACTTGATGCGCCCAGCAGTATAGCCCGTATCACTCCAGCTCTTCCTGGGCTGAAACGCGGAAAATAGTTCCGGGTTGCAGGCAGGAAATAAAAATCACTGTTTCTGAATCATATCATACAGATAGTGTGGCAAAGCCAAGCGAAGCAGGGTGGGTGAAGAGATCTGGGCGTCCCTCTACATCGAAGTCTTGAGAGCTTATGAGGGTGAAGCGAGGTGAGTATGGAGCAGCGCCGGAATGAAAGGGACGAGGGAAACGGGAGATTCCCGAGAAAACCCACATGCGAAAATGGAATGGAACGGAACCATATTCGGCTGGGGGGGGGGGGGAGTGGGGCTGTAGTCTGACGACTGCACTGTAGGGGAGTGCGCATTCCAGCGGTGGCGCAGGCTGTCTCGGTGCCGATGTGGGCCGGAGAAAAGTATTTCGGAGTAAGAGAGAGAGAGAGAGAGAAGGCCGGGCGGCTGTGTGGCTAGGCAGTTCCCATGGCACGAATATCGCCAGCCCAACGAGGACATGGCCACCAGCAGGGCCGCACAGGCCCACTTGCCCACCCCTGGCCGTTCAGGGTAGCCTGTGTCTACGTTAGGGGTTCCCAAACTTTACTTTATCACGCCTCCCTTCTGCAAAAAAAAAATAACTACCCCCTCCCCCCCTCCGTGTCAAAACTTCATTATTAAAAGGTAAAACATACGCGAATAAAAGTCTCGTAGGTTTTATTTCACTCTAGATTCGTATCGGTTGTAAACCACCGATTCGCAATGAAAACGGCTCCAATTAGAATCAGTGAAATTTTTCACATCACCAATTCAATCTGCGTAGTTTTTCCACTGAAACAATCGGTGTTTCTTTTTCACTGATTCTAATTTAGTGATTAATCATTAAATTTTAATACTTATTGAACACAAATGGTGGCGAACAAATGAATCAATGAGACAGATGAGCTTGCATATTTTTTAACAAGGTTTCCCAATTCTTGGTTGAATAGAACAAATTGTAAATAATAGGTGCTTGAAAAAGGTAAATACAATCGCAGTGCTTGCTCTGCTATGTCGGGATAAACTTTGAAGTACTTGACCCAGAACAATGTTTTGTCAATCTTCTCAAAATCATATTTCGCAGCAGAATAATGTTTTTTATTTCCAACGTCTGCTCTTGAAGGGATTCTGGAAGCGGGTCTGTCAACATGGAAATGATCCGCCGCAAATTTATAAATGTTATCACTACATTCCGATAAAAATGGTTTGAATTCTATTTACTAACCGTACAAGTGAACAGTTCGGTGTCTGCGCCCCCCTTAGTATGACGTCACGTCTCCCTTTGGGGGGGGGGGGGTACATGCATCATCCGTTCACGGTAAAGCCCTCTCATTTGGAACAATAGTAAATACAAATACTCTATTGTAGCAGTTAACGTGAGTCCAGTGTGTTATTACTTACATGGTCATATTTATTTTACAAAAGCGTTGGAAGGATAAATAATATCTGATAGTAAAAGAATAACTAAGGACTTAAACATGCTCACTTTACCGTGAACAGCGTATACATTTCTGTGTGGGGTCTCCGATAGTCTGTACCCGGTGACTTCATACTTTTTGAACCACACGTTTGAGAAAATCACCCTATGTACGATGTGTTTATTTATAAATATGCTGTTATAATCTTTAGTTTATAATTAATATGAATAAAAACAGGACGAAAATAGATGTTAGCAGTACCTAGTGAAAAATAGTTCCCATGCTGAGTGCGCACGAATACGTTGCGTTGCCCCTTTGGTGAAATTTCCTAGACTCGGTTAAGCCTTGTTTGCCAGAAGCGTGGGAATAGCCTGGAAGTAGAGCTGCAGCAGGGCTTCAGAAAAGTTTAAGTAATCTTGAATGGCCTATACACGTAAGCTTGGGCGCATGTGTGTGTTCCCTATATATGGGACAGCTGATTCGTGGTTAAGCATTTTTGAACACGAAAAATTTGGTTTTGTTAGGTCGAACAAATTATTCGAATGGCATGTCTTGTTGCTGTTGCAGTATACGTACTTCTAAAAACGTAATGGACCCACTTTGTTGGGTGATTGAAATCTGCCCGAGATCGAAATAGCGGCGTGAATAATTTTTACTTATTGGCTTATCCATATACAAATAAAAATGTAATCTGGTGAGCTTTTCCATCGAAGTAAATGTCTGATAGGGAGGAGAGGTGGAATACCTAAACTGCGTAATGATCATAGCGCATATTGTCCAGTTTTGGTATTATAGTAACCCTAAAATTCGAGAAAATGTCAAATTTGACAGGTTAGGTTTGTGGCTGTTTTAGTTGCTAGTGGCTCGATTCACAGAGAGTAGGAGATATGGACCTTATCAGGGTTTTCACACCACCAACCTGTTATACCTATACGAATAGTCTGGATAAATTCGGGTGCATTTCTTAGTTACAATGTTCCACAATAAGGAACAACTCTTGAAATTGAGAATTAAAGATGAGTATATCACCCTTGCTGCATAGATATAACACCGGATACATAATGTTTGCCACTGTATAACCACTGACAGATCTGGACTGTCCTTTTAAGTAATGAAAAAGTAGGTAAAATCAAATAAAGGTGATGGTGTTGAAATTATCGTTTAATGGAAAAAAAGGGGTGTTCTCCCTGGGAGGAAAGGGGTTGTTTCGTCGAGCAAGGGCTTTATCTGGTAATAGCAAATATAATTACGGCCTTGCGGGTCGCCGGCAGTTTTCAAGGTCGGCGTTAACGGGGCCTGACGCATGCATGGCGCGTGTAACCGGATTACAAACCCCAGTTCTCTGATGTTGGCACATGTTGTTCTCCCTCTGTCTCTCATCAGTTTGCAACCGTGGATGTTGGCACAACTGTCTTTTTTCCCCTTTGTTTTAGTCAGTTTAGGTTATTGTAACCATTTACCTTATTATTTTTTTTACGTAAACAACTGAGATTACTGTATAGAGTTCCTATATTTAGCGAGGCTGCCGATGAAGTGCTTGGCGCCTGGGTTGGAGGCTACACTTTCTAGTGAGATCACCGATGTACAATAGTAGACAACTGAAAATGTCTGTGGTAAACGATAATTCTCAGTTAGCTATTTAATTTTGATGGCTGTACATGCAGTTTTCTCTGGTAAAGACTGTTCACGATAAAGTGAGCACTTTAGTCACTGCCCATGCCTGCATATACCTCAACGGGCGCACCGAGTGATTTTACGCAGTGTTTACGGACACCTGGATACATTTTTACGCAGTGTTTGCGGACACCTGGATACATTTTTACGCAGTGTTTGCGGACACCTGGATACATTTTTACGCAGTGTTTGCGGACACCTGGATACATTTTTACGCAGTGTTTGCGGACACCTGGATACATTTTTACGCAGTGTTTGCGGACACCTGGATTCATTGTTACCGGCGCTTTTCCGTGGAATGAAGGAACTTTCTTTGTGTACGGCGTGGACGTGTGTGTAGAGTGTAAGCCGCGCCGGCGCAGTGACGTGAACTCACACAGGCGCCGTGGTGTATTCCAAACGGCTGTTCGCGTTCCGACACGTGTTTCTTCAGCAACACACAAGCCGCTGCTGGCTCTCTGGCAAGTACAGCACGTGCGGAATTAGGAGACTGTTTAGTTCCTCTTTGAACTGATCATTATCTATAGTCACCGCATTTTACGTTTCGCGGTTTGTACATACATTTTCTACTATTCCTCTGGCCTAATTTTTTAGTTGCAACAGGATTTATTGGTGTTGGAACGAACTATTGTCTATTCGCGGATGCTTCGCACTTTTGAATCAAACCTTTGAAAAATCACCCCGTGTATGTTCGGTTGTTCCCTAAATATGTCGTATCACAAGCGTTTTATAATACTGTTAATAGTGGGAGGACCCCTGCGTCTTTAGTGAAATAGTTTTTTTTTTTGCGCGAATACGCGTATCTCGCGAAATAAATGTTCCGCAAATACGATTTTGTTTAAGAAAAAATAAACAATTATCTACGCAATTTTTTTACTTTTGTCATATAAAGTGTATTCTTGCAGAAAAAAAAATTCGTGAAAATGGTCAACTATCGCATTTTTGAAGCTGGCTTATGCAGTTTCCTTAAGCGGTAAGAGAAAAGTACAAAGCTATGGGCGTAGTTTAATCTGTGGACGCGCATCGCGTGTAATAAAACTACTATGTTGCAGATCTAATTTGCACAGTACAGCGTCACGACGGAAACACTGCACGTCTTGCGCGTAGGAGCGATGAGGTGCTAGGCGTGCGTGTTAGTGTCGCCCTTATCGCACCCCCCGCTTCTTGATCTTGGACGCGCGGGTCCATCCCACTCTTAACATAAAAGTATCTTATCTTTTTTTTTAAATTTGACTATTACTTATATTATCATATCATGTTTAATTTACAATAACATATAAATAAAAATGAGAATATTATGTAGTCTACGTTGGCGATACCCAGTAAGAAATATTTATGCAAAATATTACGCTTGAGTGCGCACGAATGCGGTGTGTTGTCCCTATGGTGTAATTTTCTGTACTACTTAGTTAAGGTTTCGTGGCATGAGGCGGAGGAATATCCTGGAAGTAGAAATTTGGCAGGGCTTCAGAAAAGGTGGAAGTAATCGTGAACGGACCTTGAACACACACGTCGCTCAACACGTGGTTTTTACAATTGGCAAGACACTTCGTAAGGTAATGTGGGGACGTGCAGAATCCGAAAACCAGCTCCTCAACCTTCACCAGACTTGTTTAGGTTGCATGCGGACATGACAATGTTACCTTAGCTTGTATCCAAGAAAACGTTCGGTGTCCGGTAAAATGGACGTCGTATATCTAAACGGTCCTCGAAATAACGAAGTTTCAAGAACCCTTTGACTAGAAGGTATGTGGCGCGTGGATATTTTCAGCCACTTCTTGCTTCCGGCTATAATTGTATGTAGCGGTGCGACTTTTCCGTAATGGCGCGCAGGTCGGGTTTGTGCTCCGCCTTCTCCAGGTTACGGTGTTGCCAGGTCGTATTCAGGTTAACCCCCCTCCCCTACGTGTTCACACCCCACCACCAGACAAAACGGATTTAGCGTTTGGTGACTCTCCCCTTTCCCCTTGTAAACTGACCTCAAAATTCTACCCGGATCTGTAGGAGGGCTGTCTCGAAGTATTTGTCTGAAATCTTAGTCCTAAGTATAGCATATCAGCTTATTTTCTCTTCTCCCCCCCCCTTATAACTTTTTTTTTTCGTTTAGAAATTTGTCATAGGGTCAAGTTAACTATGCGTTAACACGAAGCCAAATGTAATGGAATTGTAGCTGTATTCACAATGATGTTGAAGGTTCGTCTGTGGTAAGCTGCAATTCACTGCTTAAGTCTGTTTACGATAAAGTGAGCACTTTTGAAATCAACCTTAGAAAAAAGTCCTACCTACATATACTTCAACGGTCGTCTTGAGTGAAATGCGCCCTGTAAAGTTGGTAACGAATGATGGGAAGTAGTTCCGTACATTAATGTCGAATAAAACGTGTTTTTTTTTTTTTTATGAATCGACGTGCAAACTTGGCAGATTTGTTATGTTAGGTATTTACTTTTCAAATAATTTTACAGTTTCACTTGACCGACGCATGAATAAAGTGATGAGGCCCGTGGCAATGTTAATCTTACATAAGGCGGAAGAATAGACAACGTGCATACAAGTAGATTTTAAGCAGGGCTTTCAAAAGTGCTCATTTTACCGTTAATAGCCTATACCAAAATACTCTATCTGGGATCTGAAAAGGTTAGTCTATATTTACATGTAAATGTACATATGAACAGTTATATAATATTTTTGACGTTTGCGTATATGTTTAATGTATTACCTAAACTGATAATGTGCACATACATTTTCTTTAATATTAGAAACGAAATTATGACTTCAGCGTCTTGCAGTCGTCGCATAATACACAATTTAAAATGCAGACTGGATGTAGTAGGAATAAAAATGAATACAGAATAGTCATCCCTTGAATTTGATTGGCTGAAATGTAAGTTTCCTATAGATTTTTGTATTTTGGGTCAACTTATCACGTGAGAAAATTCAACTTAATTCAATGTGATAACGCTGCTGCACCATCTTTAGCTGAATAAATCGATAACGGAAAGTTAACACTACGAATTCCTTGTTAACTAGTGTGAACGGGCCTTTAGCATTGACGTCCTACCCTTGACACGGATCGCTTTCTGAAGCACACGTTTGTTTCGTAGCCGCCCTTAATGATCTCTCATCTTGAGCTGTTTTGTTTAACACAGCCACCTTAAGGCGTGACTTTAAGAAGTAGCGGATAGCATTAACGGGAACATTAAGCCGGTAATAAAAGTTTAGCACAAATATTGCTGTTTGTAGCCTCCTTTGCGACCTGCATTTTATGGGCAGTAAAGTTGAAGTTTCCCAGAGTGTTCCCGGTGCAGTGGCAACACTGGGCTTTATTGGAAGGTTGGTAGCCCCACTGAGAATTTTTCTTTGGCGTTTACTGCGTGCAGTTTATACACGGCGTGACATCGCCCGTTTGAAGGTAACTATAGGGTATTCACGGTACAGTCAGCACTTTTTGAAAGCCCTCTCATTTGGAGTAATAGTCAATACATACATTTTATTTTAGTCTTAGACGCTAACTTCGGTTTGCGGTGGGATATACATATTGTTTACTACTTACATGGCAATACTTATTTATGAAGGGTGTTAATGGATAAAAAAAATGGCTGAAAGGAAAAAGTAGCTAGGACCTCAAAAGTGCTCACTTTACCGTGAACAGTATATAGCTGTAGATAACGTTTAATTAGGGGCGGAGGGAGGGGAAGGTCGAGCTAGTTTTATTGCAGCGTATAAACTGCCTGGAGTAACAGACTTGCTTGCTGATAGCGCGACAGCGGGAGTTCTCGTTACTAACGGTATTATCGGCTAGCCACTTGTTCCCATTAAGTAGTAGTCGTTGGCTCTTTCTTCCTCACCACATTACTGCAGCAAATTTAACATTTATCGTAAAAGGCGCTCGCCTGACTTGCAAGGTTTCAAATATTTTTAACAGCGTGTATAAACACCATTTTTTTTTCTTAGAAAGTTCTGGCAAGCTAGTACATGAAGTTGGAACCTCGGTTGATTGATCGCTTTGAAAGCCCCGCTTTTGCTGTACTACTTACACACTGTATACCTCCGCTGTGTGTAAAATGAACTTTTCTTTGAACCGGATCAGTATTCATGCTTCTTCCAAGTGGAATGGTATAATTTATGAGACAGTGGTGTTAGTAATGTGCAGATCCCCGTTCTTATGCGAGTAAAACAAATCCAGACTTTAGTGGCCATACATTTACACATTACTCTTTGTCCGACGTCAGGTCTTGGAATATCTCCATTGGCCAACTTACATGGAAGCACGCATCTGGATGTGTACTGTAGCATTCGAAGTTTGATTTCAAAAGTTCTTAATTGACCACAATGAGACTATACTGTCGACGCTGTAAGTGTTCACAGTTGAATGCTGTCCAGAACACGCTCAGGGAATGTGCCGGACTAGATACTTTTCACACATACGATGGCATTCCTAAAGATTCTCGTTGTTGAGGTATTCCGAAAGTACTTCCTCTTATCACAGTTAAAGCCGTCGTACCACATGCTGTTCAACATGTAGACATTGTCTGCGGCTACCTTTTCCTCGGATAAAATATATTTAGGTTACATTGTTTTTGCGAAATGGCGTGCCGAAATCATAATTTTGCGGTTTTAGGAAGGTACAAATAATGAAAACCATCTTATGTGTACAAATAAGATAATCCACTCTGAAAGAAGATCCCAAGAGCCACTTCAAGATGTCTATAAAATCGTACGAAGAAATATTTTTTCCCCATAATTTCTAGAAAATAATTTTTTTAAACATGCTTTACAATGAATTAATAAAATATCTTTAAAAATGCCCTTTTTAAAATTTTTGCAAATGGTTTGATTTACTTTATTTATACATTACGTAAACATAGCTAGTAAACATGTGACCATAGCCGTCAGGCCCTCCTGGTATTCTTCTATGCCGTGCTAATTTATTCCATGTTTATCGATACGCCAGTCCATTGGGGAGATATTTTTCCCTATCTCTATGCCTGATATCCTTGTGCTGTTAAAGGACGCCTGTACCCAGGATAGGCGGATGTTGTACGGATTGCTTATTCTTCACATGCTGTCACTCTTGCCTCCTGGGTGTGATAGTACCATTGCCACGACGAGCCCTTTCCCTTCGTGACCTGATATCGTGAGAACCACCGATACGGGTTCAAAGGTCACACGTGCTCCTTCCGTTTCATGGCACATGTGAGTTTTCCTGAGGTTCGGCTGGCCGAGAAACTGGCCCACACTGACTCTCCTCATCTCTCGTCAGTTTCCATGTCTTATGGGGTTTTTATGCCGTGTCTACAGTCGGCCGTTCCTGTGGACGTGGACGTAACTCGGCGTCAAGTGACGTCACATTGACGCCGTCCGATTATAGTCTATAAATGCGTCGTCCGAAGAGGGCTTTCGTAATCTGTCACTAGATCGCACTAAATTCGGCATATTATTCGTTGTTGCGTAGTGATGTTTAAATTTGCTGTATTATTGTTTATTATAGTTTACGAAATCGTTGATTTGAACATGTATTTATAGTAAACGCCTTATCATTTTAATTTTAAACAAGTTCACCAACTGACATTAAAATTTAATTTGTTCAGACCGAACGAAGACATCCCTGACTATTATCATTCCATCATATTCGTTTTGAGAAAGCCCACCTTGGCCCTCCATTGTTTACATTAATAACGTAAACATTTCACGAATGCGCGAGAAAGTATTTGAAGTCTTCTTTTTCTATCAGCTTAGGTCACACCTTCGGACAAAAGTTAAGTTTTCCAAATGCTTCAACTTGGGATAGCGCCATGACTTCAGAGGGTCGCGTGCACCAATAGCATGCCCATGTCTTATAACACAGATTGGAATAGCCCAATTGTAGACAGGCCCTCACTTGGACCCAGACCTTGGGCCCCAACGGCCTGACTGTAAAGGAGTCGACCAGCCCACCTCTATTCCAGACCGTTACTTACTGCCTTTTCTGAAGGCCCGAGTGACAAGGCGTGGCATAGGGAATACCCACAGGTTGCCCACGTCTGCTGTCCCTGGTTGCCCAGGAACACCCAGCTGTACCACGAGGAGGTGAGGGTCCCTAGACCAGTAGAGGCTGTAATCTTTATCTGGCCTTATTTCCGCACCCATGTTGCATATGGGCTCAGACACTGACTTGGCAGTAGCCCCGACACTTCGCTGCTTATACACTCCCTCCCAAGGGTGGCGAGGTCCTATTCCGTAGTCTCGGACACTCCCACTCCTATAGTCTAAAACATTTTATCTGAGGATAAGGTATTTACAGACAATACCTACATATTGAACAATATATGACTCAAATATTAAAATAACACGTTTTTCCGTGTCCAACGGCTTTCAATATTTTACAGATGCAATAAAGCATGACCTATGTGGCCACGTAACTCTCAACTGCTCTACATAAAGTAGTACCGTAAAACCGCGACGTAAGACATTTAGCTTTTTGCCGGCGTAGCCTAAAACATTTCACACTGCTATACTCCATAATACACCCTTCAAAGAAATATGGCGTTTAATTTGAAGTGTACATTATTCATCACAGCTGGTTTACAATTTGCCGTGCAACGTTTTTACATGAGACATAGGCCTACACTGTTGAAGGCATGGAAAGAATAGATTATATTTCAAAAAGTAAGTTAACGTTAAATGTTAGAAAAATGTAACTACAGTTTCTGAAGTAATATTTTGATAACGTACTACCATCGCATGCAATTGTCCGTACAGCTAAATTTTCTCTATTCCTGGTTGTTTCTCTTTCGAACTTCGCAGAGAGATACTTCTGCTTCAGCGTGTCGTAAATATTCGCAGATATACACAACGCTAAGAATGTTTAAAAATTAACGATATATAGAAATGACTTTTAATATATATATATATAAAGATATATATATATATAAAGATATTTTATAGACATCAAAATAGTTTTCCAGGTAGCAGAAATAAATATTTTCAAAATGCAATTTTTAATAAGTTCTTGTTTGAATACTAAAATTTTATTAATAAATTACTGTGTTTACTTTGACAACGTGTAGGTACAAACAGCAGGCGACACGTCATCTTTCTGCAAGCTTCGTATCCTCAGTATTTAGTATTCCAAGCAATTTTACATTTTTCAAGTCTTTTAAGTGCATAAAATATCAGTCCGTTGTACCGAAAATCGATACGTTTCTTTCGATATGTTGTTTCTTAAAACGATACTTTTGTAAATAGCCGACACAGATAATATCGGTGTTTTTTTCCCCTATATTAACATGTCTACCCTACGCGTGTGGTATTGAACGTAACTGCAGGAGCACTGTTCACGCGTCTCTAAATGATGTTTCGGCTTTCAAGGCCTCGCTCCAGATCTCTTCACTCCACTGAAGGCTGTTCGGGGTAAAGTGACAACTTTCGATATAATAGTCAATAAATATAGTTTATTTTATTCTTAGACATACTGTGCTTATTATTAATATATTATATTTTATTCTTAGACATACTGTGCTTATTATTAATATGGCAATATTTTATTCTTAGACATACTGTGCTTATTATTAATATGGCAATATTTATTTTAAAAAGGTGGTTATAAAGTGTAAAAATGGCTGAATGGAAAAAGTAACTAGGACGTCAAAAGTGCGAAGTTGACCGTGGACAGTCTATACCAGAACCTGAAAGGTATGCGGACGAGTCGAGGTATGGAGGCGGCATGGTGTCGAGGGTACGCTATCGTGCAAATAAAAAACATTTGCTCATATTTCTACACTATCACTCAAAATGTATCGTAAGTAAGTGTTTTTTAAAATAATGATTTAAAAAAGACGCACTTGGGAATAGACTTAGTAATTTTTACGCTCAATAAAAGGATTATCGAGTCAAAGTAATTTGCAGTTTCATATGCGCAAGTAAAAATTAATTTCATCTCTAAATTCAGCCACAATGTCGTTTTTTTTTTTTTTTAGGAATATTTTGAGGGGGGTTTATTGAGCCTCACAGTATGGCGAGGTGCATTATCCACTACAGCGATGGAATATTGTGAGAGGTTAGGTAGTCATTTCTCATCAATCCATTTGTGGAAGTTGGCATGGTCCATCTGGCCATGGTAGTTTCTAGTGACAGTTCCGGCGCTGCTATACAAAAGTAGTGCATTAGGAAGTAATCTAACCCGACTACCTGCATGCAACTGTATTAGTCATCTGCCTGCACTGCGAATTCTTCGTTGTGTTACCAACACTTGGAGAACGCCAAATCACTATCAATCCAACTTTCATCAAGGTAAACTAATTCTACCAACTTTATGGCAGTGTCTTGTCTTACGTATGTAGTCATTACGCCAGGTCACGATGTCGCTCTTTCAGCGAGTATTTTCCTCTTTGACCTACACTTTCTCCGTCTAAATCCCATACTTCATAAGCGGTGAAGTATTCTTGCTTCATATGGAATATCTATCTTATTTTTTATGATTGCCAACAGTTTTCGAATAGCTGCAACATTCTTCTCGCGCACGTGGAAATCGTGGATTGTGTTTCTAATCACACACTTATCGAAATCATCCACTTGACAAAGAAGTGTATCCTTTTACAGCGGAGTGTTTTTTCTTCAGGTGTAGATAATATGTTGGTCAGTTTCATTTTTAATCTATTTTTATTTTCGGATCTGCTTTATGGTGGTTCCACCAACACCCGTGTAAAATGCCGTGCCACGAGTTGCTTGATTTACCGGTGATATACAACCCATTGTTTTGCTTTGTCATCGAACTTCTCTATTACTGTAGTTACAATTTCGCTTCCCTCGCTGTGAATTACTTTCCTATTTTTACTAGAAGCCATGGCGAGAATGATAAATCAACACAAAAAATCTGTTGAATTTTCTAAAAGAAACAACATATGCATAATTATGCAAGCACTATTTTATAATGTTCAGATAAATCGCTGGCAGATCTCACGTTTCAACAAAATCTCGGAAACCGAACACAGGGCCGATGTTTGTGCGCACGACCTTACTATTGTCTGGCAGGTAAACAACTGCTACTCAGACCAGGTTCCTCAGGAATTCTCCAGCCTCACCCCCAGCCCCACCTACCCCACCGCCAGGGCCGCTCGTTTCTGTCACGTACAGTACCGCTGCGCTACTACAGGCTATTCGCCGTAAAGTGAGCACATTTTTAAGGCCCTGCAAAATTTTTCCTTTGGGCTGATTTCCATCTTTCTGCCACCTTTTAATAGCACGTGACAAATAAGTACAGTGCGCAGGTCTCGCCAGTCTCAAAATTTAACGTCCAAAGCTGCAATAAAAAAACATTTATTAGTGAGTAATACCTGTCGGAAGGGCCTTAAAAACTGCTCACTTCACCGTGAATAGCCTATGCCTGTCGTAGGTAGACCCGCTGTCCTTCAGGCAAATCTATCCGCAGCGCATTGCTTTGTGACTGGGAGGTATGTCAGTTGATTGGAGAGTTTAGACACTTGCTCGCACAACCGCCTCCTGGAAGCCTTGCTTTCATTCTTCGCCTGTATTACCGAGAAAGGGAAGGGCTTGTTTCAACTCATTGCCCCCTGGACCACCTGGGTAATTGTGAGACATTTTGTAAAGCGATTGTCTCTTTCTGCTACTTTCCTTCTTGTGAACTTCAAAAACTGCAAAATAAAACAGTTTGGAATCGAGGGAAAGACTACATGGAATGATGTTTCGTTCTACGACTTGAGGCGATTCCAACTTCTCGGGGACCGTATGCAGCGTAGTATCACAATTGATATTGATGCTACATTCGTCATGGTTCTAGCAGTAAAAGTAGTTCACAACGATAAATTATCTTATATTAAAGACTGTCACTCTTTGAAATCGTTTTTCCAAAATCGGGCAAAAGTGATAGTTTTGTCACAGATGTCGGGGACATAAGGGCGGCGAAACCATGCCTTATTTTCGGAAAACGCACTTTAAACAAAAGGCGCTGCTCGCTCCTGTATATCAACGGTTTGATTTCTCACTTTATAAAGTCCATTCATTGCTGGCGCAATAGTAAAGTTGTCCTTGAAGTAAATGAGGTTACTGGGTTTTGCGCAGTGCCCCTGAAACACTGCAATGACTTTTTAGAACACTCGTGTAAATAATCTTGAGGCGTAGAGTTTGTTTACACAGTTGCTTGTTCCATCAATAGCTGCTGTGCAAGTGAAAGTATACTTTCCGTCGAAACTCGCTAACAATGGCATATTTTTCACTCACCATAACCCACTACTCTTGTAGAATGACAGTATGGGTGCCAGTAGTTTGTCAAAGATGCGAGTCTCTTCGCTAATTTATCGGCCGACGCAGGTTCAGTTTAAGGGAGTGTGTTTAGTCCACGGCCGTAGGAGACAGGTCTGGACACTCGCCTATCTAACAATGTTAGCGAATTAACCCCCTTATTGACTGATTTAGTTCATGCAGAAGCCGCAGCGCTCTGCAAGCAAACTAGTGTTGTTAGCGTTGCTGGTGTAGGGATAACACCTATGCTAGCCATGTCAACAGCACTAGTTCGGTAGCAGCGCTCTGCGGCTGGGTTCATGAACTAAATGGGTCAATAAGGGCGTTAACTTTTCAAGCTTGTGTCAAGACCTGTCTTCTACGGCCGTGATGTTTAGTCCATTCACTGTTACTTCGTTTCTGAAGACCTCTTATAGTTCTACTTCCAGGATATTCCTCCGCCTCGTGCAAACAAAGCTTAAAGCCATGCCCAGGGAATTCCAAAGGGACAGTGCGCCGCACTCAGATTAATAATAATTTCCACAAGAACTATTTCGTACTAGGAATTACTAACATAGCTTTGTTTTTCTCCTTGTATTAATTCATATTAATTATTATTGAAATATTATACATAATGAGTTGAATATAAATAAAAGTTCAGATTAACACAAAAATAGTGGTAAGTTCTTTTATACTGGCGGCGCAATTACATAACGCTTGTGATGCGTGACATATTTACGAAACAACCAAATGCTTCATACATGGGGAGATTTGTCTAAAGGTTTGTTTCAAACGGTGTGAAGGTACTGCGAACGGACTATAGGAGGACAGTGGCGCTCCGACCTTGTGTGGCGGCCCTGCTCTCCACTTCCTTGCCACGGCCCGACCTCTCTCGACTCGGCTTTCTGGTCTGAAGGTTTGCAGCCCAGGGTACACAACTGGTGGTCCTGGTAAACCCCCCCCCCCCCCCTTCTATCTCCTATTCCCGTAACACGAATACGGAGAACGAAACCTTAGGCTACGATCCTTCATTTCTACAGCTTTTGCGAGAATTATTTTTTCGTACCCAGACGGGAGCCGATATTGTAAAATCCTCTTAAAATTTTGTTACAAATTGTTTTTATTATATTATATTGTCTAATTTTTCCAACAAAACAGTGTACAATTATTCAATTAATTAACGAAAATTTTGTTAATTTAATAATTAGTTAAAATTATTCAGTTTTTTGTGTTGAAAAAATTAACCACATAATAAAAACAATTTGTAACAAAATTGTAAGAGGATTTTACAACATTGGCTTCCGTTTGGGTACAAAAAATTATTCTCACAAAAGCTGTAGAAATGAAGGATCGTGGCCTTAACCGAAGATGCCCAAAGTTCGCCCGAAATCGGGTTTCTACGCTCTTAAAACTACGGCATTAAAAACTATCATTACATGTTTAAACATAGTATATATTATATTCACATAGCTTATATATACAGTAAACAATATAAACCCATGATTGATTTGAATATTTTGATTTTGATGGTGGTAGCATGGACTCCTCCGTGTATGTGACATTTACATCTGTTTATTCGCGTCATGAATTAATGACGAAAATACATGTTCATGAATATACGCTTACAGCAGGTTGTAATGTAGTGTTTCACCTTCACGATTACAGCTAATATCCGCCCTAATGAGTTTAGTGATATGAAATAACTGTGGATAAGAGAAGCATCAATATCCTTGCCCAGAAAACATAGTCCGATTACATAAAACAATACCACCAACATAACAAAGTGAAAATGTGTCGTTTACTCTGTTCTAAAGTTGGCAGTAGCGCAGAACGTACTTCGGCTTGCTTCGGTAAACAAATGGAGTGGATAAGGATCTCTCGTTATATCCTTGAGTTACAACTCTCTACTTGTATGCTTCGTGGGTTGGTGCGTCGGCCGTCCACACAGTACACTTCATAAAGGCTGTCCGCGATGAAGCAAGCACTGTTGAAACAAAATGGCCACTGTCCCTGTATGCTGTTCACAGTAAATATAGGTGACTCGGGGATTTTTTGAGAAGAAAATCACATACCTTTTTGGCATGGAAGTCTTTTGCAACATTGTATAAAAAAAAATCAGGGAACCTAATAATTGAAAAAAAGTTTCTGAAAAACAAATTATATTTGCATAGATAGAGGCTGAGAGTATCATTTCTCACACTTTGGTTTTTGTGTCAATTAATATCTTCAAAATTGGCTTCTAAATACCGAATTTAATCCTTGCACAATTCTCGCTGCTTCCAAACCAGGTAACAGCCCCAAGAAAGTCTTTCAACAATTCTCTGTTCACCTTGAGCAACCTCCCCCCCCCCCCCTTTTTTTTTTTTTTTTTTTTAATTTATCCTCTCAAATGTTGCAAATTTCCTTTTAATGCTGTACGCAAGGTTCGACGTCATCCACTAAATCGGATTATTTTATTTTCTGCTAATTTTAATTTTAGTTCATGCTAAGTTAAATTTAAAAAAAAAATTACAATGCTAACGCGAAATTTTGTCACGAGTTTCATAATACGAACTAAAATTAACACACGTCTGTACCTTTTTACGGTTACAAAATTACATTAGGTACAAAATGTCGAACAACTCTTGAAAATGTAAATTTTCTGTAGTTAGAAATTCTACACGATTATTCTGAAACTGAAATAGACATGGAAACGAAGGATTTCTGCACAAGGGGTGTAGTTGGGCCTTAAGGCCATTGGTTCGTGGTGAAAATGACCGTGGTAATCATGTTATATTCAGTTGACACGATCACTGTAGTGTCTATACGGATGTGTCTATAGAGCCCAGACAGTTTGTAGGGATGTGAGAATATTAGTTCATGAAGCAATTGTGGAGACTTAAGACACAAGCTGTGTGTCCATGACAAAAAACGCGTTTGTCACGTCATAGCTGAACACAGCAAATCAAAGTAAAAACTCCTATTTTTATAATCTTTTTGTCTAGTAGTAATCCACAATCCAAAAGTAAGCCAATTTTTGGACAGAGTACCAAATTTGTTTCGTAATCAGTTCAACTAATATATTTCAAAATAACGCTTTATATACTTGATGCCATTACCAGAATGCAACGTTGAAATTATCATGGGAAATTAAAATTATAATTCCTATACTTTTTAAAAGGAGGGAAAAATTAATAATGCTGTGTAGAGTAACTCAAAATAATAAATTTTAAAATTAATAAAATTTAGTTTTTTCTATAGTGATCTTTGTTGCAGTGCAGATAGCGCAATTTTCTGGATAATCAGTCACTTCTCTCCTTTTCCCTGAGGGGCCACGGTGGTATAGTGGACAGACTACTCGCTTCTCATCTTATGCGAACCGGGTTAGATTCCCGGATTTTCGTATGTGAGAATCTTGCCGAACGATGCCGCTTGTCGGTGGGTTTTTTTTCTCAGATCTTCACCCCCCCCCCCCCCCCTCCACGGCCTTGTATTCCGACACTGTTACATGCTCACCTCACTACATACTTCTTCGTCACAATACACGAAATGAAGGGAGCTCGATCTCTATCAACGCAGAGTTGGAGTGACTGTCACAGTAGTTGGCCTCCACCTTCGTCGCTGGCTGGATGCTGCGTTCTTGGAATCGTTTTCCGACAAATCGTGCCCGCACAGGCATAACGAGGTATTACTGGCATAACTGGTCCAGTCACTTCCGTAACTGTGATTCCAGCAAGTCCAGTCCCTTTCACAGTCTAACTAGCATATTGCCTCGCCCATGCTTATTTACTGTCATTTAGGATTTACAAAATTTAACTTGCCAACTTGATTACCTTTTTTAAGAGACTGTGCATATTTTAATTTTTGTTCTCTCAACCTTTGTCGAATGATTAGACGCTTGGGGGGGGGGGGGGCAATTTTCTTTTTTTATCTGTAATAATAATTACAATTGTACATATTTTCTGTTTATTACAACTTTGTTTCTGGTATTAGCAAGCTAGTAGTCCACAGGTCATTGTTTTTTACATACTATCTTTAACATACAGTTGTTTTTAAAATAACGTAAACATTAAGTACCTGTTCGTGTCATTTAAATAGTTGGCATCGTTTTTGCATGACGTCGAGGAAAGTCTATTGCGATTAGTCTGTTGAGAATTTTAATGGTAAAAGCAAGTTTGTATGCCAGATTTCTACTGGTTTTAAATTGATTTTGCTACATTTGATTGTCAATTCACTCTTCCATGTTAAGACGTTTTTGAGTAGCAACTTAAGGTGCCTTTATACAAAGTTTTTTCTAGTCAGTATTGAAATATATTTTACGTGGCATATTTTTATATTAGTGTGCAATAATTTAATAATATTTCATTAGTATTATGTGTACACACGTGCTCTCTTGTACGATATAGGCTATTGGGAAACTGTAATGAATGATTCAAAACTGATTCGTGTATATCATTCTGTACAATTGTACTGAAAATTCAGTGCTAATGTATATTGCGTAGAAAGTCATCCGTAAAGGCAGGCCCATAAGAAATTTGAAATTTTCTAGGCAATATCGTAAAAATATATTTAGAAACTTTTGCTGTGTATGTTGGCCGGGGGAAAATAACGAGTTACATAGCGCGCCTTCAGTTACGTAAGCTATGGCTCCAATACTGACGAGCACTGAAGGTCACTGACAGTCCTGACGAGCAGCTAGGTGGCGCCCTGCGCGAGGCTAGAAACATTACTGAAAATACTGCAATCAGGGGAGTTCCGGGGGATGTTTAATGCCAGTGAACTGAAATGAGACATTGACGCGCATTGACGCGCATTCATCACATTAGTTTGTTATTAAACATATTTACGAACGTTCAGGCAATAGTGTTTTATATAAAATAGTCCTTGTGGAAATTCTCTGAAATAACCTTAATATTGAATTAATGTTTTAATGTAAGTGTATTATTGGGCAATTCTCCGGAATTCAAACTAATTTATATGTATAGATTAGCTTTTAAGTAATTAGCGAAATTAAATTAAAGAGTGGAGTTCACCCTTAAATCTCTTCTTTTGTTACTTAAATATAATTTACTTAAGTGTTCCGAAACTATCGATTCACTGACGAGTGATATTTGCTAGTTACTGACGAACCCGAAGTGTCAGTGAGGTAGACCGATCTCGCTGGCTGCGCACAACCAGTCTGTCTTCTTTTCTGCCAACACGACTAGCAGAAACGGCGTGGATAGCGTTAGAGGATATAAGACACTGTATACTGATATAAGTGCTTAGAGATGTGTGTATATACTTCGTCTAACCAATTTGAAATGCAGTTAAATTAAATTAATATCGGTGAAAGTATTTTATTCGTATAAAAGTGTTTGTAATTAAAAAAAAAGATATAAACAAAAACGTTCATCAATGACAAGATGGAGATTTTTGGACATTCACCATCTTGTCATTCACCCCCATTGCACTATTCATTCAAAGATTACGTTCATCAATTTTGGCATGTGGTTAGGGTACATGCGCAGAAGACAAGTAATCGGTCTACCACGTCCTTAGTCTATGTCGTGGAAGGCGGCCTGGGGAAGTAATGTGATTAGTTGTACAGATATTGCTAGCCGCCGCCCTGCGACAGTGAGACGTTGAAGTGTGTTCCGGTACCTCCAGCTGTAGCTTGGTGCGGGACGCCCCAGAGTAGCCCCCGTGTAACCTTGCGACCGTGCGGCGATGGCAGTGAATGTCGCCAATTTCAGCGCGCAGCTGTGACGTGCCGGAGCTCCGCCCACTCTGCGACCTTACAACCAGCTTACTAATGCCCGGCTGCGCCATCGTGGGTCGAAATCTCGATCCGAGATCAGCACTCATTGTCGACAAATGTAGTTTGAAAATACGCCAACAGATAGAACTAGGTTCGATTGTTTTCTTGGGTAATTAAAACTGCATTATCCGCACTTGAATATTATTTAGTAAAATTCGCACAACCATAATTCACTTAAAACAGATAAAACATCGCACGTCTAGTTCTATCTATAGTGGAAAATACGCCTACTTCCATGACGTCATATTATATTACGAACCAATAGCAAAATTTCTCATACTTAATCTCGGTCTCTCACTTTCGAACTAAGATCGACGAATCGGGGATCCATAATCATGAAATTTCTTGGTGCAACACTTTTACATTGGAACCAAGATCATTCGATCTCGGATCGAGGAAGATGTTGGTGCAACCGGACAACTACACCATAAAGATTGTTCACGGTAATCAACCTTTGAGACATTTCGCTGCCTCTCCTTGCATTTATTTTATCGGGCACACCAGTGTCGTCCCTTCAGTAAAGCGAGTTGAGAGATCTGGGCGGCTCTTAACAGAGAGATCTTGAGAGCCGATGAGGGTGATTGAGGTGAGTATGGAGCAGCGCCGGAATGTAAGGGCGGGGAAACGGGAGATCCCCGAGAACACCCGCCATTCAACGGCATCGTCCGGCACGATTCCCACATGCGAAAATCCGGAGTGATCCGGCCGGGGATTGAACCCGATTCGCCTTGGTGGGAGGCGAGCGGCCTATCCGCTCGGCCACCGCGGCTCCGGTAAAGTCGGAAACGACCAAGGGAAAGTGTTTCCCTGTTTTAACGTTGAGTCAAACGTGTTTGGTAACCATTTGTGAATACTGAAATAATAGCGTTTGCTTTGTTTTTTTTTTTTTTAACGCATAAAAGTGTTAGAAGTAGGGAATATGTAAGAGATTTAATTTTCTCACCATTTAAAATTTCTACTTGACGGACAAATGAATAAAGTGATGAGGCCTACGGATATGTTATCTGTACATAACATGGAAGAATACACGTGAAGTGCATACAGATCTTAAGCAGGGCTTTCAGAATTCCTCGTGCTGGATTTAAAATGCCACGACGAGCTTGTCCCGACAGTCCGACAAGAAATTTCAGTCCGAACATTTACGCCACCAAAATTTGTTGTTACTGTACCCCGGCAGATTCCACCCAACAAGTGTTGCGTGGCTTTTGGCAAATCCTAGAATGGATAGTAATTTGCTATGTTTCCTTTGGAATGCAAATAAATTACATAACATTGTACATCTTTTAATTCTAAATTTTACCACAGGAGTGGAATGTACACGAAGTTTGGTTTCGTAAGGTTCTGTTAGTTTTTTTTTTTTTTCCCGCTGCCCAGTGAGTCCTACGGAAGTAGATAGAATCTTCATTTGTCAGGCTATCGGGGCTGCAATTTTGTAGGGTGATCTTGCTTCTGATTGATCAAAATTTCCGTCAGTTTCGGGACTATTTTGTCGGACTGTCGGTTTGTTGTAAATCCAGCCGCAGTTTACCCGTGAAACAGCCTGTGTCCTGGCCGTAAGGTCGAGGTTCGCGCGCCGAGACCGTTACAGGAATCGGCCAGCCAGTTGGCGTGGAGGGGTCCTCGCAGGATCCTGTCCTCCTTTATTTCGTCCTTCCAGGGGGAAACGAGTTCCCAGCTTTTCATAGAGGACCTCCCTTGGCGCGAGGGGAGGACGCTGTAAGAGATTTATCTACAGCGGTCCTGGCTTTCGCCGTGCAGACATGCCCCTGTCTGTCGTTTCTCCCGCATTCCCAGCCGGACATGGGACATTCCAGCTGCACAGCACCTACTGCTCCCCGTGTTCCAACAGTGAACTGCTTTAAGGCCCTTGCACAATTGAAAACTTTTATCATTTTACTTTACGTTTGCTTTACGTCATATTTCTTATGGGACTGTCAAAGGCAGTCGATCATTCTTAACTTTACGATATAGAAAAGTCGAGCAGCCATTTTGCCGAGAATCTACAAGAGGTTATGTTAAACGTGCGTTATTTTTGTGGAAGGCGATTTTATCTCTGTGTATTAAACAGAGCTTGTCTCAAATTAAATATATGGCAAACGAATATAATGTGAAGAGGAAATATATTAATTTACATTTTTGAATAAAGTAAACAAGTGAGTTTCTGTTTTGAAATAAGTTTTAACATACATTTTATGCCTTTAAAAAAAAAAAAAAAAAGGCACGTAAAATGCATTCCTGGATAATATGATAATGATTTACATAACAAGATACACATCTTTACGAAGCTCGCAAAACCGATGTTTGTTTTCAACTATGACTTTACAATTGTATTGTGTATTGGTGGTTTCGTCAACGTAAAGGAAAGTCAAATGCTAAAGTTTCTGAAGCTTCATACTCCGTAGATGTGGTTATTGCCAACTTTCCCGGAGCCCTACTGAAGCTCTACTTCCATGATATTCCTCCGCCTCATGCGAACAAAGCTTAACCAAGTCTATAAGAAGACACGAAAGGGACAACGCACCGCATTTGTGCGCACAAAGTTTAATAATTTGCGTAAGAACAGTTTCTTACCGCGTATTATAAACACGCCTATTTTCGCTCGGTTTTTGTTACTCATGTTAATTATACTTAAAATACTTAATTAATGAATTATAATCGTAATTTCAGTATAACCAAAACTAAGGTAACTTTTAACACAAGTATGAAAGGCTCGAGAAATATGGCGTGTTCAGGGAACAACAAAACCCAATACATGGTGTGATTTTTTTTTAGAAATCTGATTAAAAAAGAGTGAAGAAGTCGCGCATAGACTATACGTATTGCCAATACCATCAGAAATAACTTGGATGGGAAGTGAAGTGTACACGTTCTGTATCCTAGTTTTAGTGCGGCCAGAATAGATTCATGTTAGGCAAAGTATTATACGTGGCTTTGTTGAAAAATTAACAGTGAACTCGTTCGTCACGTTGGCCATGTGACTTAAGTAATATTGGTATCGGGCGAGTTAATTTAGGATACAGTGCAGGGAACTAAAGTCAGTGTGTACGTCATGTTTGGTGTGAGTCTCCACTACGTGTGCTCAGAGAAGAAAAATGTCCTCGATGACTGGGTAGGCGGAGGTGACGCATTCACATTCATTGCATCGAGTTTTTACTTTGTGCTACAAATTGTAAACATACCACGCTTTTATTGTCAATAGTAGAATGCGAAGCTAAGAACTGAGATACGCGTTATGTACAACTGGTTTAACAGTGTTACAGTGTGCTCTTATAAATTATAAATTGCCAAAGATTAAATTACTATATTTCGGGATATTTTATATATCGATGAACGTGTCGAAAAGCAAGGAAAATTAATTCACCTAAATAATGGCTGAAAATACAGGAATTTTTAATTTATATGTTTTGGCATAAACTTAAATTTCTTGCATAATTATCATGTTAGGCAGCAGTCGAAATTAGTTTTTAATGTAATTAGAATAAGAGGAGATTTCCTAGCGTTTCTTCCAGTGGTTCGGCGATAATTTTATTTTGTTAACAATAAAATTGACGTCCGAATTAGACAGAAATTGAATTCTAATCGCAGGCGAACAAAATGTTGGCGCACTTCAAAGACATTTCTTCGTGGTGTTTTAAGATCGTAATAAAAAAATATTAGCTGGCATCAAACATGGTGCCTAACTTTTTGAAATTTGATACAAAATTGTTAAAATGCTGATCATTTTACTAAAAGTATGCGAGAGCTGTTTTTAAACTGATTTGGGATTTTTATCAATAAGTTATGGATATTGTCTCTCAAAACTGCAAAATATCTTAATCCAGAAAAGAAACTCTATTCACTTGAACATCCTTAACGCTACATGCTCAGTTGAGGAAGCGGAATGTTTTTTATCGTCATGTCTCTCACGGATCATCTCCCAAGTTGTCGTGATGCAGTGCTGAACTGTTGGATCATGGTATTTCTTGCGTGAATTCCATCCGCAGCTTTATGGGTCGGTCATGTTGCGACGTATTCTTCCAGTTTAATGGCCAATGCAAACGATAGCGCGGTTTAACAGTTTGACCTGGAAACATCAGTAACAGATAAGCTTTATCAGGGGGGGGGGGGGGGCGTGCGCTACTCCAGTTTTTGAAACTGAGCCAGTTGTGGATAATTGCTTCAAATGTGCCACCAGTTGTTGTACGGTAAGATAGCGTTTGTAAACATAACAGAACTGTCGGTACCCTACTATCATTCACGAGTTCGTTCTTAGAACTGTTATGAAGGCTTGCTGAAGTCCTACTTCCAGGGTATTACTTCGCCTCTAGTATATAAACAAATCTTAACATAAGTATAGAAAATTACACCATAGCTACCATGCACAACATTCGTGTGCACTCAGTGTAATAATTCTTTGTATACGTACTATTTCTTACTGGGAATTACCAACACACCTATTTCCTCTCTGTTTTTATTCGAATTAATTATAAATATTAGTATTTGTAATTGATACACGTGTAACTTCTTAATCTAATAAATAAGATACTTAACAGGATTATGAAACGCTTGTGATACACGACATATTTAGCAATCAGTCATATCTATCATGGAGTGGTTTTTCTTCTTCAAAGATTTGATTTAAAAAGTTTGAATAAACCTCGTAGTGGTTGTTTTTGCTCAATGTTAATTGCTGTTAGTTTTTTGCTGTCTCTATGGGGTATTACTCAACGTATATTGCCTGTGAAAGTGCTCTGATAATTAGCCAAGGTCTTGTAAGCTGTCATTCAACGGGGTGCATAGTTAATGTGTGCGTAAGGTATAGTTCCTAAATTACCCACTGCTTCGTCCATTCAAACGTGGTACAGTTGACAGCACTGACAGGCTTCAAGAGTATTTAGCGTGTTTCACGCGTAGCAGCGTGGTTGGCAGCAGTGTATACTCTAGCCTGCAAGTGGGAAAGTGGAGGCTAATACAGTCCATTCGCGGTTTCTTCACGCTTTTTTAAATCAAACCTTTGAAAAAAAAACCGCATGTGATGATTCGTTGGGTTGTTCCCTTAATATGTAGTCTGTTACAAGCGTTTTACACTTGTTATATTAAATCACCTTATTTTTGGTTTATTTAAATTTTACTAATTAATAATACTGAAATCAAAACTAATATAAATATACGATACGGAAGCCGCGATTGCTATTTTGTGGACATTTATATAGAATGAATGGCAACAGATTAACCAAACGGATCTTCAAATATCTTCGAAACAAGAAATCAACAACCTGGATTCAGGAAATTAAGAAATATTAGGAAAGAAACAATATAAGTGAAGCAAAAGCAACAAGGAGAGAAATTTTTAAGGAAAAGAGTGTTAAAATTGGAAGGATTCCAAGGCAGGAAGGAAAAGAAAACAGGCTAGAAATGGCCAAGGAGAGGAAAAAGATCCATAGTGAGAAGATGGAGTACTGGAGAAAGAAGGAGAACAAAGGACGAAGCACTGGAACTGGCTCGTGGTCCCTAGAAGATCCTAACGGAAGAAGAAAAAGAAACAATATGGCTTGGTAAGGCCTAGTAAGAAATAGTTGTACTTATAAAATGTTATCACACTGAGTGCTCACGAATGTGGTGTGTTGACCCTCTGGTGTAATATTATAAGCTTTGTTTATATGAGGCGGAGGAATATCTTGTAAGTAACCGTGAATGGAGTATACTACTCTGCTTGCTTAGCGTCACGCCCCTGTCGCATTCACGGTACGGATACTATATTAATTTTAATTGTGTGTTTTTAATCTAAGCAATTTTACACACTAATAGTTAAACATATTAATCATAAGTGTTTTTTTTCTTAGGTTTAGGTCATAAAGCCTTTCAGAGTTGTCTTGTTTGAATGTCTTCTGTATTTTTCTACACATGGTGACGCTTCAACTGGTTCCGCTGCTACTGCCATCTTGCAAATGACTACTGATGCTTTTTTACCCCATTAAACAAAGTAGCAAAAATATTTCGAAGCTGAAAGCAAATATTTGTATATTATATCCAGAGTGCATATAGCGTTTTAATATTTACAGCATCTGAGAACTCTATTGTTAATTCAAAGTACAAATTTTGACGCTAAAAGTTGTAAAGCTCTGTCGGAACCATTTTCTTTCGCAATCCTAACTGTGACTAGACTACCCAGCTAGTCACTTTGCCTTCATCACCGGCGCTTCTAATCTCTGCTGCCGCGCCACCTTGGCTCGGATGACGTGTAAGAGCGACACAGGCATGCGTGTCAGATTGGCACATCGCCCGTACGCGCAAGACTCTAACTGGCCCGCCGTCTTTCCATCAGCGCGCAATTAGCAGCGACCTTATAACTCCGTGGCGTAGTAATGAAGGTGTCCGGCATGCCCCCGTGCTACTTTACACATCTGTGCCGGAATTGTACACCCAGTTGATTAAAATTGTTACTGGCTTACACCATCGTTGCTTTGTCGGAAGGCTGGTAGGGAAACGGCGCGCAAATCTGTACCTTACTCGGGGTTCGAATCCAGGACGTTTCGCCAGGTCTCTTTAACTTCCGCGTAGTATAACTTTTGTCTAGGAGAAGCTACGGCGCTCGTTTAAGTTTCAATCGACAGCTCTCGTCATTCAATATATCGCGTGTATAAAAACATTTGTGTGGCGTGGTTGTGATGAAATCGTACGAGTTTAATGTAAAAAATTAGAAAAACTTAACACAATGTCTGCACTCGTCAAAAAGCCAAGTCGAAATACAGAAACCGCATACGTTTGGAAAGAGCGTCTCAAAAGCAATCCAGTGATACCTATAAAACCCCATATGATCAAGTGAAGCGGTGCCGGGGACGTAAAGTAAACATCAAGGCGTCCGAGCGCGTCAACGTAGACGTATTCACGCAAAACAGACGGCCGTGTCCCCAACACAGCCACGCCCCCTTTTTTTTTTTTTGCAAGGATTGGTGCCTTTGCATTAACACTTTTGTTACGCCAAAATGCTTATCTGATCTTACAAAATTACTCACGACATGGATTGCAAAGAAGTGCCTAAGCATTTAATCCAATCATTAAGTCGATTTTATATGATTCTGGCTGCGGTGCATGATTAATGACGAACTGCCAAATATAGCATGCATATCACAGAATTCCCTGACATTTAGCTAACTTGTTTGAAATTTCCTGACATTTCCAGGTTTTTCAGACCTGTGGCAACCCTGCTATATAAAGTGCGCGTCTTTTTCTCAGACCTCCATTTAGATCACTGTACTGTAGTTCCAAACAGTCCTGCCACAACCACGGTCACAATACATATTGTTACCTATAAAATGTTACTGCTTTTTTGAGGACGGAGATTTCCTCAGGTGAACGGATGAAACTGTATTTATATTGACCCAGATTTTTATCACTTCTTGTAGATTTTTTCCCTAACAGATGTGTGGTAACCTTGACCAACATACCAACTTATCTTGTAGGGTTCACAGCGAATCTCAGTGTCCTACTTTCGGTCGTCCCGGTATTCATATGTCGGTCGTCCCGGTATTCATATGTTGATAGCGTGCCAAAACACCGGCGTGGGATACTAACCACCGGTACAAACAGAGAATGCATCTAGAAATACATACATTGAGTAGCTCTCGAAAATCCTTGGTGCCTTGTAATTTTCGCGTGGAACTTAATTATGTGGGCGGAGTATCTCGACAGTGGTGTGTGTGGTTGACCAGGTGATATGTAACATTCAGCTGTTATTACCCTCGTCAGATTATTACAGTACATGATATGTTATTTTTTCCTAAATTTCACACTTTCTGTGGAATAGCTATTTGGCTTGAGAGCGACCCCGCCAGCAATCGAGCCCGGTTCGCCTGGGTGGGAGGTGAGTAGTATAAACCGCTCAGCCACCGCGGCCCCTTGACACTTGGCACTGCACGTTCCAGTAACCAGCATATTCTGGACGCAGGGGATATTCAAATTAATATTTTGAAAATTAGACGTAGAGTTTTAAATTGTATCAAACAATTTTGTAGAGTGATTAAAGGGTTGAAGTGGTACTCAAACCAGCATACCAATAGGAAAAGTCTTCAGTTGAACGGCAGAGCCACAGTGCACGAGATTGTCACAGAACACTAAAGGCCAGGCTTAATCATGCGTGGGCGTGTAGGAATCAAAGGCTAAATTCGGACAAAGATCTCTGTTGTTCTTTGTGGTAGTGTTTTCAACTTTTTTGTTAGAGATTGAACTCTTCTAGATTTGTAAACCTTCCAAATTTTATTTTTTTTTAGTTTCATATGTACGTTTTGATTATTTGTAAAATTGTGACATTTTGTAAATAATTAAAAAGTGCATTCAAAATTAAAAAATTATAATTTGAATGGTTTACAAATGTAAGACACGGTCAATATTAAACAAATAAATCTTAGTTGAAAACACTGTCACAAAAATGACAGAGATTTTTGTCCGAATTTAGCATTTGATTCCCTATACGCCCACGCATGGTGAAGCCTGGCCTTAAATAGCAACGTTTTACTTGGGGCTTGAAATTGAATGGATAACAGTGAATTAACGTGTTAAATAGCGGAGAAAGATGATTATAAAGTAGTTAGTATAAGACAAACGCAGAGTTAAAGTGACTAAGGTTGGGACGTGGCTTGGCTTGCAAGGTTGCAGAGCGCCGAGCCGGTCAGCCGTTCTAGGTCAGAGGTGACGAACTACGTGAGCGGCCTCTGCGACTGTTCTCATTACCACGTGACGTGTCAGCGGTCGCCTCGCACACACTTGAGCTACGACACACGCATCCTTGCTGCTGCTGCTGCTGCTGCTGCTGCTGCTGCTGCTGCTTCTCTCTCTCTCTCTCTCTCTCTCTCTCTCTCTCTCTCTCTCTCTGTGCTATTCACGGCCAAGGCATAGCAACAAAAACATAGTTTGAAGCGTCAGACGTTAACTTTTGAGAGATATAAATGTATACACTGTTTATTAGGCACATTACAATTTTTATGTTGATAATTGGCGTAAGGAACTTATAAGCATATCTTAATTAAAAACACTGAATTTCGGTACTATTTATGTAAAATTAAAAGTTAGTAATTTAAATACTTACATTTTCAGGTGCACTGGTAGAAAAACATTTACTATGCATTTATTTGTTTTCTAAATCAGAATGAGAATACGCTTAAATTGCAACTAAAAATAGATTACGAATGTATCTTGAGTCATTGCCCTTCCCCCGTGGGAAATCGGTATACTGATATCCCGCGTTTCGGTACGGCGCTGTTTATAAGACTCGACTCATACCGGAGTAATTCTGACCGGCAAGATGGCCACAAAGTTGTAAGGGGTCACGCTGGTGTAGTGGTTAGACTGATCGCCTCCCATCAAGGCGAACCGGGTTTGATTCCCGGCGCGGTCGCTCCCGGATTTTCGCATGCGGGGAAACTTGTCGGACGATGCCGCTGGACCGAGGGTTTCCTCGGGGATCTTCCTCTTCTCCCGCCCTTGTATTCCGGCGCTGCTCCTTAACCTCACTTCACCCTCATCGACTCTCAAGACCTCGGTTAAGGGCCGCCCTTATACCTTCCCTCCCCGTCCTGCGGCAGAGTTCTAAAATAAACCCGGTTCAATTCTTTAGACAAATCGCCAGCGACACGCGTTGTCTTGTGCCGTGCAATGCACGCGCGAAATAGTTTGCAAGTAGGTGCGTTTTTAATGTAAAATTTATGAGGTAGTAATAATAGTTATATGCTGTTCACGGTAAATATGAGCACTTTTGAAAGCCCTGCTTAAGATCTACTTGTACGCACGTTGTGTATTCCTCCGTCTTATGTAAATTTAACTTTAGCATGTGCCTAATCACTTTAAGTGTCGGTCAGCCGAAGATGTGGAATTATTAGAAAAGTAAATGTGTTACAAGTATGTTAATTTTTACACTCCGATGCGTTAAAATACAGCAAGCGAAAAAAATTCGGTTATCACTAATGGTTACCCTAACACTTTTTATTCGACGTTAACATATCGTTATCATTACTAACTTTACTGAGTGCATGTCACTCATAGCGCCCGTTGAAATACAAGCAGGTAGGAGCATTGACTTTTTTCTAAGGTTGATTTCAAAAGTGCGCACTGTATCGTGAACAGCCTATAACATGTTGCCTATGCGGTTCCCATCAACTCGGCAGATGTCACCTGTGGACACGCGTGCTAGCAGTGTTTGGTGGAGGGGGGCGTGGGCGGCGTCCGGGTTGCTCTGGTGTGTTTATTTGGGCCGGCGGCGTCTCTGGGCAAATTGGAGCAGATAATGAGGCGGCGTGGCGGAGGCTTTGGCTGTGGAGGGGGCAGCGCCGAACACACAAGTAGAGTAGGAAACTGGAGCGTTATCTGTCGAGAGCGCTGCGTGTTGGCCACCCCTGTTCCCGTTTCCCCCTTTTTTACTCGCGAGGGGTGCACAAAGCGCGCTGCTGTGTCGGCGGTGGGCGGCGCCAGCTGCCGACAGCACACTCCGCTCGCAGGAGGCGTGGCACTAGAGGTTTTGAATCTATATTTGGAGAGGGGGCTGCGGTGGTCTAGTGGTCAGACTACTCGCCACTCACCTAGGCGAACCGGGCTTAGTTCCCAGCGGGATCGGACGATCCACTCCACTATAGTCCATTCACGGTTTCTTCGACCTTTCGGATCAAACCTTTGAAAAATGTCCCCATTTATGACTTGCTTGGTCGAATCCAACATACACATATCACAAGCGTTTTGTACATGTGTTCGTAAGTTACTTTTTTTTTCCTGTTAAATGGAAAAGTTATTCATATTGTACCTATAAATTATATTCCTTCAATTATAAATAATTTGAATAAAAACAGTGAGAAAACATGTGTGTTGGTAGCGCCTAGTAATAAATAGTTCTTATACTAAATACTGTTACGAGTGCGCACGAATCCGGTGCGTTGTCCCTCTGGTGTAATCTTCGAGACTTAGTTAAAGCTTAGTTTGCACGATGCGGAGGAATATCCTGGAAGTAGAACTATAGCAGGGTTTCAGAAAACGCCGAAGATATCGTGAATCGACTATACAAAGAATTACAAATCTTGACGGGCGGGCCACACACCCTGATTGCAGGATGCGGCTCAAACATTATCTGTATTTACATGAAGATATTATAAATTAGCCTAAATGAAACATCTTAATACTAGTATTTATGCTAGTGATTGTGACAGTTTAGGTTATGGTGTAAATAGTCCATTCACGATTACTTCTAACTTACATGAAACTATGCTAAAGTTCTACTTCCAGGATAATACTCCGCATCATGCAAACAAAGCCTAACCTAGTCTAGAAAATTACACATAAGCAAAAGCGCGCCGCATTCGAGCGCACTCAGTGTAGTAATATTTTGCAAACTATTTATTACAGGGATTATCAATAACTACTTTCTCCCACTTTTTATTCATATACTTAAAACATGAAATATAACGAAAAGTTCAATTGAATTTGATTAAAAATAGGATTTTTTATGTTAACTAAACGCTTGTGATACGACATATCTAGGAAACAAGCACGTGATACATGGAGTGATTTATTCTTACAGTAAATGTAAAATGATTTACAGTGCCATGTGCCTAACCAAATTAAATCATGCGTCGGTCAAATGAAACCGCGAAATCAGAAATGCTGTATATACAGGATGGTCCGCCTAACGCGGACACACCCAAAATTTCCCGAACGGTTGGAAATCACGAAATGCGGTTTACGCTAGATGAAATTACGCACGGGTCAATTAATTTGCCGCAAAATAATTAAACCACATAATTTTTTCCCCCGGGAAACATACATTTATTTCAACGGCATCTGAAAGCACGTGCGAAGAGAAATTCAGTGATATAGCATATGTAATGGAAAGTAACACACTAATAATATTTGCACATGATTATTTCTTGTGTTTAAGTTAGGTGGGCCGGTAGCATGGGACAGGGGACCTGTACTCACAGCTGTAAACAAGCAACACGCGCAGTTACTCTTCCAGGACTCGTAATCTGTTATAGGAAGTGGTATTGTAGTGTGCGGCTGTACGCACGCTATGAAGTTCACGAATGAGCAAAAACTGGACGATCTACTTTTACGGCGAGTGTGGCAGAAATGCCAAGCAAGCCGTCTAAATGTTATGTGTGGTGAAAGGTAGCCCAATCGGACGCCCATCTCGCAGCAAACAATACAAAGAAATTGCTTACAACTGTGAGCACAGGTCCACTGTCCCATGCTACCGGCACACATAACTTATCATATTTGCATATTGTTTCTTTGCGTTTCTGTGTTACTTTGCATTGCATATGCCATATCACCGAATTCCTCTTTGCACGTACTTTCAGATGCCGCTGGAATAAATAAATGCTTCCAGGGGGAAAATCACATGTGGTTTAGTTCTGTCCATACACGTGTTGTTACGAATTGTCACTTTGCAACAAATTACTTGTCCCCGTACGCAATTTCATTTAGCGAAGATCAAATTACACACACACACACACACACACACACACACACACACACACACACACACACACACACACACACACACACACACACACTAGCGGACCCGACAGACGTTGTCCTGTACATATGTCTTAAATCTCTCCCCCTCTCTCTCACCCTCTCTTTACCGAATTGTGAATCTAAACCATTCTCGAATCCACTTGAACACGCACAAAAAATTTCATCAAAATCGGTCCAGCCGTTTAGGAGGAGTTCAGTGACATACACACGCACAGAAGAATTATATATATATATATATATATATATATATATATATATATATATATATATATATTGGTGTGTGTTACTAATTTGCTATATATAACGCTTGAATGCACTTAGAATTGTATAAAGGGAAAGAAATAATGCCACTATTCGTAAACACAAAAATCGATGTTATGTTACGTAACTTCCCGCCGTCGTTACCAACTTAACTAAGCGCGAGGCAGTGTGAAATTTAAGAATATATCCAGGCTGGAGCAGTGATATTATTCAAACGTTGGTTTCAGAAGTGTTGAATTAATCGTGGTCAGCCTATAGAAAAAGAAGGAAAAGAGACTGTTCTGCCCCTTGTTGCCTTGTAACAACAGGAAGGTGTAAGCTGTTAAAGGTAAAATGAGCACTTTCGGAGGTCCTGGTTAAGAACTACTTGTATGCACGATAAGTATTTTCTCGCCTTATGTGAAATTAACATTACCAAGGGTCTCATCCCTTTATTCATGCGCCGGTCAGGGGAAACTGAAATTATTTGAAAAATGAATGTAACATATCTGGAAATATGTACACTCCGGTGAATTAAAACAAAAAAAGGAAAAAAAAATAAAAATAAAATAAAGTTATAAAAAACGGGCACCTAACACTTTTTATTCGACGTTAATATATGGAACTACTTTCTATCCATCGCTACGAACTTTACTGGGCACATGTCAATCAGTTCGCCCGTTGAAATATATGCAGGTATGGTTAGGGAGTTTTTTTAAAGGCTGATTTCAAAAGTGCTCACTTTATCGTGGACAGCCTTTAAGTACCGGCTCCGCTCCGAGGCCGTGCAAAGAGAGCTTGTCTAGCGACCATGAGATCCCCACACCGCGAGGACTGAGGGGCCGAAATCGCATCTCGACCTTGGAGAGGTACAGCCGCGGAAAAATAACCTTCTGGCTCGTTCGCTAAACTAAGGCTGTGTCCCACTGCCTTACTTCACCAGTCTTTCCTTTCAGATATAGCCCGTCCGCTGTCAACTTTTAACTTTTCTACTTTCACGGCATTCCTCCGCCCTTGCAAACAAATCTTAACCCAGGCTGGGAAATTACGCCTAAGGGACAACGTACCACATTCGCGCGTACTCGGTGTAATAGTATTATTCACGAGAACTATTTCTTTCTAGGAGTTACCAACATACATATCTTGTCGCTGTTTCTATTCATATTAATTATAAATTAAACATAATTTAAAGATAAAATATACGTTAAAGTTAAATTAACCAATAATAAGTTACTTAAATGTCGATAGAAGCATGGCATCTAGGAAGCTACCTACACGTGATATGTAGTGTGATTTTGCAAAGGTTTGATTCAAAAAATGTAAAAACCCCAATATACTAGATCTAAGATTTCAATGCACATTTATTGAGCAGTAAAATCTTTAGCCATGTCAATACCATAAATACAATAGAAATTAAAATAACTTCAGTAAAGCTATTTTTCACACACACATCAGTGAAAGACTAGTGTTCTATAGTAAAAAATTATACTGTCATCTTTATTCCAAAAGAAAGTTATTAAATTTGCAGTATTTTATATCATTTAAAGCATTACATTTATCAAGTACAATTCTCAACTTACAAATACAGGCTGTTCGCGCGGTAAAGTGAGCACTTTTTAAAATCCTTCGAACAGGCATTAGCCACTAACAGGCAATATTTGAGTGAATTCTCACACGTTAACTTTTTAGAGTGGTTGAAATTTTTACACTGTGATTTTTAGTCACATGGACATGTTTATATTTAAACATGGCGGAAAGGTAGAAATTGAGTAAAAGAAAAATGTTATCAGGACCTTGAAAAGTGCTCACTTTATCATGAATACTTGCAACGCAATTGCAGATACAGACTGAAGGTTAAACTACATCCACGGATGTTTCTTATCTGATTCGCAAGTTTCGTTACATACCAAATGGGCTGCGACAGATCACGAAGTACAGTAGGTGTGTCAATTTTTTAAAATATTAAATAGTGTTACGTAATCATATCGTGAATGAAACTTTCAAATTAGACAAGACCAAATGTTCCAAGAGCCGTGGTTTAGCATTACATGTGAAGGATGATAATGGCACGCCATACTTTGGTCGTTCCCAAGAAACTATAAAAATGTTTGAAGAACACTCTACCAAGATCTCTTACCTGGATATGCATGGAAAGAAAAAATCCTGCAGCTAGTAATTTAAACATTATTGTTTCAGTAATGCGTTAAGGTTGAAGTAGGACGAGTGTCTGCAATAGACTGTACAATACGTATAGGTTGTTCACGGTAAACTGAGCACTTTTAAAAGGCCTGCTTAAGATATATTTGTATGCACGCTGTGTAGTCTTCCGCCTTATGTAATGTAAAATTAACATTACCATGGGATTAATCACTTTATTCATGCGTCGGACAAGTGAAACTGTGAAATTGTTTAAAAAAAAGTAAATATACAAATCAGATCATTTTTACACTTCGATGTATTAAAAAAAAACAGAAAGCCAAATAAATAATTTAAGTTTTCACAATCGATTAACCTACACCTTTTATTGGACGGTAATATATGGAACTACTTTCCCTCTGTCGTTACCAACCTTACTGGACGCATGTCACTTGGTGCGCCCGTTAAAATACACGCAGGCAGGAGCAGTGACTGTTTCCTAAGGTTGATTTCAAAAGTGCCCACTTTATCGTGAACAGTCTTTACATCGCAGTACACAAACTACCACAATTGTCAGACAAGTACTACTTATAGTCGAATTTGAATGAAGTCATATTATATAATTTACTTAATATAAATGTCATACAAATAAATATAAGTATTATTAATTAAAATCTACTCTTATTTCCATTCTGGAGAGTTTATAAAGCACATTTTGCCAAATCACAATTATTAGTTTGCGTGTAAGTAAAAAAAAAAATACGGTAGGCCTACTATTCGTTAATTTTAATAACCGATTCTCTGTGCATTCGATTAGCATGTTATTAAAATTTCATTATCTACAACCGAAGTAATTATTCGCATGGTCTCGCTTTTAATTGATTGCCAACATTAAGTTACGTACTCTAAACAAAGTATGCTCAAATTTATTCAGCTTCAAATTGTGAAGGAGGGTTCAGTGCACAAATGGATCAAGTCCGTTTAGATATGTTAATGAGAAACACTAGTTTAAATATTACTTACTCCAAGGAACACTGTCTACAGCTTCATTAACACTTTGCACCTGGAATTAAGCATTTACTGTATTGAAATAACGGTCAGAGGGAATTTTTTTTATCAATAATTATAAAACAACTTACTTGAGCTACGAGCGCTCGTAAGCCTCCAGATGTATTAACAGGCCCAACCGGAAAACTGACAGGGCGGCACTTGCTAGGCGACTAAGACTGGCGATGGTAGCGCTTTTGAAGCGCACGTGGTCAGTGGATATCATCGCCGGATGTCGGACGTCTTGACCGAGGCTACGTCATTGAGTGACACTCAGAGAAGAAATCGTATTAACGACCCGACTGTAATGCTGGACAACACGGTGAGAGAGGTAGAAGCTTGCTAAGTATACTCAACTCACGGTTACTTGAAACTTTCCCTAAGCCCTGCCAAAGTTCTACTTTAAAGATATTCCTCCGCCTCATGCAAACAAAGCTTAACCGAGCTGGAAAACTACACCAAACTGGGCGCATGCCATTCAGTGCGTCCGTTATAAAATGCATGGGAGTAGAGGCAGTGACGCTTTTCAAAGGTTGATTTCGAAAGTGCCGAGTGAATCGTGTACGTACTTGGCAAAGCGGGCGGGCGTGGTGAATCTGGAGGCACATTTGCGCAACAGCGGAGGGAGTGTGTTGGCGGCGCGGGTTTAAGTGCTCAAGGCGATGCGACGGCAGGCAGTCATTACGCTGGCTGGTTCGACACCGAGTAGCTCACTTACAGAATGTTAGTCCCCAAACTCCATACATAGTAACACAAGAGCCGTGTACGCTTGTACCCGGGACACGTATTTGCACGTCAAATAATTCTGTTCAAATTTGTGGTACGATCACGCGTAAAAAAAAAAAAAAAAGAAGCATATGTCGTTGGTGCGCCGTACGCAGCGTCGTTCGCCTATAGGCGGTTCAAGGTAAAATGAGCACTTTTGAAAGCCCTGCATAAGATCTACTTGTATACACGTTGTGTATTCTTCCGCCTTATGTAAAATTAATATTCATAGGCCTCAACACTTTATTCATGCGTCGGTCAGATGAAACTGTGAAAGTATTAACAAAGTAAATACTCAACAAATCTGCTAATTAATCTGCGAAGGAAATAATTTTAAGTTATCACAAATGGTTGCTTCACCGAACGTTAATATATGGAACTACTTTCCAATCATCGTTGCCAACTTGACTGGCCGTATGTTACTCAGTGCGCTCATTAAAATATACGCATGCAGGGAGTGACCTTTTTTCTAAGGTTCTTTTTTAAAGCGTTAACTTTATCGTGAACAGCCTTTACTTCGTATGCAACTTGCCCTACACGCCTTTGTACGCCGCAACTTTGAACTGAATTATTCGATATAAAAATAAGTTGCCTCATGTTAAGTGTAGAGGACTTTCGTGTTACTACTGGTCCAAAGAATGTGTGTCTGGAGTGTGAGCACGTGAGTTCACGGACATTCTGTGTAGTAAACAGTATAAAAGAACCTCGCTAGGCGCCGGGCTGTAGGGAGCTATGTCTTGGTTGGCCAACCGCACACACCACGACCACGGAGCTGTAGGAAGGCCTGGCTGGCTTCGGGCGAGTACACCACGCCTCCCTTCTATCTAGCTAAACTACTCCATGTTAACACAGCGCACACATACATAATATAACATTTCACAACCAAATAAATGATTTTGGGTAATGTGCAGAAATTATGGAAGAGGTTTGTTTTTGCATTCATCTGCGACAGTAAAGTTGGTAACGTTGGATGGAAAGTAGTTCTATATCTTAATGTTGAATAAAAAGTGTTAGATAACCATTTGGGATAAATTAAAATCATTTCTCTCGCTTTGTTTTTTTTAAATGCAAAGAAGTATAGAAACTAGTAGATTTGTAAGATATTTCATTTTCTAATAATTTTTCAGTTTTACTTCACCGACGCACGAATAAAGTAATGAGACCCCATGGCAATGATAATTTTACATAAGGCGGAGGAATATACAACGTGCATTCATGTAAATGCTAAGCAGGACTTTCAGAAGTGGTAATTTTACTGTGAACAACATATACACAAAAACACTCCCCGACATTGCATTCCGGCGTTGCTCAATACTCGCCTCACTTTACCCTCATCGGTATTCAACACCTTGACGTTTAGTGAGTGAAGAGATTTGGGTGGCTCTTAACATCGAGGCCTTTTAAAGTCTACGAGTGTGATTGAGGCATGGAGCAGCGCCGGAATGAAGGGGCGGGGGGAAACAGGAGATCCTCGAGAAAACCCGCCGAACAGCGCCATTGTCCCGGGGATAGAACCCGGTTCGCCTTGGGAGGCGAGCAGGCTAACCGCTCAGCCACCGCGGGCCGTCTATGTTAAGAGCGGACCGAATCCCTCCAATCCATTCTCTGTTCTTGCTCCTGTCCGTTAATACACAGCAATAGTTGCTCAAGCAGTGTAAAGTAGCTGGAGCCTTGTGGCAGTACTGTTCGCTGGTTTATGCTGTTAGCCACTAGGCCATGCCATGACTCGACCGCCCAGTCGGTGCAAGGAAAGGGTTCACGCAAAGTGTGTAGTCAGGAATTTACTTCGGAGGGCGGGGGAGTGGATTAGAAATTCTCAATTTTGGAGAAAAAATAAGAAAGCTATAATATTAAAAGTTATTAGTTCAGAAAAATTTACAACCAATAGGCTAATGTAAAGAGACGGGGCTACAAAATGCTATAAACCTCCTTCATGCTCAAGGGGGTTGAAAATTTCTCATGTCAGATTTGTTGACTTATGTTCAGTTAAAAAAAATATTTACACCAATGGGTCTATGTACAGATACGGAACTACAGAACGCTGTAAACATCCTTCATGTTAATGTATAATGTTTGGATATTTTATTTACAGTAATTACGCGAAAAAAGGGGGTGGGGGTTGCCTCGTTATCCTCACCCCCTGGCTACGCCCCGGTTTCATGCATATTAATCGCAAGTTTGCTCGGCTCTCGCCTGTGTTGGCCAGATCGACAGCCCCAGCCTGGTTCACAAATGGCCTCTGCCACTCCCTTCCGCAAGTAGCGAGACCCTCGTACTTAACTAAGCGCTGTGGTTAGTCCGGGTTACTAACTATAACCCTGGGTGTCTCCCAGTACAACACCACCGGAGCATTACTGCAGCTCAACACCCGATCATTCTCAGGGGAACAATCGCTCCTGATCTCTAGCATACAGGGTCGAAGAAGAACTTTTTTCCTTTTTCGTGGCCAGCTAAAGTCCGGCCACTCGTTTATTTCCACCCCTGCGCCTATGTCTTTTCTCAGTCATGCAGGGGACGTTACATTTCAATATAATTTAACATGGAACAATTATGTAGATATTTTCTTTTTCCAATTTTAATCTTCTGTCAATCTTCTCGTTCAAATGAGACAAATTACTCTCATCTTTTTACACATACAACATTCACATAATTATTCTTTCACATTCTCAAACGTAAAATATTCACATAATTACTATTTAAGATTCTTATAATCATCATAAGACATTCATATTCAAACACACAATTATTTATTTTTGTTACACAGTTATAATTTCTTCATATTGCAAAAACATCTTGCAGCAATTTCACTATCTATGAAATCATTAAATTATTCATTTTAGTGGCGTGGTGAGAATTGATTCTAAAGAAAAATTTTGTTCTAATTTTCATCAGCCTTACTTATGTTCTCTCATGTCCTCTTATTGACTGCCGTCTTACCATGACACATTTCTCAGCCAATCAGCAATGGCGACACAAGAGATAATCAGGATAGTTTTCGGTTTAATCAACATTTAATCACTTTATACCCTCTTGGGAGAAATTGAAAATTCCAAACAATTCTGAATATTGGCTATCAACAAATGAATATGTAAATAACTATTACAATAAACCAAAGATTTTACTGTTAACATAAGCATGTACTCTTTAATTATATAAAAATAATGTCTATGACTAAATGTAACCCAAAATATGCAGTGTTACAGGGTATAAATAGTTCCTTTAGATACGTCCTGTAGAACACAATTATCAGCGAAGTATTATAACTAACTTCGGGAGGACAGCCACGTGTTTTAGTCATTGGGTTAAAGCATCAGAGAAAACATTATTTTCCAGCAAGTGTGAGAGGGGAAACGCCGTACGATGTGAGACAGTTTGCAACAGCGAGAGGGGACTACGAGGCGGCAAGGAAGACGCGCGCTAGTCAGGTGTCCCCCGTAAGCCCAGGCGACGACTGCTATCCTCGTCTCTGACTGGAATGGGACAACTCTGGCGACAAGGCGAGGAAGCAAGCGCCTGCCAGGTGGGCGAGTGTCGGTGGCGATAAGTTTGCTAGCTGATAACCGCCAGCCGTATCGCTCTGCCGGCCTTGGGCGATCCCCACCTCGATAACGAGCAAGCCTATTGACAGCTCTTCAAGGTCGGCCTTCGCCTCAGCTCCGACATTGCGAACCGCCCGACCGCCCTCTCTCTTGTTTATCAGTTGTAAGCCCCGCGACACCCGGCCGAGTGTCCTTTCCAAACTATAGGCTGTTCACGGTAAAAACAGCACTTTTGAAAGCCCGGCTTAAGATCTCTTGTATGCACGTAATGTGTTCTTCCGCCTTATGTAAGATTAACATTACCATAGGCCTCATCACTTTATTCAAGCGTCGGTCAAATAAAACTGCGATATTTTTAGAGAAGTAAATATTATACAAATCTGCTAATTTGCACACTTCGATGCATTACAAAAAATAATAATTTAAGTTATCACAAATGGTTACCTAACACTTTTTATTCATCGTTACCAACTTTACTGAGCAAATGTCCCTCAGTGTGCTCATTAAAATATATGCGTTCAGGAACTATTTTTAAAGGTTCATTTCAAAAGTGCTCACTTTATCGTGAACAGCCTTTAGTACGAGTGTATTGTAGGACCTGCGTAGTTTCTCACGGGCCAGCGCACTTGGACAGTTCCGACGCCAGCCCTGTATACCTAGGTTTCCATGGATACCGCGGTGTCCCGTCCCCTTCACTAATATGATGTTTACTTACACACTCAGCCCACTGTCAACCTGCCCAGTATGTCGACAGAAATATTTTTGCCTCTGAAGCAACTGTACACAAGACTATGTAAGTTACGTTGAAAACTATAAAAAAAAATAAATAAAAAAAAGTGCACTCGTTCGTGGCGAGAGATTTGGGTGGCCGGTTCTTCACGTAAAGTTAGTGAGAGCCGATAAGGGTGAAGTGAGGTGGGTATGGAGAAGAGTCTGAATGCAAGGGCCGAGGAAACGGGAGACCTCCGAGAAAACCAGGGACATCGCCCGGCACGATTTCCATATTCCCCGCGAGAGACTCCACCGAGAATACAACCAGGTTCGCCTTGGTGGGAGGCAAGTAGTCTGACCACTTCACCCCTTCCCTCCCCACCCGCAACTCATCTCATAGTGAGACAAACAATATTACAGGGGCACAGAAACTTCTCCCCGAGTTCCTCGCACCCAACAGACAAACATTTACGTTTATAGGCTGTTCACGATAATGCGAGTACTTTTCAAGGCCCTCCCAACATGCATTAACCACTAATAAATATACCTTATTGCCACCTCGGACAGTAAAGTTGGATGGTGGTGAAATGTATACACTGTGTTTATTGGTCACGTTGCAATGTTTATATTAAAAAGCAGCAGGAAGATGGAAATTGGATGAAAGGGAAAATTTACAAGGGCCTTAGAAAGTACTCGCTTTAACGTGAACAACCTGTAGTACTTTGGCACGTCATGGAATAATCGCAATAGTTATTAAGATACTTCCAGAAGGCATTTCCTGTTCGTACTGCTCCCAGTGGCTGATCACAACTTTCTCCTGGGGTGGGTGAGTGGGGTCTTTTCTTCATGATGCTGGTCTAGACTTAAGTTTATGGGCAATGCGTCGGCGTATCAGGAAGTATTTGCAATATTGTAATGCTACTCAACGGTCATTTGATGAAGGCGTTACAAACAAGCATATGGGATACCATAACGAGGAGATAATTATTCGCAGAATATTTTTTTTTTCTTTTGTAAAAACTGTAGGACAAAGTATGCAATCTATTGTCGATAATTCTTAGCTTCATTGCAGCAAGCGTATCCTGGTTCGCGGAGAACATTTCTGCGACCTGGATCTGCAAGACCTCGATACTTGTTAGCAATAAAGAACTGCAATTGGTGAACCGAGAAGGGGCACATTTTCTTAAGGCTCTGCCTTCTCTCCTTTGCAGAAATTCTTCGCTTCCGCGTCATTATTTCGAATGCACAATGCACGAAAATAGAACATTTACATTTTACAAGTTGTTTAATATTTAATGCGTAATTTTGTACTTGACTTCTCGCCTTCTTATAGGCTGTTCACGATAAAGCGAGCACTTTTGAAAGCATTATCGTTTGGAATAATAGTCAATAAATTTGTATTTTATTTCAACTTTAGACGTTAACTTCCAAGTGCGATAGAATACACACACTGCACTTATCACATGTGTATCACACGTCAGTATGTATTTAGAAATGTGGTTGAAGGATAGGAAATGGCTGAACGTAAAAAGCAACTAAGGTGTCAAAAGTGCTCTCTTTACCGTGAACGGCCTGTACAAGCAGATAACACACAATTAAAATTACGCATAAAATATTAAACAGCTCGTAAAATGTGAATTTTCTATTATCGCGGATCGTCAGTAATTACTATGGGAAGTGGGAGGACTTTCTGCAGAAGAGGCTAAGCGACGGGTGTATGTTTCCCCGCTGCATAACGCGGCAGCGAGAGATCGTACCCCAGCGTCGTGCCCCCTGCAGTGTTCTTGTGACCGGCATGTGGACATCTGGCGTGCATGGGGGGGGGGGGGGTTGCTGCCCTTTACAGTACTCGCCCTTCCTTGCAATCTTCCGCACGCGATCCCCACCCCACTCTAACTATATGCTGTTCACGATAAAGTGAGCACTTTTGGAATCAACCTTAGAAAATGTCACTGCCCATAACTGCATGCATTTTAACGGGCGCAATGAGACCTGCACCCACTAAAGTTGGTATTGATGGAGGGTAAAGTAGTTCCATATATTAACGTTACAATAAAAAGTGTTTAGTACCCATTTGTGATAAATTATTATTATCGCTTTCTGTTTTTTTTTTATGTATCGAAGCGTAAACGTGAGCAGATTTGTACAATATTTACTTCACTAATAATTTGACAGTTTCACTTGACCGGCGCATGAATAAAGTGATGAGGTCCATGGCAGTGTTAATTTTACATAAGACCGAAGAACAAACAACGTGTATACTAAGCAGGGCTTTCAAAAGTTCTCATTCTAGCGCGAACAGTCTATACCGTTCTTCATGATGTGTACTCTGTCCAACCCCGTGCTGTCTTGCTAGTCAATTCACTGTTACTGCCAACTTACCGGGTCCCACTTCCAGGATATTCCATTGCCTCATGCAAGCTGGACAACGTAACGGTCTTTGTTCCTCTCTTTTCTTCCCGTTCTTGTCCTTTCACTGCAGAAGTTTAATTCTCACTGTTTGAATGGTTTTAGTTTCAATACTCGTGATTGTATTTTGTGTGTTTTAATAAAGTGCCTGCAAACCTCTTCGTCTGTAAATCGAATCAAATCTGTGCACTCTCCGTGAAATATTTTGCGTAAGAACTATTTCTGACTAGGCATTACCTACCAACATACCTATTTACTCACTGTTTTTATTTATATTAATTATAAATTAAATACGATTTTCAGTTTACAAGTAAAATTTTAAGAGTTAAACATAAAAATAAAATGCTTAAGATACATGCCATAATTAGGAAACGCCCAAACACGTCCCAGAAGTTGCATTTTTTCCAAAGGTTTGATTCACAAAATGTGAAGAAACCGCCAGCAGAATATATCATTACACCCCAATTTAAATGTACTTACACAAATTCAGTCCTTTAAAATCAGACTTTGCATGTTTCAGGTTGATACATCGTCGTGGGGCAATTCACGATTTGTGTTTTAAGGCCAGGCGTCTTAATTGTTAACTCAGCGGCGGCCTTGTTCCCTAGTAGCCAGGGTAGACGAAGCGGTTTGCGAAACGTGATTGTTTCTCGATAAATTAGTGTGACGGGTGGTCCCGCTTTTTCTTCGGTTTTTATTGCGTCGTTCACGACCCCCGTACGAGCAGTAACTCGTCAGGCGATGGTTGGGAAACCACGAAGGTTCGTCATATTTGCCTTTCCGTGAGTCAACCATCGCGACCTTTGAACTCGGCGCGTCGTTGCCTCTCAGCCTCGACTGAGTCAAGACTAACTCGCGCGCACTCGTCATATTATGTAGTCGCACAGGCAATGCTGCTCATGCAAATTGAATAACTTGGACGTGATTGACCCGGATTCGCAACAGAGTATATTTTAAGTTGTGTAACTTGTGTTGAGATTCGACCCGAATACATTTTTCTTGCCATTTTATACTTTAATTTTGTTTTTCTACACTCCCGTCCAAGCGCACATTTTAGTTATTGACCAATTTAATTTTGTTGACGTGAGGTTCAGGGCCAGAATCTAGTTCATAGGACGGATGGTGTGTAGGACGGTGTTGCCAATATTTCGACAATTCCACTAGGCCACAGATGAAAACTCACTGGAAACCCCTAGGTTATGAAATAGGACGGTGTTGCCAATATTTCGACAATTCCACTAGGCCACAGATGAAAACTCACTGGAAACCCCTAGGTTATGAAATATTGAAACCTCTATCAAACAGCACCCATATTTTAGTCAACTTGAAATAACTGTTTAACAATTGTTTTAAACTATTTTTTGCAACATAGTTAAATGTACATAACTGCACGTATTGTGCCATTGTAGTGGTGACAGAACTAGCAAGAAACTGACAATTTCAAAAGCAGAAAAATCATAATGTTTGATGCATTGCCTCCAATTCATAATTACAGAAGTATGCTGGGGATGTTTATCACTAGGCCATATACATAAAAGTTTTCGAGACTCCAGATGTGTGTTTGGCCTTTCCGAAAACTGCCCACTACACTACACACATGTATAAAAAAATATGCACTAGATTACTCACTAATCACTACATAAGGGGCGTAGTTTTAAATTTAGCTGTTTCGGAAAGCTTTTACCTTTGTGGTAGGTAGTTTGAGTTCGTAATTCAAGTGGATAAGATAAAATATACTGCATTAATTCATCTCGCCTGTTTATAAAATAATATAATTAATTATAAGCACAGCGTGTACGAAATTAAAACATTATAAATAGCTGGGGTAGTTGTGATTTTTTTCGTAAGTTCGCTAAACAAAAGCAATAATCAGTAATGGGAAATACATACGATAAAAATATCCCCACAAAACAGTGCTGGAGCGGTGTCCCTGTTCCACTGCACCTTCGCTATAGATATCAGTGTTGCCGATTAGGTTGAAATTCAATGCCACCAAATAAGGTGAAAAGTTCCGCAGAGTTGGCAACACAGTTGTAAGTGGATAATATAAGTTGGTCACATTTGAGTACTTTTAAAGTGGACGTTTGAAAAATGTCAATGCCCCTACTTGCATGTATTTAAGCGTGCACATAGACTTGCCATACATCCAGGAAATGACGGAGAGAAAGCTGTTCCGTGTCACAACGTTGAATTAAGTGTTACGCAAATATTTGTGAGAACGGAAATTATTTCTTATGCCTTCCTAATTTCTTAATGCGCGTAACTCTAAGAATTGCCATATTTGTAGAATATTCACTTTTCTGATCATTCTACAGTTTGGATTGACCGATACGCGAGTCAAGTAGCGGAAGAATACACAATGTGCATACAAGTAGATCTTGCGCAGGGTTTCTAAAGCGCTCAGTTTAGGTTCCGCGAGTAGACAATAGTGTCGTTGCCCACTGGGTAGGAATTAAAAGCCGGCAAATATGTCGTGAAACTCTAGTTAGGAACGCTGCAAGATGGCGATGTAGTCTTCTCAAGGAAAAAAAGAGATTTGACCGGCCTCTTAACAAGGTCTTGAGAGCCGATGAGTGTGAAATGAGGCGAGAGTGGAGCAGCACTGGAATGCAGGGTTTGGTGGGAGGGGAAAGGAGGGATATCCCCGAGAAAATTCGCCGACCAGCGGCATCGTCCGGCACTGTTCCCACGTGCGAATCCGGAGTGACCCGGCCGAGGATTGAACCCGGTTCGCCTTGGTGGGAGGCAAGTAGGCTAACCGCTCGGCCACCGCGGCCCCTCCGAGGATGGAGGAGGATCGCACAGCGCTATAGGTGGTGGGGGTGGGGGGGGGGTGCAAGGCAGTGCGGAAGGTGGGCGCCCACGCGGGCATCGAAGCCAGGTCAGTGGGGGAGAGGGTCACGAGGCAGGTGGCGCCCTCCAACACACACACAACCCAGACCGACCCCGCCAGATCAATACCCGCGCAGCATCCCCCCTCCCTCTCATGGCACTGCAACCCCTGTCTGGAGGCTGGCATCGCCCTACCTTCCCTCCCCCGGCTGTAGCAGACTTCGCCCGCACCATCTCGCACAGGCTGCTAAGCTCTCGTCAGTCTGTGGATGATGATCCTATGTCCTACTATTTGTTTTGTGCTATATTGTTGTGTTTGAATTCTAGTATTGACTGTTCACGGCAAACTGAGCACTTTTGAAAACCCTCTCGTTTGGAACAATAGTAAGTGAAGTGAAGAGAATTTGGATGGCTCTTAACATCGAGGTCTTGAGCCGATGACGGTGATTGAGCAGTGCCGGAATGAAAGGGCGGGGGAAACGGGAGATCCCCGAGAAAACCCGCCGACCAACGGCATCGTCCGGCACGATTCCCACGTGCGAAAACCCGGAGTTACCCGGACGGGGAGGAATAATAGTAGATAAATATACATTATTTTAGCCTTAGACGTTAAATTCTAAGTGCAAGGGAATATACAGACTGTGTTTATTATTTACATTGAAATATTAATTTAAAAAAGGTGGTTACATGATAAAAAAAAAAAGGCGGAAAGGAAAAAGTTGCCAGGCTTATGAAAAATTCCCGCTTCTCCGCGAACAGCCTATACTTGTATGCAAGTTGTGTAGTCCACCGCGTTATGTAAAATTAACATTGCCATTGGGCCTCGTCACTTTATTTATGCATAGGTCAAGTGAAACTGTGGAATTATTAGAATAGTAAATATTTTAAAAATCTGCCCATTTTTACACTTCGATGCGAAATGAATAGTTAAATTGATCACAAATGGTCACCTAACACTATTTTATTCCCTCCTTAGTCACCAACTTTACTGGGCGCATGTCACTTGGTGCGTCCGTTAAAATACATGTAAGTAGGAGTAGTGATTTTTTTTGTAAGGTTGATTTCGAAAGTGCTCACTTAATCGCGAACCGTCTTGCAAGGCAGGTCTCGTCAGACCTGAGCCTATTCTGCTCGCTGTCTTTCAAAATTCCCCCGCCAAGTTGGATCCTTAGTTTTTCTAATTTGTGTTTTCTAAAAAGAAAATTCCGAAAGTACTCCTGTATCCAACTAACTGTAAACCTTAGACGGCAGTACGGACATAGCGAATGAATTTACCGTCAGAATATTGATATTTCACGAATGTTGGCAGAGTTAAGGTCATATGTAATTTAGAGTTCGCTAATGCAGCCGTTATACCTGTACTGCTGGGCAAGTGAGGTCTCTTCTTGGTTACTTCCAACTTTCGTGAAGCCCGGCGATAGTTCATCGAGGATATTACTCAGGCTGGTGCAAACAAAGCTTAACCGAGTCTAGAAAATGACACCAGATGGACGCAGTACCGCATTCGTGTGCACTCACTGTAACTATGGCTGTTTCCGATTTCGGTACAAGTTGCCCTTGATCACTTACCCTTTCACGAGCCCTTGTTCCCTTCATGAGATACAACCCTTAATTAATTATAACGCATGTGTTAAGTTTCCACCTCTAGAGTTTTTTCTACGGAATTTGGCTCTCTGCGAGCTTTTGTTTTTGTGACGTTCGCAATTGCTTTCCGCGGCCGTGCAGAGTTGTAAACGTAAAACAAACACAAATAAATGAAGTATTTCAAACAGTTGCGAATCTAAAGCTATCTAGGGCTCGAGAAGGGCAAGTTTCTCCTGCCCTTGGCTGAAGGGGACATTGTAGGGTGCATAATGTGCTCTTGCTGTGGATTCGGACAGCGGCAATGTGACGTCACATCCGGGTGCACTTTTCAAGGGCACGAAGCCAAATAAGGGCCCTTAACTAGCGAATTCGAACAAGCTAATATTTTGCACAAGAAATATTTCTTAGTGGGTATTACCAACACACGTATTTTCTCTCTGGTTGCATTATTATTAATTATATACGCGAGATTATAATTTGTAAATAATAATATAAAGGTTTCATTTAAACACAATTAAATACTTTGATCGTAACGGAAGTATAAAGCACGCCATGCATTGTGCGATTTTTCAGATGTGTTTATTCAGAAAGTGTGCAGAAACCACGACTACACAGTCGCTAGTAGCGTATAAGGGGACCTTCTTAAATTCATTTTTTAAAAATATAAAAAAAAAGTGCTAGAAAAACTAAGAATCTAATGTGGCGGGAAAGCCTCCCCTTAAATTGCAAAATGAACTGCGTCTTGTGTGCGCTACATCACGAACTACGTACTGAGTATGGTTTATAAGCTAGTCCGTCCCTATTCTTCTACGAAGACTTCCTACAAGAATGTTTAATCATGTATGTGTGGTACGAGCGATGCATGTACTTAGTATCCTTGACCATGGCACTGCGTAGTTCCAGTAGCTTCCCGTGTTCAACACATGTCGTATGGGCTATGTTTGTGTTTACCATCACCGTCAACGATTTAACACTTTCCTCAAGTCACGTGACATGCATCGTACTTGGCGAGTTCCACTGCATGTTTGCAAGGTGCTCATCTTGATGTTAATATCCTTAACACTCACGATTACGTGTCGAAAACTCTTAAAAGGAAATCTGACGTACGAATAACAGTGTAATGCGCGTATGCAAGTTGACGACAAATTTTATTGCAGCGTCTGTCCGTGTGGTTTACATGTGGTGCGGTGGTATAGGCTGTTCACGGTAAAGCGAGCACTTTTGAAAGCCCTTCCAACATGCATTAACCACTAATAAACAGATTTGATTGCAGCTCCGGACGTTAAATTTTATTAATGGTGAAATGTATACACTGTATTCATTCGTCTGACAGAAATGTTTATATTAAAAAGTGACAGCAAGATAGAGATCTAATGAGAAGAAAAATTTAGCAGGGCCTTAAACAGTGCTCACTTTACCGTGAATAGCCTATATAGGGTTAGACTTTTTAGGCTACACGATTAATGTAAATACTTTTACCAGCACTACGTATGAATACGTCTCGAAATCTCTTGGATTGTATCGGGCAAGTGAAAATCTTAATTAGGGAAGGCAGTAGGAGCTAGTTTCATCATATAAAGATGGTAATTATTCGTGAGTGAGCATTACGCGTCTATGTGGGCCGTAAATAGGCTGTGGAGAGGTATAAATGGATATTAGCAAGATGCGTTTCCTATTGCACCATGTTAACTTGACCTCACGGATTACAGCTTTGAAATGTCCGCTGCTGACGTGTTAGTGAGTTTGCAATTACGGGCAAGGTAATGAATACGCCATTATCCCACGGTACTCTTCTGTTGTAATTATTGTTGAGGGGCATTTGAAGGTGTCATCTCTACCTTGCGCTCCTTCATTACAAATTACTAACAGCGCAACAGTTATATAATGCTTTTTGTCTTCAAAGTAGGCGGCTACAGCATTTTTCAGAGCATGGCAGTGTGACACTAGGATTTCCAACATGTCTAAAGGCTTCTAAAGGCTGTTCACGATAGTGAGTACTTTTGAAATGAACCTTAGAAATAAGTCACTGCCCCTACCTGGATATATTTCAACGGGCTCACTGTGTGACATGCGCCCAGTAAATTTGGTTACGATGGATGGAAAATAGTTGCATATCTTAACGTCGAATAAAAAGTGTTAAGGTAATTATTTGTGATAGCTTAAATTTTTTTTTTTTTTTTCGCTTTCTGTTGTTTTAGTGCATCGGAAGTGTAAAAATAACCCGATTTGTAAAATATTTACTTTGCTAATAATTTCACAGTTTCAATTGACCGACGCATGAATTAAGTGATGAGGTCCACGGCAATGTTAATTTTACACAAGGCGGAAGAATACACAGTTTACATAAAAGTATATCTTAAGCAGGGCTTTCAGAAGTGTTCATTTTACCGTGAACAACCTTTAACATGGTAACCCATGGCAATTTAATGTGTTTAGTTAGTGTTGTTTCCGCGCGTAAAACTTTCTTTTACTGCCTGAATTAGCTCTTAGGAGGGAGAACTCGCACAGTGTGCTTGGTCACATGGGGCCGCGGTGGTGTAGTGGCCAGACTACTCGCCTCCCACCTGGGCGAACCAGGTTCGATTCCCGGCTGGGTAACTCCCGGATATATGCATGTGGAAATTGTGCCAGACGATGCCGTTGGTCGGCGGGTTTTCTCGGGGTCCTCCAGTTTCCCCCGCGCCCTGCATTCCGGCGCTGCTCCATACTCGCATCACATCACTCTCGTCGTTTACGTAAGGTTCTAACAGATCACAAATGGGATTTACAAAAAAAAAACTATTTTTTGGAAGTTTGCAATTATTCCATGAATTTTCGTTCACAACCAAGGAAATCCGGTACAATGCAACACGAGTGCTAGCTGGCGGAGAAAATTCTTAGTAGAGAAAGTAAAAAAGTAATTGAGCTTCCCAAGCCGAAAAGAATAAACCTTCAGGCTGTTGGTTACACAATTAAAAATATTAGCCTTTTGAGTTTACGTTCTGACCTTATCGACATTTTTCTAATGGCGCTTAACACAGTTGAATTGTCAGTTAATCAAGTAGACATTTTGCCAATAAAAAGCTCGGAGGTTAGCTACAATGAATGTTATGTAGTAATGTCGTGGACAATTAAAAAATAATACATGTACGAAATTCATTAATTGGTATCACCAATAAATGATTCATGCAACTGTATTCGATCTTTACGAAGACTGCAAAACTGAGGCCATGTTCAATTTCGCTTCGAGTTTCGTTTTTCGTAATTTGTGTTTAGCATTTTGTAAGGTGTAGTCGCAACAGCACGACATTAAACTGTTTAGCACGCCGTACTGCTGTTATTCTCACGTTATCATTAATCGAAAATTAAACGTACACAATGTCTTAAAATAAACTTTTCTAGGGTGGTTTAAAATTGAAAATTAACAAAATGACACCAATATGTGATCGTTACTTACCAAACATTTTTGTCACGAGAAAATGCCTATTTCAAAAATATTTCAGCACCTTTCTTTGTGAAATAAATATTGAGGGTACAATACACACTTTTTTATTCCAATAACCTCTTATATACGTGTGTTTAAACGTTTCAGAGGCAAAACTAATATGGCGGCGGTTTGGTAATTTGTCAGCTTCGAAGCTGACAAAACGCAAAATTTAAAAATACGTCATAGATTGTATACAAAACGTGCCACTTGACCAATTTAATAAAAAGTGCGAATTTGAATACGCTCCCGTAAGAAAACTTTTTTTGTTCCTAATCTGAGTAGAATTAATCTTACCCTTGGTATAGACTGTTCACAGTAAAGCGAACACTTTCGAGGCTGTAGATACTTTTTACCTGTCAGCCATTTTTAAAAATAATTGTTGTCATGTAAGTGATAAACATACTGTGACCCTAAAGTTAACGTCTTAGCCCGGTTGCACAATTCGAGTTCAGAGCTGAACTGGAGATCGAGATGGAGTTCATTTCGAACCGCCGAAATTGGCGGTTTGAAATCTCGACCCTAGATGAACAACCATCGTCGACAAATGTAGTTTGAAAATACGCCAACAGTTAGTTTTCTTGGAAAATTAAAACATTATACACACTTGAATATTGTGCAGTGAAATTCGTACATCAATATTTCACTTACAACAGATAAAACATCGCACATCTAGTTCTATCTACTATAGTGAAAAATACGCATACTTCCATGACGTCATACATTACAACAGCAGAATTACTCATACTTGATATCGATCTCTCGCTTTGGAACCAAGATCGATTTCGTTGGGACAACAATTTTACATTGGAACCAAGATCAAAACTGGATACTGGTTCGGAACTGGGATCATTCGATCTCGGGTCGGGGAAGATTGGTGCACCCGGGCATCAGAGCAAGATGGTGGTGTTGGCGAGGCGAGACAAACTGCAGGCACTGAATGGCTGTTCCTGGCTGTGGAAGTAGGGGAGGAAGGTAGGAGGGGAAGTGAGTTGGTGGAGGGGGATCGGCACGTGTCCGTGCGCTCGCTGGCTGCAGCAAGGTTACAGCCGCCTCTTCACTCAGCTGCTTGCCGTCGCACAGAAGCGACGTGATGCCCGCGTGCAATATCAGCTCTCAGCCTTGGCGCACTCTACCTCCCCCCCTCCCCCCCATCAACACCACTACCTCCCCCCTCTCATCCAACATCACCACTACTTCTACATCCGCACCATACCGGCAAATGCACTAGAAACCAATACCGGACAACTTAAGATTTCAGCGAGAAAATCCGGCAGTGTTTTCACCTCCAGACAGCAGCACCTGTGTTTAATACTGCATTCTTTTGACATTAATAATTCGATACCAACACGGTGGATATGAAGACGAAACTTTCTTTCCTCTATAGAAAGTTTTTCACAATGTCTAAAACTTAAATAACGAAACATAATTCTCAAAACGTCAAATGTTTCATAAGTGGAAAATATTTACTGACATACATAACTTTTGATATATTACCAGAAATATAATAGTATCACATCTTGCCACTAGGTTGTGTGTTCGCACACATGCCTATACTATTAGTATAGAGCTGTCCGGTTTTTGGCTCCCACTAGCCGTGGCCACTCCGCGATTAGGCCCCAGCACTTTTGAAAGTCCTCTCATTTTGAATAATTATTAATAAATATGTTTTATTTTAGCCCTATACGTTAACGGGCCGGCCTACGAAGCCGGCAGCCGCGAACTTCAAATGGGGAATCATTCTTAAAGGAAATTCCTTCTTATTGCGCCGATTTTGGAGATAACTATTTCAAACAAAAATATTCTAAGAGACATTTCTTACGTAATAATGCTACGTTAAAATATTTTGTCCATTTTTTTTATTTCATTTATCTTTCATAAAATGTAAATATTGAAATTTACATATAACAAAAAAAAGAGGGATAATCTCTTTTCTGCAAAAAACAATGTGCTCATTTGACCGCGAACAGACTATAGGTTCCCATACGATACAGTTGTTCGGGTGTTAGGTGTCCGATAGAGAAGAACCATACAGTACATCTCCTACACTTGCGACTAACAAACAATTCTTTGGAAACTTGGTTGCCAAAGAATTTCTTGTAACTTACAACTGAAATATTCTATCTTTACGGCACACTAAACCATTCGAAATAATTTGTGCCTCAATTTTTATGATACACTCTCCGTTTACAGCGCTTGTCTTTACACACGCCACACTGACGTTTTGTCATACTTACTCTTAATTCGTTTGTAGTGTCAAACATATCTATTTTGCAACTAGTTTTCAAACAATTTGTCCCACAAATACAAATTATAATTGCAGTGTACTGTGCTTATTTTGTGTGCGACAGGTGGCAGCTAAAGTAGTAGTGTAATCCGGTTGCAAATAGTCGTACACTCAGTCAAGTCGTTCACTCTAGTTTATAATGTAAAAACACAAGTTTATAATGACGTCTTTAATTGCAAAATTACTTTATTTCGTAAAGGATGGTGGATTTTTGTTTAGGGGTGCTCTAGTGCTGCAGGTATATTTATAATACATTTCTCCACGCTACAGTCGTACGTCATAAAACTCATAAAAATAGTCGTGTGCGTATGACTAGTATTAGGTCTGGCAGCACCGCGGTCAGCAGAGGCTGGCCGGGAGGCCCCGTGTGACGGGCGGAACTGTGTATAGCTCTATCCCCTGGGCTACGCCCCCTCCCCACTCACCCTTCATCTGTACTAGACTCTGGAGGACGTGTCCCTGGACCACTCCCAGCTGCCCATTCACATGTAAAGAAGCAGCGCTTGTTTTCTCGCCTGCCCCTTTCAACCTCCGCTCACCTCTGATCCGACTCATTAACAGCTCGTTTGTTCCTCCACTGCTGGGGCGAGTTGTAACCTTCGCTCTACATCCTTGTTATATACTACCGGAGTTCGGTACTCTGCTACCTGTGCAGCGTCCTTTGGAGTCCGGGCCACTTCTTAACTGTGGCGGGTTTAACCGTGAACGAGTAGTGCTTTCAACACCGCACTCCTAGTAGTATAGGCTGTTCACGGTAAACACTTTTCAAAGTCCTCTCGTATGTTATAGCCAGTAAATATATTTTATTTTACCCTTAGGAGTTAACGTCCGTGTGCGGTGGAACATACACAATGTGTTTATTACTTACATGGCAATATTTATTTTTAAATGTGTTTAAAGGATAAATGGCTGAAATGAAAAAGGAACTAGGACCTCAAAAATGCTCACTTTACCGTGAACAGCCTATATGCAACCCATGTTACCCATCCAGGGTTATGGGCTGCCACTTCCTGGCTGGCACATGACGTGCGTCGCAGAGTTTTGGTAGAAAACACGTTTGTTTTATATTTTGTTAGCAGGGTCTACATATTTCTTGCCCAGAGACAAGTTTCAAGTTCTAATTAATTGCAAAAGACTGATCGTGTCTGTTGGCCTTTCAGCTCGCGCGTTCCGAGGCCTCGCAATACGACGCCTGCTTGCAGCGGTTTTGCGCAATCAAGTATAATGTTTACATTTATAGTCGTTGAAGTTAAGTTTTTTTTAATACATAGTAGACTATGCATTTTCATATAAGTAACACACGTACATTTTTAACAATTCCATGATTCTACATCGCTGGCGCGTGAATCAAGTGGTGAGGTCTATGGAAATGTAAAATGTGCGTACAGTTGAAGGATAAATGAAGGGCAGGAAAGTATATCCAGAGCAGGGTTTTCATAAGTGCTCGTAGCTAAGTTTGTGGACAGATTAGATAGTCAAAGTCCTGCTGAAGTTTTACTTCCTGGATATGCCTCTGCTTCGTGTAAATAAAGCTTAACTGAGTCTGGAAAATTACACCCAGACAATGCGCTGCATTCGGGCGATCTCGGTGTAGTACTATTTTGCATAAGCACCGTTTCTTACTAGATATTACTCGCACACCTATTGTCTCTCTGAATTTATTCTTAATCATAGCTATTTAAATGTATGTATAAAATATCCAAAAATAAGGTCCTTTGATATTAACAAGAGTATAAAACGATTGTGATGAGTGCAGGCATGTTTAGGAAACCACGCATGTCGTACAGGGGCGATTTTTCAAAGATTCTGTTCAGGAAGTTGGAAGAAACTACGAATCTTTAGCATGAAGTGTGTCGTGAAAAGTACGGGGAAACTGGAGAGGTCGGTCAGTAATTCATTTCGCTGAACTCGGCGCCACGTAACATATGTGACACGGTGCATGGTCGGGGGCGTGATAGGGATCTACAGTTGGACAGGGTATTCTATTTCACAATGCAAACATATTCCTGCCACCGGCAAACAAAGAAGAACTGCAACACTTTTTCTATTAATTCACACACATTCTTCGATTACAATGGTGTGTCCATTGTCAAGTGTGGTTTCGCTGTTCCTGTCTATTTATCACTGACGACATGCGATGTGCAGTGTTACAAACACAGATACAAAGAATTCCACGAGGCCAAAAGGGAAAATCTACATAATCGTCTTTCGAATAACTTCATAACGACAGCAGCGCCCATTCTATGCATTAGACTTGAAATAGTAACTAAAAATATTTCTTAAACTAATTTTGTGTTAAACACGTTTCTATTTTCATATATGCACATACATATAAGAAAATGCTATTTCAGCAATTTTCCACAATTTCCCCACAATTCTGAATTTTCAATTACTGGAGAGTGCGTAGGCCGATGCGAGTATTTACTTTATTGCATCTCCTAACACTTCCCACGCAATGATAGTCGTGTGGTCTAGATCTCGGGCTGGCGATCGAAGGGTGGCCGGATCGAAACCGCATGCCTCCTGCATATTTGAGTTCACAAACGAAGAATTTTTCCCAGCGGTCCTGGTAGCCACCATTTGGCCTACACTCCCCGACACTAGCGTATCTCTGCCGGCGACGAGTAAACCAACCAACACACAAAATTATCGCATCGATACCAGCGCTCCTAGCTGCGAACGGCCGAACCTCCCACTTTGGTGGCGGGTGTAAGAATTTAAGGTGGCCATCGACAGCGGGAATTAAAGATGGTCACCTACATCAGACGACGGTGATGAGGGAACGTCCAAGATGGAGAATGTGAAAAGCAAGAGAGAAAATAAAGGAACTGGAAGGAATATGAGAACACCCCAAGGCATAGAACAGACGAGAGAGGACAAGTGCGGGAGAGAGGTCAGAAGGAATGCCAGAGCATGCGAAAAAATAACTGGAATGGAAAATAATGAAGAGAGAGGAAGGATTGATGGCGCAGGAGAGAAGAAAAGGGAAATCCACTATGGTTGTCAATGGCGAGGAATGACAGAGCAGATGGTTTCGGTGTGACGTGTTCCAAGGTGGCTGCCGTTTCCACGACTCCTGCACCAGACCACTCCATTTTATTCTACTCACTGTAATCTGTGTTCAGTGACTGCCGCCGGCGAATTACAGTTTGGAGTTTTTCGTTCTCTGAGAACATGGCGAAAGTTGATAATGACCGGGGTTTTTTTTTCGTTTCTATTTTACCTGCCCTTACATTTCGCTGCATTTCCACCCACATCTCGTCCCGACTCGTGGCATTTTCCCGGCTGGCCGGTAACTATAAGCTATTCACGGCCAAGTGACCACTTTTGAATAGCAATAAATATACTTCATTGTAGCACTTAGACGTGAACTTAGAGTGCCGTGGAATACACCCACTATGTTTATTACTTACATGACAATATTTATTTAAATAGGTGGTTAAAGGATAAAGAATGGCTGAAAACAAATAGTAATAAGGGCCTCAAGTGCTCTACTTTCCCGTGAACAGCTTATACAGGCCTTGTCCTCGGGTGAAGGTCTGATTACGTGCGTACATTATGCCGACTAGACAGTGAGTGGAGTGGCGTTCACATACACTTCACAGGTCACCCGACGGTGAACTGAGCCGTTTTGAAACCCTTGCTTAAGATCTACTTGCATGAACGTCGTATATTCCTCAGGTTTAAATAAAATTAACACTGTCTTGGGCTCATCACTTTATTCGTGCGTGCGTCGGCCAAGTGAAACTGTGGAATTACTAGAAAAGTAAATTTACAAACCTGCCAGTTCTTAGATTTAAATGCACTATAAAATCAGAAAGTAAAATAAATAGTTCGTATTTTCACACACACACACACACACACACACACACACACACACACACACACACCCCACACGGCCCCCACACACACACACACGCCCCCCCACACACACACGCCCCCCCCACATACACACACACGCCACCCCCCCACACACACACACAGTCGTGGAATATCAGCTTTGTCTGCGCGGATAACGGAGAAGCGGCAAGCAGCTCTCTGATTGGCTGTCTGTGTTACATGCTGTTTCTGTTAGGCTTGATCTGCTTCCGCCCAGTGTCTTTCATGACGATTTCGCCGCCTCAAATGAACCAATGTGAGAATATAGATGCTAAACCTAACTCGTGATTGAGATAGTGAGTTGGAACTCCTGCAGCATGCAGGCGCCATGCGCCCGTGTTGCAAGAGACAGACTCTTCCCAAAACAATATACTGTTGAGCGACTCGAGTGTGGACCGTATTGCTTACTCAGTATTTGCAGCCGCTATTTGGAAAGCTTGGTGATTATTTTTCGCCTAATTTACCGTCCAGCTAGATATTAGATTATGGACAAAGAATGTCTTAACCTTCGTAATGTATTTTAAATTGGAACGCAAGCCAGACACTTTTTCCATCAAACGGGAATTAAAAATCAATTATGTAGGAACATAGAGGAAATAACGTTTGTATGATGTCAGAGCAACGCTACTTTAATATGTGTGATGCGTCAGCTACTGTACATTTACTTCTAACTCCAGATTAGTTTGCACGGGGCGCAAATATAGGTTGTTGACGGTAAAGCGAGCACTTTTTCAAGGCCTTCCCAAAAGGCATTAACCCGTAATAAATATATTTTATTGTAGACTATGAGGTTAACTTTTGAAAGTGATGAAATGTTTAACCTGTGTTTATTAGTTATATTGCTATGTTTACATTAAAAAGTGGCGGATAGGTAGAAATTAATTGAAAGAAAAAACTTAGCAAAGTGCTCACCTTACCGTGTATAGCCTATGACGAGAAGTACAGTGTCTGAACAAGGAATGATTGCAGGCGAAATGCAGATTTGAGTTGATTGCTCGAATCTCTCTCATTCCAGCTGGCGACAACTTTACACAAGAAAGTTCGTATGAGAAAATGCCCTGTGCCACTAACTAGTGGTCTAGGTTGATAGTCATGCAAGTCGAGATTGAATATATATATATATATATATATATATATATATATATATATATATAGTGGATCTTGATTCGCCTTGATCATGTACCAGCAACTTTCTCTGTTTCCCAGCCCTTCTTGTTACTATCTCTGTTGGAAAAATGGCCATGCGGTGGCGGCCAACAAACATACTGCTTTCACTTCCGCGAGAGCTGACTCGGAGAAATTGCATTCGGAGATAGTTTCTGGCCTCCTTCCTGCCGCGGGATGCACTCCTAGGGGGTGTTTCTCAAGCTTTAAACAGCCAAAGATCATGGCTTATACCAGTCCATACTGGGCGAAATACACAAGGAAAGTATCTTTGTCGAAGGATTTTTGGCTGTCACGTGTGCCTTTCTTCAGTTCTGCTGTGAGCTGTATTACAACTGCGCAGCTTAAGTTTGGACCATAGAACAAAGAACTAAACATGTTGTGTCTTCAGCCAGAAATTTTAAGCTATCTCGCACAATCGTAACCAAATATTTGCTTTTTCATTTTTGACAGGTTTGTGTGTTGAGCATAATAGCTAAGCGGAATGGTGCATAAAAGCAGCATATTTACCCGATTTTCGTTATTAGTCGTTTTCCGAAGGGACTATCGAAATTTATGACTCGACGAGACGCAAGTAACAATTTTCAACACCTTTTTACGTTATTCGATATTCACGGCTTTCTTTATTCTAAGAGCATTGCGAGCCAAAAATCTCGAAAACTCCTCTGCAAAACCAGTTGTGACAAAAATTATATAAATATATGGTTTTCGTGGACCATTACCTTTAAATGACGTATTTATTGAAGTACTTTTTTAATTTGTGCGTAAAGTAAAATGGAGCACTATATTAATGACGTCTTCATGTCAGTTTGTATACATAAAAAGCATTGACGTGAAGTGCGACGAGTAAGTCGTGTGCAAGGCGGGATGACTGGTACAGAGGACAAAACTGTAGGAGCAAGTGATTGCTGAAGTATATGTGCAGGAAAGGCGGTCCTAAATTAAAGTGAAGGCCCAGGCCCAGCCTGGGGATCGCAAATATCTTGTCACATGAATACAAATAAAAACAAATCATTTCCGTTAGTCCTTATTTCGAAATTTAAACAGTTTAAGTTAGGAATTGACTAGATTTTACGGAAGTAGTGCTGTGTGCGTAAGTATTTAATTCGTTTCGTTATACTTGCATCATTGTCAGTATGCTACTTTTTGCACATGATTTGCCAATAACACGAAACATTATACGATACCTAAATTATTTACTACGTGTAATTTAATATTTATTTTTAATGGACAAAGGAAACTAGAAACGCAAGTTTTCTTCTAGAATTAAAATATTTTATTAAATGCAATTAATTAATGACTTGGTTCTTTTCTCCTTCAGTTCTGTTGGCTGAAGGTCTTACGTACACGATGACCACGATCAGAACAGTTTCGTCAAAACGCCTCCGTTCATTCTGATACGTACACATGTTCCTTCGCAAACCGACACCATGGGAGCTGAAACTGAGCGTAGTTGACTGCAGTTATGACAACGGCCTCGGGAGCTGTACACACAGCCAGGAGTGCAGGCAGTAGTGTTGCGTGGCGTTGCCTGGGAGGGAAAGTGCGCACAGGAAGCGAGCGAGGGTCCAGCAACCCTCTTCCTGGACGGGCGGTGGCTGGAACGGTCGGCTTCACCTACCACCCCCCCCCCCCCCAATTGTACACGAAGAGTGTCGGTCCAGCGGCGTACCTTAACCCAGCGGCGTGCGTCGAACCCTGCCCCCGCCAGCTAACTGTCGCCCGCCCTCCCTCCCACCTTCTTTCTTACTCTCCTTCCGGCACTCCCCCCCCCCCCAATCGGCGAGTGTCGGTCCAGCTGCGTACCTCAACCCAGAGGCGTACGTCGAACCCTACCCCGCCTGCTAACTGTATCCCGCCCTCCCTGCAATCTTACTCTCCTTCCGGCGCTCCCCCCCCCCCCAAATGGATGTATCCGTTCCGCCGCCATCGTCAACATACTAAATGCCCGTAGTTCGCCGCCCTCTCCCTCTACCTAACGCGTAGCACCAATATGAAAAACGAATCCTTGCCCTAGGTACCCACCAAGTCGAGGTTCCACACTCTTGCCATCAAAATAAAAATAATTGTTCGATGTACAAAGCGATTATTTAATACATTGCGCGTATATACAATTAGTAAGAAACATATCTTTCTAAAAGTTGTTCACGGTAAACTGAGCACTTTTGAAAGCCCTGCTCGAGATCTACTTGTAAACACACTGCGCATCCTTCCGCCATATGTAAAATTAACACTGCCATGGGTCTCGTGACTTTATGCGTGCGCCGGCCAGGCGAAACCATGGAAAAGTATGTATGTTACAATTGTGGTTATTTTTTTATACTTCGATGCATTAAATAAAAACCGAAAGCTAAATAAATAATGTAAGTATTCACAAATGGTTTCCTAACACCTTTTATTCTACTTTAAGAATTAGAATTACTCTCCATCGTCGCCAACTTGATTGGGCGCATGTCACTCGGCGCGCCCTTTAAAATATATGCAGGCAGGGGCAGTGACTTTGTTTTTCAAAGGATAATTTCAAAAGTGCTATCTTTATTGTGAACAACCCTTCAGACGGTCTAGCTCATCTTATCGTGAACAGCCTTAACACAGGCTTCACACGATGCAAGATGAGGGCTAAACTTGCGCGAGATACGGATCTTGCACGATAATTTCGTGCACATGGCTGTGTGCAAGGCACATGTTGCACAAAATGAGGAGATAGAGCAGCTGCATGGGTGGGAACCTTGCAGGACATGACGCCCCTGCACCACCGCGGAGGAGAGCTAGAGCTAGTTAACTGCGTGTGTCATCTCCGTGACACTTGCGCCATTATTCATCGTGAGACTCGCGCACTTTACGGGGTCACAGCTAGCCCGCTCCCACCACAATGACATTCGCAGTTACTTCGCAAACACTGCTGTCCTGACTAGATCACAGACTAAAGATAAGGTAGACCGCTTGTTCGTCTTCTGCGCATGTACCCAACATTCACCTACCACAATCCTACACAACTGTGATGAGCGTCTTTCTTTACATCTTAATTTTTAAATGATAAGCACTATTATATTAATTAAAATACTTTTACCAGTTTGAATGTAATCAAAAAGCATTACAAATTGATTTAGAGGAAGTATATAAACATCTCAAAAGAACTTGTTTACTATACAGTGATCTAACCTCAAGCCTAATCCACGACATTTGTGTCACGCGAGTAGGCAGAAAAGCAGTTCAATGTTGGGACACTGGTTGTGCGCAGCCAGCGAGATCGGTCTACCTCCTCTTTAGCCAATGGAATAGATTGGCACTACAGACGACCTGTTACTTTGTCACAGATACATCCTGTTACTTTTATCACAGTATGTATATGTGACAACAGTAAGGTTACTTCTACTATAGGTTGTTCACGGTAAAATTAACATTTTTGAAAGCCCTGCTCAAGATTTACTTTTATGCACGTTGTGTATTCTTCCGCCATATGTAAAATTAACATTGCAATGGGCCTCATCACTCTATTCATCCGTCGGTCAAATGAAACTGTGAAATACTTTATAGACATGCTCATTTTTACATTTCGATGAATTAAAAGAAACAAAGTGAAATAAATAATTTTAAGTTATAAAAAATGTTCACCTAACACATTTTATTTGACTTTAAGAAATGGAACTACTTTCCCTCCATCGTTACCAACTGTACTGGGTGAATGTCACTCGGCGCGCCCTTTAAAATATATGCATGCAGGGGCAGTGCCTTTTTTTCTATGGTTCATTTTTAAGGGCTCACTTTATCGTGAACAGCCTTTTAAGGTCTATTCTATAGTCCATTCACGGTTTATTCGGATGGTTTGAAACAAACCTTTGAAAAATCACCCTAGGAGTAATATTTAACATGTTTTTTTTTTTAATAACATTTATATCACACGTATATAACACTGGTTAAATTAAACGTATATTTTTGAATAAATGAAACTTTAACTAGTATCTGCTATAACTTGTAATATGTATTTCGTATCCAATACGAATTAAAACAGTGAGAGCAGCGATGTTTTGGCAGCGACTAGTAAGAAATAGTTCAGTTAAAATGTTGTTTTAACCTAGTTTTATGGTATGCTATTTTTAAATTAAACGTTTCGTACTGTAATATCTAGGTAGCTCTGATGGAAACATATTTGATTGTTACACAGTTTAAAACATCAGCCAAAATATGGTGCGTATGCCTTAGCGACATATGTGTTACTTTTCGACCGAGCGAGAAACTGTTGGCGGAACGGAGTTTATATATATCCCCCCCCTTTTTCTCTCTCTCTCTCTCTCTCTCTCTCTCTCTCTCTCTCTCTCTCTCTCTCTCTCTCTCTTTTCTCTCTCTCTCTCGTTTCGCACCGTTAGTAGAAGCCGGAGAATTATACAGGTTTTCTATTTTAGCATATTTCTTACTTATTACAGCAAAAAATAATTATTCTTGAATTTGTAATATACAACCGAAAATATATTTTAATGTTTGAATAATTATAATATATTTAGACGTGATTACAGGAGGGTTATAAGTCTGAAGTTGGCAGAAGTGGCGACTGGTGACATGACATGGCGTATTGTTGTTGCTAAACGAAACGTTTATTTTTCTTGCTCTGAAAAAAAATACTTAAATTACCACCTCAAGTTTGTACACGATGTGTAATCTAAACCTACCTAGGCAAGTTACGATGTTGTGCTATGGCGATGTTTTTCCATGGCAGTAATAAATATACTGTAATACGTGTTGTAACCACTGCGTGTGAAAGGGCGTGACTGACTGCTTCTTAGTCGTTACGCTGGCCCGGTGTGTGCGATTGAAAATATTGGACGTGCGAAATCTAACGTTTCAACCGTGGTTTTTTTAAATGACGAAATTGCTTATTTTAAAGTCACGTATGCTTATCACAGCGCAACTTCGCCCTGGGTAAACACGGTTGTGTAACCAACTTACGTTTTTGTGATCCGAATGTTTTCCACAATCCCAACAAATGTGTAAGCTCAGGCAGAAAATTTTAAATAAATAATAAAAGCCTATTAAAAACTAAGTACCTATGCAAGTAAATATGAGTGAATATAAGTTACGGTGGGCTTACACTTGCAAGAAATCAAGGAACACTTAAAACACTAATGTGGATCAAAGAATATGTAGTGCCTGGCGGTGGCTGAGCTGCTACGCTACTGTCCTCCCACCAAGGCGAACCTGGTTCGATCCCCGGCAGGGTCACTCCCGTATTTTCACACGTGGGAATCGTGCCGGACGATGCCGCTGATCGGCGGGTTTTCTTGGGGATCTCCCGTTTCCCCTGCCCTTGCATTCCGGCGCTGCTCCATACTAGACTCGCTTCACCCTCATCGGCTCTCAAGACCTCGGTTTTAAGAGCCGCCCAAATCTCATCACTCTTCACTCACTCTAGTGACTACTTACGCAAGATATATTTGCAAGATACATATGCGTGTGCGGGTGTGTATGTGGAAACTGTATTCGGTTTGTATGTTTAACTGGAAGTATTGCTCAAGTGATCATTACGTATAAATTCTTAATTTATTTAATTATATTTTTTTCTCAACCGGCAATGTTTCACTATTTCATTGTTTTTGTTTTATAAGTACATTGGTTATTGGTTTCACAGTGTATTTTGACGTGTTCCATATCCTTAAGCCGCCATGGCACACTAAGGATCAACGGAATGTTGATTAAATAAATAAACACGCTATCGCTCAGGTACCTCCCCCCCCCCCCCCTGTTGTTTAGTCCATTGGTTGAGTAGCAACTGTTTCCATCCTCCGTTTCAGATCTTATTCCAAAAGATTGTGACGGGCGATCCGGTACCGCACGTCTGTGAATCATTTTCAACTTGCAAAACAAAGTAAAAACACTCTTAAAACTAGTGGGCTGTGACCACGTCGCACATGCCCTCGAAAAATACTTACTGTATCTGCCTGGTATAGGCTGTTCACGATAAAGTGAGCACTTTTTAAGGCCCTCCCTACAGGTATTAACCACTAATAAATATATCTTGTTGCAGCCTCGGACATTAAATTTTGATGGAGCTGAAATGTATACACTGTGTTTATTGGTCACATTGCAATGTTTACATTAAAAAGCAGCAGGAAGATGGAAATTGGATGAAAGGAAAAATTTAGAATGGCCTTAAAAAGTGCTCACTTTACCGTGAACAGCCTGTAACCTGTTGAATTGTGCAGTGTACGGCCTGTTGCGCACGAACTTTCTCATACGCTGTTTCGAGGTTTAAAACTCTCAGATGTGGCTTGAAACACTAATAAAAATTAAACTGAGATGTTGTTGCCAGTATCATATAATATTAACTGTTAATGCCCGTGCCTATTTTTCACGTGCAGCAACAACAAGGCCTGGTAAATAAGTGTGCAGCGGACTGATGTTTCAGTGATTCGTCGTAGGAGCGCAGCACAGGCGACGCAAGCTTGGCGACCAGGTCGGGATGGCGCGTACGCCGCCGAAAACGTGATGTTTCGTAACTTTATTTCCGGCATCTTGGTCAAGAGGACGGAAGTTGAGGGCATATTGTAATCTTATTGGATGTTCTTAAATTTCATCGTGTCATACCCCCTAAGGGAAATTGGTGTCTTCTGCCATTGGCTGTGATCTGTTGGAACCCTCCCAGGAGTAATTGAAAACAATGATTTATTAGAAATACGGTTTTTGAGGGGAAATAAATTTGATTGGTAGCGTAACAGGGTGGAGCGGCGTATTTAATGCTGGTACACGCTGCTCTCGGGGTCAGTTCAGCGACCTCGAGGGGCAAACTTCTACCATGAGATAAGTAGCACTCTTATTGAATCACCAGTGTATGTCTCATAAAGCGAACAGGTCACTTACGTCACTTTGACGTTAGGCAGGGGCCATGATGGGCGGAAATTTTTTTCTCGAAATGTTGACCTTTTAGCCAAAAATCTAATACTTTTACCTTTCGTCACCAAGACGTAAAGTGGTGGTAACCACTAGAAACCATGGGTAAACTTTTGCAACCATTTGTAAATATTTGCAAACACTTGTAAGCAATTGCAAACCTTGGCAAACATTTGTAAACTTTTGTAAACATTTGCCAATAATTGTTAATTATGGTCTTGACCTTTGGTATCAAGTAGGAGCTATGCGAAACTCCTTGTTTTTATGACATTTTTAAGAGAAACTTTACGAAATTTAAGACTTGTGCAAAAATCCTGGCGTTAGGGCTGGCATTGCTTAGCAGTTGCTCCCATCCACTTGGGATTGAGAGTAAATTAGAACCTAACGATTGTTTGATGACCGGTAATGTGTTACCAAAAGGGGTCTTTCCTGGTGTAGGAATTAAAAATGATGTAATATGTCAATGTTAAATGTAGGTGCGATATAAAATTGCAGTCAGCTTGTAATCATGGTAATTTGGGGTCACCTGCCCAATATATTTTGTGATAGCCTTTTGCAGTTTGTATTTGCTTATCAACATGGCCAGTAAGGAGCATAAATATAACCTGTATGAAAAATCTACAAGTATTAGCCGAATACCAGCGAAAGTATTGGCACCTGAGTCTGGTTGCATTTTATAATTTTTGGCAACCTGGGTTCTATGTAAATGTTTTAAAATATAAAGTTATATATAATTATACATATATATATGTGAAAGGAAAAATAATGTTAACCTCCAATATGAAATGTAAGAATAACGACCAAAGAAAGTTTTCCATTTGTAATACTTGTGAAACGTGAAAGAAAAATTGAAAGAACGTACTTAAATAAAATGACCACACTTCTTTGTTTCTATTACAAATCGTTTCAAACATCCAACTTACCCTTACACTGTAGAGAAAAATGTTTTTTTTTTGCATGGCTTCTGCCGTGATTAGTTGTTTTATGCAAACCTTGCCTTGCCACGCCCTTGGTTTAAGACGCAGAAAGGCCAGAAGATGTGTAATTCCAACTTTTTCGTTGTTGTCGTACACAGAAAAAAGGCGGCCACAAAATTACTTTGTTTGTACTCACCATGCCAATTTTTTTGTGTACACCACAAAAAATTTGGCATGGTGAGTACAAACAAAATATTTTTCGCGATGTACCGGGAAGAAAAAGGCCCCGAACAAGGCCCAGTTATTAAGAATGAATTTGTCTCTTGAAAAAAAACCTGTACATCAAAATTAAGAATTTCATTTTTTGGTGTGGATCACAATATTGCCCGTAAACTTTTCCATAGCACCACACGAAAGTTGAATGTGTATGTACGAGCGCTAAAACTAGAGCTTGCACCATGTTGCTGGTACACTTGTTTCCACTGCTTATCTGTCATTAGTCTACTGGAGATAAGATTGTCGGACTTTTTTAAAACTATCAACCGAGGAGGCATTTGAAGAGAATTCTCATGACATTGGCTGTAACAAAATTATCTGTTAATGAATTCGCACATTTCATAATGAGAGGTGGATTTTCCCCTTCCTCGGGCGTTGATATCCCTACTATTAGCGATGTCTCAACACTTATGAATCAAAAATTTTGAAAAATCAACTTACGTATGACGTGTTTGGCTGTTCTATAAATAGACCGTTTATCACAAGCGTTTTATACTGGTTTTAACATAAATAACCTTATTAATTAAATTGAATTTTTAATCTTATTTTGTTTATACATTGTGCATTAACATTGTAACGTGTTTTACCCGTGTAATACGTTACCGAATGGCAACAGTTTATTATAACAGTTAGGTCAAACGACTGCCGTCTGTAGTGCACTCTCTTCGGAGAGCTCGTGAGGGACGATGGCACGTGAGAACCGCCAGCCCAAACCGCGTGTCCTCTTGATTCAGTCGGTCGTCGCAGTTCCCTTCTCCCTTCCCCTCATCTATTCTACATCTCGCTTAAAGGCAGTTCACAATAAAGTGAGCGCTTTTGAAATAAACCTTAGAAGAGTCACTGCCCCTACCTGCATATACCTTAACACGCGCACTGAATGACACGCGCCCGGTAAAGTTGGTAACCATGGATGGAAAGTAGTTCCACTTAAAATAACAAGCGTTAGGTAACCATATACGATAATTTAAATTTTTTTATATTTTTTATGCATCGAAGTGTAAAAATGAGCATATTTGTTAAATATTTACTTTCCTAATAATTTTACAGTTTCGCTTCACTTGATGGAAGCATGAATTAAGTGATGGAGTCAATGACAATGTTAATCTTACATAAGGCGGAAGAATACACAACGTGCGCACAAGTACATCTTAAGCAGGGCTTTCGAAAGTGCTCATCTTACCGTGAACAGCCCACACTATAACACTGCACTGTGGCAGTTGAGAGCCGTGCGCTTAGCTTGTCAATGTCGCTCTTATCGTTCCCGCTGAGACGCGTGGCGCGGAGCCGTGGGGTTTGAATGGCGAGGACGAAGGCAGACTGTTGTCGTGTGGGTCGGAGATGCTGTTGCGTGGCTCGCAGAGCGAGGACGTAAACACAGGAGTCTGGGGAGGGGCGTGTTTGTCGGGGACGTCGCGTCGTGTCGCAAGCAGCGGGGCAGACTTTCACCTGGCTCAGCCTGCGGTGAAAGTCTGCCTGTTTGTTCGCACAGCCACTTCCCCCCCATTTGTCTGCATTTCTGGTGTTCCGAGTAGTCTACATTCTCTTCCCACCCCACATCGTTAATCACCCTTATTTCAACACACTTTCGATTTTTGTTTTGATCCGCTTCAGTTAGTTGCTGTCAAGTACGTTAAGAACTGCCTACCGGCTGCGAAATTTAGTAGGAAATCTCGCCCTTGTACGTTAATTTTTAAAGATAAGTGTTTCAACTCAATGTACACTGTAAAGTCGAATCGTGAAAATGGCTCCACTTAGAATCGGTGGAAAACCACTGATTGTTTCAGTGAAAACATTTCACTGATTTAATTAGTGACATGAAATTATTTCAATGATTGAATAAGCGACGGCCGTCTTCAGTGGTGAATTAAATACTGTTTTTTTATTGAATGTAGCCAAATAATTACGCGAAGTAAACATATTTACGATAGTTTACTATTTATACTGCGCAATTTACAGTAATTTATAAAATACAAAAAGCTTGCAGGTGGCCGGGATTGACCGCACACGCCTTTCCTCTCCGACTGTAGTTCGTTACCTAACCACCTGCGCTACCACGCACAGTTGAAATAATGAGAGGAAAATACGAGTCTTATTTAGCTGCGAAATCGTGAAGAATTTAATTGTATGCTCTTTTTGTTTTTGGTCTAATTGATATCGTTAGGATTGTTAAAACGAATCGCATAGATGAGTGCACTCTCTTAGACACATATGCAGTTTAAAAATTCGAGCAGAGCGCTGTGACGATTCCATGAAAACGAAATGAAAGACGTAAAAACGGAATGAAAGGCTGAGTGTTTATACTACCTCGTAAAATGGTTTTTCTAAAATGTGCTTCGTCTTTCAAAAGTATTTTGTATTGGGTTTATTAGTTGTTATTTCACTGATTCATGTTGTTTAACGGTCATTTTTAAACATTGTTTGATGGTCAATTTTACACATTGTTTAACAGATCCATCAGTCAAAAATAAACAAATGAGTAAACAGTGGAAAAAATGCCACTGAATCAATACGTGAAGGAGGAAATTGTAATTTCTTCACTGATTCATCAGTTAAATTCACTAAAGTGACTGTTGAATCAGTCAGATACTTTTGACTGATTTAAACTGTGAAATTTTCACTTTTCAAATTTAGTGTGTATTCTTCAGGAATTTTTTTTTGAGTATTTCCTTGCAGTGCGGATGTTTTCAGCCTGTTTGCAATGCATTTTTTAAAATGGTTTTACAAAATGTACATACTGTCTATCTACTGTATATTGAAAATATACGCTCGTAGGAACCTTCTCCTAAAAAGTTCGTGAAGAATACAGTTCGTTAGAAACGCCTGTCTTCAGAACGAACGCACCAAGGCGAAATTTTCTTGACTCAGCATTTCCATTTCTCGGCTGCCAGCCGCTAGGCACAACGTAAATAATGACTAGTCCGTTCCCGATTGAAAGCGACTTATGAAAATCAACCTTTGAAGAAAACACTCCAGGCATTACATGTCGATCTGTTTTTCCAATAACATGTATTCCACAAATATATAACACCGTGGTTAACTTTAGAGTACTGTATTATTGTAAAATGAAACTTTACCTTAGTATCTTCTATAACTTGTAATATTTATTACTTTTTAAATATTAATTAACAACAGCGAGAGCAGCGATGTGTTGGCAATAGCCGTTAAGAAATAGTTCACATTAAAAATATTACTTCAACCTGGTTTTTTAGTATACTATTTGTAAATTAAACGGTGCCTATTGAAATATGTTGCCATCGGGGTTACTTAAATATCTCATTTTTAAAGTTAAAAATAACAGCGGAAAATATCGTGAGTAGGCCGTAATGGTACGGTGTTGTTTTAACGAACGAAAGCAACTTTGAAATAACTGTCTGCTGAACGAGGCTTGTCTCTCTCTCTCTCTCTCTCTCTCTCTTTCATACTCGGGAAGTTTCACTTCGCTAGTAGACGTAAATAATTCTACATGTTTTCAATTGTAGCATATTTCATACGTACAGCAAAACAATGATTTGTAAATTTGTAATTTACAACTGTACCTTTGTCCTGGGGGTGTTCGAAACACAGTCGTGTAACGTGATTTACCACCAATCCCAACAAAATAACCAAGCCCAGCCCCAATAAATTTCAATAAACCTAATACACAGTAAGTAGCAACACACAAATATGAGTGTAATAAAAGTTACGGTAGGCTTATTTGTGTGCATGTTCACCGCTATATTTTAAGTGTCTGTAACAAAGAATGAGCGACACGAGTTGCGTGCTTGATTTTAATGTCGCTTTTTCATTGGACTGTATATTCCTGGATTATTCGAACTGAGGCCGTCCTTTTAAAGAAATAACCCAACACATATCAGTAACAAAAAGTTAAATACTATAGTTGTAACAGTGTTTAACACAGCCGCGGCAAAATATTAACGTGCGTTACGTGTAGTGTGCTATGTCGTGGAAAACAAATATGTTACTGTAACGTAACAGCAAGAACTATCGTTAATTCAGTCATTTTTAAACCGTCATAAAGCTGACGTAAATAATCTTATAGGCCTAAACTGTGAATATTTGTACAAAATGGTTTTTGAAATAGACCTAAGACAGAGTTCTTTGAAAAGCGCTAAACAAAACATTTAACAGGTATAAAAGTAGAAGTCACATTTCAATGTTTATGTGTAGCAAAAGTATACGAACACGTATACATACACACTGTCATGTAAACATTGATTTTGACATGCTGCATGGCAGTCACATGGCAATGTTTGTTTACATTGGGCGGAAGGATACGAAACGGGCCTGCAAGTAGATATTTAGCAGGGCTCCGAGAAAGTTGCTTCCAAAGGGGAATGAATGAACTATAGTTAGTTATGCGTAGATTCACAGTGGCCTGCCTGCCTGCAGCTATTTTCCCGTGTTAGAGGCCGCTCGACTCCTAGGCTGTAAGGTCGGCTCTTGCGTCAGTCGGAACTTGCCTCTACGCACCAGGCGCTCGCTGCCTTGAATAAACAGAACCTTATAGGCCGTTCACGGTAAAGTGAGCACTTTTTAAGGCCCTGCTAAATTTTTCCTTTCGATTGATTTCTACCTTTCCACCACTTTTGATGTAAAAATTTCAATTTGATTAATAAACACAGTGTATACATTTCATCACTCTCAAAATTTAACGTTTGAGACTGCAGTAAAAAATATTTATTAGGAGTGTGTCGGCCTTTTGGGAGGACCTTAAAAAGTGCTCACTTTACCGTGAACAGGCTATACCCGAGGTGAAGCAAATGTGATCTGCGCATACGCATATCGGTGAACTAAAATAAGTAATCAGAAATGTTGTTGCTTTGTTTGTAAGTTACTAAATATAGCGGTAAAAAAAAAAAAAAAACACTGCCTGCATGGTTTTTACTGAGCAGTAACGATTGTGTGTACACTAACATTGCAGTGACGTATACACTTGACGTTATTTATAAGTGCCACTCATTTTCTGGCTAAATATTTTCATTATTTAAATAATTTTGGTTTTACTCACACAGGTTAATTATATCAATAAAATTCAATGGTAAGCTGTTATCAGTTTATTAAACACGGTTGTAACTTAGCTGACTTTCAGGGGGTTATATCTACCAATAGTCACATATATTACATATGATTACAGAGAACTTGCTTATGTTGTCAGTTCATTTGATGTAATTAATTTCCAAATTCAGTTTTATTAAAGCAGTTAAACATAATATACTATAATCTTTGGTTATTTCAGTGATTTATTTATCTAGAGAGCATATGTAAACACATTTCACTTGTTTCTAGACGATATCCAGTATTCTAAATTTGTTTATTTTTAATCTATTTCCAAGGGGTAGGGAATATTAAATGTTTATTATACAAATACACAAAAAAAAACATATACTAATAGTCTCACGTCTCGCCATCGCTGATTGACAGAGAGACGAGGCGGGGTCAGACGACAGCCAATTAGAGGACAGATAACATAAGTAAGGCAGACGTGAAATCGAACGTAATTTTTCTAGCATAAATACCTCCACCACCGTAATAGGTGTGCGCGTGACATATATTATATATATATATATATATGTAAAAGAATTAAATGAAAGAATTGTAGCAACCTGTTTTTGAAGTTAATCTTTGAAGAAATTATTTTGAAAAAGATGTTTTGAATTTCAGCCTCGATAACAAGCGAGTGAGAATTGTCTGCTTCATTGATAAATCAGCGCAGTTGCATATATTTTTCAGCTGGGTATCAGTAGGAACCTGTAATTTTTATTTTACTGATTCATTTGCCTAATGTCTAATTGTACTGATAACTAGGTATATTTATTCTAATTTTCTATGCGTCCTTCATATTCCGCGACAGAGGGAGTATGGTATGGAATGGAGGGGAAGGAGGGAGGTTGAACGTCCCCCCCTCCCATCTCACTATCCAGTCTTGTGCGTCCGTGCGTGCGGGATCTTGTTACGGGCCGGGAAGGTCGTCAACACTTGGCTTGTCAACTCGTCTGCCAGGTTTACCGTTAATTCAATAACACTGTTGTGTTGGCCATACTGCGTGCGTAGTTCCTTCATCCGGGGCATTGCGCGCGCATAGTCTGTCCGCGGCATCGTCACACTTTCCCAATCAAGCCTTTGAAAAATTACCCCACGAGCTACGTGCTTGGTTGTGCCCTAGACGTGCCGCGTTCCACAGACAGTTTAGTGCTTCAGTTAACATGAAAGCATCGTATTTATATTTAAAATGAACTTTACTTGTATCGGGGAGGGTAATAAGCTTTTTTAATGTCTAGTACAGTCAGTTCATGATTTCTAAACACTTTTATTTAATCAAATCTGTGAGAAAACACTCCATGTGACATGTTTGTATTTTAATATATTTCATGTCACGAGCGTTTTATGTATATGTCAACATAAACGTACTTTATTTGTGGTTAAATTGAACTTTTAACTATAGTTAATTATAAATTAAACATTGTCATTTATATATTAACACGAATGAAAACGGGCAGAATAGGTGTGTTGGTGATACCTACATATAGTAAGATAAAGTTCATGCACAAAGTAATATTACACTTGAGTGCGCATGAATGTGGCGAGTTGTCCCTCTGGTGGAGTTTTCTAGATTTTGTTAAGCTTAGTTACCCATGAGGCGTAGGGAATATCCAGTAAGTATAAGTTTAGTAGGGCTTCAAAAATTTGGACGTAATTTTGGAGGTGGCCGTAGAACAGTGTGCAGAGCTCCAGCAGAAAAAGTTTTAGTGAAAACCAGCCCAATGAGTCTGAGTGAGTGAGGTCTGCTTACGAATAGCATTTAAGAAACGTTACGCGTCAGTATACGTTTTTCAGTTCCTCCATTTCTCTCTAGATTATGTTTTTGCTATACTGAAAATGGCTCAAAATGGTGTTTTCACGGTCATTTTTAGGTATGGACATTCCGGTACAAAACATATATAAAAACAAAAAGGAATAGGGGACATGGGCGTTATTGATGGTAAGACTGCACGCCAATTGTTGAGTGCTTTGCGCGTAGAGGCGACGAGAGAGTTGCTGCGCATGTGTCGATCGCCCGTAGCGCTCCCACGCTTTTAGGCCTCGGACATGCAAAATTCCTTCAACCAGCAACGACGATATAACTAAAGAAGATCGGAAACACTAGTATCTCAGTTGAAGAACGAGGAAGTCAGGCGACAGTGCTGCTGTCTATGAATTAACAGCAGGAACTTGTAGTACACTTGGTTGAAAATTTGTAATGAATAAATTCATAGATGTTAGCTCACGATGTGTGGAAGGTCGAAATCAATCGATCTCTTGATATCTACACTGTCTGTCATCTGCAGCTTGTTGGTTTCGGACAGAGTGTAGGGGCAATGTTAATGTGCTGTATGTAGACACTCTCCTTTATTGACGTAATATGGTTTGATACAGCATAAAAAGCTGTGGAAATGAGAAGCGGCGAACTGCCTGACCTTGGATTGGCATCCAAACGCCCTAGCCGATCCCCCCCCCCCCTCTTCATTTGACGTTGACGAAGCTCTAGTGAGACCGACTTGCTGACAAATTCCCAATGTGACAAGAGAACTGAAAATCTGCCGCACCGGGGCGCGAACCCGCGACCCTCAGACATTGCAAGTCAGCCACCCTACCCCTGAGCTGTGAGGAAGGACTTTCCGATTGAGCCACCTGACACGAGTACCAGTAGAGATCTAAATGATGTATATATAAAAGTTACTACCCGTCTATGGATTCGTATTTTAAAATACTGACTGATGCAACATTCATCAATAAAGAAAAGAATTGTACAAATAAGTTGTGTATTTAATGTAATATAATTTATTTTACTTTCAAAACGTCCAGAAAAGATTATGCTGAGCAATGTGTCTGTGGATTTGTATTTTCAGGAAGGATTTGTAGCATACGATGCCGCAACCATCGATTATGGACAAACATAATTTCATAAAGAAAGTTATGTTTAAATTAAAATATTTGTCTTTGTTTTGTGACTGTTGCTTCTTGTTGGTGCACGATGACACACATCTGCATCTGTGTTCTATGGGAATTTTTACATTCGTAGGTAAAATTATATTCACATTGCACAAATCACCACGTAACTTAAATGATGATTATAACCAAAATTTGTTACTAAAAAAACCACAGCACAAAATGGCCGACTCAACACACACACTTGCGGCGTTAAAATTCTTTTTAAGGGAATATTTACGCGTGACGAATGTAGTAAATTCGAAACGTAATTCTAACTACACAATATATTTTTATTTAGACTGGTTTTTAAATAAATTATAATTAATTTAGTTTTCAATAAATGATACTCTGCGACTTCAGCGCTCCTACTAATTCACAGCAGAAAGTCATGCGATACCTATTGAGTATTTTGTGAACTAGGAGGCAGGCTCTCAAAAATGTATTGAAGAAGCGAGGGGGTGGACTACAGAGAGTACTGTGTGCAGGTGTTCTGCTTTGCAAGGTCAGTGCCTGGCTGGGGCCAGCAGCGGTCACTCACTTCTCTGTGACTGCGCCGCCGCCGCCGCTCAGCTGACGAGGCGTTGACCCCGCCTCCCCTTCCCCTCCCCCCTCAAACCCCATCCTTATAGCACGCTGCTTCAACCTTCCCTCGCGACTCAGATGGGAAAGACGAAACCTTATCGAAGTCGCGGTTCTGCGGTCTTACAACTTCGGCATTAAAAAACTATTATTGTAGGCTGTTCAAGGTAAAATTAGCACTTTTGAAAGACCTGCGTAAGATCTACTTGTATACAAGCAGTGTGTTCTTCCGCCTTATGTAAAATTAACATTGCCATGAGCCTAATCACTTTACTCGTGCGTCGGTCAAGTGAAACTGTGAAATTATTAGAAAAGTAAATATTGTACAAATCTGCTCACATTTACACCTCGAAAGCGAGAATAATAATTTATTACAAATGGGTGCTCAACACTTTTTATTGGAACGTTAACATATGGAACTACTTTACCCTCCATCAATACCAACTTTACTGGGCGCATGTCACTCAGTGCGCCCGTTAAAATATATACAGGTATGGCCAGTTACTTTTTGCTAAGGTTGATTTCAAAAGTGCTCACTTTATCGTGAACAGCCTATAGTTGTAGCAGCATTGCTATCTACGGCTGTGATTTCGGGAGTACTCTGAGAAAACCTTGGGACAGGCGGTTACGCCCGCCACGTTCCACACATGCGAAAATCCGGACGTGCCTCCCCACCGCCGGAAATCAAACCCGGCGCGTTGGCTACGTGGGACTATTTTTCCGGCGTACGTGAGAAACGACGGAAGACGCACAGCATTGTTGGACAGAACTTAACTTCTCGCCCACGAACATCAAAGTATTGAACAACAATTCAATAATGCCATAATTTCATTTTTATAGGGTCTAAAATTTTCTATTTTACGTACAAGAGACAAATGATATTAAAATTAAAATGTTTATATTATATCAATTTTTTTTTGTATATTATTTATTTCCAAGAACATACCTACATTGCTCGGTCATTTAGAGGAGTTTCATAACCTAATTTCGTCCTGTGTGTTCATTTTAATCCTTAAACAGGTGACACGTCTCATGATCGCTATGACAGCCCTACTGCTACATGTACATCCAGTGTGAAAGATAAATGACATCGCGAGAAAGTTCCTTGTACTGCATACAGCTGGCATTGATGAAGTTCTATTTTTTAAACTGTGGTTACAAAGGCACCACGTTTCCGGTTAAGGATTGGAACTCTACTGAGTCGAACAAATCTCCAATATCTAGAACTGGGCCTGTAAAACCAACATTATATTAAGAACGAAAACGATAATATTTTATGGATTCACCAGTGAACATGTATTTCCAACCAATTTTTTTACGTGTGATAAAAATGTATACTAAATTACTGTTTCCGTTTTAAACTCCTGAATTTACCATCCAGATAAATACACATATCGACCCGACCGCCTCACATTTTATCTCAAAGTGCGTATTCGCGTCTACGGAATGTCGTAAGAAGGTCTGTCGACAGTTAAAGTTTGAGATATATTTGACGGATTGACGGGTAGGAAAGAAAGTTGCTCTGCAATTGTTCGAAGATCACGTGAACTACCTGACGGACGGGCTACTGACGCTTTGTATACTGTCTTATAGGCTGTTCACGGGAAAGTGAGCACTTTTGAAAGCCCTCTCATATGTAATAATGGTCAATATTTTATTTTAGCCTTAGACTAAAACTTCCGAGTGCGATGGAATGTACACATAGTGTTTATTACTTACATGGCAATATTTGTTTAAAAGGTGGTTAAAGTATTTAAAAAAATGGCTGTAAGGGAAATGTAACTAGGGCCTCAAAAGTGCTAAATTTACCGCGAACCACCTATGACAGTTTTTGTGTGGGAATCGTTTATTAATTTTTCAGCTGTCCGTAAATTATTATCCATGAAGTTAGTCTATCAGTGAGAGTATTCGCGAATTCAGTGATAATATACTAGACGTGATCTCGTGCCGTTGCTTACAAGCACGCGTCTGTAGACAAGACAGATTTGTTTTGGCGTTTGGCCGTGGAGGTGACTGCACAACTGCTCTGCGCAGATCGCGACGGCGCATGCGCCGGCCAAGATGCGAGCCGAACCGTTACGAACGTTGCCGAGTTGTGAGTTACAAAATAACTGCTTTTGGAATGTTCGTATGACGGAGTTGTATTTTCGCCCTGTAACCAAATACAATATTCGTTGTAACGATGTGGAACTACTAATCTTTTTGGTTACTGCTTTTTAACTCCGTTTCAATGTTCGCTAAGAAGATACAATTTTTAACTACCAAAAGTTACATTCACATCACGGTATGTAGCCCACTGTTTTTCCACATTACGAACATTGGAGATGACTGATATCAGTGGCTCATCATTAAAACCTAGTAACTTAGTAACTTGAGTAATTGCTCTTCTCCTGTGACGACGTATTGCCTCGTATATTCGTTTGTTTTAAAAGCCGTTGAATTGTTTCATACTAAAAAGTTCGATTAACCTGGTATTTCTGCAGCAGGGACTTGTAAAAACACGCGGTTTGTAGTGTCTGCAATAGCAAAGCATTTCCTGCGCAGGCAAAAAACTTGCTTATATTTTGCTGCCGTGTTTCTAACAATGCTCCTACCAGAAATTCCCGTCTTGTAACCATCGCAACGCCTCCAGGGAGGTTGAAATTGCTGTATTATAGATTTTCTTACACACGTTTTTAATTAACTTTGTATACGTTATGAAACTAGCTGATACCCGCGTGAAAAAATCAAACCTTAATTATATTGATCAAGTGCTATCTTAATGTTTGATGGCTTATTTTATACATACCCTAAGAAACGGTTTGTTTTTTCCGGGATGAAAAGTACCACGTGTGCAAATAAAGAATATACTATACTCCTGTACCGAATTTCATCCAAATCCGGGGAGCCGTTACGACGTGATTAACAAACATACATACAAATTTTCGCATTTATAATACTTAAGATTAGTGTTTTTGCCTGCAGCACTGAGTAGTAAGTAACAAAAGTTATATATATATATATATATATATAATACACACACTCTGGTCTTGGGAAGTTTACTATATTACATAGTTAATTTTAAACAGTCCATTCGTTTACATAAATTAGGAGAATAGACTGCAGTCGTTATTCATCGAAGTACCTTAACGTGCGTATTGGGAACAGCGGGAATATAGTGGCAACAACATGTTGTTGTAAGTTTCTTGTATAGAATCAGACCCCTTGCTTTTTCATTTAAGTAAAAAGATTAAAAAGTTAGGATATCTATAGTCTCGGAAAATGGAGTAAAAGATCTGAGAGACAATATAAAACTGGGTAATATTCCCCAATCAAGTGGGACATGAAAGATCTCAAATGTACTGCTTACCCAAGCGTTGAAAGAATGACAATGTATTTTATTTATTTATTTGTAGGAGCACCCAGTAGATTCAGAACTTGAACATTATTCACTGAATATTTGGTTTATCACAAAATCCAATAATAGATCAAACAGGTTTTACATAAACATAAAATATCAAAATTTAAACAAATAATAGATATAATCACATAATTTCACTACGACTATGTGTTTAGCACACTTGTAAATCCAGTGACCTATATATAACCTAACTTATCACATATAACTATACATACATATTTTATATACAGACAATTAACAAATACATATTAATATAAAATAATTGATATTTTTGATATACCTATAAAACATCAAATTCTCATCTAAAGCTTTCTAAGAAATGTTCATTTTCCTCTTGTGTATAATAGAAACTATGAAGCTTAAAAATTGTTTTTTTTTTATATATTTTTTATTTTTAATAAACTTCTCTTTGTCCTTTGGCCCCTGTTGTAGAAGATGGTTACAAAGTGCTGCATAGAGAGAACGGGACACCTCGCTAGTTTCTGAGAGAGCCTGATGTGTTATCTCATGCAGCCATCAGAAAGCAGTGTGTTTATAAGTTCAGTGATGCCACGAGTTATAGTCCATTCACGGTTTCTTCGGCCGTTTTGAATCAAACCTTTGAAAAATCTCTCCATGCATGACGTGGTTAGTTATTTCCTAAGTACGCCCTGTATCACAAGCGTTTTATACTTGTGTTCATAAGTTACTTTTTTTTCTGTTATATTGAAATGTTATTCATATTTCATTTATAAATAATTTGGATGAAAAACAGGGAGAAAATATATATGTTGGTAATGCCTAGTGAGAAGTAGTCCTTATAGGCCGTTCACGGTAAAGTGAGCACTTTTTAAGCCCTTGTTACTTTTTTCTTTCCGCCTACTCTTATCCTTCCACCAATTGTTAGTGTAAACCTTGCCACGTGAGTAACACACACAGTGTATACATTCACCTCGCCCTAAACAAAGAGTCCGAGGCCGTAATGAAATGTACTTATTGGCTATTATGTCTGATGAAACAGCTTCAAAAAGTGCTCACTTTACCGAGAACGGCCTACATATAAAATACTGTTACACTTATTGCCCACGAATGTGGTGCGTTGTCACCTTAGTGTAATTCTCCAGATTTAGTTAAGTTTAGTTTGGACGAGGCCGAAGAATATCCTGGAAGTAGAACATTAGCAGGGCTTCAGAAAAGACTGAAGTAACTGCGAATGGACTGTAGCCCGAAGACACACACAGAGTTTCACAGGAAGCGCACTTGAAGTTTTTGAAACAGGTGGTTAGCCGATGGTAAAGAACCTGACGCAACAATATAGAATGTGACATTCTTCCCCCTCTTCTGTGCAGATGTAGTTTTTGACCATATTATGTGACCTAAGAAGACCAAATCTTGGATAAAGGGGAATATTCCTCCCCCCCCCCCACCGCAGTGTAACTTGGTATAACCGCCAGAAAGTTAGTGCCATTTCGGGGTAACTGTTTGTACCATGCGTTTTTATTTTGAATTAACGTTCTACAGTCCCTTTGTGATGTTTAGGTTTCTAGTTAAATTTTATTTATAAACTACTTTATCTTCGAGCTATTGTTCTAAAATCATATTTAAAAAAAAAGGCAGGTCGTTCAAAGTTGTCCAAACTGGTGCATAATTATTTCAATCAAATGTAAATTATAATTTTTTTTTTTTCAGCGTGTAAAGTGAGAAACGTAAGTACTTTTGTACTCACAAACGAATGCACAGTAAAAGCCACTTCTCACGGTTTAATATTTTATTGAATTTAACCAATTTAATTCAGTAGAAATTTAATTATTATGTCAAAAGTTTTGACAGGCTTTTGGTACGTGCAGCTGTATTCAATGAATATTAAAAGTGTCAACTTAAACATTTACCGTATATATTCCAGCTTCAAAAACAATCGGTATTCTTTTAAACCTCTACAAACCATGCACTGTACAAAAATATGCTTTGCCTGAGATAAATATTTACAAATATTTTTGTAGCTTAAATGTACGTAAATTACTGTATTGACACTTCACTTTATATATTTATACTGTTTTAATTATTCGGGGTGCCAGTAAAAATTGGATTCAAGCAAATATAGAACGTGTTTAAAACGAAAATCTGAGTAGGAATTCGAATTATTCAGTAACTTGAAAGACGAAATGGCCTAGATTATGAGGTCAGTGACGTCACTCAGCATTCAAGGAATATAATTCAATAACGTCTAAGAAAATTGAAGTAAACGTTGATCGTGTGAAAGGACCCAGCAATTCGGATGCAGAATGTAAACATCAGGAGTGTTGTCCGGGCGAGCTCGTGGGGCATCGTGACGAGGCAGTGTGTGTAGCTGTGTTATAGTCTATTGCCTGTTTCTTCTCACTTTTTGAATCGAACTTTTGAAAAATCACGATGTATGACGTGTTTAATTGTTTCCTAAATATGTCGTGTATTACAAGCGTTGTATACCTCTGCTAACATGAATGTATCTTTTCTTTTCGTTAAATTAAGTTTTCCGTGTATTTTATTTCTAAATTATAATTAATTTAGAATAGACTAGTGACCCGCCCCGGCCTCGCTTGGGTGTGATTTACAGATATGACGTTGTTTAGGTGTTACAGCAACTAACATAGCATTTTTAAAAAGACAAACATGGTAATTGTGGGCCATCTTAAAAGATAAACATATGGTTTCGCGTATTTTTTTGTAGACTTTTTTGAGATATACAATTCTGTAGTACATCAATTTGGTATATCTTTTATAGTTTAGCGTAAGCCATGTAAGCGCCTGAAAAGCGGCTTTTCTGACTTGATTTGAAAAGTCGACATTTCTATGCTATCCTTACATTAAATATTAATGTATTATATACCTAAACTTTCCACAAGAAATTTTCTGAATGATTGCGAAAACCGCATCAAAATCCATGTTGGCTATTTTTTTTAGCCTATAACCACCTTTTAAAATAAATATTGCCATGTAAGTAATAAACACAATGTGTATAGTCCACTGCACTCGGAAGTGAACGTCGAAGGCTAAAATGAAATATATTTATTGACTATTATTCCAAATGAGAGGACTTCTGAAAAGTGCTCACTTTACTGTGAACAGACTGTACAATTGTGTGCGCACGAATTAGGTGCGTTGTCCCTCTGGTGTAACTTTCTAGACGTGAATAAGCTTAGCTAGCACGAGGCTGAGTAATGTTGTGGTGGTAGAAGTATAAGATGGCTTGAGGGAAGTGTGGAGTGACGGTGGATGTATTGTAGAGTGGTTGCAGCAGGCGGACCGAGAGTAGAGTGGTGGTGGTGTTGTGTTGCAGGTTGCCGGTGGTGAGTAATTGTGCTGAGCAGTCGGGGCGCGTCAGCTCCAACCACTCCAGCATGGCTGTGTCGCGGGTCCCCAGCCCGCCCCCGCCAGAGGTCAACATGCCCGTCGCCGAGAACTGGTGCTACACGCAGGTACACTCATCTTTACTGTCAACTGAGGCCCTGATTACTGACAGGCTTCACCGTGAATGGCCGTGTAGGGAATCAAACGATAAATTAAGTTGTTTTTCGTGATAGTATTTTCAACTAAAGTTTTTTTGCCCGATATTGAACTCATCTAGCTTCCAAATCTTAATTTTTTATTTTCAAATGTACGTTTTCATTATTTATAAAATTGTGACATTTTATAAATAATTAAAACGTACATTTGAAAATAAAAAATTAAGATTTGGAAGCTAGATGAGGTCAATATCGGGCAAAAAAACTTAGTTGAAAATACTATCACAAAAAACGACTGAGAAATCTTTATCCGAATTTAGCCTTGGATGGCCATGCATGGCGAAGCCTGTTCACGATAACGTAATCACTTTAGAATTGAACCTTATAAAAAAAGTTACTACCCCTGCATACATATATTTTAATGGCGCACTGAGTGACGTTTGCACAGTAAAGTTGGTAACGGTGGATGGAAAACAGTTCCAAATTTTTACGTCGAATAATAGTATTGGGTAACCATTTGTGAGAACTTAAAATTATTTATTTAGCTTTGTCTTTTTTAATGCATTGAAATGTAAAAAGTAGCAGATTTGTAAAGTTTTTACTTTTTCAATAATTTTACAGTTACATTTGACTGATACAGTAATATAGTGATGATGCCCATGGCAATGTTAATTTTACATAAGGCGGAGGAATTCACAACGTGTATGAAAGTACATCTTAAGCAGGGCTTTCAAAAATGCTCACCTTACCGTGAACAGCCTACATCAGCCATTTATTTTTATCATTCCACCACTTTTTAAAAATAAATATTGCCATTTAAGTAATACACAGTGTATATATTTAATCGGACTAGAAACTTTACGTCTAAAGCTACAATAAAGTATATTTATTGACTATAATTCTGAATGAGAGGGCTTCAAAAAGTGCTCACTTTATCATGAATAGCCTATGCAAGAATGCACGGAAGATACAAGTCTAATTACGGCTTCTTCCTCAGAATGAAAACACAGGCAACCACCAGGAATTGGTAACGGGAGAAGGGGCCCATATTTCGTGCAAATACGTCACGTAATATTATATGCATGGGCAGGAAGTAGACATTAGCCCTACGTCTGGGTGTTTTTAGCATTCCCCCCCCCCCTACGATTTTTGTCGGAAATCCTTGCAAGCAGTTATATAATTTGTGTTGTCGCTCTTTTCTTAGCTTGGCGGTATAGAAACCCATCACGTAAATAGAGACAGTGTATGGTCTAGTTACTGTAGCTCTGAAAACGACAGGCTGTGCAAATACCATATACTGCAATGGAAATTTCATGCATCTGAAGTTGTGGAGTAAACTGAAGTCTGAAGCACGTGTTGCAGACTATTGGAAAAGTGTTATTTGTATTGTTGTTTTTGTAGCAGTGGGTTAGCAAATATTACAAGGAATCTTAGCCAAGTGAGCTATACACAGTGCAAAGCATAAGCCAGTTTAAAACTTTTTTTTTTTTTTTTTTTTTTTTTTTGGTTCGGAATAAGACGTTGACGCCTGATATTAACTTCAGCTGGTGTAATACAGCTTTTACGTCTGGTCTATAATGACATGGAAGCTGTTAACGTAGAAGGCTCTTGTGTTCGATCTACAATGTAACTAATGAATACACGGGTACGTTGGCCCTATGTAAGAACGTGAAGGGGCTGGTAAACTTCCAACACTCGTGTCCGCTAATCCACGAAGCCAACTGAAATACTGTAGTGTGTTTCATTCAATGACATTCGTTTTCATGACTATTGTAGTTTACAAGGAAAAGAGGGCATGGATTTGAGTAGGCAGTTTGTGTTTTAATAGACGTAAGTAACATTATTTATGGATTAAAAATGAAATTGTGTTAGAAAGCTAACGTCTGTAATTAAAAAAAAAAGTCCCCCCTCCCCCTTTTTTTAAATGAAGTTTCAGATTACGTTTCTATGTATTCTAAAACAACTGCAATTCATCCCGATTCGTCCGCTCGTCTCGTTTACTTTACCCTGGTCCGTTTTGTTGCACGTCCCCGTGTATTGTAGAACAGGCTCCGAGACAGTTGGCCACTCCAACTGCCATAAACTTGGTCGGGGTGAATGTGGTAGCCTTTAGCAGGAAGTGTAACTGTGTTCTAGATGCCAACTCATGACGTGGCTGAGGCGCAACGGCACGAACCATTTCTTTAGTGGCGATTTACAACTTTGAAAGAGCTTGGTTTTGAAGGCTATCACGGCAGTGATTGTGTTGTTTATCTACATCACGCGCAGCAACTTGAAACTGTAATGAACTTCCTGCGACCTTCCTTATTTCTCTACAATGCGAGTTTAGTTTTACAGCAATTAATAATGTTAGAGTAAATTCTGAACTTCCACAAGGTGCGATAGAGTTGAATTCCTGGAAAAATCCATTTGAAGTTTCCTAGGAAATGAACATTTCCCATTTAAAATAAGTGTGATTCTGAAGTAGTAACATGCGTACGCGGGGAAAGAGAAATGGGAGGGATTTAAGAAAATGTGGCGAAGGGAAATGTTTCTGAATCTAACCATTTCATTCAGGTTGGGAGTTCTTATACTGTGCCGTATCCAGGAATATGGAGCGCCCCCTCTACTAAGCCTGGGTCGTAACTCTCGTTTTCCTTTTTAAACATGTATTTTAACTCGAGGTTTCGCCTAAGCTTTTGAGTGGGGAAGTGTGCATATTGTGCATAGTATGCGGTTGCAAAACATCATCTTCAGTTGGTTAAATGTGCAGTGGTATAGCCAGAGAAATGTTCAAATAAGTTGGGTGGGGGAGGGGGGAGGTTTCCACGTATCAGCGACGCTGACACACTTGTTAGTTAACTCGGGATAAATTCTAGGAGAATATAATTTCACATTATAAAAAATTGTTCCTTGAAAGCTTATCAGGGGACGGCTTACATACTAACTTATAACCTAACGTAAATTAACACCAATACCTTACCCGGGATTCGAGCCCAGAGCCTCCCGCACCCCAGATCAGTGGCGCACCAACCGACAGTATAATAAAATGCGCCATAGTAAACATTGATAGCATACTATCACAATGAAAGAATTATTAATAACAATAGTAATCGTAGACAACCTAATTGTGGGGGGGGGGGGGGGGCTAAATTCCCCAAACCCGTTCCCCCGGACTACGCCTATATTTGGATATAAGCTGCAACATTGGGGATACAGTCGAGGATTGCTAACAACATGATCACGCACTTATTTTACACTAGAAAATGTGAAAACTTTGTAAAGCCTCTTCCATTGGCCCCATGCCGCGGCCTTGGTGTCGTTGCAGTTTCCATGTTCTCTGCGATGTCATCCTGTTATCTGTATCTTGGTCGCCCTCGTGGCCTTCCGCCTTGACATCCGCCATCTACCACATCCTTCCCACTTTCCTTCTGCACGACCTCAACTGCAATCTCCTTCCGCTGGATGCCTCCTGGCCTGGCTTGTCCGCGCGGTAGCTTACTCGCCGTGCTACTACACTTTTACTGTAATGGCGTAATGGGCGGGTATTAGACCATTCAACCTTAAAATTTAAATTAATTCAAAAAGAGCAGAAATTCCCGCTAAATTCAGCAGTATTTATTACACAGCTTGTTTACTTCGAAGCAGCCAATAGGAGTGCAGCAGAGAAGAGAAGTCGTACGAAAGTACTTATGAAAACTGCTCACTTTGAACGAGAAACAACTGCGATCGGAACTCGTTTGAAGGTAATATAACCTCTTCAGTAACTGAACTTGTTGTAGTGAAGTAGTTCTGTCAGCAGCCCGCGTAACCGCGGCCCGTGTCTGGCCATTACAAAGTACCTACCTCGTGTTCTAGTACAGGACACTCGATACACACCTTGGAAACCAATTTTTATAAGCAAACCTTGCGGAAAAGGCTGTTCGCGCTAAACTGAGCACTTTCGAAATCCCTGCTTATTGCCATGGACCTCATCACTCTATTCATGCTTCGATCGAGTGAACCTGTGAAATGATTAGAAAATTAAATATCTTACAAATGTGCTCGTTTTTACACTTCGATGCGTTAAAAAAATTGTGTTTGGCTGTGTTGGGGACACGGCCGTTTGTTTTGCATTAATACGTCTACGTCGACGCGCTCGGACGCCTTGATGTTTATTTTACGTTCCCAGCAGCGGTTCTCTTCTGCCTTCTATTAGCTTTGTGAAAGACAAAACAGCAGTGTTTCTTTTCCAGATTAATCTATTTACTTTAGACTAAGCCATCTTAATATGATTAAAATCGCAAATTTACGGAAGCGGTCTAAAACTTCGCAGCCTTGTAACTTTAAAAATAGATCAGTGCAAAATATTTCTTCAGGCTTTCTGTTCTGTAAATTTAAATCGTAAAGCTCTGGTCTTCTTATATCCTGAGAAAACGGAGCACTGTTACTTGTGAACCATTGTCATATCGTTTTCCACTGCATACTTGGAAGGAGGTTTACTTTCTTAAACTGAATAATAAGATTCACTGTTTACAACAAATAATTTTTATGCTCATCTTGGCAATAACTGATTGATTGAGCATACTTACACTTTTCGAAGTGGATATAATTAGTCTGCTCGTGATAATATGTATTAGCTTTGCCTTCAGGGAAAAATCAGAGGCATTTTCGATAAAACTCTTTTTTAGAGCTTGCATGACCAATAAAATGATCAGACGGTTGGAACAACTATTCAGTTTTAATGCAACACGTCCATCACTTTGCTAACATTGAAAAATGTGATTGATGAAATACGGGTTGGTAACAATGTAAATTATTGGAAGTTCCTCCATTCTGTAATAAAGAATTGATTTTAAATATTTACACAATTAATGAACTATATGCAGTTTATCCACCTTTTCGATGATTGTTTTCGCCTTTCAACACGTAGCTTTAAGAGCCGCCCAAATCTTTTCTCATTCACTTGATAAATGTTACACATATATTTTTATTTAAAATCCACTTCCTTTAGTATCCCCCTCAAAAGTATGAACAACCCCCCCCCCCCCCCCAATCAAACAAATTCAACTTTTTGCTCTTTTCTCGTAAAGCGACGAAAAGTTTAGGGGATACTTAATTGTTTAGCATTTGTTTACTTTGACAGCGTGGAACTGTGGAAGAAAGGCATTCTTGCATTAACTGTGCCACCACAAATAAGGCAAATAAAATGATATCTCTCGACTACTCTCGACTACTCTCGACTACTCTCGACTACTCTCGACTACTCTCGACTACTCTCGACTACTCTCGACTACTCTCGACTACTCTCGACTACTCTCGACTACTCTCGACTACTCTCGACTACTCTCGACTACTCTCGACTACTCTCGACTACTCTCGACTACTCTCGACTACTCTCGACTACTCTCGACTACTCTCGACTACTCTCGACTACTCTCGACTACTCTCGACTACTCTCGACTACTCTCGACTACTCTCGACTACTCTCGACTACTCTCGACTACTCTCGACTACTCTCGACTACTCTTCCCTGTACGAGTTACAATGCGTATTTATTTCGTCTGGACGTTTTCGGTGCATCTTCCTGGCGTCGATAGCGAACTGCTGTTCACGATAAAGTGAGCACTTTTGAAATCAACCTTAGAAAATAATCACTGCTCCTAACTTCGTATATTTTAACAGCCGCACTTAGCGACATGCGCCCAGAAAAGTTGGTAACGACGATGAATGGAAAGTAGTTCCATAACTTAACGTCGAATAAAACGTGTTAGGTAACCATATTGCCAACTTAAATTATTTCTTTGGCTTTCTGTTTTGTTTTAAATGCACTGAAGTGTAAAAATTACCAGATTTGTAAAATATTATCTTTTCCAATAATTTTGCGGTTTCACTTGACCTATACCAACTTCGGGCCCGTCCTTCTGTGCACATTCTGGTAACACTTCTGACAAAAAATCTAAATGTAATCTGAAACAAGGCAACTGGGTTAAGACAACACATATTTTAACTATCCACCAGCTTATTAGTCACATTTATATATCACAAATCTAATTACTTTCCTTGCTGCAGTAAATATAATTTTCCTTCTTCCTTGAATGAATGTGCTATGGTTTACTGTACGGACACGAGCCGAATTCAACTTGTAGCCTTGGGCTGTTCACGGTAAAATGAGCACTTCTGAAAGCTCTGCTTAAGATCTACTTGTATGCACATTGCGTATCCTTTCGCCTTATGTAAAATTAACATTGCCACAGTCCTCTTCACTTTATTTATGCTTCGGTCAAGTGAAGCCGTGAAATTATCATAAAAGTAAATATTTTACAAACCTGCTCATTTTTTTGCATTAAAAAAACAGTAAGCCAAAGAAATAACTAAGGTGACCATTTGTGATAACCTAACACTTTTTGTTTGACGTTGAGATATGGAACTACTTTTCTCTACATCGTTAGCAACAAAAATGTGCCGAGGGGCGGCAAACTTAGAAAGCCGACCCTGTAGGTACACAGTTAGGCTACTCGTAAAGCGCGTGTATAGCGGGGGGTTTGCGCGGTCCTATCCACCACACAACTCAACAGCCTTGCCGTCTCCTCAGCTCCTTACTGTATGTAAAATGTAACTATATGATGTTCACGATAAAGCCAGCAGTCACTTCTTACTTCCAGCCATCTTTTATTCTTTACCCACCTTTTTGAAATAAATATTGCAATGCAAGTAATACACACTGTGTAAGTTTGGAAACTAAATAAGCGCTAGCGTCGCATTTGTACCGAATTTTTCTTTATTTTGTACGTAAAAAAACATGATAGTTGCAATAAACGTAAATGAAGTATAAAATAACTTAGTAACTAAGTAAAAATTTCCCTGTTTTATTATTCACGTCGATTAAAATTGTATTTAAAAGTGACCCCTATGGTAGACTGCGTATCTATAGTGTGCATGCCGCGCGCAGTCTCCAGGTGGCTAGTGTTATCAACAGCCAAGAGGTTATGCTGCGTTGGCTGATAAACTTCATACGTACAGAATTCCGAAACAAAAATGGCCAAACTGTATAGTAGTGTATAAATGTAAAATTGTTAGTTTAGCTACCCACTGCTATCTAAGGATGAGACGCACTATAGCAGCGGAAATGTTCCCTTTGCTAAACTCTCCCGTAAGAAAATACGTTTTGTTCGTAACCCGAGTGTGAACTGGTGGTACAGTGGTTAAGTTGCTGCGCCCGCGAATAGTTTGTAACTTTTGGGCAGGAGTTCGAAACTCCGTCGGGTCCAAATATTTTTACCATCAAATTTTACATGCGGATAATATCCCGGTGCATATATACAAAATGATATTTTGGACCGGTCAGTAATTTTCGTCACAATAAAATAATAGCACACTCGTACTCTCGTGGCTGCACGCCATTTTCAAGGAACTATGGCAGTAAGCAAATAATTCATGTGCAGCAATATTAAGATGTGCTAGCTAGTAATTTTATAGGCCAACAGAAGTTACTAACTGGTAGCAGTTCTACAAATGTGGTTCATATTTACTACAAACCACACACTGCGTACCCACCGAGGGTGCCAAATGCTAGTACGCAAACTGCTACCGTGTAATATGAATCTTCCATGGCGGCTCATACAGCGGCTGGCATACCGGCTCGTGCCCCAGGGCCTGTACAAGAACCAAGTACGGCAGCAGGTATCGTGTAATATCTTCCTCAAGTGAGGGTGGGCGAGCTCGACGCGGCACACACGACCTGGGGCGAGGCCCGAGGTGAGGGTATTGACGCCCGCGACGTCCAGATACTGCAGGGTCGTCCCTCGCCTCGCGAGCCGCGCAGCCAGCCGGCTTTAACGGGACGCGGGCGTGCGCGGCGCCGCCCTCCCCCCCCCCCCCCATGCGACGTCACACGACCACGCCGCGGGGGCATCGACCTGCTGTTTGCCTTACCCTCGCGCCCTCCCCTGCTCCGCCGACTCGGCACTGAACCCCGGGGATCGTCGCCGTCCCACGTCGGCCAGGATGCTGACCCTTAATCTAAATATACGAGGGCCGTACCTTGGTGCTGTGGCGTGTCGTTGAACCGCGGGCGTAACTGCAGGAGACGTGATACGAGACCCCGCCCACTTCCTCCTCACCTTCCCCTTACATTGCAGTCGGTAGATAATCAAACTTCACTACTATACCATTTTACATGTTTGTTAAAGGCTGTTCACGATAAAGTGAGCACTTTTGAAATGAACCTTAGAAAAAAGTCACTGTCCCTGAACGCGTATATTTTAATCGGTGCACTGAGTGACATTTGCCCAGTAAAGTTGCTAACGATGGACAGAAAATAGTTCTTTATCTTAACGTGGAATAAAAAGTGCGAGGTAACAATTTGTGATAACTTAAATTTATTTCTTTCGCTTTCTGTTTTTTTTTAATGCATCGAAGAGTGAAAATGAGTAGATTTGTATAATATTCACTATACTAATAATTTCACAGTTTCAATTAACCGACATGTATAAAGTGGTGTGGCCCACGGCAATGATTTTTTTTTACATAAGGTGGAAAAATACACGATGTGCATACAAGTAGATCTGAAGCAGGGCTTTCAAAACTGCTCATTTTACCGTGAACAGTCTACACGTAATTTTGTAGGTGTGAACTTATTGTGCCAACACAACATAACTTCTTGGCTGTTGATAACGCTAGCCATCTGGAAACAGCGCGTGTCATGCACACTTGACTGCAATCTAAGAGTGAGACGCACTATAGTACATGCTTGCCACCCGTCTGCTGGATGACATCCCAAACGCATTCATGGCGGGGCATTTGAAACTACAGTAGTTATACGTCGCGGGACGGTGGACGAGTGAAGAGGTCTAGGTCTTGCGAGCCGATGAGGGTGAAACGAGGCGAGTACAGAGCAGCGTCGGAATGTAAGGGCGTGGGGAAAGGGAGATCCCAGAGAAAACCATGCGGACGAGCGGCATCGTCGGCGGGTTTTCTCCCACTCCCTTGCATTACGGCGCTGCTCGGTAATCGCCTCGTTTCACCTCGTCGGCTCTCAAGACCTCGATGTTGCAAAACCATCCAAATGTATCCACTTTCTTGCTGTGCGTTTTATGTTTGTGCGTGCCGTTAAGCACGTATGCATAACTTAATTTCGGTAAGGTCTAGGCTTAAATGTTATGTAAGGCCTATTAAACAAGAAATATTTTGAAAATAATAAGACAAATCGTGTGCAATAAGTTATAAATATTTATTACAACTTTAGTATGAATCCGGGAGGGTCGACGCCACTGCTGGCTGAAAAGTGGTGGGGCGACGCCCCCCCCCCCCTTACTCGGTTTCAATGACCCCGCTTGTTGCTCGATAAGTACCGCGCCCCAGGACGCAGCGACATTTCCGCCACGACTTGTCCTCAATGGCGGCGCCAGTACTCGAGGGCGAAGGCTGTCCGGAGGCAGCTTGCTGCAATGTCGATGTGAGGACTGACGGACAGCACTGCGGGCAGAAGTGCTCCCACACCGCGGGCGAGGCCTTGACCTCAGGCTGACCTGGCGGCATGCGCCCCTCTCCCTTCCCATATCCCTAACTCACTACAAGACGTCACCCGCCAACAAAAATGCGAGGGATGTGTGGTGGGCGCAGGAGCGCGCAGCCTCGCCTTTACAAGCTGCAAGTGCCGTGCCGATCCCTGCAGCCTAGCCTGCTTTCCGCCAATTACTTTCACCTATAGGCTATTCACGGTAAAGCGAGCACTTTTTAAAGTCCTCTGATTTGGAATAAAAGTCAATAAATATATTTTGGACGTTAACTTCTGAGTGCGGTGGAATATACTACTGTGTTTATTACTTACATGGCAGTATTTCTTTAAAAAGGATAAATAATGGCTGGAAGGAACAAGTAACTAGGCTTAAAAATTGGTCACTTTACCGTGAACAGCCTATATGATGATGTCCTGCGAAATGCCAAATAAAGTTATGAAATGCCCTTAAGCCAAGTATCCTGCGAGACGTTCTGTATTTTTACACATTCATTACCAATGAAAATTTATATTTACACATGCAGTGAGTTTCATTAACAGATGTTCACAAATGCACACTTTAATGCATGCCGTTCATTCAAATGAACAATGTATTTCACAGAAATATAAGTGTTAAATTTTTCTATTAGTGTAATGATGATTTTAATTTACATCCAGATACTTTTCGGGTGTGCTTTTTGAAATTATTCCATTTCAATTGCATTTGCTTGTAAATACAAGCTAATGCATTACTGTCATGCTTGAAAGTTAACCACGACCCTTTTATAATAAATCTAATTTCTTATGTTGTGTCCTACTTTATGAATTAAAATATCTGGTCACCCTCTCCTAACTTGGCTGCAAATTTCCTTTGTACATGCTGTTCATTGTAATGTTAGCACTTTTGATGCCCTAGTTACTTTTTTATTTCAGTCATTTTTATTCCTTTAACCACCTTTTTAAAATAAATATTGCCATATAAGTAATAAACACTGTGTATATTCCACCACACTCAGAAGTTAACGAGTAATGCTAAAATAAAATATATTTGACAATTATTCTAAATGAGAGGGCTTTGAAAACTACTCACTTTACCTTGAATAGCCTATGTTTATGTTCACTGTAAAATGAGCGCTTTTGAAACAACCAGTAGAGAAATAACACTGCTCATAACTACATGTGCACTGCTCTCAACGTATTGCGAGTGGAATGTTTAAATATACCAATATATTATGAATTCTCATATTAGTAATACATTGACTTTCTTTACAATTCCGAGCTTTTGCTTGGTGCATGAATAAATAGATTAAATAAATGTCTATATAAATTTTACTTGTGGCAGGAGAATACAAAAGTGAGTGTGTGCATATGTGTGTGTGTCTGCGTGTGGTTGATCGTAAGCAGGTGTTACAGAAGAGCTAAGTGAACCATGAACAGCCTATACTATCCTTCCAGAGCAAAATAGCATCATTGACCTGTCCAGTAATATCACCTCTATAGTTGTGCACCTTAGGAGGAGATTACTTTAAACCTGAGCTGACTCTTTGAGCACCAGGGAACTGAACAATTTCCTGCTCTCTTGATATAGCCCTGCCACTTATTATGTGTGTCTATTTTATTTTTTTGACTTCAATACTGTAAAACTTTCAAATGAAGACCAATGTAGGAGTACTAGAGTTTCGCTTATTTTTACACTACGATATGATGAAAATGTCTTTATGTTTCTGATACTTAATTTAGTAGTCTGCCTTAATCATATTTATTGAACTATTTAAAGTCAAGGCCCTAGAGAATTGTGGTTTATGAACATACAATGTTGCAGTCGGCAAGCAAATAAACTGTGAGCTACTCTGATCAAATTTTTGTTCCCTTTTTAAGCAATAACCTCTGTTTTTGCATTACTTTATATTCTGACTTTTATGTCCTGTCCACCGGCACTACTCGTTACCGAATCATACAATTAACCTCTGTCTTTGCCCACACACTTACATCATGTTTACAACGTCCGCCATGACACACATCACTTGTGCCAACCATTTCCACCTAAATATACATCCTACTATACACACAATGCCAATACACAACACTGACAATTTTTTTGGTCCACTCTGTTGGGAAAAAAATTATTATTAGCCACTTGACATTCAGCCAGTGAATTACTTTTTTTATCAACATAAAGGCACATGGAACACATTTATCAGCCATTTCATCATAATATATCATATAGTTGTAGTGACTTGTTTATATTAATATTTATTGTTAATTTATCAACTTAGTTGATTAACAATAACATATCAATAGGCTGTAATAGGTTCTCTGTAGGGTCTTTACACATCATCTTCAGTCTTTTCGCTCAGTTATCGGTAACAGGTTCTACACCTTTACAAACTCTCTCTCTTCCTAAATTTAGCAAATAATATTTAAACATGTAAGAGTATACCAGATATATACAGTAAAAATGTAATCTTGTAAGCATTTAGAATTGCAAATTTAAGTTACCAATTTCTTCTATCCTGTAGCTGCTTAGATACACTGAAGTGTCTAAAAGTACAGTTGGACACTTGCATATTGATACATATTCAGGGCAGATTCCTGCTTATCTAGATCTGATTATCCCTCACTTCTCATTGACAATAGAGCTCTGCGATTTTCTTCATCTTGCATTTCTTAAAAGCAGAGGAACCATCTATTGAGCTTGATGGTGTTAGGTATTGGCATTGAATATGCAAAGGTTCTGAATCAAAGGTAGGTTTAAATGTAGTAATTAAGTTTGGAAACTTCACGGAATCTTGTTCTCTACACCACTGCTTCATTAGATTGCCTTAAAGTTTTCAATGGGCTTTTGGTGAATACTGTAACTCCTTCAGTCAACATTTTGTACTTTCTGTTCCCATGTAAGCAAACATTTGTTCTTGCTTTTTGTTGATGCTTGTTATGTTTTGCAGAAGTTTGATAAAGCCGAGGTTGCACAATAGTCTTCCAGACTCTCCAAGGGCTAAAACCATGGTGCTAGTAGAGCTTATTGGCTTGTGGGATGTTTTGATAGTCTAGGATTCACTGTAGTGTTGGTTAAAAATTTGCAAGTGGCAATTTACTTAATTGATTGTTCAACAAACATCAGTCCTATAGGCACTAAGGTGCCCTGGAATCACGAACAGATCTAGACTTCAAAGATAGTTTTTTAAGTGAGAAAGGGGGGGGGGGGGGGGGGGCATTGTCTTACTGTTCAGTGCAAGGCTAGACTTTTAATTTGTGGACATGGCAGGAGGTTTTACTAAACAATGCTAAATTAATCAATTGAAATTTAGAACAAATGTATGTACTGAAAAATTTATCGCGATATTGACAAACTTTTAAAAAAATATTTGTGCCATTTTATATATTTTTATTTAAACTTTGGAGATACCAGGAAAAACATACATATTGGAATCAGTAAAATGAAACATTCGCTCAGTTTTGAAGAAAAAAACTGCATTCTTCTGGTATAGAATGTAAAATGCGGGTGGATGCAGTTTGTGTACACGTCAACATTTTCCTTCCATATAAAGTTAAGTTTTCAGGTGTTGTGAATAAGAAATTTTGCCATGTGTGCTAAACATAAGATGACAAAGCATTTGTTGTTATCACAACTGAGCTCTAGGCTTTGTGTGCTGTGATCAGTAATGGGAACCATGAAAAAGGTTTTGGTGCTCAACTACCTATCAAAATGACTCTAAAATACTTTAGACAGCGCAAAATATTTTGAAACTGATGCTTTAAAAATTTATGATTAGCTGTATTCTCGTACTAGTTAAACTAAACCATGGTGAATGTGTTCCAAAATGGGCAATACCCCAAATAGACTAGGGTTACTATATCAATGGCATCCAAAAACAGGACATAAGGAAATCACAGGCATAAAAAAGTGGACACTTGCAATTAAATGATACGAACAAAGATAACATATAATTTTTTTTTGAAAATATACACTATCGACCAAAAAGTTATTGGGCACCCGTGACGATAGGTAATTCAGTACGTCAGTTGACTTGTGTGGCCGCCATACGCTGCAGGCCAGTGTAGAACCAGTTGATAAGAATATGGCACAAGGTACAGAGCTATTCGACTTTAATAAGGGCGTGATTGTGGGCTGCCATCTCAGTGGGCTGTCTAGCCGGGCGATTGCATGGAATGTAAACAGGCCCAAAGCAACGGTCACATTCGTCCTGCGTAAGTGGAAGGTCGATGGGCATTGTGCCAATGCTGCATGTTCTGGGTGTTCTCCAATCTTGACCGACAGAAATCACAGAACTCTGAAACGTGAAATTGTCAAAAATACGGCACAATCCATGGCTACCATCCGACAGGAGTTTCATACAGCAACAGTAGTATCGGTTTACATTGGAACATTGCATACAGAGGCCCACCGACTTGGATGTTTTGAAAGAGCAGCTGCACATAAGCCCCATATCACGACAAGCAATAAAACTCGGCGACTCAGGTGGTGTTTGGACCGTCACAACTGGACACTGGAGCATTGGAAATCAGTTCTGTGGAGTGATGAGTCGAGGTTTACATTATTTCGGTCCAATGGATGTGTATGGGTGTGGCATCTACCAGGGGAACGGCTTCTGCCGGAGTGTATAGTGCCAACTAAGAAATTCGGTGGTGGTGGAGTGATGGTGTGGGGCTGTTTCACGGCCTTCAGTGTAGGACCGCTGGTGTTTGTCCGCGGCCTATTGTAACATTCTGGATAATGAAATGCTCCCAACATTGTGGCATTTTTACGGAACGGACCTGTGTTACTTCCAGGATAATGCCAGGTGCAAGGTTTCAAGGGCTACTATGCAGTGGTACGCCGACGACAAAGTTTGCCGATTGGACTGGCCTGACCAGAGCCCCGACCTCAACCCTATAGAACATCTTTGGGACAAATTGGATCGCTGGGTGAGGGCTCGTCATGCGCAACCAAAATCCATTGCTCAACTCGTGGAATGGTTGGAAGATTGGAAGAGGAATGGCGATGAATTCCCGTTGATGTCCTGCAAACCGTCGTAGAGAGCATGCCAGACAGGGTGGCTGCTATTTTAGCCGCAAGAGGTGGCCCTACGAGATTCTAACGGGGTGACAACCACTGAGCAAACATTGTATACAGGTGCCCAATTACTTTTTTGGTGTGTGTGTGTGCACGCATGTGTGTGTGCACATGCGCGTGTGCACGCGTGCGCAAAGCTGTTCCCCCGCAAGACTATTTCTTTAAATCTTCACCAAAACAAATGTTCTTTTTGGCTTTATAAATGTATAACTCTGACATTATAAAATAACAATTTCCTAACTCTGATACAGTTGATAATATAATTTCTCATCTACACACCCCTCGTCACATTAATAAATAGCCGGGAAAAAGTGTCTCTTTGCGAGTGAAATTAAGACAAAAGAATCTTTTAAATGTCTTCAAAGATATTGCACTTTAGCTTCGTAAATTGGCATATTCGGTAAAACTAAATAGAAAATTCAATATGGCTGCTATTTATTGAAAAAGAAGACATTTTATGTTTTTTTTTAAATCTGTAAAACATGATCAGACAGTTTACGAGGTGACAAAGAGAACATGTCCGGGTAAAAGAGGATGTGAACATTCAGAATAGATGGTCACATTTTATCATATATGAAATAGTTAGTATTTATGACTACTTTAATACCTACACCTCGCGTTAATGAGGTCGATGTAGAAAGAGTATGTAATACCTTGTTGCAGGTGAAAGTGGTGAAATTCAGTTACATGTGGACAATCAACAACTTCAGTTTCTGCAGGGAGGAGATGGGCGAAGTTCTCAAGTCGTCCACCTTTTCTGCTGGTTCCAATGATAAGCTGAAATGGCAAGTATTAACTAAATATTGTTAAAATAAGACTTAGGGGAAGGGAAGGTAGTGTGCGAACTAACTTAACTTGTGCCTCTTGGTTGTTGGACAAGTGACATTTGAAGCTCGAACGACAGCTTATTTGGAACATGAGCACAAACACTAAGTGGTTGAACTCCACCACAGTGATGTTAGTTTCTGTACATGATTACCTAGGTCATGTAAAATACAATATAATGTGGTAGTTGTAAAATTTAGTAGTAGTATTTTGAAGCTGTGCTTTCGTCAAAAAGTTAAAATTGGTCATTAAGTATACTGTCATTGTTCTGCAATTCATACATAAACTTTGTTGGACAACCAACGATAGAGAGATCATCGCTAGGAAAACTTACCCTGACACAATCTTGAGTTCCACTGATCTCCAGGGGGTGGTACACACTACTTCCTGACCAAGTAATCATGCACCCAATCACTGAGTCCGCTGACACACATGTACACACAAGTTTATTTACAAAGCATACTGAACATTACCACCTTTGTTGGACCACGGTTATATCTCTTGATGTCCAGTGACTTTAGATACTTCATTAACGTATATATTTGATAGGTAACAGTACATCTTTTCTTTGACATATTACACTACGTGTGTGTGCTGCCAACCACAACAAATAATAGTTACCACATTCTGCATTCAGTGTACAATTTTTGTGTTAAAATTTGCAAATAACGCTTGCGTGTTTATTTTGATTTTTCTCCCAATTATTTGTATAGAAAATGAATTAAAAATAAATAAATTAAATGTATGAAGGTAGGACTTATAATTGTCAAGCATCACTGATAATGCCATGATAAGGTCATCATATCTTTATTAGTTACAGACCTAAGGCTATGCACATTTTTGTGCCTATATAAATAATTTGAATGTAGTGGTTTTAGTGTGTTTGTGCATGTTAGTTTGAGCATGGTCTTAATTAGAACATTGCACTTGCAGGTGTTTACGAGTCAACCCGAAAGGTCTGGATGAAGAGAGCAAAGACTATCTCTCCCTGTACCTCCTGCTAGTCTCATGCAACAAGTCTGAAGTAAGAGCAAAGTTCAAGTTTTCCATCCTTAATGCCAAAAGAGAAGAAACCAAAGCTATGGGTATGTAAGATTCTTCAAAATTATTTTTGTATTTGTTTCGAGTAGGCTAGGGGTATACTGATACAGATACAGATAAATCGGCCAATTATCCCAAAATCTGTATTGGTTACAATCGGCCACAGTCCGAGCAATTCATTTCATCAACCCAAATGATATAATCATTGTGAAATTACCGCACTTGGTTATCTTGCGGGACATGTTTTCACAAACGAGGAATTTTATTTTTGCGACCGAAAAATGTATTTTCTTAATTTTATTTTCATCTTTTAGGAACAGGTGATACGAAATTAAACTGAAACTGATATGGCTGGCTTTGGTGTTACTGCATGGTTAACTCTATATAAGCCATCCCTGGTGAAATTCGTAAAATAAAATTTATTTAATACTGGTAATATTAATTGTCGTACATTTTCATTTGCATAAACGTCAACTGTATATTGATCTATCGCTCCCACATCGTGTAGCAATATTTTGTTCACAGCGTGACTATTCATAAATCAATTAGTAGGAAGGTTGAATGTCGGTATGAGCTAACATCTAACCAAAAATGTTGGTGATGTGACGAAAGTAAACAGTACGTATATATAAAGCAGATGAATGTAATTTACGCACTAAACATGTGCGTAGTATCTATAAACACTGCAGTCTTTACTCGTATTCTGTGTTTTGTGGTTATGCTCTCGACAAATACAGCTGTTGCAACTCTTGGGCAAGGTTGATGATTGTAGCCGGCTGCTAACAGTCGCAAAACCGTTTAAAAATAGTTACCGTTTTAGATTGTGCCACGGAGTTTGATAAAGGGAAGTATTTTTTATAAACTGACCAAAGTGCTAATCTGCTATGTAAACACAAAGTGAAGCTTGGGGGTATTTGAAAGTTACTCGGACACAATATAAAAAGTTGAAAATGAAATGATTTGTATCTGCACTATCGGCGGGATCGGCCACGAAGTATCAGCATCAGTAATATCAGCAAAATGGGGTTTGGACCCATCTCTAGTTTTGAGTGCATCTTTTTTAGATCAGTGGTTCTCAAACTGTGCTCCTTGGTGATCTACATTTATGTCCTAGGTGGTTAACATAACTATTTTTAATGTGCCATCTGTTTTCTCCGTTTATCCATGCCAAGCTATAAGTGCTCATAATGTGGTTTTTTTTTTTTCTGTTTAATGCCATGGTCAGTTCTTTCTTCCTATTCTTTTGTGTTTTAAAATATTAAAAGCAGTAGTTTTTTTATCGATTGGCTTCTGTTTGAGTGGTTTTATTATTATTTATGCCTACAGATTGTGGTAAGTTGATGGAAGAAGTGGCGAGGAACGTGGTCTACTTGAGTCTACACCTAGTGAGTGAAGAGATTTGGGTGGCTCTTAACAGCGAGTTCTTGAGAGCTGATGAGGGTGGAGCGAGGTGAGTATGAAGCATCACCGGAATGAAAGGGTGGGGGAAATGGGAGATCTCGGAGGAAACCCGCCGACCAGCGGCATCATCTGGCACGATTCCTGCACTTGTGAAAATCCGGGGGAGTGACCCGGATGGAGATTGAACCCAGTTTGTCTTGGTGGGAGGTGAGCATACTAACCGCTCAGCCAATGGTCCCCCCCACCCCTCTACTACACCTCATGTTTCGTGGTAAAGTAAAGTTTGAGAACCACTGTTTTAGATTATGGTATTAATGTGATTGGTTGCCTTGTTGTTTGTAGAAAGCCAACGAGCATACAGATTCGTTCAGGGCAAGGACTGGGGTTTCAAGAAGTTTATACGAAGAGACTTCCTTCTGGATGAAGCAAATGGTTTACTGCCAGATGACAAACTAACAATCTTCTGTGAGGTACAGTACTAGTTATACGTATTTTTGTCCATTTGTTTTATTTGGAGAGTTGCCAGCCACAGTTCCTAAATTTTTAACTGTTTAGTTTACATTGGGATTTCATTTATATCTGCACTTCAGAAGTGCTTTGAATATAGTGTTGACCTGTTTTCGTAACACTTGAACTCTCCAAAATCATGTGTCGTGCTACACATAGACGAGACCTTGGTAATGGCGTAAATGGCCTGAAGGTTATCTTTTGTAAAGTAAAAGGATTGTGGATTTCATTTAGACTACTTGTTCAATGCGGAACAACTGTTAAAATATTTTTCTTTCCTTAATATTCATGTAGTCTTCTGTAGCCTCTTTTACTGGAAATGAATCTAATTCTAAAAGATTAATTTAGCTAACATTGGTAGCAGAGCAACACTTTTCTATTGTGTAGAAAAAATATGTTAGTTGGGAGGTATTGTGTGTGTGTGTTTTGTTTTATTTTAGCAATCTGTGTTGTTAATAATAGGAATTTTCTGGTTTTATAAAATTCTAATATATAATAGCTGCATTAAAAGAGGTAGAAACACTCTGCAGCCCCTTTGCTTACTCAAATATGCTCAAATTATTTTTTAATCTGGCTATGCAAAGTGATAATTACAGCATTTATTATTTCACAATTATTTGTCTCAAAGATTCATTATCTTAACAGTTTTATATGTAATCTCTTTCTTACCGAGTACAAGATACAGAATTGTGATGGCTTTTCTAACCATAAATATTTTGTGTACTATAAATGGCATACAATTTTTGTTCCTGGAAGCTTAGTGTTTCTCTGGATTAGTATTTATATATGCAACCACTGAATGATTCTGCAGTACCTTTGTGAAAACTGACATATGGGTTTCAGGTAAGCGTGGTAGCAGACAGCGTGAACATCTCCGGCCAATCGAATGGCATACAGTTCAAAGTTCCCGAATGCCACCTGTCCGACGACCTGGGCGTGCTTTTCGAGAACCAGAAGTTCAGCGATGTCACGTTATCTGTAAGCGGAAGAGAGTTCCAAGCACACAAAGCCATTCTTGCTGGTAAGTGGAGTTATTGGCTTTCTGCAATACGAAATACGAAAGGAAGAACTAGGTTGTCTGATAATTGCTAGAGTTAAAATAGGGGTATTCTTTTTTAAATCTCTGTTCCCTTTCATACTTCTTAAAACAGGTGGATGCAAGTATTAAGTAAACTGTCATTGTGTCGGTATGTCTTGGTGATGGTCAAAATTTATTCTGGTAGGAGGTTTCAGTTGCCACCCCTTCTATTTCAATATTTTTGTGGCAGTCTGTGTAATCAGACCTCATGTCTCCCGAGAAGTGAACCTTAGTGAGGGAAAATTTGGATTTCTGCACGTGGGAAATTGGAAACTTGAAGAATATTGCAGTTGATTGTCGGGTTTTCTCAGGGCTCTTCAGTTTATTGCATTCCATTTCTGCTTTACACTCATTTTGTTTCATATCCACTGGGACCAAACCTCAGTTGCACCCCCACTCATCACCCCAAGAAAAGTTTGCCATGTGCATTACGGACCACATTAAAAAAATTTCCATTTCAGTTTTACACAAATTTGACATTCTGTTGCTTGCTAAGAGAATTGTTTTCATCTTTCTACAACTGAAGCATAGTGATTTTCATGTACAGTGTCGTCGTATTCCACCGACCTTGAGATAGAGACCTTGTATTTGATTTATGAATCAGGCCTTATCTTGTCAACTGTTACAGCTGTCCTCTGCTGTCGCAGATAAGTCAAGTAATACTTCAATAAACTGTGGGCATTTACTGAAGGCTGTGGCACCCAAAATGGGTCGCACTCTAGTATGTTTTGATATTTAATTTTAATAAGAAATGGAACATATAATGTAAATTCGTGGTATTTGAAGCAGCCCAAAAGTAGTAGCAGTAAAATTTACAAATTGTTTGCACCAATGTGTCAAAAATTTCTTGGAGAGTGTTTTTACAAGTTATGTAGTTAACTTGTCAGCTGCCATTAAATTATGCTTTGTTGTAATGGTGGCTTACATACTTGCTTGCCATGTTTGTCACACACTTTGAGTTTCCAGTTATTGGTATGTTGTGAGATAATAAAAACCTGTGTATGTATAGGATGAATACTGAAATGTCTGCGATGTAAACTTGCATTTTGTAATTACCATAACAGGATGAAATGTCAATTCTTGCCAGCTGTGTTGTGTGTGGGTAGTTATTCCTACATTGTATTTTTTAGGAGTTTTTGTAAGAGAATGTAAGCATATTATATAAGGGAAAATAGAAGCAGTGTGACCAACAACCCTCACTTACAGTTCCCATTACTCTGCCTTTCATAATTTGAAACAAATTTAAATTAAATGTCAGCTATGTTTTTTCCTTTGATAAACTTTTCCCTTCTTCCTTCCCCAGTGTTTAATCATATTGGTGAGCATAAGCATAGTGCACATAGCTAATAGTGGGGGGTTGGCAGCATTTGTTTTATCAAATGTACACATGTTGCAACATTTGTTATAAATTGGTGCAAGGCTACAGTTGCCGACTGCTGTTGTCTTTCAGCTCGAAGTCCGGTTTTCGCAGCCATGTTCGAGCACGAGATGGAAGAAAGAAAACACAATAGGGTGGAGATAACGGACGTCGACCACGAAGTATTACGGGAAATGCTTAGATTCATTTACACCGGCAAGGCACCTAACTTGGACAAAATGGCAGATGATCTGTTAGCGGCAGCCGACAAGGTTGGTTGCTGTTATAATATTGTAAAATATGTGAAAAATTGTTAATTGTGCCAGTGTATTTGATATTGTATGGTAAAAGTATTTAAACTGTTAACAAAGTTCACTGATAAAAACTAGTACAGTGACGGACCTTGTAACTGGCATCTGTTTGCCCAGTCATTGGTTTAACAGGCCACCCACCTGTTTCTCTCCCTGTAAATGGATACAAAAGAATAACAATTTTTTCCATAGTTATTGTAATTTGTAGCATTTTAACTTGAGTTGTATAATGGTGTTACATAAAAATTGTGCAAATCTAAAATGCTAAGGAGGTTACTATTACAAGTAAATAATACTAGTTATTGCTGCAGAACAATGCTAATAACTGATAATGTTAGTATTGTACATATTTTTCTAAGAAGGTTGTAATTCAAATTTAAACGTGGTTTCTTGGTTGGTGACCGAGCTGTTTTGAAATACTACACGTTTGATACTTCTATGACATGACCATAGATGATTTGCCTTTTGATTTTAATTTTTATGCGATAGACATTCTATTTTTCTTAGCTCTTCATGTTTTTCGTACTGTTGTGGGTAGCATGATGAAATCATATGGGAATAACAACTCGTAATAAATTGAAATCTCCTAGCTCCCTACCATTAACAACAGAACATAACATCAAAATTTGACCAGAGCTTAACATAATTTAATCAGCAAATTTGTATTTTTTTCAAAATATTTTTGTAATATTTAACATACACGTGGTATCATATTTCTGAAAGTAGTTTGAAGAGCAGTTAGCACAGTTACTTCATTTCCACCAGTTTCAATCTGTTAATAAGTAGACAGCAATGGAACACTTAGTTTCTTATTAGCAATGCCAACTGTTGTACTTTCAATTTCCAGTTCCACTATTTTAAAATCTAATTATTACGGAACTTGGAATTAACTTTGCGAAGTGTGAAAATAATTCATATGACTATTTGTTGCATTTTGTACTGCTAGTACTATTATTGTAGTTTGCAACATAGTTTCCTGCAAGAATATGGCAAGATTTAGTTTGCAGATGGTTATTAGTTTTTTTTTTGCATTTTTTATTGGTGTCCATTCCTTTTTATAAAAAATAAAGTGCAAATGCACAAAGTTACTAGGTCTGATTCTGCCATGTGTACTGTTAGACATGTAATCAGAAAAACTTGGCTTCGTGAAATCAGTAGAGTAACCCTTACGAGCAGTACTTTCTGGGTTGGAGTACATTTCTCAGTGTAATCCTTGTTGTTCTGTGCATTTTCACATAAAATACTATTTTGTAATTTTAGTTGCAAGTTGCATATTAGTTGAGGGGTTTGTGTTGTGTGTTTGCAGTATGCGCTGGAAAGGTTAAAAGTGATGTGCGAAGAAGCGCTCTGCACGAATCTGTCCATCGAGAATGCGGCAGACATCCTGATCCTGGCAGACCTTCACAGTGCCGACCAGTTGAAGGCCCAGGCCATCGACTTCATCAACACGTCAGTAAAGGCACCAATTTCCAGTTCTATGGATTGTGTGTTGCCCCAATGCTATCTGTATATAGTGTAGTGTCTAGTTCACAGCACGCAGTGATTACAAAGTTCTTCTGTTTCTTGGATTTGTGTGCACTTGGAGGGTGGTTTCTTCTCGAGTCTCGAATGGTATTTGATTGAATTACTTAATTTGTGTGAACAACAGTGCTCCTACATATTTGTAATCACTATGTGTTTCACAACTAGGGACAAGATTTTATGGCTATATTTGTTTAAATTTAAAGTGATAATAAAATACATTTACAAATAAGTAAGCAGATACAAAAGTTTCATACCAAGTATTTATATGAACAGATGAGGGAGTATCTTGTTTGAACTAAAGAACATAGACTATTGGAACATATAAAAAATCACTAATTTAGTTTTCAATACTTCTTTTTCCCGCAAAGACAATGTAATTTTCACGATTAATGTTAACTTTCCTCACAGTCTCATTTCAATATTTTGAATACAATTTTACATACTAGGTTTTCCATGTTGCAGGTAAGATTACATTTTGCTTTTCAAAATTTCACTCTTAGCCAAATCTGTACCATAGGGGATGCTCGCCTGAAATTTGACAAACATGGAATTTAATTTTTCATTCATTGTAGTTTTCTAGGATGAGGAAAAATCAGCACATTTTAAATATTTTCTCTTCTGTATACACAACTTTCAATTTTGTAGGTGGGTTTCGCTCCATACAATCTTGTCTCTATTCTTAGATTAAGAATTGCTATTTGGTACTTGCAGTTAGTGCTGGGCCGTTGCTAATCACCGGTCATTATCAGCTAATAACTGGATTTTTGCAGATAAAGAGGATTAGAAAAATTTTGCTGATCATCAAAACCAATTAGTGGAAGTTTAAAAACACAGCATTTACTAGGAAATGTATAAAACAACAATAATATAGCAATGCTTACAAATTACAGCAAGTATAGTTTATTTTTCCATTTGTTGTAGACACATACTATAAATGACAGGATGGCAGAATTACAACTCATCAATGTTGTGTATGTATAAGTAAAATGTGGAAGCTGTACTTATGTGCAGGCCACCCTTTAGGTGAAGAAAATTTAAGTTTTACAATCACAAATTGATATCTCGTCATTTAGAAAACATGGTGTGAAATGTAGGAGTGCGTAAATATTGTTAAATAATCTGAGGTGCTGGTAGAACCCTGGCAAAGTGTGAAGTAATGGCGCTAGTAGTCGGTGGTACATATTTGATAAACTAACATGGCTGATACCCATCCCGTAGGTTCAGTACACAAACTTTTTTTTTACAATACAGTAAAGCATCCTGTTAAGATAGTATGTAAATGAAAGCATTCCAATTTCTGTCTTGTATTTGTTTTGCGATACACAGGCTGTTAAACTTAAGTTTATATTGCAACTAGGGCCGGACCAATAAAATAATCTTCATTATACTGAAGTGAAATATATTTATGCAGTTGACATAAGGTATTTGGGCAGGGATTGAAAATTTTACGTTGATATGAAAGATATGTTTATGTGAAGTACATTGTAACTGAATTTTACTGTGTTTGCAGATATTATTGCATGTTGCCTTATTTTCATTGGTGGTGTTAACTGTAAAGAAATTCCACATACATAATTACTGATTAATGCCAAATAATTTTTCACCTTAAAATTACATATTGCTTATACACTGGATTAATTAAAATTTAAATTGACCTAACCATTAAGTTTTGTTGTAACTACACTGGTGTGGTTACCGAAACAGACAAAACTAAGAGAATTGGACTGCCAACAGATAGTAGCACCTCCATTCAATAAAAAAAAAAGTTTTCGAATATTCAAGTTTTTTTTTTTTAGAGTGGGAAATAAATGCAAAAAAAAAAACATTACATGTATTAATTATTTGTGAAGTGTAGTTTGCTAATAGCATTTTGATAGCCAATTTTTATCACGTCACATTTATGACTTATTACCTTCACACTTTTGCCAGTACTTTATACCCTGTCAATTTTATACTTCACTTTTTCAATACTGTTGATATTGAAATATCAAAATGGTAACGAATGCTTTCAAGGTATAAGTTAAATCTCTATAAATTAGATGTTTAAAGTGATGCAAAGAATGAGAAATTCCTGTCTTCTTAATCAAAAATAAATAATAAAGAGATTTTTATTAATACAATCAGCTCAACACTAATGGGGAAACAAAAAATGTAAAAGAACTCATTGCTGTTTGTCACTAAAAAAAATATAATATTCGGGTGATTTCAATATTCTTAGTTGCAGCCGGTTTTTAATATCGGGAATAGTTATTGTCTTAGCACAACTTTTGACATAGGCTTTTCCAGAATTGTCCTGAGAATAATAATAATTGTTGTGAATAATAATAATTTGTATTGATAACGCATCTCAATGGGTTTTGAATGGGGTGGGGGTTTTATCCTCGTTTGCCGCTGCTGTCTGATAGGCAAATGGTTAGTGCTGACTACCCTCTTGGGATTTACCAGGTGGAGGGGAGTCCAACCCCAGGGTGTCTGGGAGTATCAGGCTATCCCTTCCGGGTAGCCTTATCCTCCTGATCACTATTCGTCACTAGACGAGATGCCAGTTGTCTCGAATGCTCGGAGTCACGATTTATAAGTGGATGTGATGATGGGTGATCTGGCAAGGGCTTACCAGGTTTATCCGCAGCAGCCTCGTTGGCTGTCGGGCAGGGACGAAATTAGCCAGAGAACTTTTAGCAGATATTCTGGGACTTGGTTTAACGGGGATTCGAACTCTTATGGATTTCCTGGAAGCCAATTTCACCACGCAGGAAACTGGGAGTGTGTCTGTCTTTGGTGTCAAGCCCGAATTACTTTGCCAGATGATAGAGTACTGGTTTGTTCAGAGGTTTTAGGTGAGGGCTGCTTGTATGCTCGACACTAGAACTGGCAGGTTGTGTTACAGTTAGGTTAGAAGGGGTTTCCTCCGGGTCAAGAGTCCTCGTCCGGAGGGCACCAACGTTACCACTGCTTTAATGGTGTCTCACAAGTGAGAGGTATGACTATACTACAGTCTATGGGTTCATAATCCAGTTCTCGTGGGACAAGTGTACTGGGGTTAGAGTCCTGGATTAATTGGTTGAGTAATGTCTGATTAATAGCGGCATGTCTCTCACGTCACCTCTGACGGCTTCCTAAACCACCGTGCTGCTTGTGCATTGATAATAAGACAAGTTCAAAGCAAAAAGAAAAAAAAAAAAGACTGACTACGGGGTTTACAGATGAGCAGTCCGGAGCGGGGCGAAATTTGCAGTCACTCCCACGCACCTGCCGTAAGAAAGGCAACCCATGTATCGAGACCGTGCTGCCCTTGTCAGCGGCGGGTGTCCCGAAATCTCAGCGAAGTGTCCTTGGTCAGGCCTCTCCTCCTGAGGTATTTAGTCCATTACACTGCAGAGTAAGAAACCAGTAATTTAAATTTAATTGCTGTGCACCGTAACTGGATTAATATAACATACCACACTGAAATTATATAAATAGTGATAAAGGGGAATTTACCGCACAATTGATGTAGGCCACAATCACTATTTCTGAATAAGATAAGATATTTATTATATAGAGAGAGATTACGGAAAGTACCGGGTACAAATTAGTTCCTCGTAAAATCACTATTAATAAAATGTTAGAATAGAATACATTGAAAAATCTCAATTATGACTACCCTACAGGCGAAGGAGAGCCTGGGGAAATTAATAAAGTTTAATTACAATAATTAGAGATTAACTCAACTGAAAGTTCTTTACGCTATTTACAGTGTGAGCTTTAGCAGGGCGCTATCCAGGGGGGACTGTATCGCACAACGACCTGTTACCGCTGGAGTCAGGGAAATTGACTGAGGTCAGGGTATAAGGTACAGGTCTGTAATTTACTGTGGACGTGAAGAGCTGTCCCTGGGCCGGTCAGCTGGGCTGGAGGTAGCATTGCTGTATCTCGAAGGTGCCAGGAAGGTTCGAGCCTTGGCACAGACTGCTGAGGTGGAGTTCGAACCCTGGTGCGAGCTGCTGGTGAGAGAGAGGTTTGAACCGAGGTGCAAGCTGCAGAGGAGAGGAGAGAGTCTTCCGCAGACTGTAAGAGAGCTTGCGAACCCTGTCGGCCGGCGAGCCCGGTGTTTCTGCTGGACCACAGTGCTGGAATTCTATTTATACAAAAATCGCCCTGTGTCAGCGATTCTCCGGGGGCGGGGGGATAGCGTAGCCTTCCATCGTAGGGGCTGGTTTATCTGCTGCGGGTGTGCCACTCATTTTCTTATTGCCCCTGGTGGAGGCGTGGATAATTTCTTGCACCCCGGACTTCAGAAGGTCAGGGCGGTTGCTATCATCTTGAGGGTGGTTTGGAACTTCTTGGCAAGGCAAAGTAGCATAGTATAATTTAAATAAATACTATACTTTATTCGTTTGGAAAGCGTTTGCATACTCATTCTTGATTGGGCGTAGAAGAACATAATTTCAGACGTGAAGTTCAATTACATAGGCAACTAATGACTGAAGTATTATTAATATTATCATTTCCAAGTCTCAGCGGCCAACAAATTTGATTTTGCTCCACTCTTGGTGCACTCAGATGGGACGAAGTCAGCTGTAGAGGGAATCTCTCTAGCGCAGCATGCTGGCATGCGTCAACCTAATTCATTACACAAGTTTTTTCATTTATGCAGTGAGCAAGAGTTATTAGTTATGTTCTTTGTCATAATTTTGTCATCTTGCATAGTGATTAATGGTTCAGAGGAGTATTCGATTAAAGGTCTTGATTATTAATTATACAGTGTTTTCTCATTCCTTGTTTGTATTGTCGTTCGTGTAAAGTACCTACTAGTCACAATAATATTTTGTATTTTATGAGATGTTAACATTTCCCATACCAAAGTTTGTATTATATGTATCAAATTAAAGCAACTATGAAATAAAAAAATTAGCATTTAACTTGAAACCGATAACATTGAGGCAAGAGATTTCAACTTCAGACATTATGAATACGTTGACAATCCTATTTCATATTAATTATCTTTTTGTTGTTCATAATTGCCACTTAATTTTTATTATTTATATATTGATATAATTTTCAGTTTTTGTGTACCAGTTTAGTGTTATGAATTGGTACAAAATTTCCAAACAATTTTTGAACGTTGATAGTATTTTTGGTGCACTGGTTGCTTTACTTATCGTAGTTTATAAATTTTTAAGTTTATTGTATACTAGGTGGAATGAGATGTATAATTTCATTGGTATAGTTTGAAATATCATTTTTATTGGAATATTTGCATAAAGAATGGTATGTTGATATTTGCAAAGAGCCTGTTGGTTGTACTAAGTTGTAGTGATAGGAAAGTGGGAATGAGAGGTATATTTCAGAGCTGAAAGGTTGTGAATGGCATTGCAGGTGTGGTGGTTGTTACAGGCACGCTACGGACGTAATGGAAACGGCGGGCTTCAAGTCGATGGTGCAGTCCCACCCACATCTGATAGCGGAGGCGTTCCGCGCCCTCGCGACCCAGCAGATCCCACCTATCGGGCCCCCACGAAAGCGTGTGAAGCAAAGCTGAAAGCAGAGTAGCACGGCAAGTGCACAGCATGCTACTGGCTCGTCGTGAAGTGTCTCAACGAGATGACACTGCCCTCGCGGAGAGTTACTGCAGCATGAGACTTTTTTTTTTACCTTGTCAGAGATTGACTGCAGTTTTCTTTCGTACCTCAGAAAGTATTCTTAATGTTACAAAAATGACGCAGGAACTTGTTGTCGCAAGAAAGGTGGAGTTACTATCTCGGAAAGTTAAGTTTCCCCCCTCCCCCGTCAAACTTGAGCATTTTCAAGTGTAAACATAAGGGAAAAGTGAAGTAGCTTTTTTTTCCTCTTTGCCAGTAGTTGTGAAGGACTAAAAATAAAAGTGATTTTTTTATTGCTGCCAAGAAGACATTAATCCTGATTTTGAAGATGTGGATTTAAGTTTTCACCCACCAAGAGAAAATGTCCGTTAAAACACTGAGTGTTCAAATAAATTCTTGTAGTAGTTGAAATTTTGGATGCTGACCTTTGCATTTTTGCACTTTGTTTTAATTTATTGTAGTTTCGTGCAGGGGGAAGACCAACTAGTACCGTACACTCGCCTGCTGCTTGAAGAAATTTGTATTTTCTCCTGTTGGGATGCCAATCCCTGTGGGTGCTTGCAAACATTTTACTGCTAGTGCATACAGTTAATGAATTTTAAGGAGGGTAAAATGTTTTAGTGACAGTGTTTTTTAAATCTTGAGAATGTTGGTTTTGCTTCCTGAATTCGTACTGTTTTAATTATCGCCTGCCTAGCTTGTCTGATTTGTTTAGACGAAAGTTGGTTTTACAGAAGCCCAGTACCTACCTCAACACACTAGCCAAAGTTTAGTCAGTCCATTGATTTTCGGTGGGAATATCAGTCTCCTTAAAATGTTTGAAGAAAAAAAAATCCCCCTTTTGTTCATTTATTTGTTCCTTTGTGTATGTGGAGTAAACACGTTCTTGGTCTGTTTATGTTGTGAACTTGAGTTAAGACCAAAGAGAACATTGTAATCATAAAATGTTTTTTATCATTGATGTTTGATGTAGATATATTGCTTTGTTAGCTATCCAAATGCTAAACACCTTCATTTCCATTCATTACACAAATATGTTATTTAATAATAATTTATTTGATTGTGATCAATATGGTCTACAAAATGATTTAAATATTTCGTGAAAATGTTGGAATGAATTTTTTTAATGTTGCCAAGCAGAGAAGTTCATTTGTGACATCTACATGAAGTGTATCGTGTACCCAAGCGTGCTTGATTAAGTTTAGAGTGTGATTTTATTGTTGAGCATGTGACAGAGTTACGAAATTTAACTTGTTCTCCGGAGCTGAAATGTCGAGGTTGAATAAAGATGTCCTTTATTTTCTCTTCCAGTTAATTAGTGTACATTGTATTTCGTTTTAGTTGGCATAGCTTGCTAGAAGACACTGCAACTGTTAGTTTTTTTTAAATGTTTGAATTGATCTCCTAAGTTGTTTGTGTTCAAGTAATGTGTTGGTAGTTTTATTTGTATTGTAGTGTATAGTGTAATAGGTCTGTGTACATTCATTGTAACTACATTGCACATTCATTAATTTATCCTAGTTTCATGTTTCTGCAGTGAGTTTTAAGTTGTGTAATTGTTTTGGATATTTTTTGTAGAAAAATTAAATGGGTTTGTCACTGTTGTAGTTGAATGCACTGCGGTGTCAAACATTGATGTGTGTGTGTGGGGTTTGTAAATGGGAATTCATTGTGGACTTCTGCTTGCAGAGTAACAGTGACCTGTAACCGTAATTCTAGTGACTGTTTAATTAAACCAGGTATATAAATGTTGAACTTTATCGTAACAATTTACACATTTTGAATACAACAGGACTTGTGTGCGACAGTCACTTTATGCATATTTATTGCACAAGTTTTCTTCAGTTGTATGTGAAGTGCCCAGATGATAAATTTTCTCCTTTTTACATTTGCTCTCATTTTGCAAACTTTCACCTAATCCAGTGCATTTTGCAAATAAGAACGGAGTTTTTGCTGTTCCTTTTTCCTCCATTATTTATATTCGTTATTGTTCCTGTAACTCTGTTAATATAATTTTTCAAAGAATTAATACTGATACCATGTTTTGTTTCCAGCTTTGTTTGAAACCTTGGCTGCACAATGCATGTGTCAGAAACAGAATTTAGTTTTGTGTAAAAATAAAATATCCAAAGCATAGTGCACTTGAACGTTCTCCTGATGGTTTAGTTTTGAAATGTGTGTGGCTGATGTAAAGAAATTGCCACCAGATTGTCAGGTGTTGTAAGTGGGTGATTCCACATTTGCCATACATGCTCTGTGATACCTAATGTTTGCCTTGTGCTTAGGTTGTAATTTAAGTTGTCATTTTCATGTCAGGAAATGTTAAATGTCCCACCTTAACTGTATGGAGCATGGAATTTTTTTTTTTTTTTTTTTTGTTTTAGCAAACTGCAACACCGTGTATGTAGTTCTATGCCAATGTTTACAAATTTTATGATTGATGCTTATGTGTATTCAGCTCATGATAATATTGAGTCAAGTATTGTAATAAACATAGTATCAACATAAATAACGGTGGTTTTTATTCCGCTTCTTTGCATGCGGTCATATCCTCCATTAGTGTAATATCTTGCACCACACTTAAATGTACGATATTAACTGTCCGAGAAATTAGTTATAAATGTAATTCCAGTAAATTTACACAAAAATGTGTTTTATATATTGTTTCCACAGACACGCATCTGTTGATCTCAATGAATGTTTTCAGCATTCCTTTTTATCCTATTGATTTTGCTTGTACATTTACTATAAAAACAATAAGGGAAAATTGTAAAATTATTGTACAATAGAGCCCTGATTTTATGAAGTGTCATGGTTCCTGAAAATGACATTGTAAAATCAGGGTCGTAATAAAAAATCTGGAAAATTTAGGGCCGATTTTGATCCAACCCTAACCCCTATGCCCCCAAACTTGCCATTTTTTTTGCATGAAGTTCATGTTCAATCGTCTCTAGCGCATGAAAAAACACTTTTTAAATTAAATATGTATATTGTAATAGCTGGATGTCTCCTGATTAATTTGATACCCAAGAAAGGCATATTGGACCACCCCTTGTTGTAAAAAAGGCCATTGAAAGTGTGTGAAAAGATTATAGACTGTGAATTATTAAAATATAAAGTTATTACAGATCTATTGCGCAGGTCTCGTGGGTCATACATTGCTATGAGGCACGTAGCGATCAAAAAGTTTAGGTAGCGTTGCGTATTACGTGTGTGCGCGCGCCATGCTTTCGCTTTGGTCTGGCCATGGTTGTGTACGTAGCAGGGTGAAGTGCCTAGATCCTCTGTAGCATGGCCGGGCGTGGCACTTTGCTGCTGAAGCTTGGCGCTAGATCTTCAGGCTGGGCAGCTGTCGGTCGGTCGCTACAAGATGGCGGGCTGCAGCCGGCCGCCGTCACTGCCGTTGTTACAGGAGGGCTGGTTCACTTTGTAACAGCGGCCCAGCGTTGGGGAAACGTGCTGATAGATGCGATTCACATCAATGTGTTGAATTTATACGAAATGCAGGTAGGGTGTTGGCCTCTGCACTTGCACTGTGAGGCTCGGCAATGTTTACGGGAATATAAATATTTAGTGCGGTCTACTTGAAATATTAACTATCCCGAATTTTTCATCAAAAACTTTTGATGTTGCCTATACACGCACACTGCTTTACTCGCCATAATATGGTTACCGGTAACATAACATGTTTTATCTGCACACACTTATCTTTATTCACTTTACACATAAAATTCACTCACAAGGAAAAAAAATTGCTCACCATAAAAAATTACCATATTACGTAGGCGTGGGCTCACACGAACTTAAAAATAATCATTAAAAAAAGGGCATTGAATTAAATTTGAAGTTATACATACACTGATTAAGAAACTAGTCTGTGTAATGTGCCACTATTTTTATGGCAAAAGAGGAGTGATAATGGAAGCGAAAATAGACGGAGGGTAAGGCAGTGGCATGTGACTATGACAAAGTCCCCCCTCTCTCACTTCCAAAAATGGCTGAAAGGAAAAAAGTAACTAGGCCGTCAAAAGTGATCACTTTACCATGAACAGCCTATAGCTTGAGAAATGCGCAACCACTAACATCAGTAAGGGCTGGTTTTCCGTAGACTGAAAACCATGGCTAATAGAAACTAGTACCGTTGTTGGAGAAAATGTCTACAAAACAAATCCACGCATAATTGAAACTGCGGTTCAAGATACACAATCCCTCGCCAACCACAGTATCTATTTTTAGATGTGCCTCAAATTTTAGACCTTTTTTGACCCAAACTTTTTACGGTTTCTTGTAATAAGGGGGTTGTACTGTATGCTGCAATACACCCCCAGTGAGTGAGTGATATGCTGGGATAGCCAGTCACTGGGAGCCAAAGTGTTATGCTAGAGTAGATGCTCCCTCCCAGAGTGGGCGTCTACACCAGCATAACACTTTGGCGCCCCAGCGGCTGGCTATCCCAGCATAACGCTTTAGCTCCCCAGAGGCTGGCCATCCCAGCATAACGGTTTGGCTCCCCAGTGGTTGGCTGGCTATCCCAGCATAACGCTTTGGCTCCCCAGTGGCCGGCCGACTATCCCACCATAATGCTATGTCTTAAGTTTGAAGTGTTTTAGTATCACCTCATTTCAAGTGTTTGCACTGTAATATTATTAAATAAATAATGGAACGTTGATACAGTACGAAGGGAAGTGAAGTGCTCAGCCGAAAAAAAAAAAGCTGAAACATTTGCAAGAATACTACAGCAGAAAAGGTAACACTACATTTAGTAAGTAATATACATAGTTCAAAGTATTTTATAACTTTAAAATACATGTGTCAAATCTTAACACGGTTAACCGGATTTTTCTTATCTTAAAATAGGTAACTACGTTTATCGTGGGTTCAGATTTTCAATTCCCGGATGCACTCTTCACCTTGAGAAACTGATGTTTACGATTAGTTAATTTCATTAATAGAAAGAAAATACTTTTATTCTTATTTGTAGTTTCTAAAGAATATAAGTTTTATTACTATACACAGACATGTGTTTTGGCTAGGTTCACTTAGTTCGTGGTAACATATTTTGAAATTCTGGGAAAATGTGTGTGTTTTTTCAACATAACATTAGCTGAAATATTGAAATTGTCTTTCACACTAACCTAAATTAACACCTGCGAACGACACACATATGCGTACACACCCAGACCGAGATCTGAGCTAGAAACCTTGTGGTCTGAAGGCTTTTGGCATTTGTTAGTTATTTTTTAATAATCCTCTGTTCCATAATCTGAACAGACAAAAGGTTTTATCATTAAACAATTTATGAATCATTGGAGAATGACTTAGTTATTTTCTCCATAAATAATTTCCAATAAATTCTACGATTATAGACCATCTCGCCGACCTCCCGTGCCGCAGTCGGTTAGTGCACCGCCGGTCTGTGGTGCGGGAGGTTCTGGGTTCGAGTCCCAGGTAGAGCATGAGTGTTAGTCTAAGTTAAGTCATCAGTTACTTTGTAAGCCTGATAAGCCTTTGGGCATAACACTGTGTCATTAATTAGCTCAATCCAATAAACCACATAGTCTTGTTTAATTGATCATTAATTTTAATGCAGGTCTCAGTATGTAAATTTCAAGTAGGTACATCAATAAAATTTTACTGTTTACATTTTTGTAGTTGCAATGTGTCTTGTTTTGTGTTCAAAAGGTGTTATTAAAAAGGGGATGTTATTAGGAAACTGTCGTGTAAGTTGTGTGTAGTGAGACTGAGGGGATAGGAGACAAGAAGAAACATTTTGCGCTTTGCATAACACACTTTTACGTCATGTAAAGCTCTCGTGGAATCTGGAACTCTGAAATACTTGTAGAAACAAAACTCATGCACATGCCACTATAAAATAGATTAAATTAGTTTGAAGCTGAACTATAAATAATTATAATCATTCAAAATTTAACTGTCCGAAAACAAACTTTAATAAGATTAAAAACTGTGTGGAATTCAAGTTAAATTAAGCGTAATATGAAAGTATAATTAATTACTGTTGTTGCAAGTAGGAGTGCTGTAAATTGAATTATAGCACCATGCTCACATGATAAAACTTAATGTAGATAATGGAATTAATTTAAAAACAAAGTAATCAAACTATTGCATTAAAGATAAACTTGAAAAATATAATGAATTTAGGTTAGTGTTTTCCAGAAGTAGTTACTGAGCTCCATGTTACGGTAGTGCAAAATGAGTCGCAAATTTCATAATAAAAATTACCTCAAACTTTCTAACAACACGCTAGAATTTCAAATAAAGTTAATGTGATTTCAAAGTTCAAACTGATTAAAATTGGTTCTTGCAATTAAAATTTGCTCCGTTGCTTAGCTAGTCGGTAGTGCTGGACTACTGGGTACTAATCATTAAATATATTACCACTTGAGAGTTCTGAAAGTATGCCATCTTAGGCGTACACATTTTAGATTTCTGGAGATCGCTTGAATTTATCAGTAAATAATCAGATGGCTGCAGAATGACTAAAACCGTCACCTGGATGCAGGATGTACCAAAAAAAGCCTGTGACATGGCGTCACTGAAGTTCCTCTGTGCATTCTTACGCCAGCCACCACTAATATATTAATTAGTAGGCTCTAAAAACTCTAAATTATAACATCTGGGGATAAAAACCTCAACTAAACTTAAGTTGATGCTGGAGTTTTTCCAATAGAAAATCCCAGCGAGTAATATCGCCGCTGGACCTTTCACTTTCTGCAACTTCCTCAAAACCTGATTTAATGGGCCAGATACTACTTCCGGTCAAACGAAATGGAAATAAAATTAAAACATTAATTCTCTTCCCAAATAACAAATAAAAGAAATAATTACGTTCTAATATAAAATAAAATAATTATACAATCACGTAAATAAAGTGTAGATTTGGCAAAACATTTCTGGCCGACACACTTGTCTGCCGGAGCCGTACTGCATGTGAGCAAAGATCATTTCAGCAGTCTAGCGCTACTCGCTCTTGCTTCATTAAAAATTATTCCATTACGTTCACAACCGTTGTATACCGGCCTAATGTTTTACTAACAAAAACATTTTTTAGAATACTGTTTTATACCAGTCGTGTGTTGTATTAACAAAACATTATTTATAATATGGTAAAGCTGGAACAACGAACTTTTTTTAATTACCACTAGGAGGGCATAACATGATACACATTATTTTTAAAAACACATTTATTTACACACATCACAATACTGTTCTGCAAAGATTCTTCTCCACGTCCATATTACACACAATGTGTGTTTTTTTTTCATCTTTGAAGACATTACACACACACACACACACACACACACGCGCACGCGCACTATTTATTTATATGCCACCACCAACTTCTATGCATTTTGCAACATGGTTATTCAGATGCTGTGCTGCTGTTTCGTCGCCAACATGGCAAATGCCATGTCACATAGCTGTATCTCGGACACAATTACGAATACAGCATATATTTTGTTTTCCCTTCCGAATGACCCAAACTATCACCTCTTAACATATGTCCGTTTCCCCCTAAAACGCCTTGTACACACACATTTTTTGAAGAGTATAATAAAAGAAGATTGCAATTATACCATTTAATTACATGCAAAACGGAAAAATCCGGTACACATGCGGCGAATAATTTCAGTTACCAAACTGTTAGTGTTTAGGGGCCACGATGGCTGAGCGGTTAGCCTGCTTGCCTCCCACCAAGGTGACCCAGGTTCAATCCTGGGTGGAAAAACATGGACTTCAAAACAACTGCTAAGATATTCCTGCGCTATCACAAGCTTGGTTTTTAAATACCAAGTGGAGAGTGGAGTTATTTGGACGGCTCTTAATATAGAGGTCTTGAGAACCGATGAGGGTGAAGGAGGTGAGTATGGAGCAGCGCCGGAATGCAAAGCCGGTGGAAACCGGAGATGCTTGACCAGCGGCATCGTCCGGCACGATTCCCATTTGCGAAAATCCGAGTGTGGCCCCGCCGGGGATCGAAACTGGTTCACCTTAGTGGTAGGCGAGTAGTCTAACCACTGCACCCCCGCTGCTACTTTAAATACTAAGTTTGGAAATTAAGTTAGAGGAATTATCGTAAGTCCGAGGTGGTGGGGACACATCCCCTTAAAATGTGGTATTAGAACGGTTAATTGAACTGCTAATGTCCTGAATGTTGAGTTTCTTCGTAGTTTCAGAGAAATTATTATGGCCACACACGGGAAACAAGCCCGGATACTCCCAAATGAGAGTCCAGTGGGTCACAACTGCGCCATCTAGCTCGGTTGCTGCAGAATTATAAAGGGGAAGAGGTCTGTCAGAACTTGCTGACGACTCTCAAGTATGCTTGTATATTAGGAGCGTGAACTGGATCTTATGTTCGAGGCGTGCAAGAAATTGCCACGTTTTCACAACACAAGGTGTACTTTAGGAAAAGAACCATTCTGAGACGCCTATGGAATACTAATCAGGAAACTTGCTTGCATTATGAACTTGATAAAGCTCTCCAACACAGCTAAGAATGACTTCCTGCAGCATTTTTGTCAGAGACCTTTGGACAGTACAATAAGTGTATTATTGCACCTTCAGTCTTTAAAGGATCATGTTTCACGCCTCGAAAGAGTACAATGTACCCTGTCGCCATGCACTCCTGACATCTCAGTTACTCGCCAACAACATGGAGTTGTTCCGCACCTACTTGCTTGGGCTCCTGCGGACTTAACCTTTTCCCGAAGACGAATGTATAGCTCAAAGGTCGCCGTTTTAACACCACTGCGGACATCAACCGCGAGTAGCTTCAATAAGACTTTCATTCCAGAAGCAACAGGAACGCTGAGAGCACTCTATAGTTACTTTGCACAGCAATAATGTGTCAACATGGATAAACAAAGAACTTCCTTGTAAACATCACTATAATCTTGCAACTTTTTGATACCCCCTTGTAAGTATGTTCTGCAGTTGAAACATATTGCACCATTGTGAATTAAAATCTGAAAACTGCTACCAAGGGTACACACCGCCAAGAAAATTTTAAATGCAAACCGCCTTACCTGAAGCTATGATCAAACAAAATCATGCCTCATGTTGAGATATATGCCAGGATTCAACTTGGCGGGTTTACTACTTTGTCTCGATGCCGAGAAAGCACCTGAATGTCAAAATAAAGAGAAGTAAAACTTTTTATTCACTCCGCCTTCAACTCACTGCAGTGGCAACACCACAACACCGAGCTGATAACAGTGGTGGGCTACTAACTGGGATCAAGTGGGACATACGCTATGATTCATTGTATCAAACAAGTTTATTATCCGTTATCTCTAAAGTCAACAGATAGCTCAGATTTAGAGCTATTCAAAATTATAAATGCTACATGTTATACAATAACGTTGTAAATTGTGATTTCAGTTTTAACATAAGTATGCAGAAATCACAAAGTTGCTGTTTATAATGACGCGTGCCTGGATAGGCTACTAGGCACGATGGTCGAGGATTTTGTCCGCTAGACCAAAAGCGGGTGGTGTTTAGATTAAATAGATAGCGAGAGACGAGGGGTGTTGGTTAGTGCGTATTTACTACTGCTTCTTGGGCGCCGTGGCCGTGGTGGGTTTTACCTAGACGTAGCGAGCTTGGCCCACGTCGAACTTTCGGTTGTAGTTCCACAGATGAGCTTCGTTTGTCCAGAAGTGGACGTTATCCCAGCTGAATCCTGTAGCAGTGCCGGTTAACAATCTTTTGACCACGAGATGGCACGCGGGATGAATTCGGATACATGGAGATACAAATAAGATAGTTACCGGAGCAGTCGATACTGACACGTGCCTGAGTTGGGCAGCACGGTCCCGTTCTGCCTGTTGCTCCCGTGCGGGTTGAGGAAGTACACTTAACTGCCTGGCGGCAAGGAACGCTGCATTTCGTTCCCTACTTTTACGGCAGTGCCTATGGTCGTAAGGCATCGAGTCTCTGCTTACAGTGTGCTAGGTACACCTTGACGCAAACAAACTAATCAAAGTTTATAGTGTCAGTCCAGTTTTGGCTTGCTGACCAGGCTCTGTTAAGTCTCCACTGATCCCCCGCGCATGTGGGCTGATCAGAGACTGGGAGCTGTTTGGGTCACCGATGCCGCCACGGGATGTGCGTCCACACAGAAATGGGCAACAGGTCTCAAGCTACACATATCCCAGCAATAACAATGCTGTGGGATAAAGTAATAACTCGAGACTGTCGCTTCTCCCTGGGTGAAGGATTTTCTAGTGATTGTGGCTCGTCTGTTCCTCTCTGCCAGCACTGGTGTGGCAGTTGGAAAGCAACATGTGGCCGTTTAATGGGTATGTAGAAAATATGATGGACCCTTGAAGGGTACCCGTAGCAACCCGTGTCTAGCAGGCAAACAGACAGATACTCTAAGAAATAAAAGCTGTAAGGTAGGAAACAAAAGTATGTTTACTGATGGTTCAATAAACATGCGACGCGTGCTACCTCCTACCAGGCAATGGAGTGTTGAAAGTTACTACACTGACCAGGTGTAGGTGACCTGGTTCTAATGGAAAAGCAGGAAAGAAATATCTAAATGAGATAAGATATAATACTACTAAACTGTTCTAAGAAAAGGTGTCTTGAGGAGACAGTGAATTTAACGTGTTAGTGAGCATGTTCGCTGGTTGATGGTCGTTGATGGTGAAGTAGCCGCAGGGGCGTACTCAATGATTTGAAGTTCTCTGGAGGTCCCAGCACTGACAGCAGTGCCGTGGTATGTCGCGAGAGAACAAGAATGACTCTCGAGCTTGGCAGCATCCTGACATATAGTAGAAGCTTGTCGGCTGTCGGTGCGGGGAGGCGTTACGTCCTCCTGCCCTGGTTGGCGTGGGAAAACTCTGGTATGCGTTTCTGCTTTGTGACTTGTCGGTGACGCTCGGCATTGCCCGAGGTCTGGGCAGCTTGTTGGCTCTCAGCAAGGGGTAGTGAGGGCGACGTGCCTACTGGGTTGCGTAGCCTCCAGGTGAGGAGAATATGCTCATAAGTTCTTGCTGCCTGTAGGGTAGGCAACGTGGCTCCCGTGGTGGAAGAGGTACTCTAGGCGATGAGTCGTAATCGTATTAAATTAGTTGTATAAGTGGCACACGTCAATTAGCTAAACAGCTTTTAGTGTAAATTACAAATATGTAATTATTCCTTTATCTGCTGCTGAAATCTGGATTTTGTGAAGTATATAGATAGAGTAATATAGTGAAACAATCGTATTCAACTTCTACCAAGCAAGGCAGCGCAATGGTAAAACACTAAAGTCAAAATCAGCTTATATGTATAGATACTATCGAGAGAGGTGGCGCAGTGGTTTACTTTCATGAGGGCGTGGGTTTAAATCCTGGTCCGGCCAGTTTGATTATGGTTTTCCAGGGTTTTCTGAAATCCCTCCAGACGAATACTGGGATGACTCCTTACTACAGTCCATCTTTCGCACTCCTTCTCCGAGCGACTTTCTCCATCCCTAACGACCTCGCTGTCAAATATATATATATATATACACGCACGCGCACGCGCACACACATATACACACATATACATATATATATATTTCAGTCGATAAGTTCGTTAACTGACTGATGGCTCTGTGTGTGTGTACATGTATATGATGTTTTTTAAATAACACCAAGAAATTCCTGCAGGCCATTCCTTTTGAAAACATGAAACATAAATATGCAAATCGATTTTCCCTGAAGTAATTATTAAGTAACATATTTGTCCCCAAAAATCACGTTTTGAATTACTTTCCGTTAAATATGCCAGAAAATACTTGCGATGAAGTAACAAATCATTAAGTAAAAGGGCCTTGCCACCCTATTTTTGCATGAAACTTTGTAACACTAAGCTGTAAATGATTTCTTAATAAAAATTGTGAACCAACACGTCTAAAGTATAAGGAAATGTCACCTTGTCGGAACACACACTCTCAGGTGAACAGTTGGGAGAAATCCACGTGGAAGTTTGAAAACAGACGATGAGCAACCTGGCAGGTACGCAGCACGCAAATCATAGGACTAGAGGGACTGAAAGATACGCAAGTGAAAAACGAGTAAGCAATAAATGTACTTTAAATGTGCAGAGTCGTATGCAAGGTATGAATCCGAGCGAGTTGCATGGTGGCACGTCGCTGTATTGTGCAGCACTAAGGTGGTACACTAGTAAGCAAGTGGCGTGCGGTGTAGCAACGGCTTCTCTGTCCCACATAGAGGAGATAGGACTGGATGGTATGGCTGCTCGCTTGTGGTCCACTTGACGAGTGACCTGCTGCACTGTGGTTGGTCCATCCTCTGTCACCAGCCGACATTGACCCCTGTATGCCACTACACTTGTCCCTGACAGCGATGGTGTTTACCCGAACTCTCGGTACACTCTCGCCACGGTGGCCCGTGGAAATCGCAGTGCTCGCACGACTTTGGAGACGGAAGTGTACTGTATGTCTGGCACAAACGATTTGGTCTAGATCAAATGCTCCGGGAAATCGTTTCTTCTCCACTCAGTGCTCGACTGTTACTCAAGCAGTCAATGTGAAGTTTGACGACATCTCAAGCATGTGTAACGTGTGCTGTATTCCATTGGACGAGGCGACCACAGCGCCATCTTGGCAGATGTGTGTCTAATTCAGTTGCTCATGGTGTAAGTAAATAGTAACCACGATAAACATTATTTACAGATTTCTGGCAGTCAATACAGCAAATTTTGCCAGAGTGATGCATTCCTGCCCTGTTCAACTGTGTCTTGTGCTGTAGTAGTTCTCTGTATTTCTTTGCGGCGTAAGATATCGTGCCGGAATAATACAACTCTCTGGTAAACATATATGTTTTTTGTATTACTTTGGTTAAAACTGTTTTCTGGGACTGCCGTTCCTTAGTTTCTTGATATTAGCCTTGTAGAATTCAGTTGAGGGGGGCAGTTTGAAGCCATTTTGGAGTTATCTAATTTTTTCATTACTTATGTTTGAGATTATTTTTTGAAATGTAACTTTTGTAGGGCTTAGAAATATTTAAAAGTATATTTTAGATACATTGTTTGAATTTTTATACTACTATACCTTATGTAGTCATTACCAGAAGGTAATAAATAATCAATTCCCATTTATTATAAATAGTAAACAAAACAAGGTATTTAGTTAACATTACAGTCGTACTGGGAGATGGATAGTACCTTGTCAAAGAATAAATCCCAATAATGAATGCTGAATACATTCCATGATCCAATAACTGGTATAGTAAAATCCAAATGAGCAAACAGTGCGCAGAAGTTCAAATTGTGTCGGGCGGGTCAACAGAGTCCATTTTCATTGCACGAAGGAGTAAGTTCAGTCGTGATAGCAGCTGAGTGCGGTAGGAGAGAGCTGCTCCGCGTTTGCATATTACTTATTGGAAAAAAAAAAAAAAACTTAAGTTGCACAGCGCAGTATATAACAGCGCTGTGGTAGAGAGCGACTGCCATTTTACATCACTGGGACGCTACTCCCTCAGCGCGGGGGTAGATCGGTCCCTTGTGAGGGACCTTGGCCACCCAGTTGGTTGTCAGTTAGCTTGCGGAGGCGAGGAGAAGCTAACCCCTCTCCCCTCCGCACCGATCAAACATATTTTATGCTGCAAAGCTAGCATTCTTTTACAGGATTCCCAGGGTAGCGCCTGGGAGCTGTTTCCATAGCTGAATTTTACTCTTTTTTTCCCTGCCTGTACGGCATAAAAGAGAGTGGTGAAGTTAATTGAATTTATCAGCGCGGAATTTTAAAGTTCAGGACTTGTGAAGTACTGTCACGAGCTCCCTGTGAGAGAGCTAGCGACAGTTTAGTATAAAGAGCGGAGGTTAATAGCCAAATGAAGTTAAATTTTCGATATAAGTAGCTTTCCCATGATTGGAGTGGCAAAGGTTTATATAATTAAATTAATTATATGTATATTGAAGTGGTGAATTTAAGTTGCACGAAAATTTAAATCAGTGTAGTTGTTTCAGTAATTACTTCATATCTTATGAGTTATTGTTAAAAACCATTAAATAATCTGATTGGTGTGTAAATGCATGTCTGAATGTACCGTGACGAGCGACTAAAAGTCAAGTAAAACATATTAACTCGGGGAAATCCGAGAGCGATATGGCTGGCGCGATGCTAGCGCCAACTAATTTTGATAAACGTGGTCGATTTTTGTCCCGGACTGATCGGAAAATTCCGGCCAGTTTCGGGGCCTTATTTCTATGAAATCGGGCGGTATAATTGCGCTGAAGGCGTGAATTTATATTTTTTAAGTTGTTTTGAACTATATTCCGTATTGATAATTATTTAGACTTGTAAAATTCGAAAGCAGAGCCATGAAAACACGTCGCGTGAGTGAAGTTAAACAGTAATATAGGCCAGAGGGCTCTGATTGGCCGAGAGAACTTGGTGGGGCGGAGCTTATGAAGTTGCTCGAGAGATGGCAGCATGGTCGTTAATTTACCGTCAACAGCTTTTATTTGACACGGAAAAATTTAAATAAATTAAAAGCGGTTGTAATTAAAGTTATTAAATCGTCTTAAATAAATAATCGGTGATGCAAAACTTAAAATGCTCAGTTGTGTACGACTAGAATATATACGCGATTATTTCGCTTGTCATAGTGATTAATATTTATGTAATGTGTTTCGGAGTCGCTCCAGTACAGAGTAGGGGAAATTGGTATATGCGGGTCTAGTTGACGGGCTACGGGGCCGCAAATGACGCCATGGCTTCGAGAAGTAGCCAGGTTCTCTCATGTTTTTCTGTGATGTTGCGGAGTTTTAGTATGTAGGGGTGGAAATGAGCCATGAGCGAGGCGAAGTCGCATGCTCTAAGGAATTCCGTGAGTTCATGGAAATCCTGCATTACGCCTCGCATCTCTCCTGGCGAATTTCGCTGGCGAGGGCGGGACTGAGGTTGTGTATTTGGCATTGCAGGGGTGTCAAGAGTGGGAGCTGGTTTGTGAATAGACGCAGAGAGTGCCTGCGAATACGTTTTGCCGGGCTGTAATGTCCTGACTGTGAACCTGGACGGGGCAGGAGGTTGTTTTGCAGTTTTTTTTTGGCGCGATTTTCGCAGCAGCAGCAGCAGTAGTTCTTTTCTGCACCGAGTCCAGGAACTTGGGGCAGGCTTTTGAAAGAGCTGTGTGCTCGCCTACGCAGTTACTGCATGTCGGCTTGGAGTTGGTTTCGTTTTTTTTGCAAGCACACTCGGGGTGAGGGCCGGCGCAGTGAGGGCATTTTGTCGGCATTGAGCAGTGATTTTTGGTGTGTCCTAAAGCGAGACAGTTACGGCATTGTGCCACGTCTGTCGGCCGTTTCTGGTATTGTCGGGGATGAACTATTGTCATATTTATCCTCGTGACAGAGTGCAGAGGAGGGAGAGAAGTGTTCTGCGCTGCCGTGACACAGAAAAAACGTTGCGGCTCTAACATGAATTTGTTTGGGTCTGTTTGGTCTGTGATACGTTTTTTAAATTGATAAATGTGCTGGATTGAGTATCCGGCACATTCCAGGTCTGCCTTGATGTCCGCAATGTCGGTTGTGGGGTGGAGGTCAAAAACGACTTTCTGTGGGAACTCGGTAGCTTGACAGAAAGTAAAGTAATGGATGTAGTTCGCTTCTAGCATTGTGCGAGCAGCTGAGAAAAAAATCAAAGTTTTTAGTGAGGATTTGCGTTCCCTGAGCTGTGGGGAGAAGGGAGAACTCGTCCCTACTAATAGCTCGCAGTTTCTGAACAAGTAAGTTGTATTTAGTGGCGTCAGGAACCACTAATCTGAACAGGTTTAGTTTTTTCTGTCGTGTTTGAGGTGCAGCCGTTTGTGTTTTGTGGGTGGAGATGCTTGAAGAGCCGAGGTGGTTAACTGCTGAGGTTTTTTCTGTTACCTCCTTAAGCGGGGAAAACCTATTTTGTATAGGAATGGTGTTTGTATGTGCCTCAGACGACACAGAATGGATACGCTTGTTCTCCTGCGTGGTTGTTCTGTCCCCTTTTCGTTTTACTATCTGGAAGTCGGTTTCCATTTCTAATTTTTCATTTCCTGCGGCCGGTGTTGACGGTCGGGAGGAAGTTGGTGTGGTGATTGTTGGCGTCGTTGGAGCCGATAGAGTAGCCAGGAGTAGGTCAATGTGGTCAGGGATGCCATGAGGAAAAATGTCGTAAACAGTTTGGTGATTAGGTCGTCTCTTTGCCAGTTCTAAAAATCGCTTGTTTTCCCGGAGGTACTGTAAGGAGTACGGGCCAGTTCCCGTCATCCACGACGGCTCAGTCGGTTCCCCGCCGCCGCTAAGACTCGCGAGGGTGGTGGGGGAGGGGTAGGCTCTGTGTGGAGCGACTCTCGATGTGGTGTTGTTTGCAAATTGCGAGGAATTGTTGTTAGAAAAGTACCTAAATCGGTGCTATACATTGTGACCGCTGACCTACTAGGGGCTAGGCTCAAGATGACCTGTTTCCAGGCCGATCACAGTGTACAGGGTGTGTGCCGCGAAGCTATTAGTCATATACAGCCAGAAGAAGCAGAGACGCACCCTCCTTAGTCGAAGGCGAAGACAACACTGTTGTGAGGATTGCTGGGTAGAGAGCGATGTTATCAGTTTGGTGTGTATAGCGCCAGCAGTGTCAAGTTGTTTACCCTCCCTCCAGCGGTGAGCGCTCAGGAAAGCCCTCCCCTCCACTGACTCCCTTACCTTCCCTCCCTCAAAGCTGCGCCAGGATTATTTTATCATTTGAACTGTACTATAACACCACAAATTCTATCTCTCCCTTGGGGAGAGAGAGAATTTGTGGTAGGATGGCATGATTTCATGACAGGTTATTTTTTCAACATGATTTCAATTTCCATCCATATTACAAAGGTTGTTTCAAATATTCATTGGTTGAATCAGCACATCTGAATACCTGAAACATCTAACTGAAATCAAAAGAAATTTGAATAATTTTTTTAAAAATAAGGTGTCACAAAGTTCTCTCTATATGCCACTGACACAGTCCTCGTACAAGAGACGAGGTGCCCTTATCACTCACTGTATATGATGTCTACAGTGGAAGACGGAGTTACGGGCTTACGTGCCAAACAGGAAACAGCAGACAAGGGCTTATACAATGAAAAAACTGAGCAGTAAGCCATAGGACTCTGAACATTCTCATCGCCTTATCTCAAATCTAAGTATACACAATGCATCTGCAGCTTCCTGTTGCTTAAGTAGCACAATAGAAACAAAATTGGAAAATATAAAATTACAATTACAATTTTTTTTTAAGTTTAGCCAGTCGCAAAGGAACATCCATTTAAATTAATATATATTTAAATTCTGATTTGAAATAACAAACACTCATGCTTTATTTCTGTTGGGCTGCTGCTAAAACCAATTGTTGACTCTAAAAATATAATTAAATATAAACTTATTTCTATTTTGATTTCAGTGAACAGCCTGAAAAATATTTTTCAATCTGCCAAACTTAAGGCAGTAGGATCATTATTGTGTCAATTAAATTTTTGGGACCTAGTTCTCACTTCATACTTCTTACAGTTCACTGCTTAAGTTTTTTTATTTTGTAAAATATTTAATTTACTGGTTCACAAATTTGCAGTTCATTATAATTTAATTGCATCGAAAATAATAAAAAGATAAAAAGCTGCGCTCTTGCCACTGTTTTAGAAACAAATTTTCACCACTGCACTACAAAATAAATAATAATACCGGAACAATAATTTCCTGAACACCAGTGAGTATCCTTATCTAAACTGTGTTTCCAAATACAAACCAGACCTAAGTGTTAGTATTAAAGGTGCATCATTTGAATTTACTAATTGTAAATGGAGAAGTGTAATTTACATTTACTCAGCAACAGTACACAATTAGCCACTTGCTGAGACTGATCACAGATGTAGTACCTAACATTTAACTGAAGTAAAAAAAATAACAGGTCGATAAATATATAGTACACTATGCCCCAACTCCACAAAAGTTTTATGGATACAATACATATGTAGTGTGACGGATTTGCAACCGTTACGGAAAATGATTGTTTTAATTATGTATCTACGTTATGTAATTGATCTTATGTTAATATGTTTGTCGCAGAATCCTGGTGCGCCGCTACCCGCAGTGTTGAGAGTCGTCATGGGTTTCGGTCTGCCGTCTTAAGGCTGATGTATATTGTGTTGATTGTGATTGGTTGTGTTTTCCCACCACGGGTAGTGGTTAAGAGTTCTGTTCAGTATAGATGGTGGGGTGTCTGTATAGAGGGCGCCTTGAGCGAAAAGAGCGTGCTGTAGTGAGCGGTCTTGAGGGGGAAGGCTGGTGGTAGGGAGACAGGCAAGTATATATGGACGTGCATGCATGGGGTTGGCAGTAGAGATGAGCTAAACCATTATTTCTCAGTAACAACCCGTACATGTTCCTAGTCGATACCTGTTGCTGATACCTGTTATTGAGAATACCTGTTGTTGGTAAGGTGTGTGCTAGGCTGCGTTGTTACTTTATCTCACCTTGTTCTCGAATACCTGTTACTAGCCATGTGCTGGGCTGATATTTTCCACTACCTCTATATAGCGCATACCCTCCTGGTAGTTGGATTCTTTTAACTACCTTCTGAAAATATTAAAAACTATTTTAAAGTCGGCAGTATTAAAGAAAAAAAAAATTATATGAAAACACGACTCCAGTATTCACACATCGGAGAATTTATTTAGCAAGGGGTGTGATTCCCGCAGAGCAAGTAAACGTCGGGCATTATGATTGTCCTACCAGGGAAACATGACACACAAGGCGGTTAGGTATGAGGAGGCATACCTTCTCGCATCTCATGTTGCCTGGTAGGAAAGTGACAATAGGTAGCATTTTGCCGGTCGTGTTTGGGGATGGGAGGGGAATATAAAAAGCTAATAAAGTATTCTAATACCAGACGATAGGAACAGGTACGATATGATAGCGCACGAGAGTCTTGATTAACAAGCGAGTTATACTTATGATTGTACCTGCTTCGTGATACAAGCATCAGTAACAGGCAGGAGGATGGTAACAGGTATTTCCAGAAGTTAGGAACCGCTTATTTGTCTTCTGTGCATGTTTCCAACATTGACCTACCCCAAAGGAACACAACTGTCAAAGTCACATTGTCAACATTGATGAATGTGGTTGTATACATCTTAATGTTTAAATGACAAGCACTATTATATTAATATAATACTATTAGGTACCAGTTATAATTTAATCAAAACTCATTATAAATTGGTTAGAGGAAGTATAATAACATCTCAAAAGTACTTGTTTACTAAACAGTGTTTCTAACCTCAGACCCAATCAATGCCATTTTTGCTAAACGTGTAGGCAGAAAATCAGTTCAGTGTTGGAACACAGAGATTGGTTGTGCGCAGCCAGCGAGATTGGTCTACCTCATCTTTAGTCTATGCTAGGAACAGGCTATATCTGTTCCTTCTCAATACTTGTTACTGATAACAGGTATTGGAAATACTCCCCATCGCTAATTACACATAAATATGCTTTAATTTTGTTTGCTCTGAGTTGAAATAGACTCACATTTACGCCGATAAGAGAGAGCAGATAGAACTTTGGTTGTTACATGCACAAAGATTTTTCTCAGTGACCATTTTGCAGTTTGGCTGCAAGCTATTTACGAACAATCATTTTCCTCTGTTATTTATAATACCAAGATTATAAAATAAGCGATGGACAGCAAACTAGACTCTATCGTGTTTCTTATGGATTACATCAATATCAATATATGAATTTTCACTCAATTATTTTCAAGAGGAAGTATATTGGTTGTAAACCACCAAAAATTATTTACAGTTTAGCTCTAGGTACCTATTTAGTGATTTTCGAATTACATTGGTGAAAGTAAATTTTTTAAAATAAAATCAGTGTTTATGATCTATTTCATCACAAACAACTGTAATAATCTAATAAATTACCTCACACTAGCCAGCCTAAACTGCTGTTTAGATAGTTCACAAATTAAAAAATTAAGGTTAACTGTGCATTTTACAATATTTTTTCTGAAGAATATTTTTATGTTCCTGTAATGCATCAAGGTACATTAAATCACGATTGTCTTCTTTCACAGTCCCAAAAACTGTCTGTTACACCAGCCAAGTTTTTGTAAAAAGAACTTGGTAACGAAGGCCCAAATGGCTTCGTTTTTGTTTCGAGTTTCTTACCAAGATAGTGACGTCAAACGAACACTAGAATGCGCTTAGAATAGCTCCTTTCGTTAGTAAATGAAAATTTGAGTAATCATGAATATTTTTATCAAAGGAAACAAAATGAATAACTTAGAATAAGCCCCCAGGCATTTGGGTCAGCCTTGAATAGGCCCTCCATTTAGTAAACACATCAAGTACTTAAGGTGAGAGGCAGCATTCCACAAAGAAAAACTTAGGTCCGGGTATACAGCCCGCAACACCCTGAGAACATCCAGAGTTTACTGCTCCAGCAACATCGGTGCCACCAACTGGCGACACCTAGTGCCTAGTTGTGTAATTCAATCCTCACCAAAATTCCTTAACCTTGAATTCACCGCTCCTCAAAACACACTTTAACGCTAACCCATCTGTTGGCGCCACTCACGTTTTTTAATTTGTGTTACTGAAGACATTTTTGCATAGTGTATGTGACTGTCACACTAGCGCTGCGAGTGGTGGTAAACGGCAGGTACGCAAAGTAATGGCGGATGGTTCATGTCATTAGTTTTGTGTGCTCAAACATTTTGGTCCTCCGGGCCGGACGGATTGTAACGGAAAATGAATATTACCGGTGCATGATAAGTGATGCCGTATCCTCAAAATACTACTTACAGCAACATGCTGTTTTGAGCGGTGAAAAATATGTGACTTCATGGCGCTAAGTGTATTGGCTGCAAGAGTTTGGGGCTGTAAACTAGACTTCTAATGGATCATAAATAGTGTTTTTGTGTATAATGTTGAGTGATTGTTTTTGTGATGCAAGAAGGGCACAAAATTTCATGCAAAGAAGCTGCAACGTTCACTACTGACAAGAGACAATGGTGGCAGCACTAACACTGGATTTGCAACATACTATTTTCTGCTCCCTAGTGAGCAAAGCAGGAGAAGCGCGTGAAATGTATGAAGAGTCGCTTAAAGATGAGTCTAAGTTAAAGGACTTCGAAATAATCTTCCAAGAGGTTATTGACAAACAAAATTGACATCAATGAGGTCAAGGAACAGTTTCCGGCTTCAGAGATTGTTTTTCGTGAACTAAATAAAGTGTATAATAAACTGCTTGCAAAAAAAGTGAGGTTAGGTTCTCCGGCGACACTACTCATGAGGTGCAAGCAACTTTTTTGCCGCAGGTGTCAATGTTGCCAGCGTTGCCACTGCGCATTTTTGGTGGTAACCGTGCAGAATGGAAAGGATTCACGGAATTATTTAATTCCATGGTTACGCATATTTCCCGTTTAACAAGGGTAGAAAAACTCATTATTTGTTGGGATGTCTGAGAGGTGAGGCACGGGACGTAGTGAGCAATGTACTGGTCACAGAGAAGAATTATGAAGTTATATGGGGTCTGCTGAAGAAAAGGTTTTTAAGTGTGCACATTACGGCAACTCTCAATGTGCAAAAAATTCTTCACTTATTCCTCGTTGGACAGTCGTAGTAAGGATGCCTCAACAAATTTGTAGCCTGTGTGGAAGAGAACCTGAATGCTCTGAAGGAACAAGAATTTCCAGTTGAAAAGTGAAATTTCTTACTGTTGAATACTTGTTGGAGAAGCTGGATGTACCCCTGAAGCAGGCATTTGAGATGTCACATGAAGAGGACCTCCCCTCGTATCACAAGGTACTGAAGTTTCTGAATCGAAAGGCAAAGGCAACAAATCAAGTGCAGTTGGCAACTGTTGCAACACAGAGACCCAGCCATTCCCAGAAGATTAGAGGTAGTAGGTTTCTCGGTTTGACCAAGTGGCGGCCATTCAATGAGAATGGCCAGACTGCAAAGCCTGTTGAGGAGAGACGGATGTGTGTGCAAACACAGAGGTTGTGTTTCAATTGTCTAAGAGGACGTCATGTGGCAGCACAGTGTAACTCCAGGTATCACTCCTATGCCAAGGCAGCCACCACACACTCCTACATGTAGCAGATAGACATAAACCGAAGACTCCACCCGCAAGCTCAGACGAGGATGAACCTAAGCTAGAGATGACAGTGCAGTTGTGATGTGTGCAGCAGAAGGGAGTAAAGTTGACACACAAGTTTCCACGGTTTTGTTAAAGACTGTATTAATACTTGTGAAGGATGGGGCAGTACACTTCCAGGTGGTTCGTGCATTGCTAGATGGGGCTCTCAGTCCACCTTTATTACAGAGGCTTGCGTACAAAGACTGAGTCTCAGGTGACATCGGACTGAAGTGAGCATCGCTGGTGTCGGCAACGTTGCAGTTCCAGAAACAAGAGGGGCAGTTATGTGTGATTGGTTCTCTTCAGTCGTCAGAGTTTCACATCACCAGCAGAGCTCTTATTCTAAAGAAGATTATCAGAGACATGCCTTCTGTCCCAATTGCAGTTGGAGGTCTTGAGCATCTCGATGAGCTGCCACTGGCTGATTCACAGTTTGCCACACCCAGTGCAATAGACATGTTGCTGCCAGCAGAGATAGTGGCAGAGGATGACAGGACACAAGATCACTGGACATCCACACGCCTTCCATATTGGGTTTGGATGGGTGTTGGCAGGTAATGCACCATGTGCACAGTCTGCCCTACAAGCATCGTCATTACTGGTATCTAATGATTTGTCCCTTGACGTTGCCCTGAAAAAATTCTGGGAAATTGAAGACCTACATTGGAAAACTTCATGTCTGTTGAAGACCAACCGTGTGAGCAGCACTTCCAGGACACCCACATGCGTGACAGTGAGATCTCATAGGTGTTGAGGCTTCCTTTTGCAGCTACAGATGTCACACTCGTCATTCTTATGGTAGTGCACTTAAGTGACTGCATGGACTGGAGCATAGGTTATGTAGGTCACCAGAGTTGCTTCAACAATACAGGCAGTTCATGGATGAGTACGAGAGCTTAGGTCACATGTTGCAGATTGGAACATTAACAGTTGGTACCAATGGGAAGGCTACTGTATCCTTAGCATCAGAATTGCACAGTCAGCCAGTATACATTATTCCTCATGTGGTCATCAAGGAGGAAATTGCATCAACTAAGGTGCGCGTTGTGTTTGATGGCTCCTCGAAGACTACGTGATGGACTATGTCTAAATAATGTGCTCCTGTTTGGGCCTAAGTACCAAAAGCATGTGGGTGAGACAGTGTTGAACTTCAGGACATCACCAGTTACTATCACAGCTGATGTGTGTAAAATGTACCGCCAGGTTGTAATTGACCCTGTGGATCGGAAGTTCCAGTGCATCCTTTGGTAAAACTCTACTGGTGACCCAGTAAGTATTTTTGAACGTAATACAGTGACATATGGCTTAGCATCTTCGTCGTTCCAGTCACTCCGAACAATGCAGTGGCTGGCAATTGATGAAGGTTTCAAGTATTCCTTGGCTGCTCGCACCTTATTACATGATGTGTTCGTGGATGACATTGTGACTGGGGCAGAGACTGTTTCTGAGGCACTTGAACTGAAGGCTCAGTTAGTGGCACTGCTGGGAGTAGGTGGTTTCCAGCTACACAATCTTAACAGTGTAGTAAACAGCACTGACCCAAGTGAAGGTGATATAAATTTTGAAAGCACAAGCTCAGTGAAGGTGTTAGGAATACACTGGTACCCGGTAAATGATCATTTCTGCTACAAGGAAAAAGTGCCAGTGGTACCAACTACCAAACCTGGTATCCTATCCCTGATTGCACAGTTGTACGAACCATGTGGCTGCAAGTAAGATAATGCTCCAGGTATTGTGGATCAGAGGCCTCAGTTGGGATGAACACGTAGGAGGGGATGTGTCAAGTGATTGGGATACCTTCAAGGCTGCATTAATCTTGTTATCTCTGGTGAGAGCATGAAGACTCATTCCAGTACGCGAATCCCAGGTTCAATTCCATGGGTTTTGTGATGCAAGTGAAAAGGCCTATTCAGCAGTTATGTATGCTCGGTGTGAGAGCGTGAATGGAGAAGTCATTGTTCGCTGGGTGATTGCAAAATCCAAGGAAGTTCCTTTAAAAACTGTGTCAATTCCACAACTTGAGCTCTGTGCAGCACACCTGTTAAGCAAGCTGTGTCACCATGTCTTGGAACTCTTCCAACCTACGATCACGGATACAGTATTGCATGCTTGGAGAGATTCGACAGTTGTGTTAACATGGTTAAGAATGACACCACACAGGTTGCAAACTTTTGTAGACAACAGAGTTGCAGAAATTCAGTCAGTAGTGCCTCCAAGTCCATGGAGTCATGTTCCCTCAGAGTGTAACCCAGGAGACGCAGCTTCACATTGATGTCTGCCTGACCAGTTGCTGGGCCAGTCTAATTGGTTCTCGGGTCCTAACTGGCTGCTGTAGCAGGCGGAACACTAGCCATCACACTATGTTCAAGACCCAAGTGAAGTTCCAGGGCTGAGTGTTGGTTGCACGGCAGGAAACCCACACCTCAGAAAACCAGCTGGGCCTGCTTCAGAATTGCTCATCCCTACAGAAACTGCAGTGTGTTATGGTGTAGGTTCTGCGGGCAAAGGCAGCCTGTCAGAGACAGACACTTTCATGCGAGCCAGGTTTGACATTGGAAGAGCGGAGAAATGCCTTGGTCATGTGGGTTAAAATTATACAGTTGTTCTACTTCAAGGATGATTTCACTTCTATCAAACGGGATGAAACATGTAGCAAGCACGTCCAGGCACTAGCACCGTTTATTGATTTGCAAGGAATTGCCAGGGTGGGCGGCAGGTTGCAGAATGCAGTGATACCTGAAACGGCTAAGAATCCTATCCTGTTACCACGTCAGAGTAAACTTTCAGAGCTAATTGAGCTTCACTATCATGTTTGCCACTTACACGCTGGACCACAAACAACGTTGTATCCCACTCACTCGTAGATATTATCGGATCATCTCTTCACGATCACTCATCCACAAGTTGGTCCATAGCTGTGTTGACTGCTTTAGAGCCAAACCTCCGTCAGTCAATCCTGTGATGTCTGTGTTGCCAAAGGTTAGGTTGAGTCAGGTAGGAGTCTTCTGTTTAGTTGGGACTGACTTTGGTGGCCCATTCCGTGCTATTCCAGCCGTGAATCGCAAGAGAACTGCATTAAAGGTGTATGTATGTGTGATTGTCTGCTTGTCCACCAAGGCAATGCACATTGAAATGGTGACAGATCTGTCAGCGACAGCATTTCTAGCATCTCTGAAGCGTTTTGTTTACATCAGAGGCTTGCCGTCGAACATTTACTCTGACAATGGCACCAACATGGTGGGGACAAGCAATTATTTGAAAGAGGTTCACCAAGAACTATTTCAAGCTGCAAACAAGCAGCAGATAGACTGAACAAGGAATGAAGTGGCATTTCAACCCCCCTGCCAGCCCTCACTTGGCGGTATCTGGGAGGCAGCTATAAATAGTATTAAGCATCACATGAAGCGAGTTGTAGGCAACCAGCTATTGACATACAAAGAGTTAGTAACACTTCTGGCTCAGATATCTGCAGTACTCAACTCACTACCTCTGTGCCCATCGTCAGCAAGTCCAGACGAGTTTGATGTGCTCCCACCAGGACATTTCCTTGTTGGGGAACCCCTTGTTGCTGTACCAGACCACAATCTACTGGAGTCGCCTCTTAATCGATTAAATAGGTGGCAAATGGTAACTTAGCTTCATCAGAGAATTTGGAAACTATGGAGCCTGGAGTATCTCCACAACCTTCAGCAGAGAGCAAAGTTGACCAAACCCACTCCAAATGTCAGTGTGGATCACTTGGTCCTTTTGAAGGATCCAACACTGCCCCCACTGAAGTGGAAAACAGCACGGGTGGCTGCAGTACATCCAGGGCCTGATGGTGTGGAATGTTGGCGCCACTCACGGTTTTTAATTTGTTACTTGAGACATTTTTGCATACTGTATGTGACTGTCACACTAGTGCTGCGAGTGTTGGTAAATGACAGTTATGCGAAGTAATGGCGGGCGGTTCGTGTCATTAGTTTTGTGTGCCCAAACACCATCCAACCACACAGTAACCATTGTTCTGATATAAATAACGTAATGAAAAAGGGATATTGTGGCATTGCGACGGAACAATTCATTACGCTTGCTTTGTTCTCTTGTTCTAGTTTGACCACGTTCTAAACAACTGTTCTGTAAAATATTCTAAGTAGTATACTGACGCATGCCGTGGCCACCTTCGCTTAGCCCATTTGTCCAGCTAAAACAGCGCAGCTTCAAGGTGCCCTCTACTGGGGGCAGTCGGCCTGAACGTGGCAGTCACCCCCTCCACGACTCCTACACTGGTGATGTGCACTGGTGATTTTGAGGATGTGATAATTCGGGCAGACCAATACTGCCATACGACGTCCCCAGTAAGAATACCGCCAAGGAAATGAATTCAATGAGAGGGACACAGCGGTTACAGTTGCCACAAAACTGTCATGTACCCCCTCCATTCAATGTTTACATCCCTGTATGTGTGTAATGTGTGTAGTGCGAGAGTGTAAAATCTTTAGTAATTTTTGGTTAAGGGCCTGACTACCCTAGTAGCATTAGTCGGCCAGACGAAGGTCGGTGTCTTCTTCGGCGGAGTTGGCAGCAGTAGAGATACTGCATGTGGTATGTGCCAGATGAGGGTTCAGGTGGGCACTCGGCGAGCTGGTTGGAGACCCTCTTTGACGTGTGGCCTCCTCTTTCTTCCAGGTGCTAACGTGGTTGTCAATTGAGCCGCTACTCTTCAGTAATCCAGACTGAGCTAGCACCAGCTTGGCAGTCTTGCCCCGCCCAATCCTATGGTGAGGCATAGAGGGGAGAGGGGGTAGAGCACAGAGCCAGTGCAAAAGATGCAGTGTGTCAAGCGAGAGAAAGCAAGGAGAGAAGAGAGTAAAAGAGAGCGATGGAGATTTTCCCTCTCGCCGCCGTCAGTTGGAGAGGTAGAGAATGGCGATGAGATGAGAAGTGGGTTGCGGCGCAGCAGGTGGCAAACAGCTGGGCAACCCGCCCTAGCTTGAAGGCATCCTGTGGCATGTACAGTGTAACAGCTCCTCTTAGGAGACGGCTGCAGCTGTGGTGAGGCTAGATGAGAGAATGACGTCGCTCGTGACACGTCAAATGTAAATTGTTTATAGAAAAGAAATGTGGGCTTGTTATGCTGAAAACCAATTGATCTGCCTCCGAAATTTGAGATCTGAATGCTTCGGTATGTTTACTGTCTACTGAAGACAGCCTCATGTTGGATTGTTTCCCTTCCATTTACAGTTTTCCTTGATCTACACCATTTTGAATTTGACCATAGAAAAATGTAAAATGGGGTTCTGCTACCTACATTAAATAATCTGCACAAGTTCATAAAAAGAGTTTATAATACTTTTTGTACATAATACTATAAGGAACATTGTGTGTACATTTCTCGTTTATTGTTACTTGGTGGTGTGAAAAGTAATGAAGATTCCATTTCTTAGTTAAATAGTCAATTACCTGCCTGAACCTCAGGCAGTGTAGGTACTTTGCTGATCAGAGTTTTTAGAGAAGTCAGCTTCAGATATTGTGCCCAATTCTTTCACCCAAAAGTTTTTATAATAGTCAACTTTATTGTATTCCGTGCAGTACTACCTGATAGTTGGTAATAGCTGAATAGCTGCATAGAAAAGGTATGTGCACCAATACATTCTTAAAATATAACTGCAGAATTTTTTCATGTATGCAGCTGGAAATTGTAATATAGTTTTATAGTATAGTCGATCCATATGTTTTATTCTGTTTTCTTTTTCTGTCACCCAGATGTAGAACTGTGTGCAGAATGAATTTTTGTAAATAAAACACCTTGGAATAAATACTGTACATTTAAAGCAAAGGGTGTAAAATAAATAGTGTTATTTTTGCTGAGTTATTATTTTCTAATCTGGTTTCATTTAAACCTCAACCTCATGGTGAAAAGTAATGTTTTAAACTCCTCTGTACCACCTTTGTAAATATGGCTGTGAAAGCCAGGTATAGGCATAACTGCTTCTCTCGATTATACATCAGACCCCTAATGTGGCAGACTCTGTTCTGACATATTTAGGCTCCTCCGGATTGTAACATGCAACAGTGAGTTCGCTGTTGTGCTGTTCATGCTCCCTCGAACAGCAGTGCTCAATAACAGCCTTTGAAAGTGACAGCACTGACGTAGATTGTGCAGTCCGACATGAATTCACCACTTCATACACATTCTGATGTGAATTGCTGACTTCATGTAGTGCTATTTCTGGATCAGCTGCATGGTTGGCAGCAACTGTGCAGTGGCACAAACATGAAGGACAGAGTTGCATGCTTGGATTGCATGTTGCTGAAGGTAAATGTTCAGTCTCATCCTCAATGTACGCAGCATTCTCTGCAGTCAACATCTGGAAAGGATAAAATATCAGCCCTACAATCATGACGACAGCATTAAATAACATCATCACAATCATCAGGGAAAGCATTGAATAACATCATCACAATCCTCGGGGGAACTCATTGAATAATAAAGTCATTACACTTATCTGGAAAGTACTGAATAGCATCACAATCATATGAAGCAGTTGAAAAAAATACAATTTGAAAAAAACAAAAAAAAAAAAAAAAAAAAAAACCCCACACACACACACCACCCCCATAGGATGATCTCCTTCAAGGTTTATTCAAGTTAAAGCTCTCATATTCTTCAAAATGCAGAGACACCAACAGTTAGCGATACAATGAACCAGGTGGATTACTAGAATAGTGTCATAGAGTTAATTGATAATTCACATCACTGAAACTTGCAATGCGAGAAAATTATTTAGGCAGGAGGAATATAATTTTGCCTCCTGGCACCCTGGCGACCCGCACCAATCAAAGTAATTAGGTAGCACAATGTAGCCAAAAACTGAGGTTAAAAGAAAAAAAGATTGCGGGTGCTTGCCAGTGTGAGCAAAATTTGTGGTATTAAAGTGTCTTCCTCGCGGGCTGGTTGTACTCTGTAATCTGTACCACTTGGGCCGTGACGTGCCTCCTCTGTAAACAGGATGTCACGTATCATCTTCAATCCCTTGCAGGGATGGATTGTGCAGAAAATGCTTGATATCGGTGAGTAGCCGCAACGTGATAATTTCTACATTGGCCTCTTTGGATTGACCTGGCTGTAAGCCATGAAGTATGAAGCAGCAGTACATTGCGCCTAATGAAAATTAAAGCTGCTTCTCCCCCGGGTTTTTGATACTGGCTGTACGGTTCCTCGGTCAGTTGTGACAGTACTGGTTTCCCTGAAAAATGGGAGATTAGTCTCTCGGAGAATTGATCCCAGTGTGAAACAAATTTTTCCGTAGCAATTCCACCATTGGCGAGCCTTGCTGGGCTTTGGATTTTGTTATCCATATTGATTTTGGGAGCTTAGTGTGAGTGAATTCGGATTTGCATGCCTCTATGAATTGTTGCAGGTCTTCTTGCAGCTTCCCCGCATATTCGAAGGTTGTTAATACCTCTTCCCCCCTTGGCCAATTTTCTCGAAGAAGGCTGCTAAATACTTGTGCATGTCTCTGGGCTGTGTAACATATGGTGCAGATATATGTAAGCCCTTCCATGTAGTTGGCTTAATCTGGCCAACTGAGGCATTTCAAATGGTACAGGTGGGGGCAGTCATTACAAGAGATTCTGTATAGGTCTTCCCCGGCGCATTGGGCTGCGTTGCAGCGAGATTGTCTTTCCCAACATCTGGGACAATGGAATTGTAATCCGTCCGTGTCCTGTTCTTCCCATCCTAAGCAAAGGTAGTGGTAATTTCCACAATGTGTGTGCATTGGATGGTCAGATTGCCCTCTCCGGAACAGCTATGCCATGGATACGGTATGTTGCAGAGGTTCTCCTCATTCTGTGAGGTACTCCAGCTGTTCTCGGTCACCACGATAAAAGTACTGCTCTGGGTTTTGGGCGCCATGGAGTTTTTGACACTCTCCAAAGAATTCTATGTTAGTGGAGTAGCGTTAGCTCTTCTTGACAATGAGGCTCTTCTCCGGGTGTTCCCTGGTTTCACTAGCTCCACCAGAGCTTCGTGAAGCCCCACATTGGGCACCAAGAAATAACTTGATGCCTATTACACTCAACGTGGAAAAATGAAGGAAGGCCCAATATCCCTCTTGAGTCCAGGGAAAGTCTCTCCTTAAAGAGGATTTTACCTTCATATTTGTGAGGTCCTGCGGTTCACATTGGCAGCTCGATGGCTTTGCAGAACGTGGTAGGTGGAGCCGGGTGGACGGCTGTCCTCAAATGGGACTTGCCAGGGATGTTTTCCATGAAAGCTGGATGAGTGGCATTTAGCGAGAGCTGCCTTACTACAGGAGCCCCAATAGGCTGCGTGATGGCTGGTAAGGCCCATTTCGGGTGTGTAGGCAGAAGAGGCGACAGTGGTCAGGGTACGTTATACCAGGCATCTCTAAATACTGAGGTGGCGAGAAATGAGTTTCAGGAGTGTGCGGGGACACACGTGGCCCATCCCGTCGCAAAATGGCTGTCTTTTCTCATTCTTGAGTATACACCCTGGGGGCGTTGGGCTCTGGTTCACCAGATCATATAGTCTGGGCCCTTGCAATCTTGTTGGCCTTTTCCAACCCTCTCAGTGATGGGGCATTTAGGAAAAATATCTGTGGGAACACAGGTATGCTCTCTCAGAGATGTTACGTTATGTTCAGAGGATAAAAATAATCAGAAGAATAGATAATTATAATTTAGTGGATTCAGTGGGTGTCCTGGAGTGAGTGAAGAGATTTGGACTTCTCTTTACATTGTGGTCTTGAGAGCCGATGAAGGTGATTGAGGTGAGAATGGAGCAGCGATGAAATGAAAGGACAAAGGAAATGGGAGATCCCAGAAAAAACCCGCCGACCAATGGCATCGTCTAGCACAATTCCCACATGCGAGAATCCGGAGTGATCCGGCCGGGGATTGAACCTGGATCGCCTTGGTGGGAGGCGAGTAGGCTAACTGCTCAGCAACCGTGGCCCCTGGGTGTCCTGAAGGCGCAGGCACAAAAGTAAAGGTGGTTTAATGTTACGTAGCAGCATGGGAGAGGAAAGGTTCTGGCGTGGTCTGCCCAGGAAGGAATCTGCTCTTGCTGGAGCCGGTGCATTGGGGTAAATCCCTGCTGGAGTTCTATCAATTGATCGGCGCAGGAGTGTGCACTTCATAAGGGACGGGGCTTGAGCCTATAGCGACTTGGGCAGAGGGCCCTCCTGATTCCCCTCGGTGAGATGTTAAATGAGCGGTGTCATCAGCTACAGACCTAAACTGCCCCTCTGGGTTCACAGCCACAGTTCTCAGTAAGCGGCGTGACAAGCTTGTAGCCTAAGATTCATAATGTCTTAACATGTTTGTTCTCCTCGAGCCTCAGAGAAAGGTTCTCTCTCCCCTTGCCAACAAGAGCGGTGTTACCAGCTAGCGACTAGACACCAAACATTGACAAGAGGTGAGTGCACCCTTCAGTGGGGTCTTTGGTTTGAAACTCTATTGCAGCAATTGTGCATGCACCGAGAAGTAGATAAGTGGATATACACACAGATGGCAAAATAGGTAAGGGAGGTGAAAAAGAAAGAGAATGATCAGACAAAAAAGTGTTAACTGTTAGATATATGTTTTATTTCATCAGCAGGAATTTATAAGACATATATCTCTGACCTGTGCCTGCTAATGTCTGATGGATGAGGGACCAAGTTTGCCAAGCTCTTTGCCGCAGGGTAGCCGAGTTATTAATCAAAGTTCAGGGCGAGAGAGACTGCGGTACACCTATGCCTGGCGCGGACGAAGCACGTAGTCAACACTCTAAGCAAGTTGAAGGACTCCGCGACAAGAGCTTCTGCCTAGTATGTAGAGAAACACAAGTTCTGACAATAGTAAAGTTATACGTTAAGTCTGACTGCTACTGCTGAAGGCGAGCGGTATGGCAAGCATGGCACAATAGCGAGAGTTACAGAAGATGTTCTAGTCAGAACTGCTCATGAACTGCCTTGTCTGGAGGGCATTCATAAGAATAAATATTCTCGAAAGACGTGGCAAGCAAGGGGTGGTTGGTGCAAGCCACATGGAGGGGGAAACCTCTCATGATGTGCGGCGATCGTGTGCATTCGATGCCTGCCAGCCAGGGCAAGGCAAGCAAGAGTGTAGGTCCACCCACTCAGACTGGAGCATGGCATCATGCGGATGGTCAGCCTCCCAGGTGACAAGGGGTTGACTCGCTTGTGAATAGGAATGGTACAGAGGCAAAATGAGTGGTAGTGTTTGGCACTACAGTACACCAGGGGGAGCACTAGAGGCGCTAAGGCTTGGATACGTATCCGACAGCACTCATGGTGTGTCACAGTGTTATGTTAGATGGTAGTCCTACCTGTTTGAAGGAGCAGGCTTGGGGTAATCTTGCAGTGAGATAGCACACCTATCCAGCTGGGTGCCAGCAATATGCTGCACATGGAAGAAATGCCACATGGCCCCACCGTAGTCCTTAATAATACACAGTTAGGCCAATTAATTGGAATTGTGTAACAGCTACAGTTGAGCTAAAATAAAAAGTTAGCAGATTAACAACTAGGCAAGAGCAGCTTGAGGAAATGTTAGAATAAGATCAATCTGACTTAACAACCATGCCGGAAAAAAATGACAGCAAAATCAGACATGACTGCATGTATAAAACACAGAGCTGCTTGTAATTCCGAAACGAAGCCTGATAATTGTGTGAAGAGCTGTCTATCGAGTTAAGGCAAGTGCATACAGAGTAGGGTTGCCAACTGACGTGTTTTGTAAGGAATTTCGGTACCCTAGTGCTAAAACAATAATCGTGTATGACTGTAAGACGGGACATCATATATGATGTCTCATACTTACTTCCCCTAAAAAAAATGTAATACTATTAATAAACAGAGTCAATAATTGACCACTCCTGAGATTACAGGTACGTTTACTATGATGTTCTAAGAGAATGGCCACAGATAGTTACATCTTACACCTACAGGTGCTATTCATCAACAAGTACATTCATGGAAATAACAATTGCCAAGGTGTGTACAGTACTGTTTCTTCTGGTGTGTGTTTGTGTTATTTATTTTAAAATCAATTAAATCAGAAAATCACACAGAATTATGACTATAGTTGCAACTAATATTTTTACATTTAACGTGGTTTCACAGCTTTTGAGAGGCAAGGGATGCCTTGTATGAGAGAAATCAAGATGCATGGCTAGTATTCACAGAAAAGTATGACGCATGCCGCTTATATTAACTACCAATAATGACTACGACTCATCTCACTGCAAACCGAGTATACTACTTCTACACACATGAGATTCAAACCCCGCATCAACCTGTACACGGAAGTTGCGGCCTGCCACAATCCTGGAGGGCAGCCGGACACTTTGGATACAAGGGGTTGTGCAAGTAAGCGGCGTGTCACCCTCCCCTCCCTTGTGCTGAGAGCTTACTTACAAGCCATCAGCCACCTCGGGGCATGCCGAGTGCCACCGAAGATATGCAAAGGCCGAGAGTTGACTAGAGGGTGCTACCTCCACTCTGGCCTCGCAGCAGAGGGACATCACACGCCCTCCCCCGCAGCCTCCATGACACGTGCCACCCTGACTATATAAGTCCATGCACGGCGGACCTCGCCAGTTGTTCATACCAGTCTTTGAGCTCGCTCCACCACTTCCAGTGCTGGGGCCCTCTGACTACTGTTAGATTTTCAGCAACCCTTCCAGAGGCTGCCACCAACAGCCCAACACTTTTCAACAGCCATCCAGAGGCTGCTATGATTGACGTCAACAAATCAACAGCCATCCGAGGCTGCCTACCTTGGATGTTGTTCAACAGTCTTCGGCAACCATCTGAGGCTGCCTACCTTGGACTTTGCTCAACAGTCTTCGGCAGCCACCAGCGGCTACCAGCATTGACGTCAATAAACTTGAGCAGTTACCAGCGGCTACCACCATTGCTATTACCGTTAGAGATCTGCAGCACCCGCAACCAGATGCTCCAGTGATGCCAATCTACTACAGCTACCAGAAGCTTTCTGTAGCTACCAGACATTCCACACTACCACGCTACTAGAGCAGTGGGTTAACTTCCTTGTCTCCTACAGACACCTTGGTTATAGTTAGTTTTGTCGTAAGCAATCTTCATCAGTTCTATTTCACTTACACCAACCAGCCTACGACCAGGTCACCTACACTTGGATACCGTAGATCTACTTCCAGCCACCGGTCTTCTTGGTAGGAGAGCACACGTCACCGTGTTTACTAAGCTCTTAATAAACACGGCTTTGTTTCTTTTAACTTCGAGTCTCATTCATAGAGTACTTTGTAACCAACTGCTGGAAGAACCTCGAGTCGAGTACTGCTGACCGGGAATGGGAAATTGTTACTATGAACTAGCTATAACTGGAGAGTCCCCCTCAGGCAGCTCAAGTTCTGATACACACATATTAGACAGCCATCTATTTTATTCCTACCGAGTATACAGGTACTGGAGGAGTAAAATAGAGGAAGAGACAGTACGCCTGAGTTATATTCCTACCGGAGCACCTGGGTGCTGGCGGGGGTATTTGCTTAGGTGCTACGGCCTGGCCTTGGTTGGGAAACTCTCACCCAGTAGTAGCAGTGGTAGCCCACATGGCTTCAATGCTTCTGGTTCGCCTACTAAGGTGGGGGGCCTTCTGAGGCACCGGGCTCGTGCTACCAGCCACTACTGGGTAACACTATTCTAGGGTCACTCGTATCCATGGTGCTCGACCCACAGTTCTCAGCAGCCAAACCTGCTCTATGCCATTTTAGGTGAGACACGGCGCCAGAAGGGAGGAGCAGAGAGTTGCTTGCCTTGCTGCCAAGCAGCCGGGTGGTTTAGCTTCCCCTACAGCAGGCCGACCGGTAGAACGAGATTACACCAGCATCAACCGTCTGCAGCCAACCAGCACTCGTCATCAAGACGTCAGTAATTTAACCCTGAAAGCACAACTGGCCTAAGTGCAACCAAAGCTGCCACACGACCGTGATTCAGCCTTAGCTATTCGGACATGCGTCAAGTTGAAAGTTCTGGTAGGGTTCCAGCTCATCTATGGTACAGACAATCGCGAGGACTATGCTCTTTCAGGGTGGTAGTTGGTCGACAGCCACGTCGCATATCCTCGCAGCTTACATTTATGAATAAAATACATAAAAAGTTACTGATGCCTTCACATTACATAAATGAGCATGTGGACTTAACATTCTGGAGTGGGCCAGCATCCGAGGAAAATTAAAGTTAAAATGAATTAAGACAAGAAATACTGATATTATGTATATTGGTTGAAAGAGAACATACAAACAATCAACTAAACAAAATCCCTCGAATGAAGCTGGCATGGCGTACAAGGCCTGCCATCGGCAGACACTGCAAAAAGCACTCGTTAGCACATGAACAGTTTAACGCAATAAAATCTGCGGACATGAGAGTGTGGCGCGGGGCAGAAAAGAAATAAATTAAATGTTCCGGTGTAAAAATCACTTACTATTGTACTTAATGACCAAAGGCGATGATGTTCCCCCACGATGCGGAACGCTTGCACTCTCCTAAGTGTGCTGCTGAACTAGACTGATGATGTAGGCATTGAGATCCCGTTACCAAGCGGAGATCTCCCGCCAATTCCATTGTGGAAAATGCCATTACACATATCTTACAAACAAGTACATATAAAACTGAATACAGCATAGCAAAACTCTTGGAGGAATTAAGGTATTAATTCCGAAACATTTTATTTCTTTTAATTGTTCAGTGTCTTTGTTGCTATGTGTGTTCGGGAAAATTATGGAAAAGCCTGAACGGGCTTGCAAAAGAAACGTAAAATCATATAAAAATTACACAAGACATTTTACATACAAAAACCCTTCAATTACATTTCAACAAATTAAAACATTAATTTAGCGAAAGCTCTAGGGATTTAAGTTTGGGCTGCCGGAACTACCAAGATCAATTTACTGTTTACGTTAATGAAAACTGAAACATAAATTACGCCCTTTTTAAATGAACGCCACATAGCATCACCTCTCAGAAATTATACTTTGAATTTAGAGTGTCACCAAAAGTAGATCTCTTTCTCTTCGTAGGCCACATGGTAGGGTACTCTTTAATTAATTAAGAAGCACTGAGGAGAAGAAAATAGGAGAAAACGATACCCCATATTTACTTTACGTTCTGCTTTCAGGGGATCACAACACTCATCCTATTTGATCACAGACACACTAGATCTCTCTTGGCGAGGTCATTTGGATCACTAAATGAGTCACAGGACTTGTTCTTGCATGAACGGCACAGTGAACCACGCACGACACGTATGGCTGTGTGTGGCTCATATACAGCAAGCAGCACTGGTCTCCCAAGCAGGGCAGCGAGGCCATGTCACATTTTGTTGTATAGTGCGTGTAGGTTCAAATCAAATATTGACTGATTTTTACTACTGACTTTTGCAAATTACAGATACAGTAGACTCCGAACTATCCGGCCTAATGTGGCGGAAGGGCAGGCCGGATAACAAAAAAGCCAGATAGGCTGGAGTTCTATAACTACTCACTTCCTGCCCCACCCACACCATTAACAACATACTTTTCATACTAAAACCTGCTCTTATTCATATTTTCTGACCTCTTAGTACAGACCAGTACTTTATAAATGTTTATTATTCACTGTACAGTTCGTTTTAAAATTTATAAAAGAAAAAGGAAGTCCAAAAATAAAAATATTGCACACATTGTAAGATGAATTTTACAATGTCTAACTTAATAGCTGGAAACAAAATAATGTACACCGTAAAGTATGTGAATAGTATACATACAATTTAAAAATAAACAAAACATTAACATAAAATGTAGGCCTAATTCTTTAAAAAATTATTTCAATTAATTTTACTGTTCATTGATAAATGATTACACAAATGTGAAAAGTAGGCCTAAGATAAAAGAGTCAGAACCTACAGTTTTTAGTTTTTGAAAAAGTCTTTGATAAATGACTGCTTCTCCCTGTTAGCCATCTTCCGCGATGCAATATCCCTCCACTTACGCAAGCAGATGATATCAGCTGGCGTCACTTCCTCCTGCTGGTTAATATATTGTAGCGCTGTCTCAATTGTCTTGAACCCTTCCGAATGTGGGATGAGATTTTTCCTGTCACCTAAGGATGACTCCTCCTCTTCTTGTATTTCTTCTCCCTGTGTCACCATTTCCACAATATCGTTGTCAGTTATTTCATCAACTTCGTCGTTTGTCATCCATTCTCTGATGTCTTCTGCACTGACATTGTCGCAGCCTGGTCCTTTTTCCAGCAACGAAACAAGTTTATGGTTTTCATCTTTCACTTTGGTTTCACACACGGGTTGAAGGTTGAAATGTCCACCTTCATGGTCCAAAAGAACTTTCAAAGACCTTGCAAGTGATATGTTTGGAATCTCTTCCCATGCTTCGGCTACCCACCTTATGACATATAGCATGTCAATCTTTTTCAGAGTGGTTAAGTAGTCTTCATTATTATCAATTGCCGATATCAACGAACTGAGAAGACGCCGGCGATACGTTTTCTGTAACATTTCAATGACACCCTGGTCCATCGGCTGACAAACAGCCATCACATTGCTTGGTAAAAATAAAGCTTTGATGTCTCCATCTGTGAGTTCGTCAGTGGCCGGATGCAAAGGTGCGTTGTCAAGAATTAGCACAGCCTTTCTCAGCAAATTGTTGTCTTTCAAATGTTTTTCTACAGCCGGTACAAAATTCATTTTGGAACCACGTTTTAAAGATTTCTGAATTCATCCATGCTTTCTTTTGATGTGTGTAATATAGGGGTAGTGATTACTGATAACCCAGTTTTTTAAAAGCTCTAGATTTCTTTGATTTTACTATTAAAGTAAACCTAAGCTTGTGGTTGCCAGTTGCATTACTGCAAGTCAAGATGGTGACTCGTTCCTTGTTTTTATTGTATCCTGGTGCAGCAGCTTCGTTTTTTGATGCAAGAATTTTTTGTAGGGAGCATCTTATAATTTAAACCGGTCTCATCGCAGTGGTACAAATACTCCCCAGAAATCCCCTCCTTTTCAATAAGCTTAAAAAGATAGGCCTTGAACAAAGGTACAGCCTCTTTATCAGCAGATAAAGCCTCCCCACATATGCTAATCTGGTGAATACCGAATCGTTTTTTCCAGCGATATAACCATCCATCACTGGCAGTAAATTCTGACTCCTCTCCTTCTATTTGTCGCTTAAATTGCAATGCTTTTTCCTGCAATATCGACACAGTAACAGGCAAGCCTTTTCCTCGTAAGTGTTCATGCCACAAAAATAAAGCTTACTCAATTTCTTTATGCTTACCTTTTAGCATGGTTTTTCTTACTTTCATTCCACTTCCACTACCTTGGGTGACACACCACTTTTCAATTTCTGCACTATTTTTCTCCCAGTCACCAATTGTACTTTTCCCAACACCTAATTCCAAAGCAATAGTTTTTGCAGTTAGCCCAGAGTCTAGTCTCTTTATAGCGCATAGTTTCTCCTCCATAGTCACTACAACTTTTTTTTGTTTATCACTGATCTTCAGTAAAATAAACAACGAAGTACACAACAAACAATTTACGAAGGTAACCAGGAACAGTGGCAAATGTATTCCGCGTTTGTTGACACCTGATACACAACTGACGAAACAAAGAGCAGGTAGCAGGGCGTGGGAAAATCCGCACTTTTCACGTCGCAACTTGCGTTTTGCACACAGCACGTAGGAGGATCGTACCAGACGCCCGCTTGCAATGTCTTGGCAAAGCAAAACAAATTATTCCTCATTTTACTACAGAGAATTTAATTTAGGAACTAGGCCGCATAGTACGGAGGCTGGATAGTCGCAAGCCGGATACTCGAGAGTCTACTGTACTATTTAAAACTGTTCTTTTTTATAACATATCATTATTAGAGTAAGGTATCATGTGTAAAGTTGTCGGAAGTGTCCCTTAAGGCAAATCTGAAAAAGTTGGTACCCGTAGGATAGAGTTTGCTACCAAGATCAAATTGCTTCTGACAAATATAGATTACCAGATTGTTGGTCTCATCCAGCACCTGGAGATACCAGAAATACCTATTACTACAGTCACTGGCAACAGAGATATTAAATTTCACTGTGTAGTAAACATTTCAAATAAACAGAATTAAGATTTTATTTAGGAATTAAAATAAATATATTAATATTATCAACATTATATTCTTATAGTGAGATGTAAATGGATACAGTCATTTGGGATAACATTGTACATGTTGTACATGTCAGGGTATCTTTGTATCACCAGCCGTAGGCTCGAAGAATCCTTGTACACTACTATGTTATTTATAAATAAAATTACAAAACATCAAATTTACATTAATATGAGGGCTGTAAAGCCTTTGTTTTAAATGAAAAACAGTGGTAAAATTTTAGCCTTATTGTGTACAAAGTTACCCTAAATGACTCTATTGTACAAGAAATATTTAGTATCTACCGTGGCATATAGAGCAGAAACATGGATAGGAAACAATAAGATGGAAGGAAAGATAGAGGCAATTGTATGGAATTTGCAAGGAGCATGATGGCAGTAACAAAGAAGGAAAGAATTAGAAATGAAATGGTAGGAGAGAACGTACATATACAGGAGCTGGCAGAGATCACAGAGGAGGCTAGGTTGAGGTCGTAAGGGCACGTCCAGAGAAGGGGAAATGAGAGGTTGACAACAAGGATGCTGGAACTGTACTATGGAAGACAGCTGGAAGACAGCCACAAGGAAGACCAAAGAAGAGATGGGAGGAGAAAGTGGCTAAGTAGGTGAGGAGAATAGGTGAAGACAGGGAAACAGAAAGAGAGAGGAAGATGGAAATATTTTACCAGGATGATCTGGCCACATGCTGGAATCAGCTAAGGATGATGATATGATATTGGTTAAAGCTGGAAAGTGGAACATTAATTAACACAATAATTACAAATACCAACTGGTGTGGGGATAGTAGCAACAGCTACACTGTAGGATGGAGGCTTCTCCTGCTGGAAATAGCTGTTGTCTTCGTAACGAGGAGGCCTATCGCACAGCCTCGACAACACGTACCGCTGGATGGAATTCAGGCTGGAGTGCTGTCTGGTTCGCCGTCGCGCTTGCCAATTGGGGTTTGCATTCTGCTGCCTTCGCCTGCGGTACTTACTGAAACATGTACCAGTACAGCTATGCTCACACTCAAGAAATAATTTCTCAGTTTTTAGGGGGAAACTCAAAATAAATTAGTGATACTCAAAACAGTGACAACGTTACACCAATGTTTGATAAGCTGCAATAGTTATCCTTTATGAACTACATAAAAGTAAAATATAATTTTTAATAGTATTATTATTTATTGATTTATTGTTTAAGTTTTAAAATCCTGATTCTGAATTATTTAAGAGTACAACAGTAATTTACAAGATTGTAAGGCTTAGGCCTATTCATCAGTTTAGAAAATGTAATTATAGTACCAAAATTGTTCTACTACACCCCTTTCTTTTTATATTTAATGAAATGCTACCAAAAAATAATGAAACAAAAATTAATTCTGCTAAACGCAATTTCATTTTCAGATGGTTTCAAGGGCTTTTTGAAGGATCACTGCATATGGAAGAGGTATTTTTGGACAAAAAACTGTGGCTGATATTCTGAGAGTGAATATATTAGTGTAAAAAGTGTTTAGAGGCACTCAGCAAGTTTTGCACAGAAAAAGTAAAAATATGAACATGTTCACACTTTACAAGCAAAGACATACTTCAAAAGCACGAGTGTATAAATTACTTATCAGGGTGCTACATATGCTCAGATTTTAAAATTAAATTTTTCATACTTCTAGTGGTTAAATCAGCAGTTTCCAAATGGCAGCATACTGCATGTTAATTTATAATAAGCCACATCCAAATATTTGGTCCAACACCCTTATAACATTTGGTTTGCTCCTCAGAATATTCCATGTCCATAAAGTAGCAAAACATAGCACATTTCCTGCTGGGTGTGTGAACAATAGAGTATTCTGTGTATGAGAGTGGTTCATAACAAAAGGTGTAACAGTCAACTCTCGATTCTACAATCCTTCACAGTTCCTGAGAAAACGGTTGTTATTTTGTGAGGGTCGTTATTCTGCGAGTCTTAGAACAAAGAATTGACAATGTTGTGGTACTGGTTATAGAAGTAAACGTAACTACAAATTACATCTACATGTTGAACAGGACGTTTGTTTACAATTTTCCATTTAATCCTCTTGATAATTTATATATTGATCCCACTGTGACACATGACTGAGGAATTCCTTCCTATAAAATATCAGAATTTTGATGTTCCAACTAGTCTCGGACAGAATTTGCATCATTCCAAAATCTCTTCCTACACGACATGTCTTCACTGGTCCACCCGAATGGAAATAGGATGGGGCGAAGAGTTCCTGTCTTGCTGTACAATGTGAGTTAGTTGAGTTGAGTTGGGTTGAAAGGTGCTGGATGGTGCTCAACAGCAAGCGTTCTGAGTGCCGGCCAGGGTGAAGATGGAGCAGTGCTGGAACGCTAGGGTGTGGGAAACCAAAGTTCCCTGAGAAAACCTGCCGGCCAATTGCAATGTCCACCATGTTGTTCATATGCAAAAATCTGGTCGACCGCACTAGGAATAGAACCCAGTTTGTCTTGGTGGGAGGTGAATAGTCTCAGCCCAGAACCCACAAAGTGTGAAGTCTGGATTTAATGTGAAGAAGTATTAGTGGCTCTGGGTTAACCACGTGAACACAGTAAATTCCACTAGGAATTCACGAACTATTACCATGGGAAACTTACTGATCCACTGCATGAACCTCAATGACCCATCCAAAAGATATTTTAAATTACATTCAGCTTCTCCCTTAAACTATGACTTTTGGGTTTGATTGTTTTATTTATGACAAACTTAAAGTTTGAGTATTTGCATAACCATGATGTAACTGTGTGTGTGCAAAAAATTTATCTCTGAATAATGTTAATACAGTAGTACAATGAGTATATAGGTTCGAATACAAGTTTATCCATAGTTGTGTGTACAAGTTTTGATGCCCATTTACATTAAATTAGTATATAAGTAAGCTGCTATGGCTCCCACCCTTGATTATGTACAATATCTGTTGGACTTGAAAAGATGCTGATGAACGCTACATCTGCTTGAATGTAAGACTCCAACTAGAGACACCAAATTGGTACTCTGCCTATCCACATATGTTTTTCCACAGCCACAACCTCTACTGGGCACTCGGGATGACTACTGCTCCACTCTAACGTGAGGCCTAAGCTTACACTCGAGACAACAGACACTCTATGGGTTTGTGACTTCATTCCTGTGGCAAATGACGAACCAGTTAGGCTTGGCATGTGTTACACTACCAACTGACTAACAAAATCTCATTGAAGGGTATCATCTGTTTGAAGGTTGTGTGCGCATGAGACCCAGAAGCACAGAAGTATTAAGGACTATACAGGCACATGTATCAGACACTTTGTCTCAACATACACAGTACTGAAGTGACGTACTTCCTTTGTGTCAGCAATGCACCTCTCCAATACCTTAAGGACGAAACAAAGAAAAATAAAGTAGTAAAATGTTATAAAGCACTTCACACCAAAGTACTTTTCCCTGTTACAGAAATATTTCTAATCATTGGCAGATATGACACCAATAACTAATAGTTAAATATAAATTACTTTATAGTATTACGTATAAAATTGGAAGCCTTTTTGTTTAGTTTGTATCAAGATTCTACTGTACTGCATGTCAATATTCTGACGCTGTTGGGTGAGACACGAGACGAACGATGACACAAATACTTACTGGTAATTTGGGCGCCAGCGGTGCTTCCCAATCACCGCACTATGGAGACTCAGGGTTCTCAGGGATGCTGTGGGTTCTGTGTGTCCGTCTCACTCGTGTGTACTTACAAACATGTAGGCAATACTAAACTTTTTACTAAACATCACTTGAAATAAACACTTAATAAAACATATGTGGCTAGGACATTGTCACTACTGAATGAAAGAGTTCACTGTAGACTTGCTTTTACTGTTATTATATATACTCATCAACGTGCCAATGAAATGATTATCTCGGTCATGACTAGCCAATTCCGCTTGGGTGCTCCCCAGTCCGCAATTACTCTAGCGCATGCATAGATGGATGATCTCACTGAGGTACGTGAAAGCACATTCTTCACAAGGGAAGAGGACTGACAGCCGCTAGGGTGGACTGACGGTTTCTCCCTGAAGACAGGACAAGGTGAATTACAAATAAAACCCTGGTGATACATTAACACGTGTGATTACTCGGCATCACTAACGCAAACTCGTCAGGGCTCGCCCTCCAGCATGTGAGTAGTGTGGTGACAGCCTATACACACAGCCGGCTAGGACGGGAATAATTGCACCGTACACTAATTACAAAATTACATAAACCCTTGAATGATACATGAAACAAGATGGGACACGAAATGAATATTCACAATAAACACACACATGTATGAAAACACGTTTAGATGGCATGGATGCCGCTGGATGAAGTTCGTAGGGGACCACGTGGTGCAGGTGAAATTGCAATATTTCTGCATGGAAACGGCAAATTAAAGTCAGACATAAGAGTATTCTTGCTGAGAAAATTATTCCCTCTACTACTGCAGTGGTTACAGGTGTGTAATATGCCTGATGGCGGTAAAATCAAACAATGTGACCCGTGGTCAAGTACAAAAAGCATCAATTCACGTGAAAAATACATTGAACCCTGAATAAAAATGATACAGAACCCTGAAATAAATTATTGCACATAAAATTTTACATAAACAAGCTCTCAAAACACAACGATGGCGCATACAAAGACTTGGCGTCGGTCGGCCACGTGGTTATATGTGATGTTGCCATAAAATATTCAAACACGAAAAATACCCTCAAATACATACATAAAAATAAAGCTCTTAAAATTGCATGTAGCAATAAACCAGAAGTTACAATGAGATGCCATAAACATAGGCGGATGGCGCCTGATTCAAATTGTGCGGATCGCGTGACCTCTCCGACATCTTTCTCCTCCTTCTCCTCGATTAAGTTAAAAATGCCACAAGGGCGCAATAAATTAATATAGCAGAAGCATAATGCTGGGGAAAATGTTTGGCAAAAACGTACCAAAGCAAAGTTTAACCGGTAAACTAAATTAACTATGGAAACCTAAATCAGTGAACAAAATTTGTAGTGCTTACGTGACAGTGTCTTACCTTGCCAGCTCTCCTCGACAGACTGTCCAGATACAAGCTCCAGATACAAGCGTCGCACGGACCTACCATGGCCGCCTACGGGGTTCACATAAGCGGAAATGCTATGCACGCCGAGTAAAATATTTAATTAGTGATAACAAAATGGCACAAATTAACTTAAGTATTGTTTTACATTCCTATAATTTTCTTATGAATTTCAATATTATTTTAGTGTCTCTTTATGGCAGCGTTCATGTCGGAATATCAGTGTTCACAATCTTGGTGCCGCAGGCACTTTGAATTTCATAACCAAACAATTTAAAATTCATACAAACACTTTAAAACATTTTAAGACATATTAAACACTGCAGAGACAATATAACACATTTGACACTGAAAATATCATTTCTATGAAAGTTCAAAATTATTGGCCTCTTTGCGCACGTGCAGGATACGTGACACGTGCGTGGTGAGCGCCATCATGGGCTCTAGCGCTGCTGGCTGTTAGCCGGCATCAATTTTAGTTTAAAGTTTCTGCATGAGACTTTCCACGCTGTTTAAAAACTCTTTCCTGCCATTTTTACCGGCTAGAATACATATTTGAGAAGGACTGGGAGGGGAAAACACATTCAAATATGAAACTTCTTTTGATGTTGAAGAGAGCACAGCACTAAAAAATATCAAAGTTATTTTTATAAGCTATGTGGCTGAATCGCTACATGCTGTTTGGTGGTCAGAGTCAAACAGCAAACTGAAGAAGTTTAGTGTCTATAAAATAATTTTATACATTTTTAGCATATTTCATACTTTTTTGTAGTGACATGAACCATCAGACAGAAAAAAGTAAGTTAGATAATGGAGGTAAATTACTTTTAAAAAATTAATAAACCAAAATATAGGAGTTTTAATTTAAGCTGATATCTTTCTTTTTATAAAAAATTGAAAAGTGAACAAAATTAATACATTACGATACATACGGCCGTGCTGTTGTCCGTGATATGAAAATGTCATGAAGAATATTAGTTGGAAACTTATTCTGGGGTTTTACTATGTTTAAATTTTTTTTTTTGAGATAAAATTCAAAGTTAAAATGGTTAGAGTTTAAATATTTAATGGAGTTGAATCAACTAATCAATTTCAAAGAATCATATTTTTCAAACAATTTGGTAATTTAATCAAGTTGCTACCAATATCATATCAGAAAACCATAAAATATTCTCAAAATCTAGAAAAAAAAAAACAATTTGGCTCTCAAGCAGCCTTTTAATAGTTTCCAAAACTTTCATGTACGTAATTTTTTTAATGTTTTATTTCTTTATAATTGTATTATTTTGACTAATTTACTATTCATTTGTAGTACATTCTAATTATTTTATGATTTAACTTTTCTGTAACTTTAACACGAGTGCATGAAACATTAAAATTGACCAAAGACATAAAATACAAGAGTGATCTAACCTAAAAGTTCTCCAGAGAAGTACGCAGGCGGCTACGGCTGCAATGATCAGGGCAACAGCAAGCGCAATCTTCGATGCATCTAGCAAGGTGCCATCATCTGCATTATCGTTGTCATCGACGTTGCGCCTTGTATGGATAAGTATCACATTTTACTAATATAGTACACAACACTGATTCTGAAGGTACATATATATATTATAATTTTGTAATAAAATATTCTTAAGTGCTAAACATACATACGACTCAAAAGTTGTTATCTTAACCTGGGTAGCAGGTAGTTCTGATATTCCAAATGGTTAAATAACTTAATAAGTACTAACGTGGTCTGGGTGCTGGTCAGGGGCAAGACACACCACATTTCAGATAAACTCTGGCTCATGATCGAAAATTCAGAAAATTATTTAAATGTTTAGGAGGGTGTCAGCTTATCTATGCATGGGTGAGCACGTGGACTCCTATTCTCATGGCAGTAGCAGGTCGACAGCCACGTGGTTTCCTACAGTGGGCAAGGACCCGAAGGTACTACATACATAAAATGAATAAGACTAGAGTCCTCAAGGATGCATATATTGATAGAAGTGATACTGCACTTGATCCACAACATACACTGACCCTAGCCTGAAGCACGCATGGCATTTGGGGCCTGCCATCGTCCGAAATGGCAAAAAGTACAGTTAAGCACGTGGTGGAATATAAAGTAGTGAAAATCTCCATGGCCCCAAGTGTGATGGAGATGAGAATACAAGTGCGGGAGGAGCAAACACAATACAAAGGTTTCGGTACACTAAAAAATTACTATTGCAGCTAACAAGATGAGCCAAAGTAGTTGAAGGCTCCCGCGATGCGACATGTGTGTATCTTCTAGGCCCGCAGGAATCAGACTGAAGATGGCGGCTGAGACATACTGCTACTTCGCCTGCGATCTCCCACCAACATTGAGAGCAAAAATTTACATAACAGTACATATGACACTAAGTGGGACGTCCAGAACTGCTACAGGTGCCTCCGTCATAGGGCCTGCAGGAGGACGCATGCCGGCAGCGTGAGTTGGCAAGCCTGAGCCCTGGCTGGGGTTAGCTTGGTGCGTAAAGCGGGGCGGTCGCACACAACGTTGCTGTGAGCGGGCCGGGCTTTGGTATGCTGACAAATAGGTGGAGGCGGCGGAAAAGCTGCTCCTGTCTCCCTTCCGTGTCTGTTGCAACTCGTTGCTGCTCTGGGTGCGGGGGGTGGCATATTCCCCCACATGTCACCACTGACCATTAAACTGCAGTGGTTTCGAGTACGGTAGTAGGCTGCGTAGCGGCTGGAAAGCCGTGAAAGTCGAGGGGTGACGCTTCCCCCCACACGTCACTAATGACCTCTGCCACTGACCACTGTGTTGTACCTGTGTCAGGTGCAACAGCAGGCGGCGTGGCAGCTGGGAAGCCATGGAACTCGAAGGGTGACTGCCCTCGCGATGGCGTTGGACTTCTACCTTGGATGCTGTCTTGGTCTCAATTAAATGGCAGAACATCAATAATTTTCACCTCAGCAACATTCCCTAGGTTTTTGTTGGAAATTGTACCATTATTCTGATCGCACTGAGTGTTAGATTGGTCACAGTTTTTCCAGTCGGACATCCAGGTCGATGTTGCATTGGCATTTACAGGCGCGATCCCGTTCGTTGCAGCATAGTTGACGTTTTGTGTTACGTTTACGTTCTCTGGGTTGTCAGGTCAACATGGGTCACCAACGTCGTCGGGATCGGAAGCGGCGTGGATGTCATCTCTGTGGACCTTACACCTCTTCCTCTGCCCGATCTGCACCAGGTATGATGTTGGGCTGATTCAATCCAGCATCCTGTGTGGCCTGGTCCATTTAGGGGCAAGTCTCGCACAGAAGTTCTGTTTGCTGTTGACAGGTGGTGCACATGCACTTAAATATAGTCACCTGATAACAAGGGCTTAGATGGCCTTTTGGTTTCTGGTAGCTATTTTTTAATGTAGCACTTTTGGTTTTCGTGAGCTTCTTGATGGCGGTGCCTCCTTTCCCCTTCCCACACCTCAGAGTCTGCAGCATCTAGGTTCAAGTCTAGTGCGTGGCAGGCAAACTTCCCTGGGCGTGCTGGGCCTGAGCCATACAGTAACTCTGCAGGAGATTTTCCCGTGACCTCGTTAGTGCGGTTACATAAACAAAAAGCTACATCTGTAATGTGCTTCACCCATGTCGTGTAATCTTCGCCGACTCTTAGGTGCAGTTGTTACCTTTATTTCCTGGTTCCGGTGTTCGGTCGGGTTTGCACGTGCGTGATAAATGTTGGTGGTGTGGTGTTCGACATGCCATTCTGTGCATAAAACCCTCCAACATGGTCTGGAGAACTGGGTGGTATTGTCACTCAGGAGTGTTTTAGGCTAACCTCAGCAGGGGAAAACTCTTTTTTCAGTGTGGCAGCAATGTGTTATAGGTCCGTGCTCAGCAGGGCATACAGTTTACACCATCATATAAACAAATTGGTCACCACTAGTAGAAAGTGTTTGCCATCCAATGAGCATGGATATGGTCCCATGAGATGGTTTCAAATGGACGTGGGGCAGCCTCGGCTGTTGTTGGGTACTCCCATTTGGCCTACGTCGTTTTATAAACATTGCATGCATGACACTTGTGCACAAACTCTCTCACCTGCTTCGTGAGGCTGGGCCACAAATATGACGCTGTAATGTTACGTACTGTTTGCGATGCACCTGGGTGTTCGGACAGCCGTTGCTATGGGCAACATGAATGACAGTAGTGCACGCCCCTGGTGGCACACAGAGGCACTGCCAACCTCCTGACCGGCTTTTGTTACATGTCTCTAGATAGTTGTCAATGAACCCCCACCCTTCTATCACATCCTGTTCGCACTGGGTCTTTATCTCCTTCAGCTCCATGGACATTTGTTGTTGATCCAACATACACACATAGAGATCATCTGCACATGTTTCTGCTAGCAGGTTTTGTTGTGATTGTGTAACTGCGATCTGTTTTAGTCCTACTGGAGTAGTGACGTTTTCCAACTCCTCTTCGTCAACAGCTGTTTCCTGCTCATTCGGGGAACATGACAAGGCGTCGGCTAACTGGTTGTCTTTGCCAGGCACATGTTCGACAAAAGTCAAAGTTTTGTAGCAAACATGGACCTCGTGCATTTTATGCATCTACAACAAGCAGTGGTTATCTGTTCTTAGCGTGAAACACCTGTATTCCAGATGATCACGATATTGTTTTATGGCCCAGATGACCGCCAAGCATTCCCGTTCATTAACGTTGTAACGTTTATCAATGTTACTAAGTTTGGTACTGGAATAGTCAATGACACAACGTTCCTGATTGTCACTATACTGAAACAACACCACACCAATGCCTTCTGAAGTGGTATCAGTCTGCAAATATAGGTGGCATGTAGTGTCAATATTTGGGAGTGCGTGGCACTGTGAGAAACAGTACTTGACGTCCTCAAACACATTCTGCATGTTTACATTCCATTTGTACTTCTTGGTGGGCAAGAGTATTTCAGCAAGTAGTGCTGTAATCACTGCGAAATCCTGCTCGAACTGTCTGAGCCATTTTATTAGACCACAGAATTTTTGCAAGCGTTTTTGCATGGTAGGAACTGGATACTCTTGGATGGTATTCAATTGCTCTGGCATGGAGTGGTTGCCTTCCCCATCGACAAGGTGGCCAAGGTACTTAATACTAGTCTTCCCTATGTTGCACTTGTGATTGGCACAAGTTAGGGCATTGATCGTTAGTCGTTCCAAAACAATTATCAGGTGTCGTAAGTGGTCTTTCCAGGTCCCAGACCACACACACGACCACGTCATCTAAATAGGCCATAGCGAAATCACCAATTATGCCATCAAGGACTTTTACCATCATGCGCTGAAAAGTAGACGGGGCACACTTAAGCCCAAAGGGCATGGCGCAGAACTGGTATTGCTGGCCGTCTGGTGCCGTGAAAGCTGTTTTGTGCCTGTCTTCAGGTTTCACTGGAATCTGCCAAAATCAGCTTTTCAAGTAAAAAGATGACAGAATTTTTGCCTTACCGAGGATGTTAAGTGCAGTGTTTACACTAATAAATGGAGGTGGGATGCTATCTGTGATTTGATTTATTGGTCTGAAATCAATACAAAATCGCCACCCTCCAACTTTTATCAGTGCTAAGGCAATAGCAGAATTGTACCAACTTTCTGATGGCTCGATTACTCCGTCAAAAATTACTACCACAATTTGACACTTTATGACGTTCAGGTGATGTACATCGTAATCTGTTGGAGATGTCCAGAGCAGATCATTGTGTACTGTTATAATCTTGAGTTCAGCAACGGTTGTTCGTTTGAGCAGGTAAGAAAGTGCAAAAACATCTTTTCTCTCGTTTAGGATACTCTCAAAAGCAACATAGTTTTCAACTGGTATGCAGTGATCAAAGTTGTCTACAGCTACAGGTTGGAGGTTAACTTCTACACGTCTGCCCAGTTTATAAACAGTCCATCTGACTTGACTTACTTGTCAAAATGGATTCTATCTCTAGGAATTTCCACAATTACTTCCTGATTAATAAGCAAAGGTATTACAAAAACAACATCTTTGAGAATTTTGCTAGATACTACGACAGGAACACACATTTCAAATTCCCTAACTCTTATGTCACGTTGAATAACACCAATGATATCACATTTGCAGTTTAGTGTGGCAAGCTCTACGGTTAAGTTAGTAGTCAGGATGTCCGAAAACCTTACAAGTTCCTCGCAAACAAAGTTGTGAGATGGTGCGGTGTTAATTAAGGCGACAGTGGAAACACTTATAATACATACAGGTACTTATAAAAGTTGATCCATGGTTGTACAATAAAGTATTGAGTGCCACTGATGGTGAAGATGAAGCAGTGGCAAAATGCAAGGGTGATATACATAGGAGCACCTCGGGAAAACCTGCCACCACAGCAACATCTGTCACATTCCCCAAAACATGCTAAATTTGGGTAATTCTACCAGGAATGGAACCTGGTTCAGAGTGGTAGAAGACAAGTATTCTGACTACCACACTACCGGCGGCCCCACTGCCCAGGAGGACATTCTGACTACCACACTACCGGCGGCCCCACTGCCCAGGAGGACATTCCAACTACAACACTACCCACGGCCCCACTGCCCAGGAGAACATTCTGAATACCACACTACCGGCGGCCCCACTGCCCAGGAGAACATTCTGACTACCACACTACCGGCGGCCCCACTGCCCAGGAGGACATTCTGACTACCACACTACCGGCGGCCCCACTGCCCAGGAGGACATTCTGACTACCACACTACCGGCGGCCCCACTGCCCAGGAGAACATTCTGAATACCACACTACCGGCAGCCCCACTGCCCAGGAGGACATTCTGACTACCACACTACCGGCGGCCCCACTGCCCAGGAGGACATTCTGACTACCACACTACCGGCGGCCCATTGCCCAGGAGGACAGTCTGACTACCACACTACCGGCGGCCCCACTGCCCAGGAGGACAGTCTGACTACCACACTACCGGCGGCCCCACTGCCCAGGAGGACATTCTGACTACCACACTACCGGCAGCCCCACTACCCAGGAGGACAGTCTGACTACCACACTACCGGTGGCCCCATTGCCCAGGAGGACATTCTGACTACCACACTACCGGCAGCCCCACTGCCAGGAGGACATTCTGACTACCACACTACCGGCGGCCCCATTGCCCAGGAGGACATTCTGACTACCACACTACCGGCGGCCCCACTACCCAGGAGGACAGTCTGACTACCACACTACCGGCGGCCCCACTGCCCAGGAGGACATTCTGATAATTGCTTTTGTATGTTTACGCCATTATAAAAATGCCTCGTGTAATGTTGTTAGGCTCTAGCAAACACATTAATACTAATACAGTGCAGTAAAACTCTGCTTTTCTTAATGAGAAAAATTGGTGATGCTGCCTTCATGCAGTGTCATGTGATTACAGTTTTATGCTCACTGATATATGTATACTGAATATAATAAACTTTAATTATAATGTCGGCCTTGCTAAATACTGCGTTACCAAATATGTTGTGTAGGTACACCACACTGCTAGGATCGCATTTGTAGCTTGTCTCATACATAGTATTGTCTCTTACATTGCATTTGCGCTAGTTAACACTTTGGAAACATTTTACTACATCTTTAACTGAATGCATGGAAAAATGCAGAATCTATCCTATGTTTCTAGTCTATTTATCCTCATTGTTCCTACAAATCTGAAAGATGTCTGGCTTGTTATGCACATTAATAAAGTACCACTAGAGAACTTGGCTTACCCACAGTCCTTTGAATCATTGCTGCAAGAACAAAACCAATCATCACCACAGACGAGACCATCACAGCATATCAGGAAGTTGTTGCATTCATCAAACACGTCTGTAACATGCACCAAATGGCAGTCAAGTGACACAGCTGGAAACAGTTTGGTACTTGGAAATATAAATGTTTATTTATAATAAAAATTTTGAAAAGTATATTGCCTGCTGCATAGAATTGATGGTTTGTGTTTTCCCTTGTAGCAGTTGAATAAATATCAACATTTCTTAATATTAAAGTATTAAAAAATGCAAAAGAAACTATGTGCAATAAAAAATTAATCAAAATATGCATTTTACAGAATTTTAAAATTTTGCAAAGCAATGTGGCTGTACCATGTATGATATAAATGTAAAAAATTTTAAAACCCATCTTTTACTTATAAATGCACTAAAAAGAGAAAAATAATGATAATAGTTACACAATTTGTAGAACTTGTAAGATGTAGTCGAACAGCTGTAGTAAACTTTACTACAAATTAATAAGTTTGTATCAATTTATATTTAGTATATCAAAGTTTGGCATGAATAGTTAAGAGCCTTACACAAGATATATGCTTACTACACTTACGCAAATGAGGTATTCATTCTTTATTGCGCCAAGCTTTTACATACTAAATATAAATTGATACAAACATATTAATTTGTAGTAAAGTTTACTACAGCTGTTCGACTACATCTTACAAGTTCTACAAATTGTGTAACTATTATAATTATTATTCTCTTTTTAGTGCATTTATAAATAAAAGGTTGGTTTTAAAAGATTTTTTACATTTATTTAATTTTCACGTTTTAGTCTCCAACCATGTGTTTGTATCATGAATATGGCTTTCCCTTGCTAAGAAAGATCCCCATGATGTATTATGATCGACCAGTAGTTCGCTTTCATTCCGATACGAGACATACTGTAGGAGTTAACTATGATATATAATAGTTTTCAGAACCATTTGCCACTACAAAAGCAGTGACACTTCTAATCTCCATTTTACTGGTACTGGTACTCGATTCAGTAAAACAAACTCGATACAACGTTTACTGCATGTGACGCCGGCTAACAGCTAGCGGCACTAAGCCCATGACGGCGCTCACCACGCACGTGACACGTTTGCATGCATGTGCGCAAAAAGGCTCCAATTCGAACTTTCCTGTAACGGAATATTATTTACAGTGTAAAATGTGTCTTCTTTATTTTTCAGTCTAAAATATCTTAAAGTGTTTGAAATGTATGTTTGTCAATATTGCAAAATGTTTGGTTATGAATTCAAAGTGTGCGCTGCGCGGAAATTAGGAACAGTAATATCCTAATGTGAACGCCATCGTAAAGAGACACTAAAATGACACAGAAAATCAATAATAAAATTCTAAAATGTAAAACAATATTTAAATTATTTTGTGCCACTTAATTTTCATGTATAAAAAGTTTTACTCTGTATGCATAGCACTTCCGCTAATGTGAACCCTGTAGGTAGCCATTATAGGTCCGTGCGACGCTAGCCTCGATACAGTCATTGTACGAGGTCTGGCGAGGCAAGACATTGTCACGTACGCACTTCAAACTTTTTGCACTGATGTAGATTACCATAGCTCTTTCTTATTAGTATACTGGTTAACCTTTGTTCACGTACATATTTGCCAGATAATTTCGTATTTGCCAGATAATTTCCCCAGCATTATGCTTCCGTTTAAATAAATAATTGGTGCCCTTGCGGCTTTTTGAAACTTAAACGAAGAGAAAGGGAGAATGATGTCGGAAAGGTCATGCGACCTGTGTAACTTGAATCAGGTGCCATCCGCCTATGCTGAAGGTGTTTCACTGTAATTTCTGTATTATTGCTGCTTGCAATTTTAAGGGCTTTGTTTTTATGTATGTATTCAAGGGTATTTTTCATGTTTAATTATTTTACGGCCACATCTTTCGCGACTACGTCGTTCATAGCCACCAAGTCGATATCTGCGCCATCCATGCAGTTTGAGGGTTTATTTATGTAATATCATGTGCTCCACAATTTTATTCAGGGTTCTATGACAATTTTATTCAGGGTTCAATGTATTTTCGTGTAATTTATAATTTGTATGTCTGATCACGCGGTCATTTCTCATGTCTGATTTTCTTGCCATCCCGCATGCTAGAGGCTCAAAACCGTTTCAATCTACAACAGAATAATTTTTCCAACCAGAATAATATTTTGACTGAGCAGAACCTGCCATCTTTGCGGAGAAATGCACCACTTTCACCTGCACAACGTGCTTGATTGTTTATTGTGACCACTCATGCCGTGCCCCATCATTTTCCAAGTGTATTTACATGATTGTATGTAATTTGTATGGTGACATTATTTCCGTCCTAGCCGGCAATGTGTATAGGCTATGACCTCACTAACCACATGCGGCAAGACGAGCCCCAAAGAGTCCGCATTAGTGATGTCAATAATCACACGTGTCTATGTAACTTGTTCATTATTCTCTGTAATCTATCTTCAGGGAAAATCATTAGTCCACCCTAGTGGCTGGCGTCCCCCTTCCCTTGTGAAGATTGTGTTTTCAAACACCACAGAGAAGTCATCCACTTAGGAAGTGCACTAGAGCAATTGCAAGCTGGGGAGCACCCAACCGGAGTTGGCTAGACACGACCGAGAGTAATTCACTAATAAAATTCTGACATGTTTTTCTTTGTACAAGTGAAAATAATAAAAGGAAGTACTACAGTGCAACAATCGACACTTGTCGTTTTGTAATGACAGCTCCCTCTTGCCATTGTTTTCTAAACGTTTAGTAATGATAATTAGTATTGCAAAATGTATCGTAAGTACGCTCGGGTGAGAAGGACACACAGAACCCACAGCATCCCTGAGAAACCTGAGTCTCAACAGTGCGGTGACTGGGAAACACCACTGGTGCCCTCATCAGTAAGTAACGTGTGTCTTCGTTTGTCTCGTGTCTCACCCAATGGCATCACATGTAGTTGTATAGTTCCTATGGCCACTTTCCGGCTCCATCATCAGATCAGCTCAGTGGTACCTTCACATCGTATTGTCATGGGAACTACACATGTATGCATAATTTCAGTTCAATTGGATAACAGGAAGTGGTTTAACATACATACACGTTGACGCGGGCTAACAGCCAGCAGCACTAGGACACATGACGGTGCTCACCATGAACGTGTCACGTGTCCTGCACATGCGCAAAGAGGCCAATATTTTGAACTTTCACATAAACACTATTTTTCAGTGCAAAATGTGTTTTGTATTTGTATTTGCAGGGTTTAATATGTCTTAAAATGTTTTAAAATGATAGTTGTTATTTTTAATTGTTTGGTTAGGAAATTCAAAGAGCCCGTGGCATCGAGATTAAGAACACTAATATTCTGGAGTGAACGCCATCATAAAGAGACACTGAAATAATATGAAAAATTCATAAGAAAATTTTAAAATATAAAACAGTATTATATTTAATTTGTGCCATTTTTATTTCAATAATAAAATATTTTACTCGGTGTGCATAGCACTTCCATTTATGTGAACCCCGTAGGCGGCCATGGTAGGTCAGTGCGACGCTTGTCTATGTACAGTCTGTCGAGGAGAGCTAGTGATGTAAGACACTGTCACATACACACTACAACCTTATGTTCACTGGTGTAGATTTCAATAGCACTTTTAGTATACCGGTTAACCTTTGCTTGCATATGTTTTACCAGACTTTTCCCCCGCAATTATGCTTCTGCTTAACTAATTCATTTCGCCCTTGTAGTATTTTTAACTTAATTGAGGAGGAGGAGGAGAAAGATGTCCGAGAGGTCACACGACCCACGCAACTTGAATCAGGCGCCATGTATATATGTTAGTGGCGTTTCATTGTAATTTCTGCATTATTGCTGCGCACAATTTTTAGGGATTTTTTTTTTCATAAGTATTTGAGGGTATTTTCCATGTTTGAATATTTTACTGCAACAACTGCTGGACCAGTATGCCAGTGTGTTCCACACTAAGGGGAAGCTGCAGCGCACCAACGTCATGGAGCACATGATCGTCACAACGCATGAGGACCCTGTGTACTCCAAGCCACGAGACCCAGGTATTTTCTTTCGCCACGTCATCAACCAGCAGGTATGTGAGATGCGCAATGATAATGTTATTGAACCTACACAAAGTCTCTATAATTCAGGTACTGCCCTTGCTCCAAAGAAAGATGGCGAATGGCGATTGTGTCGATTTCTGTCCACTCAACAAGGTTACAGTAAACATGCCGCCACCAGTCATAAACATGAAAGACACTTTGTCAACATTAAAACCATCTACCTTTTCACCTCACTTGATTTAAAGCCTGGATATTGTCAAGTGCCCATCTGCCCACAGGACAGAAAGAAAACAGCTTTTACTACCCCAGATGGACGTAGATTTCAATTTATTGCCATGCCATTTGGTTTAAAGTGTGCCCCTGCAACATTTCAAAACTTAATGGTTAATGTATTGGATGGATTCATTGGAGACTTTGCGCTGGGTCTATTTGGATGAATTACTTGTTTGATCTAACAGCTGAGAAAGTTGTAAGAATAATCAATGGTAAAAGAAAGTCAGACTCGTGTAGACCTCTTTTCAAGAGCTCAGAGATTTTAACAATTACATGTGAGTACATGTTTTCAGTACTTATGTTCATGTCCAAAAACAGTCATTTATTTCAGAAAAATGAGTCTTTTCATAAGCATAACACTAGAACAAAACACACTTACACATGGCTTCAGTTAACTTACAGCTAGTCCAGAAAGGGCCATCCTATCTTGGTAGCCAACTTTCCAATAAATTACCACAGCACCTTCAAGAAATTTGCTTCTCTAACTAAAAACTCTTTAAAAAACAGCTGAAAGAATTTTTTTTATTGAATGTGCAATTCATAGTGAAGCTGAATATCTAAACTACAAAAATTAAGAAATTACTGCATAACATTTCATTGAATGCATTTCTTTTTACAGTTTTTCTTGATCCTTTTTTCTTGTTTCAGTAAATAACGATGCCCCACAGTATTTTGGAAGAAGATTAGTCCCATAATGAAGAAAATATATGATGTGTGTACGTGCAATCTGACATATATATGTGTGTTTATTATGTCCAGTGTATAAATTTTGTATAGTGTAATTTGACTTGTCCAATATCTTTGTACAGCTATGCATTGAAAAAAGATCTTACAGACGCAATAAATCAACCTAACCGGGTTATCCGTGTGACTTTTTGTAAATGCGCATATAAAAAGATGGTAATATACTATTTGCTTAATTGTACATTCAACTTAGATACAAATGCAAGTATTACTTATCTCTCTGTAGCCTTTGTACGAAGCACCAATAATTTAATTCACAAAAGTTTTATTCTATCAGTTTAGTTGGTCTAAAATTCATCACGATTGTTGTAAAAGTCCACAGAAATTTTTGACATATTGCTTTAAAAATTTTTTTTTTGGGACAAAACTCTTACATCCAACTTCAGCTACAAGGGTTTCACTACCTGCTCATAAATTATTGGTATAATCTATTTGCAATTTCTACAAACACTGAGAAACAAACCTTTGGAAAATCACCCCTTGTATAACATGTATGGTTGTTTACTAAATATGTCATGCATCACAAGCATTTTAAATTTCTTTTTTTTTTTTAAATTAAATTTTCACGTATCTAAATTATAATATTTTATTTATAATTAATGTGAACAAAACCACGGCAAAAATAGGTGTACTGGTAATGCATAGCTACAAATAATTCACATGCACAATATTATTAAAGTGAATGTTGTTCCCTGTTTCTCTGGTGTAATTTTCTAGGCCTAGGTCATGTTTGAATTGGCAGATTTTGTAGACAAAATGATTACGTGACCCAATTTTGTATACAAAAATGGTGACGTATTTGGTAATTTGGTATTTCGTATTTTGTATCTAGTGGATGTTAGCAAAATTACGAAATGACAAAATCAGCACCATGTTTGTTTTTACTTTGAAAACACATGCCTGAATGCATAAATAAAATGACTTTTAAAACAAATAACTGTACATAAAATACGCTAAGCATGTTATAAAAAGCAAGTAAGTGTTATGCTTTGTATATATTTTTTCTTATATATTAATATATTCATAGTATTCCAGTGATGACTGCAGAAATATTACATCTGTTTTAAGAATTAAATGTAGATAAAAATATTTTGCACTGTTTAATATAATAATGTGTTGTTGCAAGTGCTAAACAAGTGACTGTCGACAACGTACTAATTGATACCTACCAAATCACGAATTTACAAAATAATGAAATAATGAAATTTGTCAATTCGGACACGGCCCTAGTTAAGCTTTGTTTTCATGAGGTGGAGGAATACCACGAAAGTAGAACTTTAGTATGGCTTCAGAAAAGTTGGAAGTAACCGTGAACGGGCTAAACAGTAATACAGTTCCAAAGTGGGAAATTCTGCCTGCTAGTAGTTTTTTTTTAAATTACTGTAACATTACTTAGACTTACCAGAGCAGTTTTTGCATCCGTTTTTAGATGATGTCTGCCGCGGGTCACAGTCGTCATCCTGATTATCGTCTGGATGATGAGGATGAAGGGGAAATTGTGGGTTTTGGTACGTATCATTTGCTCCTCCTCCTCCTCCTGGATCGCCCGGGCCATCATCACAATTACCCCATCTGTGACAGTCGGGGCCGCCGGCTGTTACAACACAAAAGAAGCTAATACCAGTGGTGTCCAACTACTTTTTTGTGAAAGGCCACAATCCCTGTTATGGACGTGTCTGCAGGCCGCAAGCATAAAAACCACACTAACCTAAATTACATACATAAAAGATAGTATGCATGATCCAGTTTTTAAAATAATACAACACAATATTCCATCATATTACATATATTAATTATAAAAAATTCTGTACATATGGAATTGAGTTCATATTTCACAAATAAGCGAGTGGGCTACATGACATGAATCGATGGGGATGCGGGTTGGACACTATTGTTCTAATACATATTAACTAAGAATAATAACATATGTCAGATTAATTTACAAGAACTGTGAAACTTTCTGAATATGTCCATTAGGTATTTTCATTAATGTGAAATGCCTAGCTCTAAATCTTGATAATTCTGTTTATTTCATTCTGTATGTTATGTTCAGTCATTTACAATTTGCTTTTGTGTTCCAAAATATAAAAAAAGTACTTTTTATTAATATGTACATGTTATTTATTTATCTTTTAATTTTTCTACAATAAAATAATATAGTGCATACAAGTTTTTATGATAATGTATTTTAATGAGTTGTTCAATTATTTAGAAATACCTTAACTGCAGAGGTGTTGAGGGAAGACGTTTGTGTTAGACTAGTATTCTACATCTTGTGATCTGTGGTAAAGGAAAGTTTGGAAAACAACTGTGTCACAATATAACACAGTCATCTGTGTTAACTAGGAACAGGTTGTGCGTTGACCAGTTAATTTGTTACAGAGAAATAAGTCTAAACAAATCTACAAATTTTATTGTAGTGGCTACCTATGGTTCTACATCGGTCATCTTAGTTCCCGCATAATCACAAGAAAATCAACCCTTCGTGCTTGCTGAAATGGTGATACAAGTGGAGGAGGGAGGAGGAGGAGGAGAAAACAGAAGTCCAAAATGCATAGAGTGAGTTGGAAGAGTCCATTGCCACTGCACGAAGGGGTGGGGTCGTTCAGTTTAGTAGCGATAGTGGCCGGCCGGGTGGGTAAGGTAAACCACGTTATTACCTGTTGAAAATCCTAAGTTGTGTCAACGCAGTATCTAGAGTGTGATGTTATCAGTTCAATATGTGTCATGTGGTTTCCCTCCCTCCAGCGGCGAGCATTCGGGTGAGCCGTCCCCATCACTGCCTCCCCAGATGTTCCTTCCCTCAAAGCTGTGCAAAGATTATTCTCACTATTTAACTTTACTATACTTATTTACACAGTGTAGACTTGGGTAGGTAAACTCTTGGAAGAGATTGGTCCACATTATAAATTTTGTGTTGACCAAAAATGTTTTCTTAGGGGAAATGTTTGTGCTATGTGCATTAGCTGCTTCTTTGTTAATCACACCAGTAGCTCCTGCTTAAAAAGTATGTTTAAAAAACTGGTGTTAAATAAAATTCACATGGCTATAATGGGTAAAAGGCAAAAAACAGATGACTGAAGCATGGTGAAGGAAAGTATACTATACTGTAAGGTAAACACTAGTATTTTTCAAGTTAATGAAATGCTATTTAGCCTAAAAAATACACATTCGATATACTTCACGAAGACTAATATCAGAGTGCTTCATAAACTGTAATCAATTAACAGTGCAGGAGATAAGGTTTTTCCAGACAACAGGAGTTTCAAAGTGTGTCATATTTTTACCACATGCAAGCTTCGAACACACATCTGAAAATTATGTGAAACTGATACAGCAGAACCAAGTGGCTTGAAACTGCAGTTAAGCTATGACAATTTTCTTCTATTCAGAGAAACAATTTCTTCAGAACTTTGAGACTGCAGTAACAAATTTGTTGGCAACTGTATTTGGCTTATACTAGTTATATTCTAAAAGGATTTCAAAATGCATTTTATTTCACACCATTACTTACAAGAACTGATTCTATTTTACTTACAGAATTGTCAGATACCTATTATGCTCTCTGAGGTATTCAGGAAAATATGTTTACTGGAAATAACTATTGCACTGGAAACATGAAGAACACAGAAATAACATGGAAACATCAGTAAGGCGAAGAGGACCCTTGTGCTACGTGTCGTGAAACCCAATAAATGTGATTAGCAAGTAAAACACAGTGACTATATTGGGTTAATAGTCATAAATACAGTAATAGAGGAATGATGCGTCTCCCAAGCTAAGTATCTCCACTAAATAGAATTTGTTGAGGGGTCTATAAGTTTTATAGTACAATATCATACCAGGGCTTTTTGTCAGTTTAAAATCTGCTCTAACAAAATATTATAAAAAATTTTTTAAATACATAATTTTGACATTTTTTTGTATTACCCAGTGGTTATAGCAAAAGGGACTGTACTGCATATTGCAGTACTCATCTCACCAGTGTCAATATAAAATTGAATGTCTTCATCAAGTCCAGGCTTCCAGTTTGGTGTTGACACCATGAAAATGATGGTTATTGTAATGTACAGCACAACACTGGTTTTTGCAACCATTGCAACGCAGCTCCAACTCAACAACCTGGACGTTCACTCTCACAATGTCTGCAAATGCCTGCAATAATGCATATTTCCAATCATTCTGCAGTCACTCACTTTCGAGAAAGGTGCAATAACTTTTACATGCGTGATAGACGTAGGAGTTGGTATTGTACAGATGCATTATAAAAAGATAAGGCACGACCATTCCTCCGTGAGTGGGTTGTGGGTAGTTTAGTCGTCATGTGTTTTTGCTAGTGTAAGTAAGGACGCTTGGTTGGCTCCTGCAGATGTATATCGACTAGAGGGCAGAATTGGTTAGCGATGCACATGGTGTAACAGCAGAAAACTATAAGACAATGTTTTCAGCCCAGACATTGCAACCACATCTGCCCTCCCCCTTCCTCCTGGTTATCACCAAACACCTCCCTTTGTCAGTTTCACTCCTCAAACTGCACGAGGAGAATTTCTAATTTGAACAACACTCTACCATGTCCATATTTAGACAAATTAGTGGTAGACCAGTTAATCAACATGCCAAACTATTTATAAAGCTAAATAATAACCTACAAATGCTAATCAGCAATGCCCCCACCATTCACTGGAAGCTGAAGAGAAAGCATGGGATGCAGTTTTTACTATAAGCTGTTCATGGTAAAATGAGCAGTTTTGAAAGCCCTGTTTATGATCTACTTGTAGACACGTTGCGTATTCCACCGCCTTATGTAAAATTAACACATTGGTATGGGCCTCGTCACTTTATTCATGTGTCGGTCAAATGAAACTGGGAAATTATTAAGATAGTAAATACTTTACAAATCTGCGAATTTGTACACTTGATGCATTTTTTAAATAATAATAATAATAATAATAATAATAATATAAAAAAAATGGTTACCTAACACTTTCTATTCCACGTTAAGCTATGGAATTACTTTAAATTCATCATTACCAACTTTACTCTGAGCGAATGTCAGTCAGTGCGTCTATTAAAATATATGGATGCAGAGTGTCAGCGACTTTTTTTACTGTTCATTTCTAAAGTGCTCACTTTATCGTGAACACTCTTTAATTTATTTTTGGTGAATTCTTATCTTAATGAATACTGTGGAATTCTGGAGTGGGCAGCAAACATATACCACATATGTGTCAACAGTATTTTTTTAATGCATTATAAATTTAAGTTTTCTATAAAGTGATGGCTTTTAACCAAATATGTGCATGTTACTAGAAAATAAACCAACTATAATTCACATACACACAAAATTAACATGTCAGATTATATTTAAACATGTTCAAATGGATATCAATAAAAGAAACCATCTTCAGAAAAAAATATAATAAAACCATGCGTAATATGAGGAATTAATGGGAAGTTTGTACAGAAAGCATTACATTATTACTGCTGGAATTAAAAATATTTTGTTTCCCAATTCACCACTCAACAGATGTGATTGAAATTAAAAACAAATAGACAATCACTTCAATAAAAACAGACCTTTAAATATAACATGAAAAACACAGCATTTTATTTAAACAAGCATTTAAAAAGTGTTTCTTGAAACATAATTGTTTTTTTTTTCCCACAGTACTGACCATATTGTTGAGCATGTACGTGAATTACGGAAGAACATCCCACAAGAAAGTACCACCAGATACTCATGTTCAAAGAAAGGAAGTTGCCATAATCCTGTGGAGCTTGGTGAGTAAACGCAGCTGCATCCAGCTAACTGGCCCCAACAGTAACCAATGCGCAGATAAGATAACACGCTTATCACATGTAAACATCTTTTTGTGCTCTGCTAAACTATACATTGTGGGAAAAACCAAAACAAAATTGCAAGTAGAATTTTTTGTGATATAAAATAAAGCACCTTTAAAATGCTATGACTAGAAGTAGATGCTTGATCAACCTTATCATTGATAACTTTGTACTTATAACACACTGAATATTTTTTTCCAACCGATCTCTCACTATATTTACTGTATCTGCTATTGATTTAGACCTAATTTGAAGCAGTGTAGTTGTGAAAGATTCTGTGGCTGGTGTTAGTTGTGGCAACAAACATTTAAAGGCTGTTCACGATAAAGTGAGCACTTTTGAAATCATCCTTTGAAAAATGTCACTACCCCTGCATGTGTGTATTTTACCGGACCTAATGACTGTCATGCGTCCTGTAAAGTTGGCAATGATTGAGGGGGAAGTAGTTCCATGTCTTAGCATTGAATTTTAGGTACAAGGTAAACATTTGTGGTTTTTGGTTTTTAAGTGCCATATTAGTATAAGAATGAGCAAATTGGTATAATATTTACTTTGCTAAAAATTCCAAAGTTTCACTTGACTGACAGGCTTTCGAAAGTGCTCACTTTACTGAGAACAGTCTTTACACTACTTTTCATTAGATTCCATTGTTTATTAACACTGAAATTCAATCAGAAATTTCAATAATTTTTTCTTCTTTTTTCAATTTTTAAATGTGAACTGAAGATATGTGTTCCAACAATGTATGGAATATAATAGTAATTTCCTTATTTAATACAAATAAGATGTTGATGTATGACGACTCAAGGCTGACAAGGTCGTGACTAAGTTAAAGAGGCTGGTTTTGTTGGGGCTAGGGCATGCGCACCATCTGGGGGGTGGGGGTTCTGATTTATCTTGGTCCCTACGTGGTACTGGTGCGAGGACTGGTCTGGTCTGGTAGCTTTTCGGCAGGGTGCAAAATTGGGCTCGGTTAGTGTGATGTTTCACTTCAAAGGAGTGACTCTCAGCTGTATACCTGGGCGATGCGTAACCCCAGATGGTGGTTTGACCTGGTTCGTCTCTGACAGGCGTACGTGAGCTACAGGTGGGCTAGAGATCTGGCGAAGACAGCTTGCATGAGCTGATGGGGTTGGTTCCGCTGATTCAAGTCTGAAGCTGGAGTTTGGGACTTCCTAGGACTGATCCAGCTGGAATCCAGGGGTGTGTCTCCCTGTTTAGATGCGTGGGTGCCTTGAAAAGGTCCTTGGGGTTCTTGGGTGTGATTGGTATCTGTAAATGTCGCAATGTCTAGGCTTGATACTTTGGTGAGAACTGATTGAGCATAACGAGGAGGGAAGGGGGTAAGCTCTTCAAGCACCCAGAAGCAGTTAGCATCTATTTGACTTTCTGTTGGATACCACTCCGATAGGAGTAAGGCATTTGGATTGTAACACACACACAGTCACATCAGTGAAGTGACTGCAGGTAGCGTGTTGTCCTACCTGGTGTAAAACCATGTGAAACGTCTGCCAACTCAACAAACACCCTATCTCAGTACTCGGTGCTTGAACACGGTGAGCACTCACAATCAGCCCTCGTTGTTGACAGTCCCTGTACGTGGGTGAGCGTTTTATGAGGGGGCGGTCTCCCCAGATTCAGAGAACACTAACTGCGGTACCTAAACGCAGTGGAGAGTGTGGGCTACTGAGCAAACAAGCCGGTCTCACAAGACAGAGTACCTAGTGTCAGGACTTTATCGTTCTGGACTCCGTGAAGCACAGAATGGGTGGCCATCCAAGGTGCATCTGTGAGTACTCTGTTGTTGGGTATGGCTCGTTTTGAGTAATTTCCCCAGTTACCTGCAATCCATTGAGCTGTGTGAGGTACACTGGAAGAGGTTCTATGTCTATGGAAAAGGATACCTTCAAGTCGGTAAAACTTTTGTTTATTCCGTTTGACAGGAAATAAACAAGTGGTGTCGCACTACCTCCTAGCGCTGACAAGAGCTTAGGGAAGCTTAACCATATGCTATCCAGGTAGAGGCGACCTGGTCCTAGGCTAACAAGGGTAGGGTAGACAAGCACTATGAAAATAACTTAAACTGATAATACTGCCTACGCATGTGTTACCCAGAAGGGGCCGCAGTGTCTAGGTGTGTCTAGACAACATTTGGCATATATCTTCTGCATGAATACTGTGAAGACTAGGCAGGTTGAGATGGATGGCTCCGGCGACAAGGCGCGGTGGAGACCAAGGAGAGGTATTTCCTTTGGCACAAATGCGGTGAAGGAAGGGCAGGTTGAGCACAGAGCGAAGAGAGCAGGCCAGTCAGTTCTCCAGCAACAAGTGTGGTGGAGAAATGAAGACTGGTCCTCTGTTGTGGCTCGTAGACGAGCTGATGAACAACTGTCATTTACGGGTGGTGATGGAGAGGGGGTAGCCACAGCATACCTTCCTCAAGTCAATATGACACTGGCCGTCTTGGAGATCGAGATGTGGCGAAGCATAAGCCTTGTATGCATAATCTCTGTGGCCAGTGAATAAAACAATCTACAGCTGGAACACCCATTCTTGCCGGGTAGACAGTAAAAATATGTGTTCCGACTTCCTGAGGAAGGTTACGTGGTCGCTTTTCTATCTCGCACTCTAGTCGAGAATGGTCAACAGAAAGACTAGCAGGAAGTCGATGTCACCTTGCAAGGAGAGGTGACAAATATATAAACGGTGAATGCAGATTCTGCTCCTGTTATATAAATGGGTTCATGGGGTGTCTAAAGACACTAAAGGTACTGATATTGCCTGGCTGGGTCGTGGACCTTCCCCCGCTAGAAGATACGGGATGACACCTCTGTGAACGATTGACAATAAGAGGGGGAGGAGAATCAAACCCCAGGTTAAGTCGGATTGAATATGTCTCCCTCCCAGGGAGTTTGATCCGGCTGACCATGAGAGTTGTCAAGATACGTGACGCCAGATCTCACAAGTTAATTAAGGGGGAATTAAAAACTATTAATGAACTGAGTCTAAATTTATTTGGAGGGATCAGAGTTAGGTTCCGCATATAGGGCTCTGGCCTAGTTGGCTTACGAAGGGGAACAAAGACTGGTTCGACCGAAACTACTTTAAGAGAGTTATTGACCTTGGGTGGTATGTGAATAATTGTTCCGGTGGACGTGGAACCTGGTGTGTGACGGCGGGAACTTGCACTGGTAAGGTGAGGCAAGTAGAAGTTGTAGGGTCTGGTACTGGCAAAGGGGAGCTGGGGTGTCAATGTAATCAATGTTATGCCAGGGCCAATAAAGGCTGAGTAACAAGTCGCCTCCTTGCCTTACCACCTCAAATACAAGTAGGACCTCGCTAATCAAATTCACAGTTGGCCCAAACAATAGGTCATTGGAGTGTCACTAGTGGTTGGTGGAGCGATAGTTTGATTTAAAGATACTAGTTCTCTCTGTAAGGCTTGTCGAGCTAGTCTATGAATTTGGCTTGCTTTTTCTTTCGTAGTGTAAGGCATCTCACTAAAAACCCTCGCCACTCCAGTCATGGGAACGCAACTTTTAATTGTTTATTTACTAAATTCTTCTGGCATTTAACTTCCGCTTTTAACCAAACCTGACAGCACAAAAGGCCTGAATTTCAAAATTCAGCATAGTTCATTAACTTCACTATTGCCCTTTTCACCGTACAGGCAGGAAAAGGTGAAAAATCACAGCTTTGGAAACAGCTCCCAGGCACTACGCTGGGAATAATGTAAAATTGTGCATTGCAGCAATTAAAAATTTGTAGGGTGCGGAGAAGGTTAGCTTCTCTCTCCCTCCGCAATTCTAAATGAAAACCGTCTAGGTGGCCCTGGTTCCTCACAAGGGACCAATCCACCCTCCGTGCTGAGGGAGTAGCGTCCCAGTGATGTGACTCGGCAGTCTCACTAAAAATGTACCAAAGGTGAAAGCGCTTACTTCCCTGAACACCAGGTGAATACCCCAGCCCTCCAGGGTCTGGTTTTAATTACAGACTGCAACCCAGGTACTGAGTGTGAATCCTACTGGAGGTCAGATGCCCCGGAGAGTGTCCTAGGTAATCCAGGTCTTATTCAGAAACTGAATATTATCCCGGCCTTTTCAAGCTGGGGATAGCCAAGATCGTTCAGTTCATCAGAACCTATCAGTAGATGTTTGCTAATGGAATTAGTGCCAACAAAATTCTTATCATTTATTACTGAGATGGTAGAGTTGATTAAGTAAGCCAACAAGGATTACAAGATTACAAAGTATGTATTTTGTTAATATGTATTGAAAAGTACAGTGGGATGCGTAGCTCTTTATAATAGTTAAAGTTATGGCAGGCGAATGCAACCTGCACGTAAATCCAATCACAAATGTTACTAATTCAATTATTAAAATTTTCATGATTCACACTGAAGGAGGGGGGCAGTCCTGAAGGGACGTCAACACAACCTGCTACAACGGAGTTTTGAAAGGATAAGACTTTCTGAGTAAGGAGCAGGTGGGGACGTCGAGATACCTCTGGATGCTGCAGTGAAGGCATCCTCCAGAGGTGACTGGAGAGGTCGCGGCTGGTGGCGTCAGAGACCGTCAAGAGTATTAACCCGGAGACTTCACTGCAGTGACCTCGACAATGGTGGCCTAGTGGTCATGAACCCCGGATTAGATCTGCTCAAGTCTTTGTAGACTGCGAGGTCAGGGTGACAGTTACTTCTCTGCTGGTGTTATCAGTCTTGTACAAGCCGGAGGGTCGGCGACTTTCCTCAGTTGTGGTTTGGCTCCTCCTCATATACAAAAAATTCTGGCTTGTAGGCTGGGGTTTGGGGGTGGCTAGCCTCCCTTCATGGGGGTAGTTTTAATTATGCATGTGGGCCATGCCACCCATTTATTATCTCCTCTGCAAGAGGCTGTTGACAAATGTATCGCCTATCCACGAAGTGCAGGTGGCAGTGGTGACATTGTAGGCTGGGTGCTGCCCTCCTGCAACAACCCTTGGAACTTGCTTCTCTGGTAGCAGTGTGTCGATGGATCTGCGAACAGTATAAATTCTCAGGCGGGAAATGTGCGACTGCATCTCAGTTTTGGGTGGACAGTACAATTTAAAATAATCACATCTGTAATTACTCACTAGGCTGGGAACTATCCTGTAGGCATGTGATTAATTGTACTGCTGTGGTGCAACTTGCCCATATGCGTTTAGTGACTCAATGATGGAGCGAAGTCGTAATGTAGAGTGTGCATATTCAATATGCAGAAGTGCAACATGTGTCAAAGTTTTTAACGTCTCGTTGCATGTCAACAAGAAAACTCCCTTGCTATCAGGCAGCTAGGCTTGCTTCCAGATGAGAAAACGTTGTTTATAATGTTGAAAAGACGTCATGCATTGATTTTTTAGCTGAGAAATAATTTCTATAATGTTAGTAGTAGGCAAGTACGTCAACCAATTAAATTCTAGGTAGATTTTAGAAAAAAAAATGTTTGAAGATTGTTGTCAGGTTTGCAGAGTATAATTTGTCATTTTTGTTTCTATATTCAACATTTCTGTACACAAGTTGTACAGGAATAATATTTGAATATTGTATGAGATGCAAGTTATTAGTTTCAATTCTGCAAATCCCATCAAAATTCTAGTTGATGTGTTGCGTACATGCATGGATGTTGTATATAGTATCATCTGGCAAGGCCAGTTCAAGGGAGAACAATACTGAAAGAGTAACAGAGGAGAGCGCATCAACAAATGGGAAGTAAGCTACCTCAAAGATCTCCACAAACATGATGATTTTGTTCAGTGTGTACAACAATGGTATGGCTGTAATAACCGCTGAAACAAAAAATCTGTAAATGAGACATTCTATAAGAAAGTAAAATTACATTATTAGCTACTTTGCTGCTTATAGCAACGTCTTAAATTTAATTTGGAACAGAAGTAAACAAAATCTTTTTAATACGCAAATAAGGAACTCAGTTTTTTTTTAAATTTAAAATCTTGTTAAAGGGTTTTCTCTTAGATTTACTGAAAATTTCTAAACCTCTCATTTAGTGTCTCTATACTTATTTTGGACTCATTCCTTTTGCAGATTTCCAAAATAATTATACTGTAATTTTTTACCTTCCGTTAAAATTCTGCAGTATTTTGATTGTCATTGCATTAGTGATCAAACATGTTACAGTTACAAATTATTTTGTGAAATTAATTTACACCATTATCAGGTAACTGAGAAATCATTTTCTGCTCAACCATACAGTTGTTTTTTTAACTAAATTTTTTATGGAACAGATTTTCTTTAATGTTATAGTGAACTGTCATTTTATGTTATTCAGTTACGAATTCTTTCATCTTTCAATTTTTTTCTTCTCTGTAGAAGTTGACTCATAATGTAGATTACATATTTATATTTGTATATGTAGCCTTAATATTATAATTTTAGTACACATTTTGTTACAAATATTTGTTAAAAATTAGTCAGAAGTATAAACAAAATAGTCATTATAATACATTCAGAAACTCAAAATTCCTAAAAACTTACGTTAGAGGTAGATAACTTGGGTTCAGTCCAGTCGTTTAATAGCTTTTAAAATTCATGTCCCTGCAGAGAATCAAAGCCACGCCAAATGATTGTAATAGTGCAGAATGTTCTTAGGCTGGTAATTAAGACAAAAAAAAAAGAGGGTTCGAGCATTTATTTTCTTTCATATAGGCGTAGTGTTAAATATTTGTACGTGTAAATTTGATGCCTGATAATTCACGCTGACCATAAAATCCTGTAAACTTATGAGCCCATTATTTGAAAACCAGGCCACTGACAATATTCTGCAACTTACATGTAAAATTTAGTTCCTTTCTGTACATTTCATATGCTTTTATCACCCACCAATCCCTTCAAAAAGAAAACTTTAAAGCATCTTATTTTTTATGTTGCAAGTTTTCCAGAATATTGTGCAAACATTTAGTAAATATAGTCTCTTTTGAAATTGTCTCAGATTAGTATTTCTGAAAAGTAATCAAGAGGTGTTATCAAGGAAGAAACTGTGCATCAACTTCCAACATATGAAATCATTGGAATGAGCTCTTTCAGAGAAACTGTGTGAGGAGTTTACAGGTTTTTTGCACACTCGGAACATCATTTTCCTCTCGGCAACTGTATTTTGGTGTATATAGGCCGCACCAGAAGTTTTTGATGAAAAATTAGGGATAATTAATATTTTAAGTGTAGGCCACACTGAATTTTTGTATTTCTGTAAATATTGCGAAGTCACGATTCCGTACAGACATGATAAATTCCGACTTATCTTCTCCCCTACACAACATTTGTGACAGAAGATTTGTGTTATGTTGCAATGTTTATGAATATACATTGTGCAATTACTATTCCACAGATGATAACGTGACTTGAGAAAGCAAAACCACAGCAAGAGCCATGGTGGGCATGCAAACTATGCAAGATAGCTTTCTCTTGTACAGCACAGAAACTATTTTCTCATGGACGACTTCTACGGCCGTGCTCAAACATGTTTACATTTTACACATACGGGATGAAGGTTATTTTGTTTATAAACGCGAGTGAATGCAAGAGTTTTTTTTTTCCCCTCCCTCCATTAAATTACTTCTCTTCCCGTTCCTCCTTTAAGAGTTAAAATATTAAAATGTAAGGTATGTTTTTTCGAAAGCCCTGTCATTTTGGAATAACAGTCAATAAATATATTTTATTTTAGCTTTAGATGTTAACTTCCAAGTGCAGTGGAATCTACACACTGTGCTTATTACTTACATGGCAATATTTATTTTAAAAAGTGGCTAAAGGATAAAGTATGGCTGAGATAAAAACATAACTAGGGCTTCAAAAGTGCTCACTTTACTGTGAACAACCTTTACATAGCCTACAAATTCCATGAACATCACTCTTTCCTCTGATATTTCACAATTACGTGAGGCAAGGAACAGCTAGTTTGAACAAGTGAGCATGAGTTGGGAACTATTAGGGAGGATCTACGTACAGTACTGTGAGAGATAGCACGGAAGCGTCAGCAATGCAGGTGAGACATGAACTAGATTCAACCACGGAAGCAGTTCCAGTACAGTTACCAATTAGAGAAAGTAGAGTTGTGGTAGCGGGAAACTGAAATATTACTCAGCCGATTACTGAAACCTCTGAAATTTTGTAAGCCATAGACAAGCAACTGAACTCTTTTGAACATCATTTTGAATCCAAATTATCCCAAAGTGTAAAAGCTAACAACAGGCTAGATAAAGTGCAGGAAAGTTTTTTAAAAGAGATTTTAGATAAAAACATCTCTCACACTGAAAAACTAGAAACAGATGTATGCTTTTATACAATATATGTAATTAGAATAGCATACTTAATGAGTACAATAAAAATTAATTCCCTTGGCATTTCAAGTTCACTATGCAGAGTCCAACAACCCTGTGGCGCAGGTTCAATTCCTTGTAATGTCAAAACACTTTGTAATACTGCCCCAAAAATATTGTAGTTAATTTGTACAATAAGTAATGTAAAATGTGCACACTTACCTTCGTAGAGTCTTTCAAGGAATAACATTGATAATACTACCGAGAGCATCAGTAAGTTCTCCGAAACTCTTGAAATAGGTATTCCCATAGTAATTATTTACATGGTGTGCATATAAACGTATTTCCCTGTGAAAGACACACATATCTCCACCAAACTTGCAATGCAGACACTCTGTAAAATGAGTCTTGAACAATTATCACATATACGGAATTCTATCAATATCTTTTCCACTTAATATGCTTCTTGAAAGCTGCAATTCTCTATATACACTTTTTCACTTAACTTTCTTGAAAACTACAACAAAGCTTATTATTTTACATACAAGTATAGTTCAACAATACATTACATTATAGACTGTTCATGATAAAGTGAGCACTTTTAAAATGAACCTTAGAAAAATGTCACTGCTCCTGCCTGGCACATATTTCGTTGGGTTCACTGAGTGACATGCGCCCAGTAAAGTTGGTAATGATGGAGGGAAAGTAGTTCCATATCTTAATGTTGAATAAAAAGAGTGAAATAACCATTTGTGATAACTTAAATTATTTTTTCTCTTTCTGTTTTTTTTTTTTTTTTTTTTTTTTAATGTATCAAAGCAAAAAAATGAGCGTATTTGCAAAATATTTATGTTTCTAATAATTTCACAGTTTCCCTTGACTGACGTATGAATAAAGTGGCAAGGCCCATGGCAGAGGAATACACAACGTGCATACAAGTAGATTTTAAGCAGGGCTTTCAAAAGTGCTCATTTTACCGTGAACAGCCTATACTCGCACATACTATTTTGCTGGCAATTTGTTCATTCAGTATATTGAAAATACTGTAGTGTCATACAGATGATGTATCAAAGAGTGTATTGTATACACCACGGAAGTGTGGTGCAACACAACTTGCTGCATAATAATTTTTTTACTAAACTTTATAAAAGTCAATAATTTACGAGAACTTTCTGAGCATCAACAGATTACAACTACAAAGTTTACCCCCCAAAAATTAGGTTATTAGATTAATTTATAATTTAATATTACTTATACAGTCTCATTCTCTTTTCTGGCCTATTACTTCCTCAATGATGCTGATACACTATGAACTTTGGTTGAGATGGGTCACCTCTGCCAATTACAGTTTTGTTCGGGTTGCCAGTTACACGAGATTAGTGATGTCAGCGACTTAGTACCTTCGAACCTGAGCACGACCGGTATAGAGGACAGGGCGCTTGGCCTACCTGCTCGGTATGAAGTCTAGTGCCGCTGCCATGACCCGGCAGATGGGTTGGCATATTGACACGGGTTTACCTGTCTGAATGGTGGCCCAAGGTCGCTGCTGACTCAGCTGCGGTGAAGGTGGATGGCTGCTTTCAGCACCAGCATCTGGTGTGCACCGGTGACACTGGATGCAGTCCGGGGTGGGCTGTGGCTATAGGCGGTCCGGTTACCCCCGAACCAACGGTTGACGAGTGCAAGAGAGATGGCCTCACCACTGTGGACAGCTGCGACTATCAAATGGGGTTGCCTGGTGGTCTTTATGAGTGCTGGAAATAAGTGTGCGGAAGCAGCTGGGAGGAAAGGCCTCTCCAGCTCGCGTGCACCAAGAGCTCGTTCCCGTGGGGTTAGGCTGCTAAGTGGAGTTGGGGCTGGGTTACAGCTCCTGTTGGCATCGGAGGTGGCAGTTGCCATTCCTATCTTGCCACTTTGTACATCTCCTATGGGTCTACAACATTGACAGGTAGGTACACTGGTCTACCAGATCAGAGGGAAGCAGGTGACAATGATCCCTAGCTAGGTGTAGAACCAAAACAGAGGCCGAGCTAACCCAAAGCTGCATCAGTTTACTTCAACCGGAGACACTATGTGTGGTGGTAAGAGCGGTGGGTTTACTCTGAGCGTCCGAAAATGACGTTCAGTGTGAGTCCAAAGGTGGGCAGACCTCCAGAACCAGTTCAGCACGGTGGACGGAGTGAGGTATAGGATGGTTGACTAGCCGCCTTGTGAATTGTGTTGCTAGTGGCTGTAGCTCTACCTTACTACACACTAGGTGCACAGTATGGGTGGCCGTTGACTGGATGTTTTTACGACGTACGTGCACCCAGTTACGGGAGCCCTCAGTCCTACACTAGATTCAGCAATTGGTTTGTAAAAGATGCATTCTCCTGCTTTACCCTGGCGGACTGATGTCTACAGATGATAAAATCAGTCACCCTAGAAATGAGCACTCAGAGGTTTGAGAGTAAACATATTTATTCCATGAGGAATAAACATGGAGGTCCATACTACCTCCCAACAAACTAGGAACTGACCGGAAGTAAACTACGTAAACCAGGTGAAGGGGACGTGGGTCTGACCTGAACAAGAGCAGATGCAGCTTGGTGGCTATTATAACAACTGTCCCTAACTATCTCGATGCCATTGTTCATAAGAGACTTCAGGGGCCACTACAAGAAGGTAGTGGGGTGTTAACACCACCAGAAGAGTAGTGTGGTTGCCGTTACCAGAAGAGAGTGGGCAGTTCAAGGGGGTCGAAGACTTCTTCGGAGCTCTTTGGTGAAGATCTGGTAGAGTTTCTGGTAGGTTGCGAAGACGGGTTTCAGCAGAGAGCCCCAGCACACGAGGTGGTGGAACGAGCTGCTGGAGATGGAAAACAACTGGCGTTTTACTGGAGCACACTGGCACATATTCTACCTGCCCGCGGGCTCATCTGGGATGTGTGGGTATGGGCGGTGAGCTCCTTCTGGCCGGAGCTTCACTTTCTAGCGCGATCCCTTGGTCCGCTGAGAACTAAGCGGCTCTGTAATGCTGGGTTACCTTGAATGTGTGAACTTAGGCGCTTAACTTGGCTCCTTGGCTAGCCTCAATCACAAGTACGGAAATAGCGTGACGTCTGACATAAGGGCGGAACGATCTTGGCTGACATGGCTGTGGGTGCCCCCACAACTAGGGGCGTACTTGTAGGCTCTTGTAGTAAGCCGCTTCGTGGTTCAAACTTCGCCTGGGGTAACGTGTTGATATGTACAGATGAGGCAGTGTCGTGGTTATATATATGTCAAGCAAGCGTCATGCATCACCCTTTATTATAATAATTGCATACTTGAGGCTGTAATGTGTAATGATCTTGTGAAGTTTCATAATGTGTGCAGCAGCAACAAAGTGTACATACCCTTGGTTTCAACACACAGTAAAATATTACTTCATGGGAAAACTCTCCAATGGTAGGAGAAATATGGAGACACTTTTGGAGCTGACATATTGGTCACCTAGAATAAAGAATAAAGGGTGAGTGGAAGTAGAAGATGCTTAACTATTTTACCCACACAATAGCAATTGAAAGTTAATTTATACAGTGGATTCTCTATTCATCATTTATCAGGGGACTGACAAAAAAATTCCAATACATGAGGACTTTCGATGACTGTGGTCTTGAAATGCAAATAAATCAAAAATGGGATCACAATATGTTCCACAGATGAGGACTTTTAATCCATCTAGGTTCAGTAAATAGAGGTTCCATTGTATACAGTAGAACAACACTAATAAGACCACTCATGGTTACCAAGAATAGGGATGTACTGAGGCATGGTCTTAATAGAGGGTTTGGAAAATTTTGGATAGATTTTGACTCACCCCAACACCTATACATCAAAATGGGAATTGTATCTATTTTTAGATAGACACAGCTTGAAGTACAGTGTTTGACGAGAAAAACTATGCATAGCAACTTATTTTTCAATCAATTTCGTCTGAATTTCCAACTTTTTTATACAGAAATTTTAATGATTCCTCATAAATGGTTCTTTAAAGAGAGATGGTCATAATAAATGGGGTTGCAACAGTGCAACTGTACATTTATAAATATAGTACTAAGTGATGTGAACATTCAAGTTTTTAAATACAGGTTGTCATAATATTAGCCATAAAGTATTTATAACTCTGTACATGAGTTGAATGTGGGGTCATGGTGGCTGAGCGGTTAGCCTGCTTGCCTCCCACCAAGGCGAACCAGGTTCAATCCCTGGCCAAGTCACAGGATTTTTGCATGTGGAAATTGTGCCGGACGATGCCGCTGGTCAGTTGGTTTTCTCTGGGATCTCCCATTTAAATTACAGTACCATACCAAATTTTTAAGAGTATAATGAGTTCCACAAAAGTCATAGTTGCTCAGATGAACAATTGATAAAATCTGGTTTAATTTGATTTTGTAAAATTTAAAACATACAAAAATCATGTGAGCATGCACCATGTATCAATCTTTAAAATTGAAATGTAACCTGTAAAAGACAGCTGTAAATAACAGTCTGGAATAATACAATGGGTTTTTACATCAGATTCAATTACTAATAGACTATGTTTATTTCTTGACCACTCAGTTCAAAGTAACTTATACAGTATTTGGCAACTACTCTCCAAGGATGATGATAATTGTGGCGAATAGCGCATGCCAACTGCAATGTTGGTTATACAAAACAGCCATTCATACTCACATCTTGCATTTACCTTACAGTGGTATCATCAAACTCCAAAATCGGAAGTACAGTAACAAAACATGAGGTATTCTTACTCATCCAGCTTCCATGTGTAATATGTACATACTTGTACCATCATTTTTTACTAGTATGTTTTTTATGTGTATATTGTGTCTTATTTGTAATATGTATTTTTTGTGTACACCTACATGTTTGCCGTATGTTTCTTTGTAATTTTGACTCCTTTCATATCCTCAAGCATATCTGGCTCTTATGGAATCAAATGCAATACAAGTAATAATAAAATATATACTAATATAATAAAGAGGTAATGTGAGTTTGTTTACTTGTTTATATGTAACTACTAATCTTGGAAACTACAAGGCCGATTCTCATAATTCTTTCACTGTTAGGAAACTACATTCTTCCAGATGGTTATAGGTTATGTTTGATTTTAAAAAAATTCCTTGTGAAATTTCAAAATTTATGAACCAAGTCGGAGAAAAATTAGCTACTTGGCTGCTTTATAAGCTTGCTCCACCAAAACCATTAAAGATAAATTAAACAATGTTACAAGAAAATGTTACAAGTAGTCGCAGGTAGTCGCAATTAGTCACGGGTAGTCACAGATAGTCGCAAGTAGTCACAGAGAGTTGCAGGTAGTCACAAGTTGTCACAGGTAGTTGTAGGTAGTCATGGGTTGTTGCAAGTAGTTGCAGGTAGTCACATGTAGTCATGGATAGTTGGAGGTAGTCACTGGTAGTCACATATATAGGTAGTATTTCAATAACTCCATAAAACCTGAGCAAAGTGATGGTAGTACCTAATAAAAGAAAGATTCTCTAAACACTGAATCTGACAAAATGTAGCAATTTTAATCAGCCTGCAGGGGACTGCACATCCAAAAAAGGTTCTTAAATAAGATTTTAAGAAATACATGGCTATGCACTAGGAGATAATGCTATAAAGATTATCAAATGCAGAGATACCTGTGACATGCTAACTTGAGGTTCACTCCATAAAAAGATTTGGACTTGGTATATTACCCACAAGAATCTGCTGACATTGAGAAACCACATACCTTTAAACAACTGAATAAGTACTGTCATTATCTAATATGGTATGTAGCAGGTTTCACCTCATTCTTCATAAAGCTGCCAACTGAAGGCAACCCTCAAGGCCATATGCAGCTTCCAAAGTGAGTCCTTAAACAACTTGGGCATAGATGACCTCAGCTGCACATGCAACTATAGAAAGAATAATGTGCAAAGTTGTTTAATATGCAGCTGCATCACTTACAAAATGAAGCAGGTAGAGTCAGTAAAGTGACAAACCAGTCTACGTAATAATATTATTACAAAACACTTTTGTACACTGATGCATGGTGCCTTATCAACAATGAATAATCGACTTCAACTCATCAGCGTGCATGCCTTTGCAGCTCGATTCCATGGAGTTTGATTGTTGCCATGCTTTACGGGACATCAGAAATTTTACTGACTACACAAGGCAAAGGACGGACGCTACACACAAGATTGTATTATTTACTGGCAGAGCCACCGAGACTATGATTCGAAGATCATCCAAGTACCACAGCATGCCGCCAGATGGCATCACCAGTACGATCATAGATACAAGAATCTGGAGCCAACGCCGGCTACTGACATCACACACCAAGAGGTTCTATGCCACGCTTACCCTCTTCACAACTCCAGCCAGGGTGCCCCGGCCAGAGTATAAATATCGGGCCACAACCCTTAAACGCTAATCTGTTCTGTTCCTTTACAGCACGCTCGTGCCGAAGTAACCATCTGCTTTCTTGTGCCGAGAATGATCTCCTGCTAACTTGTCTTCACTGCATTCAGTTGCCGAAGATTCCTACCTGCACTTTGCCTTGTATTCACCGTATTCTGTGCCGAAGACTTCCTGCCATCATTGACACGTCTAATGCCAGTTACACTGCTGGCCCCTTCAGGTATACATAGTAGAGTAGTACCAGTTTAAATTAGTATCATAACGCTCGTCTACCCTGCCATTGTTAGCCTAGAAACAGGTCGCCTTCACCTGTCTCACGTAGGTTAAGCTTCCGTAAGCTCTTACTGAGGTTAAGAGGTAGTGTGAAACCACCCTGATTATTTCCATTACAGGAATAAACAGATATTTTAACCAACTCAAGAGTATCTTACCCGTAGCGTAATTCCTCTCCCAGTAGACATCAGGAAGGGATAGCAGATGACCGGGGATTTTACTCATAACTGCAACACATCAGTAGAGTACCTCACACATTCTGGATGGCCACCCTTTCTGTGCACCAAAGTGAACGGAACGGTAAAGCCCTGACACCAGGTATTCAGTTTCCTGAGGTCAGCTTGTTGGCTTGGTGCTTACTCTCTCCACCGCGCTCCTTGCGAGGGAAGGAGTATTCCCTGAGTTGGGAAGACTAGTTCTCCCAAGATACTCACCCCAGTGCTGGGACTGTCCGCCAGTGAGACCTAACTTCAGTGATCACCGTGCTTCTTGTGCTGAACACTGGGAGAGGGATACTGCACTCGGTTGGCAGACACGGTAAGTTGCTCTACACCTGTATGGGAAAACACTTCACCTGCTCCCCCTTCTGCAAGCTTGATCGTAGTGAGTCTGTCCTCATGCCTTACTCCCATCGGAGTGGTGTCCGACAGAGGGTTAAAAAAGTACACGCTGTCTCCGGGCCTCAGCAGGAACTTAACCCCGCCCTTGTCGCACTTGCACACCTCCCACCAAGGGAGCGGGCCCAAGCGTTACAACAACTGCAAAAACCAACCACACCGGAGATTCCCACAGATATCTTCGCAGCACCTGTCCGCCTCCGCGAGGAAACACACCCCATGTTCGCCACCTATTTAAATAGACAAGACTCCTCTTAGGGTTCGCCAATCCACGCTGGTAGGGATTTCAGATACAGCCAACCCCAGCGACAGTAAACACTAGTGAGCACCCGACCTCTAGCCAAGCACATTCTAACTCTTCCTAGCCAGAATCACCGCAGGTCAGTCACCAAAAGTTACATGTCGTCCAGGTATACCAGTAAGAGCAAACATGCCAAAGTGCAAAGTGGTACTGGCCGTACCAGACTTTGTGTCCTGGCTACAAGGCCTATGCTATATACCGGAAATGCTCTGGTACCACGTAAGAACTAGAGTCCTAAACACAGAACCCGGGTGTGCTCAAAACGAAGTGGGTTCGATTCCCGGCAGGATTTCTGCATGTGGGAATCGTGCTGGACAATGCTGCTAGCCAGCTCATTTTCTCACAATCTCCCGTTTCCCCTGCTCTTGCATTCCAGCACTGCTCCATACTCACCTCACTTCACCCTCATCCACTCTCAGACTCTGTTGTTACGAGCCATCCAAACCTCTCTCTAGTTTAACGTGTGCCACTTATACATCTAATCTAATACGATTATGACTCATCGCCTAGAGTACCTCTTCCACTACTACATACATGGGTGACACGTTGCCTACCCTACAGGCAGCAAGAACTTTGAGTTAATCCTTCTCACTTGGAGGATACACAACCCGGCAGGCATGCCCCCCCCCCCCCCCCGGTTCATCGCGCTGAGAGCCAACAAACTGCCCAGATCTCGGGCAAGCCCGAGCGCCTCCGACGAGGAACGAAGCAGAATCGCTGACCAGAGTATTCCCACGCCAACCAGGGCCGGAGGACATCACGCCTCCCCTGCACCCCGCACTGGTAGCATACAAGCTTCCAAGTCTGGCCACTGCCGAGCTTGGGAGTAATTCTTTCGCATCTCTAGCAACCACCCACAGCACTACATCAGTGCTCAGGATCTTCGGAGAATCTTGTTACTTTCAAGTACGCCCCAGCTGCTACTTACTATGTACGTCGCCGACCAGTCAACCCGACAACCAGCGAACACGATCACATAACTTCACTTTATCTTCTCTAGACACCTTTTACTTAGCAGTTTAATTTTAACTAATTTGTATTCTTCTAGAACCAGTTTTTCCCTTTTTACTTAGTACCAGGTCGTCTACACCTGGAACTGCAGTTACCTTCAGCTCTCCATGACTTGGTAGGAGGTAGCACAAGTTACGTGTTTATTGAACCTTCAATAAACACTCATTGTTCTATGCCTTACTGTTTTTCATTTCCAGGGTGTTTATTTATATTAACAGTTGGAGACAGAATATGCCGTGCACTACCGACAGGAACCGAGAGTTTTGTTAAATCGAGTAAGCCTGACTGTGGATCCCTTTCAGGTGTCTGCACGTAAGAAGACATACATATTAGACAGCTACCTGTTTATTCTCAGCCACACATCAGCATTAAGTTAAGTCAGTGCTTGTGGGGGAGAAACAGCGATGCCACAACCACTAGAAACACCTTCACACTGGGAGGCACGACAGTCAGGTTGCTTCTCACCACCCGCATTAAGTCAGTGCGCGGTGACCGTAGCCTGAAGTTTTGCCATTCATCCTAGTGTGAACGCACAACCAGTAGAGGCTTGGTGGCCCCCATGGCTCCACGTCCCTGATCAGCCCGCATACTGTGGGGGATCAGTGTGGACTCTTATCGAACTCGTGCCGGCAAGTCACTATTGGGTTACACTGTCAAACCTTCCTGTCAAAGTGCATCGTGTACACTGTCGAACTGTTTGCCCTATGCCTCACGGGAAGAAGAGCGATAGATAAACATAGGGAATAATTCCTGGCTCACTCTACTCTCAAACCATGAATCGAATTACCCCATCCTACGCAGGAAAGGACGGTGGAACAGGACTACGCTGCCGAACTCAGTCAACAAGCAGTCGCGCCTGCTACAGTTGTAATCCCGAACAGCATCTCCAGCATTAACCAGGACTACGGTGTTCTTCAATCGCCACTAAAACCCCTTGCCTCTCGCCAACTATCTAAACCAAACTACCCCACTTTTGGTCTAGCATATATATATATATATAAATAAAATATAGACACAAACACACAATCTACCAAAAAGTAATTGGGCACCAGTGAAGATAGGTAATTCAGTATGTCAGTTGATTTGTATTTCACGGCATTCGGCGTAGGACTGCTGGTGTTTGTCCGTGGTCCGTGGTAGCATGAACACAGGCCTATTGTAACATTCTGGAAAATGAAATGCTCCCAACATTGTGGCGTTTTTATGGAATGGACCCACGTTACTTCCAGGATGACAATGCCAGGTGCACTATGCAGTGGCACGCCGACAACAATGTTCGCCGATTGGACTGGCCCACCCAGAGCCCCGACCTCAACCCTATAGAACATCTTTGGGACAAATTGGATCGCTGGGTGAGGGCTCGTCAGGTGCAGCCAAAATCCATTGCTCAAGTCGTGAAATGGTTGCAAGAGGAATGGCGACGAATCCCTGTGGATGTCCTGCAAACACTCGTGGAGAGCATGCCAGACAGGGCGGCTGCTGTTATAGCCACAAGAGGTGGCCCTACGAGATTATAACGGGGTGACAACCACCGAGGAAACATTGTGGACAAGCGCCCAGTTACTTTTTGGTAGATGTGTGTGTGTCTATATATATATATATTTTTTAGGGGTGATTTTTAATTTATGAGATTAATGTTTTAATTAAATTTTATGCCAAAATTGATTTCTTGTAAAGATGTTGTCAACAAATGTTTTATTACATTAATGTAGTCAATAAGACCTTTATCAATCAATGTATTGACGCCCTCGCTGTCTGTCCCGCTCGGGGGCAAGACCGATGATGCTTGCAGCTGCACTAACTGTATTACATGCACCAGTGCGTTTGTATGTAGTGAGCCGTTCACGCACGAACTGGTTAGGGGAAATAAAGACATGCTGCCCAAAAGTAAACATGTTACGTGTTTACTTCTGTGATCAAGTGTGATCCCCACAAGCAGATCTTAATGCATGCCTGAGGAACTGTTATCTCCTCCTTGCGTCCTTGCATTTATGTGTAATTTATTATTAAGTGCTCACCCATATGGTTCACGTGTGTTCACGTAGTAATGAACTACAGTTCTTATAATTCTTTCTTTTATTTTTGCAATGTTGTTTCATGCGTCCTTTTGTTCTAAAGGCGTAACGTAACATACAATTATCCTTTTTATTAAAATGTGGAGTCAATAACACTTGCAGTTCCAACAGCAATCTTGCCACTCTAGCCATGTAAAATTTAAACAGTTTGCCTATTAAATTTGAACTAATTTAATATATCTGTTTTAAAAGGCCTTTTATGTGTAATTTGTGTTTGTATTTTATTTTAAGGTGTGTTCATGTGTTCTGCATGCCTGTCCCGGCATTTCCTTAATATCCTGATTTGTGAGACACTTAGCAACAGTGCCCTAAGACTTTCCAGAAGAGTATTAATATTACAAAAGTACGTAATTAATTAGCCTGATTGTTTTCCTGGCTGCAAACACTTTATTTTGTAACTTGTTCCATATTTGCGTTTTGTGAACATTTCTCTGGAGATGCTGGTGGGAAGATGTCCGTTGCTAATGGTTTCTCCACGCCACCATCTTTAGTCTGCAACAGTAGATCATCGAGGGTAGACGCGCATACCGCCGTGCGCCACGGGAGCTTCATCTTTTGTACCAAGCAAGTAGTGTTAAATAGTTTAGCTTAATAATACCGGAACCTTTTTCTTTTGCTTCTCTCATGTGTGCCGACCCTCCTCTCCGCCGACTTGCAACCCTAGAGAGTTTTATGCTAATTAATTCCATCGTGTGTCCTGCATTTTTTCGTCCGCATTTGCCCCTGGCAGGCCTCGTGTGCCAGGTCTGCTTCAAACACGGGGACTTGTACACGTTATCAGTGAACCCGGTTCCTGGTAAAACAACTCATTTCTTTAGAATCTGTGTCTTGTTTCTCAATTAGTTATTTAATTTCCACCACGGGAACTGGCCCTCTCCAGTGAGTGTAACTACGTGGTTAGGTCAGCACGTGTAGGACAGTGTAACTGTGTAACAGTGACTTTGTCGATACGTAAGTAGACGTGTGTTGCAGGGGAATGCCACCAAAGGCTGACGACCTGTAACGAACCTGAGAGACGGAGATCCTCGCACTTTTCCGAGATGTAGAGAAGGTGGCGCCCTGGGAACAATACCAACTATATCAGCACGTACCTGAGTGCTAAGAGGTCTGTATCTGAATCAGGCACATTCCGCCCCCCCGCAGCAGCCGAGCACGTCAGTATAATAAGAAATTTATTCACATACACCACAAAAATTATATTTCAACAAAACTGAAGGGTTTCGAATTTTTATAAAATTATAATATACCATGAGACATTCATAAGCCATGTATGCAGAATGTGTAAATGACCCATAAGACAACTGCAGCTGATCTCATATAATTTTTATAGCATATTTGTGGTATATATGGTTGTGGGATCCCTGCAGATGTGCAAAAATCAAAATTTTTTAAGACATCTATATAAATGGTATGATGTTATCATATACCATATTTGTGTGAATAAAGATCGTAAGCATGAACAAGAAAGATCACCGTGGATACAATCACAATAAAATAATAAGTGTCATGTGCTTTTTCTGCACACTGTTAATATTAAACAGCTGTCACCCGGCAGTGATGTAGCAACACAGCGTGATGTTCAAGGCTGCCTCCCTTCCAACCCACAAGTCCCAAGGAAAAGAGCCTTGCGAGTTTCAATAAGCAAACAGATGTGGCGGCACTAGGCTGAACATGTGCAGAGCATATTCACAAAACAGAGAACATTTGATACGTTTTATATCAAGTGTGTAACGGAGTTTATAAAAAATCACCTATGTAATGAAATTTATGATGTCAGCATTTTGTCATCAGATATCAGCACGTCTGTAGAACGTCAAGTTTCGTCCATACCTTCATTTATCAGTGGCACAACACTAAGTGGCACAATAATAAGTTCTATCTAATCAACTGAATGAACACTTCATTGTTCTAGATCAGGGGTATGAAACTTAAACTACCACGTGGGCCATTAAAATGTAGTCGAGCGAGCATAACAGATTGCATATTGAGAAAGAAAAAAGTTGGTATTTATATTGATAAATGCAATAAAAAGAAAATGCAAAAAACAAACATAATGAAATAAGGAAAGCACACTCCCGTAGTGTTAATAATAATAATAATAATAATAATAACAATAAGAATATTAATAATAGATGAGTGAGATTCAATGTGGTATGTATAGAGCTGAGTAAGGCAACATGCATGGTATATGACACAAAGGTTTTAGATCCTCAGCACATGGAGTGCTTATGAGCAGTATGAAGTGGTTACTGAAGAGAAGGCAGCCTTTTCTTTCTGAGGTAAAGGAACCTGGGTATTTTCAAGGTTATGTAATTTGAGCTTTGCAATGCCTCGATCACGTTGGTGTGAATGGAGGGTCTTCTTCGGAACGTCTGTCATTTTTACCTACACACAATTGTAAAAAATTTCAAAAAACACCCGACAAATCCAAACACACTTTGTTTTTCTTTTTTTTTTTAATCAATGGTTGTGGTTGCTACCAACTTGAAGCTGGTCCTATTGTTTTAGTAGAAAGTAAATTTATTTGAAATGTAGAATAGACAATATCTGGGAATATATAAAAATATGGGAACGTACAAAACAAATGGACGAAACTTAGCAGTGAAGTTTTTTGAGTCTGCATGTTTATTTTTGTCACTTTATAAATGTATTTGGTACGATGACCAAGCCTCTGCATAAATCATCTGAGGGTCACAAGAAGTTCAAATAAACCCCTGCATTTGAAATTAAAAATTACAGATGAAAGAAATCACAATATTTGCAATGATAACTTTGGATTTTACTAAGACTATAAAATAATATAAAATAACAAAAGCTTCAAAATTTGCTCTATAAAAATTAAAATTAAAACATGACAAATGATAGCTACAATCAATAATCAGCAGAATCCCTTGTTTTCAACAACTTTTAACTGTCTGTATTGTCTAGTCAAGCGTCAGTTGTTAAAAACACTAAACCCAGACAAAAGAAATAGAGATGTTGAACAATTTGGTATAAACATGCTTTATAAAAACGAAATACATATTTATGAATCATTCAGTCCTGTGAACTTGGCAAACGGCAATGCTGTCCGCTGCTGCATGCTTGTTTGTTCCTCCTATCTGATTGGCTTGCAGACTGCTGATTCTCTGAGTCAGCTCCTGATACCACACCGTCACCTGAGTTTACATTGACCACATAAGGGTTGGTGATGTACTGATACTCGTGAGAGTAGCCATTATTTGTGGCTGCTTGAGAGCTGTAAAGGCTGTTTTCCAATGCAGGAATAACATGTGGTGAGCTCGACATACTGTGGTAGTTATCAGCAGTGAATGCCACATTCTCCACACCCCTGGTGCTATTTTCCATCAGTGCTGTAGCATATCGATGTGGTAACATTTCCTCTGACTGTCTCTCTACCTGAAAAAAAAAAAAAAAATTAAATTACACCACTTTACTTTGCCGCAGTCTTTGGCAGCCTGTACCCTAACCCAGACTGAAGGACCAGACCTAGGTTGCCAATGGTATAAAGAGCACAGTCATCACGGATGTGTGGCAAGGGTGACCCCAGAGTAGACGGCGAGTACTCAAAATAAAAGTAGCAGGGTATAGTATGGTGGCTAAAGGCTGTTCACGATAAAGTGAGCACTTCTGAAATCAACCTAAGAAAAAAGTCACTGCTACTACTTGCATATATTTTAACCGCCTCACTGAGTGACATGCGCTCAGTACAGTTGGTAACGATGGAGGAGAAAGTAGTTCCATATCTTAACGTCGAATGAAAAGTGTTAGGTAACCATTTTTGATAACTTAAGTTGTTGTTGTTGTGTTTTTTTTTTTTTTTTTTTTTTTTTTTCCACCTGACCAACGCATGAATAAAGCAATGAGGCCCATAATAACGTTAATTTTACATAAGGCGGAAGAACACACAATGTGCATACAAATAGATCTTAAGCATGGCTTTGAAAAGTGCTCACTTTACAATGAACAGCCTATAGTAGTAGGTAATGTTGCGAGCGAGATGACCATGTTGCTGACTGATAGCATGACACTGCAGCTGGCTGAAGCAGCCATAGCAACAGTGGAGGCAAGATTGCTGGAGTTGACAAAGACAGCAGGAACACTAGTTTTGTGACCAGGAAACAGGCAAAAGAACAACTAGTCTACTAAAGGGCTGTGTAGGGCTTTTATATACTATTACTGGGATTGGTCGAGGGGAGAGAACAAGCAACCTAGCTGCACGGTTGGGATGTGCGTGAATTACCCCTCTCTCCATGACTGATGGCTAGAGAGGGGGTAAAGCCAGCACTGGTGCATTGTGGGTAGCCAACATACAGTGGCAGGTCAGCTACCATTGTAATGTGGGTGTTCAGTGGTGTGCGTGACATCACAGTTCTTGTTAGGAAGGAGGCGTGGCTGTGGCGGAGGCTACAGTGAGTTACAGATGTTGCCCATCTTGTGTCAACGTGAATCTCAGAATACATAGGCACATGGCCCACATTTGGTCCAATAATCAATATTAGGTTAAGACAAAGTACACAAGAATCTCCTCTCCCACATACATTTACCCTGAATCCATTTTCTTAAAACTCCTACGCTTCACCCCAATCCTATGATCAACTTGAATGTCCTGTAGCCATCAGCAAGGCTGATTATGCACCAAGCACAAAGGCAGAATGGATACTGAGATGCCAGGCAAGCCAGGTACAGGTAGAAGTGCATCCCCAGCTATGGCTCGAAATTCATATTGTGCTTATCAAAACATGTGGAAACCTAGATGAGGTTTGTACATCTCATGTGTGTTTACACTTCTTCAGTGTGGTTACTTCCCTGGGTCAGTTATAGATAAGTCACACATGCTTCCTGCTTACCATAATACCAAATGCTTATCAAAGAAGAAACTTAAGATGCCTTTACTAACCCACTGGTGTCTCACCTCCATAAAAAACAATTAACCAGCAAAGCTATCTGAGGAAGGCAAATTCTCCATGTGCGGATAGAGGATGGACTGTCATTAACACCCCAGATTAAAGAAAGGCCCCAGTATGTGACAGCTCAGGGCTACCACTAATCTCTGAACACAAACCCCTGATTTAAATTAAGTCATTGTGCATCACAGCAGTTAAATTGTGAGAAGCTTTTATTATACAGGCAATCATGATAAAAAAAAGAGGGAGGGAATTCTACAAGAACAGGCATTGTAGTGCCTATCTGTGTAAAGATGGTATTGCCTTTAAAGTATGGAAATTTTCTTGATGGTAGGAACTAAAAACTTCAAAAACTAATAAAATTAGTAGAAACTGTAGCTCTGCAGTGGACCATCTCTGGTATCTGGAACAGTCCCTGGTAAAGAACCACCAACATCCTCTGTCACTGGCCACGAGAACAAGTGGTACCACTGCCTGTGTGACATCTGTCTGTCTTTATTGGAGACTACTTGTATCTAGTACACGCCTGCCATTTTAATGGATTTTATCCATTTTTACGGATTTTTAACACTCTAGAAAAATCCTAACTTTTTTTTTTTTGTTGTTCAAAGTGGCTGCTGCGTACATGCAACACTAGCGCCCACAGCGATGTGTGTCAGTTTCGCTGATGCATTTGTTTGAAAGATTCTTACAACGGAGGTGAATAATTAAGCAAAATATTTGGCCGTACGCCATTGCTTCAAAATATTTTGTTTAATTATTCACTGGCGCGGGTATACAGTTGTCTATATATTTCTGTTCCTGGCTGTATGGTCACATGCAAAGGCCAAGACCATTATTGAAAAGAACATTTGCTGCAAATTGCTGTTTTTACGCATGCAATCTGAATTTGGTGTCTGTGTTTTGCGTTTGGCATTGATATCACAATGATAAGGAAACAAAAATTATCGCAGATACAATCGTATAAACGAAAGTGTAAGTGTGAGTGGAGAAAGAATTACCATGGTTTGTACATTCCAAACCAAAACAACAACATTAAATATGTAAACGTCTTTCATATCCACATTTTTTTCTGTAATTTGCAATTCTTTTGATTCCAAAGATTTTACAGGATTTGCCCAATGATTCCAGGATTTTACAGGATATTTATATACAGGAAACAGGGTTTCAGCTTCAGGGCTGTTGGCAGCTCTGATCTAGTATCAAGCCAAAATTCAAGCTCTGATACCCATCAGACTAAACCACAAATGCCAAGATCAGCACACTTTAATGACAAATGAAGACCAGACGGCATCCGGGAGCCTGTACTAGGCAAATGCATAAACCAACACTTCTAAAAAGCTGTACCGTAGAACTTCACTGTTGCACTCCTTTTATTAAGACCACCTTTCTTTAAAGAGCCATTTATATGGACCCCAAAAAATTCTGAACTGTAAATTTGAAAGAAATTGGTTAAAAAATAAGTTGCTACACATTGAGTTTCTCTCGTGAAATACTGTACTCAAAGCACTGCATATCTAAACATAGATACCACTCCTATTTTAATGTGCAGAGGTAGGGGTGGGTCAAAATCTGTCACATTTTCCAAACCCTCTGTTAAGACCATCCCTCACTAACAACCCTATTCCTGGAAACTGTGAGAGGCCTTAACAGTGAGGTTCTACTGTAATACGAAAATATGCAAAAAAAACAAGAAAGGAGGTTGTTGTATTTCAATATTTAGAATGATAAAAATTATTCAGTTTTGAATAACAGATTTGAGGTAAATTTCATCTAGATTACATTTATAACAGGTTATTTTATGTTATAGGCCGTTCATAGGTAAAGTGAGCACATTTTAAGGCCCTTCCAAATTTTTCTTTCAAGCTATTTTTTATGTTTAAGCCACTTTTGAATATCAGTATTGTCATGTAACTAATAAATACGGTGTATACTTTCACCACTTTCAAAAATTAATATCTAAGATTGCAATAAACCATATTTATTAGTGATTAATGCCTATTGGGAGGGCCTTAAAAAGTGCTCACTTTATCATGAACAGCCTATAGTTGAATATTTGTTGATATTTTAGTATTTTTAACTCAGTGACTAATGCTGCCAATGCATTATGTCAGTTACATTACACGCAGAATATCTGAAAGGTTGGCGACCACTGAAACTGCCCATGAACAAGGGCAGCGATACGCAGTACGTAACTAACTGGTGAGCTGGAAGACACTGCACATGTCTTGTAACTATTGTAGACAGCTCTTGGCCTCCCTCGATCCCTCGTCTCATGCCTTTCGTAACCTCGTGAGGTGACCCAAACTTTCACACATCCTATGCAAAGTGTACATAAAGAGTGCAGATGTTTAAATGGAAAGAAAGAAGGACCTGTAAAGGCACATGAAGAACTGCACAGGCATTTTCCCAGGATGTGGCTAGAAAATTGCACGGAAAAAACTGTCAAGATCGAACTCATGGCCTACTTAATGCAATGGAGTTATAAACACACATAAACAAATAGGGTAGAGGTTGTTCACTTTAAACTGAGCACTTTTGAAAACCCTGATTAATATCTACTTGTATGTGCGCGCATTATGTATTCATCCACCATACGTGAAATTATCATGGTCATGGGCCTGATCAATTTATTACTGTACCAGTGAAGTAAAACTGTGAAATTATTATTAATTTAAATATTTTACAAGTTTAATAATTCCTTCATTTATGTGCATTGAAAAAAATAGAAAGCAGAATAAATAATTTCACTATTCAAAAATGTTTACCTAACACTTTTAATTCAACGTTAAGACACGGAATTACTTTCCCTCCATCATTACCAACTTTACTGAGCACATGACAGTCATTGCGACTGTCAATATACATGCAGATAGGGATAGTGACATTTTTCAAATGTTGATTTCTAAAGTGCCTAGTTATTTGTGAACAGCCTACACAGTAATGCATGAGCAAACACACGTACTAAACAACTGAGATGTTTTTAAATACACAGTCAATGGCATATGACTGTGGCTATTCTAATGTATCCAATCATGTGTGTATCCTAATGAACTGTAGTATTCTCCCTAGACTCTACCTGGAATAATGTATTGATGTTCACAGCTTCCTGGTAGGGCGGTGGTTTCTCAAACTGGATATGATTGAGGTCGTCATACTGAGGTGGAGCGTCCCTCACGACAGACAACCTATCCAGGGGTGTGTGAGGAGCCGCTACCCGTTCCCCATCCACTGTTGCCGGTGCACTGCTGTCTGGTATGGCTCGCTGCTGCGGCAGCACTGTCTTCCTATGGCCACACAACTTCAGCTTCAAACACTTATACTAATAATACAGTCATTTTGGGTAACTTTGTACTGATTAAGTTAATGTGATTTGGACACTGGTGAGGGGTGAGCTGCGACAGATTTTAAACGAACTCTGGCTCATGGTTATAAAGTTTATGAAATTAGTTGTTGAATATCAGTAGGACACCATCTCATCTATGCACGGATGAGCACATGGACCCTAATTCTCAGGGCAGTAGCAGGTCGACAGACCCGTGGTGATCCCCACACAAGTACATGTTTAATTAAAGAGGAATACAGTTCAAATTAACACAGTCAATAAACGCTTGCAAAATGTAGGTTGTCTGGAATGGGCCAGGTCCCAAAGATACTATTAATGAGAAATAATGAACAAGACTAGGGTCACTATTTGATATATTGGCAAAAGCGGCAGTAATTTTGTTACATAATTCAAATAAATCTCTAGCATGAAGCGGGCATGGCAATTTGGCCTGCCATCGGCCGTAGCGGTAAAAAGTACTGTACCGTACGTAAAAATAAATTAAGGCGAATAAATCTCCAGGGCCTCGAGTCTGACAGAGTTAGAAATGCGAGCACAGGAGGAGTAAACAAAATAAAAGGTTTCATAATTTAAAACTGATGCATGCCAACATGCTGCACTGTACCAAGGCACACTCTACAGGCGACTTTGCCCCATCTGCGAACCACCTGCGCTCAGGGGGAAGATATATAAGCGGCAAAATGAATTAAACGTATTGAGCAAGACGATCCCACAAGCCTGGGCAGCTGAATACGTAATTGTAAATTACCTACGTAATTACAATCCCCATTGAGCGCCCAAATTTCTGCATGCAAAAGACACCCCTATGAAATAAATAAATATTTGTGATATTCTACTACTTGTCGCTTATTGCTGGAAGAAGTTCTCATCAACCCCAGAGATGTCAGCACCCCCTTGGCCTTGTGACGTCATGATCGACCCGCCTCAGGAACAGACGTTTTAATTTGTCGTCGCCTCCAAGCGGGGCAATAAGAAATGAGTGGTGCTCCCGCACCCCAGATAACACACCCCCATGTTGGAAAGCTACACTACCCTCCAGAATCCCAAAGAACTGCTGATATGAGAAAATTTTGTATAAATAGAAGTGCAGCTTCCAGCACCGGCAGAGACGCTGGGCTCGCCGGCCGAAGAGGACGCAAGCCCTGCCCAGTCTGCGAAGACTCTCCTCAGTGTGCGAAGACTTCACTACCTCAGTCTCCAAGACTTCCTTAGCTTGGACAAGGCTTTCTCAGTCTGCGAAAACTCTCTCTCCTCTCCGCGACCTGCAACACGGCGCATCTTCTACTCTGCAGACTTTGATGAATTGCAGCCTCCAGCAGTTTGCAAACAGCTCTCCTTGACCACACCTGTTGACTGTGAGGACAGGTACTCCTTCCCCAGGTAAACATACTCCTTGACCCCGATACCCTTTACCCAAGTCAATTTCCGTGACTCCGAGGTAACAAGCTGGCATGTCTTAGTTTGCTATCCTGATAAACTTTCAGTAAAATCTAGTAAGCTGTAAAAGTGTGTTTATTACCATAGAATTGTCAGAGTAATTTGGGATTTTTACAATTAATATTCTCTAAGCTCACCTTTGTCTATTACTTTTTCACGTAATATGTACTAATTGTTAAAGTGTTTAGCCTGTCAGCAAATATATTTAATTGAAATTTTTTTTTACTATTAGCCAGGACTCTCCAGTTTCCTTATCACGTAATAAATATTACATAAAACCTAGTTGTCAAGTTTACTGTCATTTTTTAATAATCACCCAGTGTTCCCTAGAGTCTGTATTTAATTATTCTTTTGGTACCAGGTAATTCACTCTTCTTGAAGATGTATAGCAGGAGAGGTGGAACCCTGAGTAGGCAATGGCGTAAGGAACGCCACGCCCTAGCAAGAGCCGAGGTGGCTGACCCCATGGTAAGTACCATGCCAGAGGTCAAACTCAAGCCACAGAGTAATAAAGCCGTCCCTCTGCCTATCTCACCCTTTGTACCACTTGAACATGTGTCCCAGCTTGATCGCAATTCAGGTACCTTGACGTATGCCCGATTAAACTGACTTGGCATGTTGGTCGAGGAATTTGGCAGCTAGACCAAAAGCAGGGTAGTTTGGTTTAGGTAGTTGGCGTGAGGCGAGGGGTGTTGGTTGGCACTTACTTACTCCAGCTTCTTGGGCATTGTGGTCGTGGTAGGTTTCATCTAGACGCGATGGATTCAGTGTACGCCGGATTGATGATTCCACAGGTGTGCTTTATTGGTCCAAAATTTCAGGTTGTCCCAGCCAAGTCGCACTTCGGTACTGGTTAGAAACCCTTTTACCACAGGGTGACAGGTAGGATATATGCGGATACAAGGTGGGCAGTCAAGTACCAGAACCGGAGCAGGCGCGACTGCTTGACGTCTAAGTTCAGCGGAGCGGTCCCATTCCACCTGTCTTGCCTGCGTAGGACGTGGTAGTGCGATCCATGGTTTAGGAGCAGAGTGAGCCAGGTATTGTTCCCTACGTTTTCTACCACTTCTCTTCCCATGAGGCATAGGGCAAACAGTTCAACAGCCTATGTGATGCACTTAGACAGGAAGGCTTGACAGTGTAACCCAATAGTGACTTGCTGGCACAAGCTCGAGAAGAGTCCCCACTGATCCCCCACAGTATGCGGACTGATCAGGGATGTGGAGCCGTGGGCACCGCCAAGCCTCTACTCGTGCGTTTGCACTAGGTTGAACGGCAAATCTTCAGGATACGGTCACTGCGCACTGACTTAGTGCGAGTGGTGAGAAATAACTTGAGTCTGTCGCCCCTCCCGATGTGAAGGTGTTTCTATTGGTTGTGGAGTCGCTGTTTCTCCTCCACGAGCACTGACTTAGTGTGATTGTGTGACCAGGAAGAAACATGTAGCCGTTGAATATGTATGTCTTCTGACGTGCAGACACCTGAAAGGGTTCCACAGTCAGGCTAACTCGGTTTAAATAAATCTCCCGGTTCCTGTTGGCAGTGCACGCCTTTAATTCAAACAAATACCCTGGAAATGAAAAACAGAATGGTAGAGAACAATGAGTGTTTATTCAATATTCAATAAAAAGTCACCCGTGCTACCTCCTATCAAACCATGGAGGGATGAAGGTAACTGCGGTTCCAGGTGTAGGCAACCAAGTTCTAAGTTAAAAGGGGGATAGCTAGTTCTAGACAAAAACACATCAGTTAAAGTTAAACTACTAAGTAAAAGGTGTCTAGAGGAGACAAGGTGAAGTTGAATATGTATGTTCGTGTTCGTCGGTCGTTGAGATATAGTAAGTAGCCGCTGGGGGCATACTTGAAGTTTCCAAGATCTCCGGAGGTCCCAACACTGAGTTAGTGCAGAATGTCACGAGAGAGGATGTGTAAGAAAGACTCCCGAGCCCAGCAGCGTCCGGACTTATATAGCGGAAGCTTGTAGGCTGCCGGCGCGGGCTGTGGGGAGGACATGACGTCCTTCTGCCCTGGTTGGCATGGGAAAACTCTGGTCAGCATTTCTGCTTTGTGCCTGACTTCATTATACAGAAGAGTCCCGTTAGTGAGATGTCACGGTTCCAGGTTCGATCCTCGCTATAAGTGTGTCCTCGCTGTCCCCGAATTAGACCAATTTTTCATCCCCAGTAGGGTCTACTACTTAAAAATTGCCCTAAAATTGCTTTTAACACGTTGGCTGCTACCATAGAAACACATTTGACATACCCGAGGTGCCACAGTAGGAAAATGGTAATTGATTGTTCTGCAAGTGACAAATGACACTTTTATGCCAGAAATAGGTAACTAAATATGTCTACATTAAAAAAAATGCTGAGTTCACCGGTGAACCTCATGGCACTGCAGTAATACCTGTATCATTAGAGTGCAGTGAGGATCACATGTGATCCTCGCCCACAAAAATCAACTTTGTACAAACAGAACCCTCTTTACAGCACACATTAGCTGATGGTTGAATGGTTATTCAATGCAATGTATCTGTCACAAACTATGCACTCAGTAGAAACTAATTTCCCTTTTTTTTTTTGGGCCACTGAATGGCTTTCATTTGCAGCTTCTGCATAACAACTTGTACACCTTCTTCTCTTTTGTCGGTTGTTTGCATCCTTTTCATTGCACTCAACTAACATGTGCTTCTATCTTGGGGTAGTTGGATGTTTGGGCGGAACAGCATTGTCCTCAATACCTAGAATTTAAATGACTAGCTGCTCTCGGAATTTGGTGATCTGAACGTTTATGTCATGAATGTGGTTGTATATCAGATGTGAACTGATGACTGCTGTATTCAACAACACTTCAAAGGCCGCTTTGTGATACCATTGTATAGTTTTGTGCAAGAATAATTCAACATTTGGTCAGAGAGATCCACCCCCTTGCTTGCCCCGACTGTAATCTCTTCTCCCAACCTGTTTCTGTTTCTTCTTCCTGATGTCAGTTTCTCCAATGTGTGTTTCGTCAACACATGACAACAAGAGAAGTACACAAATAATACGGCATTTTAATAAATCAAGGGAAGTTGACTTCATTGCTGCCTTAGGTGCAGTGGGAGAAAGAATGGGAATAAATAAAGCTGCTAAAGCTGCGAAGGTGTTCAATATACAAAAAAAGGAAACTAAAACGAAGTCTGAAACAAAATGCAGCAGTTCCAAAATCTATTGGCTGACCACATAATCCGCCAAAAGAGATAGAAGAAAATGTTGTTAAACATAATTTACATGTGGAAGGCATGTTCTATGTGTATGTATGTATTTGTACATAGAATTTTTACTTTAATGAATACACTAGTTTACAAATCAATTGCTCATTCTGAAGGTACTGCTTATGCCTTATTTGGTGTCTGGCAGTTATGAATAAGAGGAAATATATTCCCCTTGATGGCACATCTGCTCAAGCAAACTGCATGAAACAGAAGTAGATCCTGTATTACACTATGACGATATTGTGTGGCAAGTTCGTCGAACTTGTGCGATTCGTTCATGATGTTAAATTTTTTTGCAAATGAATAAATATATATTTTTAAATGGCTACACATAGTATATTCTTTTACAGATTAGCCATAAAATAAGTAATGAAACTCTATTTCGAGAGAACAAACAATGTGCTTATCCTTCCACTTTCCTACTACAATTCCTTTGGAATTTTATTTTCCAATCACTTCTCCCTTCTTTAGTTTTTTTTGTCACTACCTCCTTCAGCAAGTGTTCCTATTCTTTCGCAACGTACCTAACAAATGTGTGTCCTTTTCAAGGAGTGACGTTGCGAGTGGCACGGATGTGTAAAAATTATCCACAACTATAATCCTTCCATCTGATAAATATGGTTGTGCAAATTCGAGGAGGAGGAGGAGGAGGAGGAAGAAGAAGAAAACATGCACACGTGTGCGCACACACACACACACACATATATATACAAAATTATAATCAAAATAATGTGTATTTACTATTCAAGAGACACGTATTTTTGCTGGTAGGACTATTTAGACAAAGTAAAGGAATGTCATAGTAAAAAAACATTAAAAGGATTGCATTGAAGTTGTAAAACTTATATACGTAGTCTCGAAAGAGCATCCTCATGTTTGGCAACACTACCTGGTGCAAGCCATAATGACAATGAAGTCAAACTTGGAAGTGAGTATAAATATATCTACGTATTTGATTAATTCAGCGATACTAGATAGGCCTCTCCGATCCACTGTTTTCTCAGGCCACAGCAGTGTTGCCAACACCAAAAATACAATGGAAATTTATTCATGTTTAAAAATATAAATTTGGAACAATCAAAATGTATGTGCACACACAGTTTGTAACTATGAGATGATTAGAAATATAATTTCATTTTAAAATATAGAAAATTACACGACAATTTTGTAGCTTCACTTGATAGTTGCACAGTTGGTACTCTGTACCACTTGATGCTGTGTGACTTGCACAATTTTATGTTTACCGAGATGAGATTGTTGATTATCAATTCGCTTTGTTAGAAGGAAGTTTAAAATAGAAAGGTGTTTGAAAAAAATGAGGATCACCAGTATTCTAGGCCTAATTTTAGAAAGAATAGGACGTCAGTCTCCAAAATAATATACAACCCTTTCCAACTAAATAATTAAATGAACAATAGGAGAAAAAAATTTAAGAGAAATGGGGTTACCTAAACAATGTTTTACTTTGAGGAAGATGGGTTCCCTTGATTTTCTCATCAGGGTAGCCAATATCTGAATTCATAGCTTTTCATTCGTGTTGATAAGCATTGGCAAATGTTTTTATGATGGCTACATAACTGTGACCTGTTTACATTTTGAAACTCGAATTAAGAGCTCGACGTAACACATGGAAGTGTCGCCTCTCTACTTTACTTGCTCTGTGGTTGTATACAATTCCTTTGACAAAACAACGTATTTGTACAGTGATTCCATTAACAAAGTAACTGCCTTATAGAACCAATAAAGTATACGTGTGATGCGTAACACTCTGCACAGTTTTTATGTAAACTTGAACTTCACCCCATTCTTGACACAATGTCCACCCCTTTTGGGAAAGTAATTTAACTAGTAGTTTTGAAGAAACTGGACACATGGAAGCTATTACAGACACGCCAGTCCAGCTTGTACTGTTCACACCAATCACCAAGCCAGACGTCATGGCGACACTCTCCAAAGTGAGACTGTACTGCCAGAGTGGGACACCGAGCATGCCAACCTCGACCATGAAGTTCTACGGTGAGCCAAGGGAGGACCACACGCATCCTGAATGCACCCTGCGGACGAGATAAGGGATGAAGTCACCAGTGATTCCGCCGCAGCAGACAACTGCCAACTTAGGGGGAGGAGCTTATATCCTTCCTCACCCCTCACTTACTCCGGTCCAGGAAGAGATTAGTATAAATACCCCTGCATGACTAGCAGAAGATAGTCTATGCTCCTCCACCACTCAGACTTTGGCCGGAGGAAGCCACAGGCGGTTCATGCTTCTGGTATGCCTGCATATTCCACCACTCTCTTCAGGGCCGGAATCAGCTACCAGTCGAAGACAACCCCTCCAAAAGCCGCTTCTGCACGCGTTAAAGACTGACCATCAACGGCTCCCGGAGACGTCTGCTCCTTCCTTAACAACCCTTGGTATTGACCTCATGTCACCTTGTGGTAAGGTTGTGACAGTCCATTCAGGACACTGCCTTATCAGATGGTAATGGCAATACAACCCTTCTGGTAATTACCCCTTGGTTCCGTAAGATCAACAGGCAGATAGTTAGGGCAGTGTAAGTAACTATCCTAGCAGATATTATGGCCTTATTCCAGTCAGAGTTAGAACCAGGTCGCCTTCACCTGGCCTTACGTAGTCTATATAACTTCCATGTCAATTTGGATTAGTATAGGAGGTAGTACAGGTCCATCGTGTTATAGACTCCATCAATATAACATGTGATTTATAAGCTATTCTCTGTGTGCTAATTTCTTGAGTGTCAATGTGTAGTTTCCGATGTAAGCATTATCCGCCAGAGCGAAACCGGCAGACCACAAGCTATTTAAAGCCAGACACACACAAATTAGACGGCCACTCGAGATTTGCCCCTAGGTAGAGTTCGGTAGAGCCTCAAACACTAGAAACTCCTTCACTTGGTGAATCGAGCAGGAACTAGCTTTGACTGATCGACCCCCTGTGGATACCACACAAACGTATTCTAACGTTGCAGCTTGAACCAACCTATTGCTCTGTCCACCACTCTCCACGGGGCTGGACGAAGGGAGCGAGAGGTATGGTTTCAGCCTGTGCGACTTTCATCACTTAGAAGTACACGCTAGGGAATTAAGTCACAGGCTTACCTTTAGCGAGGTTGTAATTACTCCTATCACCTATACCGTACACCCGGACGGGAGGCGTGCAGACAAAGTTGAAAAAGTCAGCTTACGCCTCTGAAAGTAACCTGAATTGTAAACCAATTCCCTCTTCTGCACCTAGCAGCACTTTCCTTGAGCGGGACGGAGTTCACACCACCCCCACTACTGAGAGACCTCATCCTTCACAACTACAGTCACCTCTATTTCCACCTATAATTAAGACCGTTGGCACTCCTAACCCCTTGGTTGCAGCATTGGGAAGAGGCTTTGGAATCACTAACCAGTGGTTTAGTGATCACCTCTTCCGCAGTCAACAGTCTTCCACCAGCAACCAGCCAAGCAAGAGTACTTCACGTCCTGGGGACGACGTCAGCAGTCACCAGTCCTCACCATGACAGGGACAGAGTCTCCAGCTGAGGCAACAACTTCAGCAGAACAGCTTGCTACCAGGTAAACCATTGAATAAGGGCCAACCTGTCCCCAGGGCCGTGACAGTGTCTCTCGACTTTGTGCCCCTCTCACAGGCCACACGACCTGTCTTGGACATTGGCTGAGCACCAGTGAAGCATTGAAACGCCCCATGTTCCTTGTGATTCTGGCATCACGAAATTAAACTGTAAAATTGACCACGACAAAAGCTTTCTATTCAGCCATCACATTACAAAGGTTTTTGTGATATTATTCCTTCGGCGTAGTGTGCAAATGTTTACCGCGTTCACCAATGTAGGAAGTTAAGCATTTCATCACCCCTTGGGCACACGTCAAATGTTAAACTCATGTGATACATTCAAAATACTATATTCAGTATTTTGTCAAGAAAAAGATATTGTAAAAGTTAGTATATAAATATGTATGCATAAAAAGTTCACTGTCTCACACAGGCTATGAAATAAAATAAAATAAAAAATTAAATACATTACTATGCCCAAGAAATGCGATAGGAAATCTATTGTAGATGCATACCAACAACATGTCCGCCAACACTGAATCAAGAGGGCAAACAATGCAATACTGAATGCTGAAGCCAAAATGACCTGGAATGCTGTCACCATTCGTACATTTCCCATGTTATTAGGTGGTGGTTCTCTGCAAACAGAAAACAATGCATTCATTGTCTTACAAAGTAATTTTTTAAATTTGTAAATATTAATGTAAATTTCTAACAAATTGAAATTTTACACTAAAATTAAAATTTACAGTGTTTGTTCACAAAAGCCACTCGCCTGGTACCAAAAGGTTAGGTCAGTCAGTGTAGAGGAATTTAAGACGCTCATGTAAACATGACACTCAGACAATGAAAACAATATTACTGATTGCTCGGGTTGTGCGAACGTGACTTATTTTATTTTGTTATGAAACGAAAATGAAGATATGTTACAAAACTTTGTGAAACTAAAACGAAAATGAAAAATAATTTCATAAGAACTCAGTACTAATGAAACTTAAACAAATTTTGCACATTTCAGCAAGTTATTAACTACAGCAAATGTGTTGCAAAACCAAGCCAAAATATTGTATGATAGGGAGTATTTACCACAGGGGTTCTTGCTAACATTAAAATTTATGTTTTATGAAAATAAAAAAATTATGAAAACAAAAAAGATGCTTTACAGACAAAAACTTCCTTTACTGGTGCACTAAATGAACATTCATCAAACACTTGAATACTAAACGAAAAATCAAGAATTTTTGTTTCGTTATACGTTACAACTATCTGCAACCAAATTACATACCGAAATGAAAATTAACATAATTTTTTACCTCAGTTTCAGTATAACGAATATTTGAACAACCCCACTGGTTGCAGGCAACCTAAACACTACATGTTTGTGTCGTTTCGTACTATACATAACTATTTACTATGTAATGATAAATGGATGCATGGTTGGCTCAGATGGTTAGAGCTGGACTCCCACTTCAAGACTTCTTGGTTGAACCCCAAGTTCTGGTAGGGAGAGCTTCCATGTGGGTAGTACTGTTGACACTGCACTGGTGTGGGGCTTTCTTGCGGCTATCCTGTTTACTCCCCCGTTCTCATTCCCATGGGTTGGGCAGGTGGTGGCACTGCTTAGGGCAGGTCTCTTCTCCATGGGCGTCATTAGCTATGAATTTTTGAGGGGGACACAAGTCGTTTTATACAAAATCACTTTAAAAAATTTCATGCTCAAAATAAACATAGGCAAATTATTGGGAGGGATGTGAACCCCCCCTCCTCGACCACCGCTAACTATGCCCATGCTCCTCTCATCCATATGTGAATATGTCTTGGACAGGGACGATATGCAAATTTTTTTCCCCACTAATACATGAATGTTTTGTTGTCAGTAATAAAAACTATCACACAATCAATGCAGATTCAGGTAATCAGTGAATTTAATTATTTGTTATAATACACTAAAATGGCATGTATTCAAATATTTTTTAATTACTGCCTATAATCTTAAATATTCAATGCATCTATATGACAGACCATCTATTCATTGCTCAGCAGACCTTGCAAAAATTTATCAGAAAATGCATCTCAAGTTCAAAACATCTAATAAAATGTTTTGAACTGTCGTGTATGACTGAGGCTAATGTTCCTACGATCTACAAGTGATAGCCTTGGAACTTTTGTTGTGGTTTCTGGTGTTGGGCTTGTTGATAGTTGTCCGGAATACTTGTTCTATAATATTAATGTCAGATATGGTGCCTGACCTAAACATGTATAGAAAACTGTCATGTTATCAATGTCATTCCTGCTGATCATATTCACCCCAACCTATCTACCTGGACTTATCATGTGATCAATCTCACCCCTGCTAATAAATTTCACTCCACTTTACAGTACTTAAAACTGATGAAACAAAATCAGGAACAACCAAAATCCTACAGCAGGTGAAGCACATGTGAACCATACTGACCTACAGTATTGTGCATCTGGCTGCTTGCATCTGCAGATGTTGCCTCCACAGTAGTACAAAGCTGGGTCATCACAGCACTGGGCAACCCCACAATACTTATTGCAACCTGCACAAATAAAGCAATGTCTCAAGTCAAGACTACTCCACTGAGAAAAGTGGTGCACATAGAGTATAAGGAATTTACTGGTTGATATAGAAAAACAGATGCTGCATATTACTATATTTTGGTGTGTATAGGCCGCATGCATGTATGCACCGCACCTGAAGTTTTTGACGAAAAACTAAGGATAATTGATATTTCAAGTATAGGCCGCACTGCATATTTGTATTCCTGTAAATATTGTTAAATCAGAATTTCGTACTAACATAATTCCGACTAAATTTCTCTCCTGTAAAACATTTGTGACAGAAAATTTTTATTATTTTGCGATGTTTACAAATATACGCTGTGCAATTACTATTCCACAGATGGTAACGTACTATATGTTTACATTTTACATGTGTGACGAGATGAAGGTTATTTTGTTTATGAATGCGAGTGAAGAAATAAAGGCTCGAGTGAAAAAGTTTTTTCTTTTCCTCTTCTTCTTCCTCTTCCTTCCTTTAAGTTAAAACATTAAAATGTACTGTATGTTGACAACTTTCCAAACAGTTGGGGGAAAAATAAATTTTTTATGCCAATATTTCATATATAAGCTGCACCCCACTTTTTGTAGTAATTATTTTTTGTAAAAATGTGTGGCCTATACATGCCAAAATATGGTAATTACAATATGATAACTCAAAATATATGTTGACATATGATGGATTAATGACTATATAAGACACTCGACTTTGCTTTATCTGAACATGCCTTCACTTCAATCAAGGCGGGGTTAAAACAGTATAAGAGGCTAGTTGCGTGCCTACAGGATATGCCCTTGCAAAGAGGAGTGATATTAGAGACATGCCCTTCCAGTTTGTACGGTTCACTCTCACTTCAAGTCAAGTCAGACATCACGCCAACCCCCCCCCCCCCCCCAAAGGGAGATTGTACTATCGGCTGAGCCACCAAGCCCGCCACCCAAGGTCACGTAGTTCTATGGTATGCCAAGGGAGGGCACCAATGGTACTAAGAGATGACGCTCACCGTGTCAGCTGATTTCCACCAGCAAAAGACATTAGCAGACGATGCCAGCAGACAGCTCAAGGGGATGGGGCTTGCCACCCAACACACCCCACGCCACCGAGGGCCCACGGACACGGAGAACATAAGCAGTGGTAGAATTAGAGAAGGCTATCAAACATGCTAAAAATAGAAAATCAGCAGGCTTGGATGATATTAGAACAGAGTAAAATTAAGCACTTTGGCCTAACAACAAAGGAATGGATTCTTCAGCTCTTCAACAACTGTATGAGCAGACATCAAGTTCCAAAGATATGGAGGAAGAGCCGAGTGATTGCCCTGCTTAAACCTGGCAAAGAAGGAAACAACCCAAAAAATTTATTGCTAGAAAGAATGATCTTAAACCGCCTTTTGCCTGTTGTTGAACCTTTGCTTATACCTCAGCAAGCTGGATTTCGCCCTGGTAAAAACTGTACAGGACAACTACTAAATTCCATGCAGTTTATAGAAGATGGATTCGAAGCTTGTAAGGTGACAGGAATGGTATTTGTTGATTTATCAGCAGCATATGACACTGTCAATCACCAGCTACTGTTAATTAAGATCTACAACATGACCAGGGATTATAGCCTTAGTAGGTTCATCGCTACTCTTCTGCAGAATCGCAGGTTCTTTGTCAACTTCCATGGACAGTGCAGCCAATGGAGATTATAGAAGAACGGTCTACCCCAAGGAAGTGTGTTGGCCCCGATTCTGTTTGATATACATACTGTACAAACAATCAACCTATAGCCCCCAACAGCAGGAGTTTCTTGTATGCCGATGATCTCGCTCTAGTTACACAGAGTGCAGACTTTGAATCAGTGGAGAGCACCCTCACTAACGCCCTTGAAGGTCTGTGAAGATACTACAACACAAACCAGCTTAAACCGAATCCCTTGAAGACACAAGTATATGCTTTTCATTTACGAAACAGGGAAGTCACCTGTAAGTTAAAGGTAGTTTGGTCTGGGGTTGAACTAGAACACTGTGACACTACAAAATATCTAGAAGTGACGCTTGACAGATCTCTTACATTCAAGGAACACTGCATGAACTCCAAGTTGAAAGTTTCCATCAGGAACAATCTTAATGAAATTGGCCGGATCACAGTGGGGTAGCCAACCTAAAACCATCCGAACTTCTGCCTTAGCATTGTGTTATTCGGCTGCAGAGTATGCCTGCTCTGTATGGTAGAATTCAACTCATGCCAAACACGTGGATGTAGCTCTCAACGACACCTGCAGAATCATAACAGGCTGTTTAAAATCTACTCCTCCAGTCGAATGGCTTTACCATCTAGCAGGACTAGCACCACCTTCAGTTCGAAGAGAAATAGCAGCAAACAAAAGGAAGGAAGTGGACCATGAAAGAACTCGTCCATTACACGGGCATGAACCACACATGCACACAGACTGAAGTCCGGGAAGAGTTCCCTAAGAATATCTAAGGAAATTACAACAACTGGAAAAGTCAGATTACAATTGTGGAAAGCTACGGCTAAGTGTCTGAAACTTTACCACCTGGCCATGACAATAGGCTGAGATCAGGAGTGGGCGGATCCAAGGTTAACCTGGCAAGATGGGGCTACGCTAAGGACGACAACATCAAGTGTGACTGTGGAGATCAGACTGTGCAACACATGCTCCAGTGTTGACTGTATCCAGTCTCCTGCATGCAAGATTACCTATATCAGGCCTAGGAAAATGCGCTGGAAGTAGCCAAGTTTTGGTCCAATATTATTTGATTTTTGTTACTGTGTAAATATGTATGTTTCCGACATGAGAATAATAATAATTACAGATACACACACAAACATGGCTAAAACTTCAAATACTGATAAATTATTACACTCCTTGCCAAAAAAAAAAAAGTAAAACTAACCAAATGTCTCATTTAATTATGATTAATAACTAGCATTGTTACAACATTAGGTAGTGGAGCGAGTTACTCGAATTCAACTGCCATTCTGCAGCGGTGCAGGGACATATATTCTCCTGCATTGGGGGAGTCTTTGGTGTCTTCGAACTTCGGGTAGCTTCGGCGGGGTGGTTCCTCTCTCGTAGGCAGAACTGTACTCTGCTGCCATCTCTCGGGGCGGATGGAAACAGGACTTCCTGTTGTACGGGTCACTTCAGCTGCCTGAGCTCAGGCGCAGCTTCACTGGCGTGGTTTGCTGGTATTTTCCCATCTCAATTGGTTTTATTTAAGGTGGGGCAAATTACGATATTCTTCCTTCAGATGCATTACGGTCTCCAGGCAATACACCTTCTTATAGGAGACGTAATGTTGGCTTGGGTAACTGCAGTTCACGTTTGTATCACTCGTAGGACACGTGGCATACACGTGATGATACGAAGTTGCAGCAAAAAAAAAGATAGACTATATACGCACCATGCATCATGTAAGCAGTAGTTAATTTTATGCTGTCATTGCAGAGAATAATTGATTATCACATCACGTGCTAAAATAACATGTTATTACTCATAAAACTACCCAGCCACACTGTACCAAATTGTTAAATATTAGGAAAAGAGAAAAGAGACAATGAAGTTTACAAACAATTTTTGCAGCCTAGTAGCTATCCTAAATATAATTTTTTTTAACATTGTTTTAAATTACAAGACTAGTTTTAAAATCAAAATTGCTGTCTATAATTTAAAAATGTTTCCTTTCAACTGTAAAGAAAGCATAAACAAAAAGAATATTTAGTCCTAAATCTTCATCACCAACACAGACAGCCTGGCTCTTTTCTAAATGAAAACTCTAAACATACAGAACAACCACCAAAATGTGGCAATTACCTGGGCACCTCTTACAATCTCCATCGAAGTAGAAGCCATGATCACAACAGCAGTGGCCATACGTACACACCTTTCCCGGTCCGCAGTCGTCATGGCTCTCACACTTGCCATTAAGGGGCGACCTACAGCAATACCAACACATTCACACTTGTGACATACACCTCGCTCACAGTTTATCTTCTAAATTCAATACACAAACAACTGTATATGGTACACACAATTCACATCACTATACACACAGTACATTCATAAAAATTAAATGTCTGAGTAAATTCACTTTTAACTAAATATTTTCAAAGTCATTACATGACGTGATGCAAAGAGCACAGCAAAACAGCTTGAAGCAAAAGAGATGCCATAAAGTTAAGAAAGTCTTAATTTGCTATCCAACTACATCACAGGAATTACAGATAAAATTTTCTGTAACTTTGACGCCGGATATGAGTAGAATGGAGTTTCTAGGACATGAACCAGAACAACACACACAGGACAGTCAAAACAAACCCACACCCAGATCACGTAAACAAGTCAGGAAGTTCTTTGGCTTAATTAATAGGTTAAGGGAAATTGTCCCAAACTTTTCCGTAATCACTGCACCTTTAACTGCATTGTTGTGAGAGAAACGTAAATTTGTCTGGACACCTCAAGCTGATCAAGCATTTAAAGGCATTAAAATTGCATTTCAGAACTGTAATCCGCTGTCCAGATTCAACTCAGAGTTACCCATTGTCGTACAAACAGATGCCAGTCAAGAAGGCATTGGGGCCGTGCTGTATCAGGAGGAAACACACGGGAAAAAACATATCATCAGTTACCATAGTGCAAAGTTCGAGGAGGCAGAACGTAAATATCACGTTAACAAACACGAATGTTTGGCCATTGTACATGCATTGCGGAAGTACTGGCCGTACTTGCTAGGAAGGCAGTTTACACTCAAAACTAACAACCGATGTTTTGTATGGTTAGAGAGAATGCATAACGGGAAAAGCAAAGTTGCCCGCTGGGCGCTGTTACTGCAGGAATATGATTTTGAGGTAGAACACATGGCGGGGAAAACCAACGAGCTCGCGGACACCTTGTCCAGGAACCCTTGTCTGAATCTGATGGTAACTGACAATGCTGAGTGGGCAGAAGCGCTACCACCAGCAGGAACACAAACTCTCGTTTTACAAAACATTGTTACCACACACCTGGCGAACTTGTTTCTTTGAATGTACGTGATGTGTTAAAAGAGGTACACACTGCACAAGAGAATTCCTCAGATGCTGCGCAACATTGACAACACTGCACCACACAGTACACAGAAAACAGGAGGGTAGTGGACAAACAAATACAAACCAAACCACCTGGTAATTGTGTGCGATAGTGAACGTATGTAGAGAAATGGGAACTAGTGTTAAAGTATGCACGCAACAGCATGGGGCATGGACACCCAGGATCCAAGCAAACACGAAGGAACGTGCAGAATTTTTTCCACTGGCCAAGGATTCAGGGAGATGTCCGGATACAGAGCTGTATCACGTGTAACACTCGTAAGCCGCGTAGAGCAAATGGCGACGTTCGACAACAGCCAAGGCTGTCAACCAAGACATTCAAAACAGTAGCTATCGACATCATGGGCCTGTACCCGCGTACGAAAACTGGGAAAAAATTTCTTGTTGCCACAGATTTGTTAAGCCATTGGACCGAGGCATTTCCCGTCAGCAATATTCGTGCGCACAGTCGTACAAGTAATGCAGAACGAGTTTTTCCCGAGGTGGGGACACCCCGCGTATTTGTTGACAGACAATGGACACAGTTGGTAGGGCGAAAATGGAGGGAGTACTGTACCAGGTGGGGAAAAGAACACCGTACCATGCCAGCATACCATCCCAGGGCTAACCGAACCGAGAGATGTAACCAAGATGTAAACATCCAATTACGTGTCCGGTTAGGCGAGAATCACACTAGGTGGGCCAAATTGATCCCGGAGGTAATGTTTTGCCTACGGAATAGAGTGAATGCAGCAACCGGGAAAACACCCGCAGAGATGGTACAATGTCGCAAACGCCATGCCCCCAGAGCACCCTGCGAAAACTCACCCAGACCATCTGAACAAATTGTCGAACACCAGGTGCAAATACATAAGGTAGCCAGGGCGAACCAGATCAGTTATTGTAATGTGTGGGTACCGGAGAGCAAGAGGCCGCTACCCGAACTTGTACCCGGGATTTATGTGTACGTAAGAGATAACCTGTTATCAGCCGGGGCGAAGAAGTACTGTGCTGAACTGGCACCTAGATGGACAGGGCCAGTGGGTGTTGTGGAAAATATGGGAAACTTCACGTATCTAGTTAAGTTGGGACCATAGACATATCATGAAACGGTACCATGATGACCTGTGGATAGCCAGACTGACTGTAGGGAAGAGAGGCAAGGAGACAGCATTATGCCCAGTACCACAGCGAGTTCGGAGAATTTCACCAGGGAGTACACAGGGAAATGTCAACATGTACACTGAAGAAAACAACAAGTCTAACATGGGAACACCCAGCCAAAGTAATGAACAGTCATTTAAGGGTTTTGCACCGACAGAACACTGAACACCTAGTAGTGAGGAGGTGGAAACAAGTACTACCACAACAACCATTTCTGGGTTTTCCTGTTAATGCCTGTAACAACACAACGAATCAGAGTGAATTTAAGGGGTTTCCAAGTGTACATGTAGAAAGTGGTAACATAAGCGCACACATAAATGTCAACACAACCAGTGCCAGTGAGTAGAGTTTTAGGGGGTTTCCCTAAGGTACAGGTGAATCCAGTTGTAACAGAAGTTTAAATGTAAATTTTGAAACCACATGTGAAGGCGAGACACCTTTCAGAGGCTTTCAAGTTCCCACAGGGGAGAGCATAGTAGGGCAAGAGAGTTTGAAAAGGTTTGGGGAAACTAGTAGTGCAGTGAGTGTGACATTAAGTGTCAACAAATTGCAGCACAGCACTCGCAAGGGCAGAGTCACTACCATGTACCCACATTATTGTTCCTGCCTATACCCCCACCCCCTGCAAGCGCCAAAGTAACTGACGATCTCAGAGGCAATGTTTTCTTTGCCCTTAACTGGCAACCAGCAGGGCAGAGCCTGCTGGAGCAGTGTTGCATTGTTCGCACCATCTTGGCCTTTGAGGGAGAGGTCGTTTGATGACGGCTAACAGCCAGTGGCACTAGAGCCCATGACGGCATCACCACACACGTGTCACGTGTCCTGCACATTGAGCAAAGAGGTAATTAATTTTGAACTTTCACATAAATATTATTTTTCAGTGTAAAATGTGTTATATTGTATTTGCAGGGTTTAATATGTCTTAAAATGTGTTCAAGTGTTTGTTACTCTTTTTAAATTGTTTAGTTATAAAATACAAAGTGCCTGCGGCATCGAGATTAAGAACACTGATATTCCGGCATGAACGCTGTCATAAAGTGACACTGAAATAATATGAAAATTCATAAGAAAATTATAAAAATGTAAAACAATATTTAATTTAATTTTTGCCAATTTATTTTCAATAATAAAAGATTTTACTCTGCATGCATAGCACTTTCGCTTATGTGAACCCCGTAGGCGGCCATGGTAGGTCCATGCAACGCTTGTCTCTGGACAGTCTGTCGAGGAGAGCTGGCGAGGTAAGACACTGTCACGTACGTACTACAACTTTTGTTCACTGATTTAGGTTTCCATAGTCAGTTTAGTTTACCGGTTAACCTTTTCTTGCGTACCTTTTTTGACAGACATTTTCCCCACCATTGTGCTTCTGCTTTATTAATTTATTGCGCCCTTGTGGCATTTTTAACTTAATCGAGAAGAAGGAGTAGAAAGATGTCGGAGGGGTCACGCGACCAGCGCAGTTTGAATCACATGCCATCTGCCTATGTTTATGGCATTTCATTGTAACTTATGCATTATTGCTACACTCAATTTTATGGGCTTTGTTTTTATGTATGTATTTGAGGGTATTTTTCATGTTTGAATATTTTACGGCAACATCACGTATAATCACATGGCCGACCGACGCCAAGGTTTTTGTATATGCCATCATTGCGTTAAGGGCTTATTTATGTAACACTGTATGTGCAATATTTTATTAAGGGTTCCATCTGAAATTTTTGTCAGGGTTCTGTGTAATTTCACGTAAATTGATACTTTTTTGTACTTGACCATGCGGTCATGTTAATGTTTGATTTTACCACCATCAGGGTGTTACCAGCCTGTAACCACTTCAATTGTAAAGAGAATAATTTTCTCATAAAGTATAATATTTTGTCTGAATTTAATTTGCTGTTTCCATGCAGAAATATTGCAATTTTACCTGCACCACATGGTCCCCTACATCCTTTATCCAACGGCATCCACGCCACCTAAACTTGTTTTCATACATGTGTGTGTTTATTGTAAGTACTCATCTCGTGTCCCATCTTGTTTCATGTATCTTTTGAAGGTTATGTAATTTTGTAATTTGTGTATGGTGCAATTACTCCCATCCTAGCCGGCTCTGGTATAGGCCGTCACCACACTACCCATGTGCTGGAGGGCAAGCCCCAACGAGTTTGCGTTAGTGATGCCAAATAATCACACGTGTTTATGTATCACGGGTTTTCATTTGTAATTTGCAGTGTCCTGTTTTCAGGGAAAAACCATCAGTTCACCCTAGTGGTTGTCGGCCGTCTTCCCTAGTGAAGGCTGTGCTTTCATGCACCTCGGTGAGATCATCCATCTAGGCATGCGCTACAGTAATTGCAAGCTGGAGAGCACCCAAGCGGAATTGGCTAGTCATGACCAAGATTATCATAATTTCATTGGCACGTTGATGTGTATTCGTGGTAACAATAAAAACAAGTCTCACAGTGAACTTAACTCATTTATTTGGTAGTGACAGTGTCCTAGCCACATATATTTTATTAAGTGTTTATTTCAAGTGATATTAAGTAAAAGTTTAGTATTGCCTACGTGCTTGTAAGTACGGACGGGTGAGACTGACACACAGAACCCACAGCATCCCTGAGAACCCTGACTTTCAATAGTACTGTGATTGGGAAGCACTGCTGGTGACCAAATTACCAGTAAGTATTTGTGTCATCATTCGTCTTGTGTCTCACCTGATGGCGTCAGTGTGAACCCAGTAGGCAGCCATGGTGGGTCTGCGCCCCCTGCCTCTGGGCAGTCATCCGAGGAGAGCTGGCGAGGTAAGACGCAGTCACGTACACACTTCATATTTTTGCACTGAGTTAGATTTTCATAGTTCACTTTAGTTTACCAGATAACCTTTGCTTTGCAGACGTTCTGCCAGACATTTCCAGCATAATGCTTCCATTTAAATTATTATTTTGCGCCCTTGAAGCTTTTGAAACTTAAATCAAGGGAAGGAGGAAAGATGCCGGAGAGGTCAGGCGGCCCGCGCAACTTTGAATCAGGTGCCATCCGCCCATATTAAAGGCTTTTGCATTGTAATTTCTGCTTCATTGCCATGGGCAATAATAATGGTAAATTTGTATATATGTATTTTAGGGTTTTTGTCATGTTAAATTGTTTTACGACCACATAATTTGCGACCACGTTGTTAACCACTGCCAGGTCCATGTTGTGCCATCATCGTGCTTAAAGTGTTTCTGTTTGTAATATGTATTCGTTTTTCATTAAAGGGTTTTTGAATTTTTGTCATGATTCATGCTTTTGTAACCGATCACGCGGTCTTCACCCATTTTGATCTGTCGCCATCAGGCACCTCAAATGCGCTTGCACATTTGTAATGCAGTCAGAATAATTTTCTGAAGAGCACCGTAATTTTGTCTGACAGGATTTCTATGAATGTTACTGGAGATATTGCGATTTCACCTACACCACGTTACCCGCTAAGAACTTCATCCAGCAGCATCCGTGTCACGTAAGAATGCTTTCACGCATCTGCGTGTTTATTTCACCTGTTTATATTGTGTCCTATGTTTTCTCATCAATATTTGTGTAATTTTTTTACGGTGACATTATTTTTGTCCTAGCTTGCTAAGTGTAAAGACAGACACCACACACATCATGTTGTTGGGAGGCGCGTCCAGACAAGTATGCGTTAGCAATGTCAGTAATCACACGTGTTAGTGTTCATTTTGTAATTCTCCATGTCCTATCTCCCGGAAAAATCTACAGCCCATCCTAGCGGCTATAGACTTCTTTCCTTGTGGGGGTTGTGTTCTCAAACACCCTGGAGAAGTCATCCATCTAGGAGTGCGCTAGTTAAACGACGAGCTGGGGGAATCACCCAACGGAGTTAGCTAGGCATGCCCAAGTTTAAATCATTAATTGATATTCTGGCACAGTATGTACTTGGAAATCAATAAATGCAACCTCAATGACTAATCTATGTCTTTCTATTTAGCATCAACCAGCAAACTCTTGCCTTTTTCAGTGTTAAATGTTTAATATTGCAAAGTGCTTTGTAAAGATGCTCAGGTGAGATGAACACACAGAACCCTCAGTCTCGAAGTGCGGTGTCTGGGAAGCAACGGTGGCGCCCACCCACCAGTAAGTAAATGTGTATTCATTCGTCTAGTGTCTCACCCGATGGCGTCAACTTTTTAAGGTACTGTAAGCCTGCAACAGTCATCTTTGAAATACCCGCTCACAAGTTAACTGAGAAATTTGAAACTCCTATTCAACTATTAAGGTGGCACTATCTGCACCCAAAGGATCTACTGGCAATGCCAAATTCAACTGGAAGTACATTAGTTTGATTACCAACATTCTAATTGAACATGGTGGTGTGATAAAACTATCATTCTATTTGTAAATAATAATTATCACAGCAGTCTTCCATCATCTTGTTTTGTTGCCTTAATCCTCAGATATATACTTTTTGACCACGTTTACAGCCGTAGTCTACTGCTCTTTGTTATCTTTTGAGATGAATGCCGATCTCGACACTTCTAAATAATTGCAATAAATCTACAATGTATTGCAACTCATGTTAAAGTACACCCAGATACACCTCTAGCGGTATTTTTATTTAAAAAATAAAAAAGGAAACCTGACAGGTGAATGAAAGTGATTTTGGACTTATAATAATAATTGATGGAAAAATGGCAAGAAATAATGCAGATGGAAATTGAGTCGAGAAATGGCGACTAATGAATTTTTCAGTAGTATTAGCAAGCATGATTCTTAATATGGGATCTGAACTGCGTTTACATGAAAGGAGGTTATAAATGTGCTCACCTCCTCAGAGAATTTGAATTTTTGTATAGTTATCATAGGTATGATAGTGTCGGATCAGAAAGTAACTTACATGCTTTGCTGGCCTTGCGCAGATAAAATCTGTAAAAATGTAATTTTAACTTTTATAATTAAAACATTGTGACCACTAAATAAAATTTTGAAGTTGGTTAAATTAATTTATGGAAGTATTTACATGTTCTGTATCAAAAAGAATAAATAAGTGCCAGAAGAAAATATATGATATAGTAATGAAATAAGTATAATTGCTGCTAAATTTCAAACTTAAATGTAAAAAAATTTCTTAGAAGAGAAAACCCAGGGCTGCCATTTTATAGTTGGCCACTAGCAGGTCCCTAATTTTTATAACTTATAAATAATAGTAATAATAATAATAATAAACAGCAATAATAATAACAACATTGATAATTTATTACTCCAACACTTTCAGTTGTCCCCTCTGAAAAACAAGTCTGCGAATGCCACTGGACCAGAGCAATAGACCTTGGTGAGTGTGGTGTGCAACGCACTCTGTCTGGTGACTGGCTAGATGAACTGCAACCTGTATCATTGCAGGGTTCCAGTTTGGCAGATGTATGTGCGCTGTACACTGAGCTGCCAAGCAAGTACTCGTAGTGCCCAACTACCACCGTCTCACTAAGCCAACATTTCCTGACAGGTGGGAAGGTGGAGGACTAGATGAAACATGAATTCTCCTTGAGAAGACGGTAGCAAGGGAGCTATGGGTCCCGAGTGGTTGAGCTGGCCACCAATCACCCTTCACTGTTGTCTGGCAATGTATATAAGGGCAGGAGCACCTGTATACTGACCCATGAAAGTGTTCAACTGAGAGTATCAGCTGCCTATTATTTTCTAGGCAGTGTACTTGTTTGCTGAATAATATCACTAGTTGTATTTTTTTTTTGGGGAGGTGAGCTGGGGCTGCACGGCTGACACATCTGTCCTTCCAAATGTTTGCTATGTCAGTCATCAGGGTATGTGAGAATTCTGCTAGTGTTTGACTCCTTAAGAGTGTTTAGTCTGTATCACAATACTGCTTTAACTATTAGAACTTATCTGGCCTTGATGAAATCTTGAATTTAACACGTCTGGTCCTTGCAGATTACTAAGGTTGACCTTAAAGAGTTATGAATGCAAAGATAAAGAAGTTACTATCTTTACTGATAGCATTTTAGCAATTTTCTTGACTCAAGGGGCATTAAAACAAACATCAAATTCCAAATAGAGATAAGTTTCTGTCCAGGGACTGGTAAAATTCAACATTCTGTACTCTGTTGCACTTGATTGATTTGTTTCATTCATATTGTCAAATTAACTCAACCATTTCACTGAGTTAGTCATAGTGCATAATCCACAACTACTGTACACATTCTTTCTGCATTGAAAGAATACTGTATAGTTTGTCTGCAACACAGCAACTGAAGAATGCAGGTATGTCCTGATATTCCCATCACAGCACTTAGAATCACTCAAACCTCGAACACAGTCTCCAGCAGTGACACATGTGGCACCTCATCTTTGGGGTCAACACATATGTTTAAAAATAGGCTTACAATTTTATATGATGCCTGATTACTGTTGGTCTTCATCACTGGCAGCTTTGACAACCCAATGGTACAGTCATACGATCCTGCTACCAATGACCCTGCTGTTTGTGAATGCCCATAACAGCACTCTATTCCAACAAGACAACGCTCGTCCTCATACCGCTGCCATCTTAAGAACATCTCTTGAAGCCTTGGATACCCTGTAAAGCTAGCCACATTGCCAGACCTAAATCCATATGAAAATGTGTGTGATGCTATTGGCCACTCGATTGCTGCCCCAACCCTACGACAAAATCTGCAGGAACTGCGAGGAAATATTAGAGCTGCATGGGATGGATTATCATCGCCTCACCAACTGCATGTGCAACGTCTG